>CM024684.1:15930440-17130440 GCA_014182735.1 Corymbia maculata
TTTCTTTAAACGGGGTATCATATATATTAAGATTATGTATTGGAATAGGATAGAGTAAAGGGGGATTTAAAATTCTCCAAATATCTTCTGAAATGTAAAAGTTTTCAATCAAATGTTTGATATAACCTAAAATTGGATTTGAAGTCTTTGAAAATCTACAATCTAAAAGAGGATTGAAAATCTTTTAAAATCTTTCTTTAATCTTTGAAAATCCTATCTTCGATGGGCTCCTTGTGTACATGAGGACTCAAAGCCTCTCGACCACCTTCGTCAACGGGCAGTCTTTAGGAAGTCAACCTTGGGAGCTTGACGACTTTCAATAGCCATGGCCCTTTCTATTAAGCAAAATTCTGAATTGAAAGTGAGGAGGACCTCTCTTTAGGGTTTCATCATACACTTGATGAACGCCTTTGGAGTTGATCAAGAGAGAAATCGTGGAACAAGGGAGGCCAAGAATAAGTTACCATTGGTGAAGTAGAGAGAGGATCTGAGACATTAGTTGGTGATGGTGGAAAACCTAGAAAACCGACTGGGAAAGAGAGGGAACCATGGATGAGGTGGTGAGCCATAAGCAAGGGCATCGACGAGGATACTTGAAGAAGCTGAAGTGATGGACCGTCAAGATGGATAGCCGCCGGAGTGGTGGTTAGGAACTGCCAATTAGAAACGCCAAGGATGGTGAGTTAGGCCTGTGGTGGGAATTGTTCAGTTAGTTCTTAAAAATTTATATTCAATCCAAATTCATCCCATCTCATATGCTAGATTTCTTATCCGACATTTTATTTGGATTTATTCATATTTATATGGTCCGAAGAACGTTACAAAACAATGAATAGGATAATATCGGGACAATCAAATATAGCCTAAGCACTTGATTAATTTCAACGTTTTGCTCATCTTTAATTACTATTAAAATATGCTAGCCGCCTTATAAGTCTTCCTCCACCTAACAGTTTAAACTTTTAACTAAACATTATGGTATGGAATCAAGTTATATCTTTCCTGCGGGTGAGACTCTCCGCTTATTAATCTCATGTGGCCCTTCTTAGTCCGGTTTGCAAGCAAAGGGAATTAAAACTCGAGACCGGATGACCGCATTGATTGTTGACACCTCTTGCCCGAGCAAACCCTTCATTTATGGCAAATGCATTTCCCACTTTTTTTTTTTTTAGTCCAAAAATTGTATTTCCCACTTGACCAATCTCTGAAATTTATTTATCCAAATATCTCATCTCCATGTCCTTTCTGGAAAAAAAAAAAAACATATACTCTGTACACGAATATAAAAAGATAAATGTAATGTCACCATCACCAACCATAAACAGTATATTCATCCGCATATGATGCAATGATTTTGTTTTTTCCTATTTTTGATATTTCATTTTCTTTCTTTCTTTTTCGTTTTTTTTTTTTTTGGGTCGAATCCTATTTTGCCGTTGAGTGTTGACATAAATGAAGACGATGTGCTGCTTTCTACGTAACGACCTGGATAGAGTTAGGTGGGAACATGTCATACTGTATGATCATGAAGCGTTAACCTCAGAATCATCCACAAACTGAATTTCCCCAATCAACGGGCAATTCCTCATGTCCACAATAGTGCTGAAATCAGATAATATATATGATGGAATTGGATTAAATTAATTGAGATTTAAAAAGATTGGCCACATATTTTGAGAAAATTAGGTACCCAATTGAAGGTATTGAGTCGACATCCAAACTAGGCCATGAGTGAGTCGGTACAATGCCAAGCTCAACCTTGGCACGAATTGGATCCTCAATCCTCAAACTAGACTCAAACCTGATTAGGATAATTGTTTCTTATTTGAGCTTGTATATGAGGGGTATGTTATGTCATCTCAAAATACCTTTGTATTTATTTTTATAAAGTATAATTATTTTCTTAAAAAAATAGTAAAAGGCCGATTAAAATCGAGCTTATCGAGCTGAGTATTGGTGAACTTGAACTTGACTACAAGAGTAACTTGAGCTCAAGCTCGACACAAAATCATACTATCAACTTCATGCTTCTAACAGCTGTGATTTTTTCCATGCTCATTAGTAACAATTCAAAACTATGATATGACCAAATCCTAGAACTGATTGCAAGAGAAGTAGGGCTGGTTTGTTTGTGCCGCCGAAAAGTCAAGAGCAACTTCTATGTGTTCTCCTCAAAATTTAAAATATTAGGAAGATTTAAAAAATCATGAAAATATCAATCATAAATTTATATAGAGTTTTAAATGGTTAAAATAAAAAATTGTGCGCATGCAATATTTAATATTACAAGAATTCTCAAATTAGTATGCATGTGACAAATATACCTAAAACAAGTTTTTGAATCACCAACAATTTCAAATTAATACATTCGTGACATATTAACTTTTGTCAAATTTTGGATGACACAAGACAAGTTCACTTGGAAATAGTTAAGAAGAATGCCGAAGAGAGAAATAGAGAATTTTTTTAATGTATTTTAGTAAGTCGTAATGAGGAAGACATGAGCCTATTGATAGGCTTTTCAAGTTGACTATCTACAGCAACAAAATATTGTACAATCAATTACAATTCATTCAAAATATTATAATATCTATAATATTACCAAAATATCTAGAATATTATAGCTATCGCAAAGATATCCAAAATATTATAGGTATCTTGAATATATATATATATATATATATATATATATATATATATTATATTGAGAATATTGTAAAGAATCAAAATATATATCTAACAAAATCTATATTAACTTTGGGGTAAATTTGTAATAAATGTACTAATTTGACTCAGGTCTTTAATGACCCAATAATTAGTTTGGAATAAATTTGTTAAATATGTAGTAATTTGAGATTTTTAGTAACTGAAAAAGTACTTAGAGTAAATCTATCATGAATGTATTGATTTGGAATTTTTCATAGTATTAACACAAAAATACATAAAAAATAAGTTCATTTCAAACAAATGATAGAGCTAATAGCGGTCTAGAGACTTCATTCTCAAGATCTGAATGTCTCTCGTTCAAATTGCGTGGATTTCGTATGGAGCCGTTTCAGTCAATGAAGCTCCTACTTATTGAAAGTTCAAAGTTGATCAATTTATGAGATTCACGCAAAATATTTTATAACTCTCTCGTTCAAAGATTACCCAAAAAAATAAAATAAAATAAAAAAGGAAGCAGTAAAGAGAAGTAGAGAGCTAGCCAATCAATCCGACAATTTCTTGGTAAAAAAACGAAGAAGAAAAAACCCTAGGCTTAACAAACTCATTACAACCTACAATTCAAAAAAAGACTTTTGCCCTAAAGTCGAGTAGCCCAAGCAAAGATTGAGGTATAGTCTCGAGTAGTTAGGACGGGTAGGGAGGGACAGGACCAACGACCGAAGCCAACGCATCATCTTCCGAAAAAAACACAAGCGAGGATCGAATCTTGATCCGATAAGAGGGAACAGGAACAGGATCAAGATTAGGGCAAACCCAGAAGAGAGAGAGACTAGGGTAGAGAGAGAGAGAGAGAGAGAGCGACTCCTGACTTCGAGCTGTTCCTGACATTTGTTTCTGGTCTTGGTCGCCGCCACGTCACTGGCCGGACCCCCCCACGTCAAGAAAATTAAGAAAGGAGAGAGAGAGAGAGAATCAAGAATCCGGGGCCGATTTCGCCGCCGGCGGACGCCGTGTATGGCTGTGATCTACGGGGGCGCTGGCGCATCTACTACACGCGCACGCACGGATACTAATACGATCTTGTTTCCTCTTTTTTTTTCTTCTTACCTTTTTTTTTTGTTAAGTTCCGATTTCTTTATAGATTTGCCGCAATAAATATCCGCTTGCCCTATCCTTTTGTGTTCTTTCATTCTTATCTCTTCCCACTTGGGAAAAAAAACCCCTGTTTCTCTCTCTCCCTCTCTCTCACTTTCTCTCCCCTCTAGAAGCGAAGGCTTCTTCTTCTTCTCTGTGTTCCGATATATAGCAAATAAAGAAAAGTTGTAGTCTGTGTACCCAGAGGAGCCACAGCTAGAATCTTATCCCGCGAGAGAGTCGAGCAACCCAGATCTTCTGCCTAGCACAGAGAGAGATAGAGAGAGAGAGAGAGAGAGCGATTGATGACAAGCAGCCCCGTCCAGATTTGGAAGCCCAAGAGGAGAAGAAGAAGACGGAGAGGCGAGGGTTGATTTGATTTCGTTCGACCCACTTTTTCTTTTCTCTTCTTTTCTTGTTCTTCGGTTTCTCCTCCTCTGTTTTTCTTGGGGTGTTTTCGGTGGGATTTGTGGAGGTCTTTGGGTGGAAAACCAGAAAGGGGACGGTTTTCTGAGGTCTTCCATGGAGGTCTTGGTGGGGTCCGCGCTGGGGATCGAGGTGAGCTCGGCGACGGCGTTCGTCAGGGAGCGCGCGGCGGCGGCAGCTGCGGCGGCCCGAGCGGGAGACGATCCGGAGACGGGCTTCGGGGCGGGCCGGTCGGCGAAGCCGGACGAGGAGGACGATGACGTGGACGACTCGTCGTCGGCGAAGTCGTCGTCGATCGGAGCCCCGGACGACAGCGACGACGACGACGAGGAAGAAGACGGCGTGGCGTCGTCGGAGGACGCCGCCAAGGGGAAAGGCGGGTTCGGATCTTTCGGATCTCTAGCTTCGCTCGAGGACTCGCTTCCCATCAAGTCTGTTCCATCTCTCTGCTACTGTATTTTCTTTCCTTTTTGAACTCGTTCCTTTCTCTATCATCGTTCACGGATCGTTCTGACTGCGATTTGGGGATGATCCATTGTTGAGATTGCATTCGATTCGCAAAAGGGTTCGAACTTTTGGAAGGAAAAAGCGACTGATTCTGGGTTGTGTTTGTCGGGATGAGCAGGAGGGGGCTGTCGAACCATTTCTCGGGGAAATCGAAGTCGTTCAACAACCTGTCGGAGGCGAACCTGACGGAGGTGGTGAGCAGCGCCAAGGATCTGGAGAAGCCGGAGCACCCCTTCAACAAGAAGCGCCGGATCCTCCGCTGGTCCAAGAACTCCCCTTCCTGCCCACCGCCAGGTCGATGCCCCTCTTCCCTCTCAGCGAGGAGGACGACGACGACGCGGGCGATCATCTCGAAGCGGACCACGACGGCGACGGCGAAGAAGACGACGGAGACGGCGAGAGAGGCAAGGCCGCCGTCGCCGCCGCGAGCAGGTTCTCGGGCCGCCAGGGGAGGAAGCACAGCGTGTTCAAGTCCTCGAGCTGCTTCGCGCTGTCGGATCTGCACGAGGAGGACGAGGAAGAGGACGACGACGACGACGAAGGGAATTGATTTTCTCTTTTCTTTTTCTTTATTTTTTTTTTTTTATGTTTTTGGAAGTTTTAACCTAACTTATGTTTCTAATCATCAATATTAAAAATAAATAGACGAAATTATCCTCTCTAGTTTTTATGGCATCTGGTCTATCGCATTTGGACATTGGAGGATATGGATTTTTCACTTAAAATTAATAGCATGTATTTATATAATTATTAGAATGATGTCCGAAAACTGCCATAATTATATTTTGATTATTTATCAGGGAATTTATTATTATTATTATTATTATCTGATAAAAATTAAGGGCGACTGGTCATATTCGGATAATGGGCGCATGTGTAGGACGAACTGGCGATATAGATTTTCCAAAAGCCAGGTGGGGACGGGGGCAGTACTGGTACTGGGGGGCGATTTGACGAGTTTGACCTCGGCGCGAGGGTAGCCGACCGGGGTCAATCTCGTCTTTTCGCCTCGGGGAGGTTTGGTGCGTTATTATCCACCAAATATAATATTATCGATTTTCTTTTTCCCGTCGGATTTTTTCCCCTCAATTTCGCTTTTTTTTTTTAAATTTTTTTAAGGAAAATGTCGGGACGGCATCTTCTCCTCGTGGCCTCCGAAGCTGTCGTGCCTTGATTGACATCTCTCTCTCTCTCTCTCTCTCTATCGTTGCCTTTTTTTGTCAAGACTGCGAAGTGAAATCGACCGCTGGCGTTTGATTTGTTCCTCCCATCGGACGAGACGATAGGGCGATGGAAGAGGGGGGGTTAGAATTCGGACAAATCGGGGAGGAGGATTGATGATGATGCTGTCGTTTTGATCTGTTCCTTCCTTTGACTCGGCCCTTTGGAAAGCGATTTTTGCATCGTCCGATGGATCGGGGAGAAAAGGGCTTTATTCGAGGGACCAGAGAGAAAGAGAAGTTCACATGGCTGATGGAAATGTGGCTAAGAGATAGGGATGTGCAATCGGACTGGATTTATTCAGAACCCAGATTGGACCACCCGAAAAACAGGGTCAAAAATCGGTTTATGGTTAAACCGGTCTGAGAATAGGGTCCAAGCAAAGACCCACCTGAAACCGAATCGGTTTTTTAACCGATTTTTTACCCTGTTAAAAAAAAAAATCATCTCTCTATAGTGCCTTTAAGTCTCTTTATTTTTAAAGAATTGTTAAAAAAAGAAAGCTTTTATTTGAATCAAGTTAAGGGAGAATTGTTTTCAAAGAATTGTTAAAAAGAACCGTTCTCATGCATTATTTTTCATTTATAATGGTCCCACCTTCAACTATTAATATAGTCGCGGTACAAGTGCTACTAACTATTATAGCACTAATTAAAGTATTCTCAATCCAACTTAAAAAATATGTCATTTTAATAACAATTTGTCGCATATACATGAGCAGACGTATTAGATCATATCAGAAGTATTTGTGGGAATGTGACTAATATTAAATCCATATTTTTTACTAATATTTATGCATTGTTAGGATTATAGCTTTGTCTTATAAAGTTAGGAGGGTTATGTTATTATTTTTTCACGAATTAGTGTAAAATTTGAAGCCGTATATGATATTAAACGGTTGCAAAATAGGTTCCGATGAAAACAAGATTAACCCTATTCTCATATTGGAAAAATATGATCGGGTCCAAAATATGGTCTAATAAAAAAAAGGATAGAGTATAGGGTTCAAAAAAGGGAAATCGGTTATAATAAAGTCAGATACAGAGTCTAGGTTTGGACCCTACTCACCCTGGACCCGATCATCCCTACCAAGAAAGTCCATGGTTGGGTCGACGGGGGCCTCCCCTCGATAAGGGTATCGAAGAATGTCCTGGAGATGCCATGTGTGCCAGCGAGTTGAAAGTTGGAGTCATCTTTTTGGTCATTACATCGAAAGAGGTGTCGGATTTTCATTTGTGCGTCCCCGCGCATGTCTTCTAATGCTTGGCTTGAGTGCTCTGGCATGAGCAGGTGCCTACGGACCGTGAGGATTATTAGAGCGTGGATGAAAATCTTCCGGGCATATATGAAAGGATGTTTCACCGGAATTGAATGGACGTGAAAATAATTTTTGAATGTATATGGATCGATGCGCCAATCGATGAAGGTGGTGAAATGTCTTGATTTTGGGTTAGTAAATGACAAGAAATTTAAAGGATGCAAAAACGGAGACAATTGTAACTAGGTATTCGTAATTAGTTTGTGGCACTGGATTGTTCGTTGCCAACAACATTGTTGAACTCTTATTGATTTTGATTTTTTTTTTTTTGGTTTTTGCCATTGTGGTCTCCTCAAATGAACAAAATGTGTCCCACCATAGAGATTGAATATATCCAAACAATGTTCCACTGGAATTGAATCGACAATGAAATAAATTTCAAATAGATATCAATGTGTGAATTGATAAAAGTTGTAGATGGTTCTTTGATGATTTTGGATGGGAAAGTAGATGATAGGAAATTTAAAGGTATAAAAACTGGAGGCAATCTCGGCCTACCATCTAAATTGTGGGAAGATAAATGGCATGTAAGTAAAGACCAAAGATAAATTTGCAAAGAATGTTGAGGTCCCTGATTGATAAGGGGGCTTTTGCAAAGAGTATGACATGACTTTTTAAAAGCCAACAATTGAGGGTTACAAATGGATATTGAATTTTAAAAAGTTAATTTCTTAATTATATCGTCAAAATAAATAACTTTCTAATCCTATTTACAATTACAAGAAGCTACCTTAAACTTATCTATAATAAGTACAAAAATTCGAAATCAATGGCATTAAATATTACCTCCCAACATTCATGCATTATCTAGTAACACTTATCTGATAAAATTAAGTATCCGAAAATATTGTTATTTGGTAGTTACATGTCCATGTCAATGAGTTTATCCCCAATGAAAGTTCGCATTGACAAATGATGTTTGCAGTTGATAACTTTATTAGCAAGTTGTCGATGCCCTTTAAATTGTTGATCATTCATCTCATCAATGAGTTCTATTGTTCACAATTTCTGTTATTGTCGACTAACTCTTTCACGTGTCGATTATAACTAAAAGTTGGTCATTTTGGGTGTCGAGGGAGGTTTTGGCTCTTATAGAAACATATAAAGTTGAGGCTTGAGGGAGCAACATAATTGGCATTGTGAGAAATCCAAGAGAAAATGTAAGGCTCTTGAGTTTGGATTCTTCTTGCTTGTCCTCCTTTATGTGGGACATATTAATCTAGGGGATATTAAAAAAAGGAAAAGGGACAACCTTTGGCCCGTGTGAAAAACTAGGCCAACTTTCAAAATGTCCAAATAAAGAACACATTAGATATGATCGTGCTTTCGTTTCTTCTCTCCAAAAAAAGATGCCATTTCATAATCAAATTAATCAACGAAATATAGCCTCGATGAATGTCAGATCCTTCAATCAATCGTCGAACTAGATCTTTTCTACCTCGAACATCTTTGAATGTCAAGTCGATTTTGTTGCTCTTGATTTGAAACACTGAATCTTCTTCATCAACTCGACTTCTCTCACGAAAAATCTTGGAAAAATCATCATGACCTTCAAGAAATCGACACTGATGCCATTTCGTTGTTGTTTGCGGGAGAGATTTTGAAACCTTAACTCCCAATCCAAATTCCTAACATGCAATCTTTTCATTTTTTATGAAGGAAAACTTAGGTGCAATTCTTTTATAAAAATGCCCTAAGAACTCTATTTTTCTGATTCGAATCTTCCCTTTTCTTGATTTGATAACATAAGGATGTCATCTTTTTCTGAAGAGAAGAAATAGTACCCATTGTTCACATCAGCATGGGGAGTACTAAGTGTATAACATAGGTCGGGAAGTGGACAGAATCGTGACAGATGTTGTTTTATCACACGAGCTAAAGTTTGAGTTTCTTGTTAGTACATTTGAAAGTTGGTGTTATTTCTATTATTGGGCCATATTGAAGTGACAACACAAGTAAAGTTGGTGTGTTTTTTTTTTTAATGATATTTGACCTATTAATCTAACGCTTGCTTCTTAATTCCTAGCAATACTTTCTCAACATAAATCTACATCTCATTTTCCCTGTGTTGTCACTTCAATTTGGCCCAACGGTAATTCAACACTTACCAACAACAAAAAAAGTAAGATTTTCCTTATTCAAGGACAGCCATCTGGCGAGGGAGGAAAAAAAGGTGACGTAGCATATTAATGGAAAGGATACTTCCAAAAAAACATCTTCACAATAAAGTAAAAACTTTGGTGTTCCATCAAGATTAGACAAGCCCATGACAATACCTGCAAATCCCACTTTTGAGGACAGACACAAGACAAAAAATGGAAAACGAAAATGTAATTTGAGATAACAAATAAACATTAGAAGATATGCTTTCTCAAAGCCTCACAAATGTTGTTGGCGACGAACAATCCAGTGCCACAAACCAATGATGAACAAAAAAAAATCGATAAGAGTTCAACAATGTAGTGGGCAATGAACAATCTAATGTCGCAAACTAATGATGAACCAAAAAAAAATCAATAAGAGTTCAACAATGTTGTTGGCAATAAATAATTTAGTGTCACAAACTAATGATGAAGTTGTCACGCATTTTAAATCTTTAACTGTTGAGAGAGCAGCATAAGAAAATTAACATAAAGGAATTGATCTACCAAGGCATCATATTGAAAAGAAATTGATCACTAGTTATTAAATACCAAGACAGACACCTACACAATTTGTTTATGTTGATATTTGAAGTTGAACTTGTCATATTGTGCAAATGTTTTTCATAGTTCTCAAACAACTTATTCACTCATCTAGGTTCTATTGTTAGCTCCAACATTAGGTAACTATCATGTGGTTATGTTTAGTGTTGCTATTTTAGGATTTCTGTTACTATTATAAATCACTGTAATTTGTTGTAGCTAAAACATTTTCATCAATTTGGACACAACACTTTAGTAATTAATATAAAAATAATAATGAAAGGGAAGAGTAGTTTGAATTTCATAAGTACAACTTGTTTGTTGGCATCAAATCTCTGAACAGAAAGGATACGCGTCATGCTCTCGATACACATCGATTGACTAACTCATTATCTTTGCTTAATCATAGTTAAAAGGCCTTTTTTCTTGACTTTCTCTATAAGCAGCATGGCATGGACATTCGTAAGGGCTAAGAAAGTTGCTGTCTTATTCTTTTTCTGTGTTTTTTTTACCTAAAAGTATCTTTGAGCTGCAAGATGACAAGCGATTCTTGCTATGGATTAGAGTGGAATCGGTAGCTCTCTAGACTTTGACCCTCATTTCATTGGCATCCAATGAATCATCTGTCCCTGTGCCAAGGGAAATTTCTGCGCGTGGCGGCCCCCGTCACCGGTGATGCGTTGGCTGTAACTCCGCTCGGATAGGATAAGAACCGCCCCGCCGCTATCGAACCTTACCGGGAGAGTTTCCGGGCCGGCTTCCCTCACGTGTGACGGGCGGTGAAGCTGTTCAAGGCGATGATAAGTGGCCGGGCGATCAGGCTTTCCGAGATGTTACGAAAGGAGGTTGAGCTTTTGCGGTGATTCTGTAGTCATTTGATCGGCTATTGAAAGAAAAAAAAAGGTTTGTGTCTACTCAAACTAAACCGTTATCTTACTAATATGTCATTAGCGATGAACCCTCTTGTATACGATGATTACCCAAAAAGTTTTGAACATATTATAAAGATGCGGATTTACTTATAAATTTTTCAATTTAGTCAATTTTAGCCATAAATCTTTTGATAATTTACCCATATAATCCTTCCGGCTAATTTTGACTATAAATCGTTGATATAAACTTTTGACATCCTATATAGTACAACTCATACTAATGTGAATAATGTTTTCATTTGTTCCTTTTTTTTTTTTTTTTTTTTTTTTTTCTTCTCCCTTGGTAAGTTGATGAGCCTTGCCTATGGCTAGGCAATGGCCTGCAACTAGTCATAGCCAAGGGTCAAAATTAAAGAAAATTATAAGATAATCAGAAAAAATTATAAATATTTCAAAAAAAATTTCATGTTAATGCTGGTTATTGTTATAGTTGGCATCCACATTGGGAATTTTAGTCAAAATTCACGGTAACAACTATATTAGTAAATTGTCAAAAATTTTATGGCTTAAATTATTTAAAGTAAAATATTTAAAATTGAATTAATATTTGTATAATATATTTGATAGTTTTTTTGCTCTTGTATAGTGAATTTTCTCCATCGACAGTATTTGCAATCATTAACCTACATTTGACAATATTCTATCTAAACCATCAGCCCCCCAGACAATTTTTAAATTGCGTCAGATGAGATATGCATGCACGGGGCACGACTATTCAACACGACTTACGAGGATTTTGTTCCAATTGTCTTAAAAATAATTAAGCTCACGGTTCTTGACTAACGTCATGTCATCGAATGAAGTTCGTAATTAAATGAAGGACATGTTCGCCACATTAGCTGATGACGTGGCGAGAACAGATCACTGAATATTTTTTTCCTCCAACGAAAACTCCCTTACCTAATTTTTATTAAATTTACTTATAAGTGATGTTCAAAACTTATAATTCACCAATTAAATGCATGGTAGGAGAGATTTTCAAAACCACAATTCTTTATAATATCGACTAAGTGATTAGGCAAGTTGACTCCTCACCCTATACCGTACATTTCGCGGATTGATCAAAACCCAAGTCCGATTCCCATTCTAGACACTTGAATTGATCCGTCCAATTCAATTCTCGAAACTTCAAACTATCTAAAGCCTCACCATCCTCATATTCTCATGATAACCATGCGCATGCAACCCAAGATTTACCTATACAAGGGTTTTCTCTTCGCAGACAAGTCAATGACCCGCGAACCGAACCGAGTGATTACGCAATCGGACCAAGTCGGAAGGGTCTTAAACTTTTGTTCGAAAGCCAATGGGACCCGGAAAAAGCAAAAGATACCCGGATAATATAAGCCGGGTCGCCCGCCATTCGCCTTGCTTTCTTGGGAGAGAGCGTGACAGAGAGCCTGACCCGAATTGGTTTCGGATCAGCATTTGCTTCAACGAAGCCTAATGCTCTCATATATTAGTCGCTTTCATGTGAAGTTGGGCCCAATTCATTTTAAAAACACAAATTTCAATTCCAATTATGTCCCCATTTTTTTTTCTCAAACCTCAGCTCTATCCTAAATTTTTTTGTTTATTAAAAACTACCAACTTTAACTAATATCCCAATCATAGCTTTGTTTTTGCCTCGTGAAAAGCACATCTAGCCCCGTCTGAGTATACGTGGAACTTTGGATGAAAATTTGGTGATGATCGGACTTAGGTATCGACAAGTTTTTTGTTTTTTGTTTTACAATGCAACAAAAAATTGGATCAGAGTTAAGATCCGACTTTAAATTAATGCTTGAGATAAAAGAATTTCTGTGAGAATCGAGACACAATCTAAAATTTTCTTTTTTTATAAGATTTTAAAAAGTTTGGGTCATAATTGGAATCCAACCACAAAGAGGTGCTTTTCAAGGGAATCGTGCGGCGGCAATTGCAAAGCTTAGTCCACTGAATGGGGTCCCCTGATTTCGCTACCATCAATCAATTCCTAAGCGACTTCGCTGGTGCACAAGGAGAAATGGACAAATGGGCAGATGAAGAAGAAGATGATGAAGATGACGGCATGCGATTCTCCAAATCGATACCAGCACCAACCTGATCAAACTCGCCGGACGATCAACGATCGATCCGTGCTCAAAAGTTAGAAATTAGACAGAATTTAAAAAGTTTCAAGATCAGAATCAAGATGCAGCAGCATGTCAAAAGCTGGCCAGCCACTCATGGAATAACCCGTCTAATCGATTCACTGTACAACGCGTTTTTCTACAGGCATGGCTTTTATCCCGCTAGGGTTCCCATCTTTTCAGTTCAATCCCCACCAAAAAAGAAGAGAAAATAAAATAAAAATAAAAACCCTAAAGAATCCTGCCATACATGCATAGACTTCATCTCTTAACTTCCCAAGAAATCAGAACCCTAGAAGAAGTCCTGTACACGGTAATCAGCAAGCGACCGGCAAGAAGGAGCCGGAAGGCTCAGTACTGGGCGACGAGGCGGCGGGCGCAGACGGCGCAGTAGAACTTGCGCTTGGTGCGGGAGGAGAGCGGGAGGAAGCAGAAGCGCCACTGGCTCTCCACGTCCATGGCCTGCACCGGCCCGCCGCAGTACGGGCACGCCCCCGGCGCCGCCTGCCGCGCCACCACCCGCTCGTCCTGGTCGCACACGAACACCAGGCACATCTCTCCGCGGGCTGCTGCTCTGCTCTTGCTCTTGCTCTTTGCCTGTCTTCGGATTTTGCCGATGCGGGGGAGTGACTTCCTTTCTTTTGCTTCGCTTTCTTGATTTTCTTGGGGGCGTCGCGTGTGGTGCGACGTTTATATGAAAGAGGACGCGGATCGAGAGAGTACTAGAATGGACATTTGACGAGATTTGGAGGGGGAAACGAAGCCAAGTTATTCTGTAGAAGCGCGTGTGTAGAAGATTCTTTCGCCCCCACGCGTGGGGGAAAACCCTCGGGTCTTGCCCGATTGCCACGGCCTTTCCGCGGTCTCGGCGAGGACAAGTCGTCGGGCCTGGCCGGCCACGCGCCTCCCTTTGGCCTTATGGAAGATTTACATTTATGATCGATTTTAAGCGGCATGTGATAATTAAAGTAAAAATAAAGTAAGATCGATAAAAAAAGAAAAGATAATCAATTGATTTTGAGTAATTTCATGGGTCACCAATCTCCAATAATAATAATAAAAAAAGCCATTGATCGGGTTTGGATCATGCTGATTATTATTATTATTTTATTTCTTGATAAAGTTGATGGCTATTATGGTGAAAGGAGCTATCATGATGTTGTATGGAGAAGACATCGTGGTCGGTATATTTACCTTTCTCTCGTAGAAAGTTTGGATTGGTGGAGTCTCCTTTGGTTGCGAGGATTTTTCTTCCTTTCTATTATTGTGCAAAGCATTTTCTTTTGTGCACTCGGATTCTAGGGTTTTGGCCCCCCCTCATTTTGGCACGAAATCTTTCTTTAGGGCCCAATTCGACTGATTGAGTGTTAATGGCGCCTATGGCATATTCTTTTCATGCTGCTGAGTAATATGGGCAAATCCCATTGATTACTTCCCCAGATTTGCTCGCAATGCATGAATATATTTTCTTTCCCTCGTGTTAGTCATCCACTCAATCTTTGACGTGTTTGTTGTTCTCTTTCCAAATCTTGTGTAATCCAATCTCCACCCATCAGCCGACTTATTGTTTGACCGAGCTCCCGAGGCAGAGGACGGTCATCTCGGCGAGGTCGAGGGCGGAGGCGGCGGCGGACTGGGAGCGGGGAAATCCACCGTCAGAAACCCTAGCTGCGATGCCCTTTGTTCTATCATGGTGGGGTGATCATAATCAGTGCGGAAGTGAGTTTTGAAGCTGTCTTGAATGGGAAAAAAAAGAGTAAGAAAAGTGTGAGGGAAGCCATGGTTCCATTTATCTATCTGAGAACTGGATTGGTCCGGATCATTCATACTTATGTCTTAGCCAAAAAGCAAGAGTTATTTGTCACATGACATGCTTTAGATTGAGACATGAGGCAATTTAGGCTTCCTTTGGTTCATTGGGTCATCCAAGCTAAGCCTTTTTTTAAAGATTGATGCTTTCCATTAACTAATCCAGATCGTAGAGAGAAAGTGTTTAGAGAGAAGTTTTGAGAGAGAATATATGCATTAGATGATACAAATGAGAGAGAGCTCCCCTTTCAATTATTACCACCCTAATTACCATCTATCCTTTTAAAAAACAAGAAATATCTTGAATTCAAATATACATTTTCAAGAAATCCTAGACTTTTAGTGGTTCAAGACTTATCCCCTTTCTTAGGATCATTTCTTTGTATGTCAAGCCTAGAAAACTTATGGACTATCATGGAAAAAAGTTTGTTGAGAGAATCATCCCGTAACAAGTGCTTGAGCTCCTCAACTTTTAGTCCATTCTAGGCAGATGCTTTACTACCTCTTTCATGTGCAATTTAGATTAGGAACAACATGTAGAATTTGATGAATAGGGAGCCGCATATGCAAAATAAAAGTTGTACGAGGATCCAACTCTAGTATAAATTAGAATGTCCAACCCGAAAATATAGATTGATTCGTGGATAAAGACCAAATGCATATGAATCTCATAAACAAGTGATGTGTGACATTTTAGCAGGGCGAAAAAGATGTGATGGTCAATCCATCCAATCTAGACCTAGCAATCAAGTGGGTCAATTCTGCTTTAGGTTGGTCCATTCCAAGTTGTCACGGGACTGGGTCGTGATCGTGTCATTTTGAAAGGGTCAAGATCCGACTCATACTTACCCAGGATCATTCAATTCTTTACAAGCGTGTGGTCTGAACTCAAGTTCTAGATAAATAAGAACAAGCGCTTTACAAGCGTGCCGGCTCCTAAGAGCAAAATTGAAGTGCTTGGAATTGACGACGACGAAGAAATTGGAGTTCTAGAAATGAAATTGGCAAGTAAATGTGAACACGACCAAAGTGAATTGAACGACCAAATTGCAGTTGCAAGAAAAGTCAAATCGGACCGAGGGAAAAACCTGACCTTTTCTCCAAGTCTGACTCAGCGACCGACCACTTCCTTGTGTCCGAATCGGGTTTTCACCGTTGCCTTCTCGTGAGGTCATTCTCTTTTTTGCTTTCTCTATTCATCTTTGAATCAGCCCATTATCGAATGGTCTGGTTTTCTGGTTTGGCCATTCGGAATGACTTTTTCTGAAGATGCTCTCTTTTACGCGACTGTGCATGTCCGCTCATCATTTTTCATTATATATTTTCGTTTTTAAGCATGTTTCAATTTGAATCTCCATCAATGCCCAACTTCATCCCTAGTTTCTTTCTTTAGATCAAATCATGAAGTCTACCCTCAAGCCCGTGTTCCTCCACCAACCTAGAAACCGCATTAGTCATTAAATTCATTCCTTAGATTTTCATAAAATACTGATACATATTAGGAGTGGACCACCAATCAACCATTGACTCTGATACCATTTGTTAGGAGTGCGTAATAGAAGTCCAACACCTTCTTCACTTGAAGAGATCATCAAGAGGGGGAGTTTAAGTTCAAGTTGACCCACATTTATTCAAAAGCTTAAATTAATGAGTTATAAGCCAATTATAATATATTAATTGCTATACACTATACCACTTATCAAATGTAAGACTTTTCTAACACAATATATATGCACATCCTAACAATACATATGAGAAAGGCTCAAGACTATCCAATATTGGTATCAAAGAGCAAGCTACTAACAAATTTAAACCAAACAATCACACAAGAAATATGGGTCGTTGCTGCTCCAACCTAAGGCATGATGTGTGAAGGGAAGATTGTTAGCTCTAAATTCATCGATTGATCGCGCTAAATCATTACTCATGTAAACAAAATCATGCATCGTGTATGATGTGCTTGTTTTGCAAAATAGAGATAATGATTTGGAAAATATTTTCCTAAAATAATTACTTATATTAATTATAAAATTGAATGAAAATGTAAATTATTGTCGATAGTGAAAACATTTTTTATTGAGTAATTATATCATGCGATACAAGCAATCATTTTTAGAAGAACCATTTTTCAAATCATTTACTCTTCGTGAAATAAACTCACCTCTAATGTAAATGCTACTCTAAATTTGACGTCCAACGAGTAAGTGGTGTTCCCTGGTGAAGAAGTTGCTATAGACAGAAGAGCATAATAAGATCACACCCCTCTATATTAGGAGTAGACCTGTGGAACTTGTTTTAATCTTCTTTTTACTTCAATTTGCATCGTGATGTGCACTTGATGCAATTTGTTATATTAGGCACGTGCCTTGTGTCGCGTCCTAGCTCTACAATCATAGGGGAAATAATACAGTCGTTCTCCTACCCGACAACATAGTTTCATATGCTTGACTAACATCAATCATTTATCAAAACATATATCCATCTGTGTTTTTAAAACAACGGCAAGCCCACCAAAAAAAATTGCATATATCTTTGACGACTAACAAACTAAGCCTAACAATATCATTTCAGAACATGTATAAGATTATGTCATTTCATATCAAAACCAAACTTGAAAAAATCTCCCACCTTACCTCTTTCGTCCTATTAGCTGGCAACTATTGTCGCAACCCTCCCGACATGGGGTCAGAGAAATGACAGGTTCAGAGGTAATGTCAAATGAGGACAAAAATCCTCAATTGGCATGAATTTTTCCAAACTCTTACCTTGCGTAAAGTTGGGGTTTTCATTTAACTCGATTAATGAAGAGTTGCCATAAGTCTATTGAAATCAGTTAAAACCCAAATAAATTATAAGAGTACACTTCATCTCATACGTAAATAGAGATTTCGGGTCGGGGATATATTACACTAATTGTTTAACAAATGCCCTTTTGGTATCTTAACTTGATCGGTTTGTTGCCTAAATGATTCATGCAATCTTTGACCGTTTTATTAACTTATGCCACTAAATGACGTCCGTGCATGAGTGTGCAATCAAAGGAAAAATAAACAATCACAACTAATGCAATTAAAGTAAAATGTTAGGAAAGTAAACTCCAAAAAGCACCAAACATAGAATATGCATGGCCTTGTTATTAAGCCCTAGGGCGGCAACCCTATGAGTTAGGTTCAAATTGAGTCCAATTCCTATTCTTAGAGATTGCTTTACGTAAAATTTAGAATAAATCAAAGGTACTATTTAAAATCTCTAAACTAAATGTATGCTAACTAAATAAACTAAGACCCATCCATCACTAAAATAAAACAACCTAACCAACACCCGCTTCTAAGCTATTTTCTGATTTCTTATATTTTTTTTGGAATTTTTATATTCCGAAAATGGGGACTCGGGCTGGGCCATGAGGCCCGGTCAGAACAATAGCTGTTGTGGACTCAGAGGTCTGGGCTGCAGATACGAAATTGGGCTATTATATCCGGCCCCCTCTTTTTAATTCTAAACTAACCAAGCCCAAATTAGGATATACCCATGGCAAGCCCACTTTTATTAAAACCGCATCAAGTCCACAGCCTTACCTTCATAACTACTCAAAGCTCAAACATGTAATAATTTCTATAATTTTTTAGTTCCTTTCCTTCCCATCGTCTTCCTCGCAACAATCGAAACACCAGAACATGAACAACTCACTTCACAGTGAATCTGTGAACGTCCATCACCAGACTTCCGTCGTCAGCCGCCATTTCCGAATGCCATTGACATCCACCAACCATTCAAGAATTCGCAAATACGGTCACGACATTGACTGGAGTAGGCGGGCCATAGAAAGGAATTCGATAGACAGTACAAACAGGTATGGACTCATCCAATGATCATCACATGGCCTTTGCTTCTCCAACGAACCTTATTGCTTGACCGTCAGCGCGCACATGGTTCACCAGGGAAACAGACAAGAAATTGTCAGAAACATTCACGGTAGCCATGAATCGTACTGAAAATTTCGACATGCTAGTTTACCAAACGGCCACTAACATAGAGTGGACATGTTGGATGAAAACAGAGATGAACTTATAACATGGTCTCATTCGAAATTCGTCAAACAGGTCATATGCATCAGGTTTAAAGAAGTCCATTGTAATTGTTAGAAAATAGTAAAATTGATTTTTGTTTCTTGGTTGAAGAAGAAAAAGGGATATTTGCTTTTTATTTCATTAGATTTGGCCAAGTGTATGAAAGCAATGAGTAGGGCCGTTTTCAAACCGCCCAAGAAAAGTGATATGCGAGAAGCCACGCGTTGATCGAGGAAAGGGCTGCGGTGGAGCTCCTACTTCTCTCCACCGATTTCAACGTTAATGGCAAGGTTAGAGTGACAAACTGAAGTCGGCAAATAAGGAGAAAAGCAGAGGCACCGCCTCTCTCTCTATATCTCCTCTAAAGGCTGCAATTTGTTGGAGAAGAAAAATCCAAGATGGTCTTCAAACATTGATTAGCCATCGGTGGATAAATTTGCTTAATAAAGAAGAAAACTTCACCGCCTTTGGAGAAGAATAAATATACACGTCCCCTCGCTACTGTGCTTATGTTGAGAAACCTAGAGTGAGTGTGTTAAGCTTAGGAGTGATCGGATTCCGATTTGTTTCGGTTCCAAAGTGAAACTAAGAATTAGATCAAGAGTATTGGCTCCCAATTTCTAAGATTAAGGATTGGATCAACCAATCC
This sequence comes from Corymbia maculata, assembly GCA_014182735.1. Taxonomy (NCBI): domain Eukaryota; kingdom Viridiplantae; phylum Streptophyta; class Magnoliopsida; order Myrtales; family Myrtaceae; genus Corymbia; species Corymbia maculata. The sequence continues at coordinate 15,949,966 of CM024684.1, forward strand.
TGGAACTAGGAACCAGTCTAAATGACCAGTTTGGTCCGATCTGGTCCAAGTCCGATTTGGTCCAATGAAACTATTTAATTTGCTCAAAATTTCACCCAATCAACTTTTTCGAAAGAAGTAAAGAAATGTTTTTTCATAACAAAATGTGTGAATAGATGAAGACAAGCCATGATCCTGTAGTTTCTATTTGGGGAAGACAAATAGAGGAAAATTGAGAAAAGTTAGGATTTATTAAGAAATTTAAAAAATAATAAATATATATTGTCGGTTTGGTTCCCACCTAAAAATTGGGAACCGGACCAATCGGTTCCAAAAATAAGAGCTAGGAACCAGATTGTTGCTCATGGAAACTATCCAAAACTAGCCGATCCGGTGAGTTCAAGTAGTTCCTAATTTGGACAGTTTTCATTGCACACCCCCTAATTAAGGAGGTACGGACCTCTAGAATGTCAAAAGTTGGCACAAAGGGACACTTAAGTGCCAATGGCGAAAAATTTCGGCCAAATTGCCACGTGTCCATTTTCCGGCGACTTCATTTGCTGATGGAGCATTTTTTTCAAAATAAAAAATCCACGTGGCAATTTTTTTTAAAAAAATTGCCCACGTCAGATTTTTGAAAAATTAAAATCGATTTTATTATTAAAAAAAAAAAGGGAGGAGGGCATCGGCGAGGGCTATACAGCCCTCGCCGCCGCCCCACCTCGTCGGGAAGGGCTGGCGACGGTGAGGGGTTGGGTTGGGGGTCGCCGAGCCCCGCCGGTGGCCGGCGACCCCGGTCGGGCTGCGCGGCGAGGGCCTACGCGTCCTCGCTCGATCTAGGGCGAGGGTCGCGACCCTCTCCCGATCCCCGAGGGTCACCGGCCCTTGCCCACCGGGCCAAGGGTCGTCGGTCGCCCTGCACCAACACCCCAAATCTAGGCGAGGGCGTGCAGCCCCTTGCCTGGCCGGCCGACCGGGTCGCCGGCCACCGGCTGGAGGGCCCGGTGACCTCGGTCGACCCTCGCCCACCGTCGCCGGCCCTTCCCAGCGAGGTGGGGGGCGGCAGGCTGCCGCCCTCGCCGATCCCCTCCTCCCCTCTTTTTTTTTTAAAATAAAATTGATTTTATAATAATATATTTTTAATTATTTAATATTATTTAATTAATAATTTTTAAATCCGTCAACCAAAACGGCGTCGTTTTGGCTGATTTTTGGCCAATCGGTTTCCGGCGAGCCACGTAGGCAAGAAAATTAATAAAAAATTGCCACGTAGGATTTCCGGCGGGGTTCCGAACTTGGTACTTAAGTGATCCATTTTTTTTTAAAAAGTGGCACTTAAGTGTACCTTTTTGTAACTTTGGGCATTTAAGTGTTCTCATTTTGGCACTCCCACACCCCTAAATAAGCCTACAAAGAAAACCTTGTAAGAGAGAGACTCATAGTGTGTGTTTGTTCTACAAGTTGTAACCTTACACAAAGGCATTTTGAGTATTATTATCTCTCCCTTGTGTATTTGTGTTCTCAATTCGCCAAACCCTTCATAGCTTCTTTTATCCTTTTGGTTTCAATAATAATCGCTCCAAATTGAGGTTCTGGATAGGCTCGATATGGGATGTTTGAACCAAGGAGAAGGAATTCAAACAGAACATATTACAATTCTTTGAGATAAATCACACATGTCAGCCACTCTCTTCTTGAAACAAGGTATCATGGTGGATTGAGTCTTTGCTTAGCGAAAAGCAGTCTTGATCATGGTTTCAGATTTGATAACAAGAGGAAGTTCCGATAGATTTTTTCTATTGAAATTAACATCGGTTAGGAATTGAGAATGAAGCTCCACACTTAATGGTCGAAAAATAGAGAGGGGAAGAGTAATGGAGTTGTAGATCTAAAATGACGAAAAACAGAAGCAGCAAGGGCCAATTGAATTCGATAACGCAACAGAGAAGCTCTCTAGAGTGTCAATACACGCTTAGGTTGGTCAAATAGGTGATGACAACTTCAAACTTCTTCTCTTCAATGACTATGATCGAGACTTTGATAAGAGTAGTTCAATTGGTTTGGGAAAATTGACACCGTCAAAGAGAGCCACTGGTGAGCAGCAAAGTGACATTGCTACTGATGATAGTAGAATCAACGGCTACTTGAGAATTCTGAGTAGGAAATGGTAATCTAAAGATTGGATGGCTATATTCAATCCAAGAGAAGTAATGAGATTGGATGGAAACGAACAAATCTAGTCTATTAATTTTGAGTGTTTTTCTTTGTTTTGTTTTTGTTGACAGTGACTATGTATTGGCAGTTATATCTCTGTGAGGTGTTATTGAGTTGTAATGTATAAGTGTAAGAGTGATGGTCATGTCCTAATAATGTGATTTATTGGTTGATAGGAATGAGTTGCTGATTGTAACTTGTTCTAAAGATTATTAGTGGACTCTAGCCTCATTTTATCTATTTCTGCGTGATTATAAGATAACCTTTTGATTGAGGCGGTATTAAATGGACCTGATCTTATCGCACAAGACTGCAATTAACCGGATCTCCTCTTGGCTCCCATTTGCTAAAGCTTTTAGTGAAGTCGCCAAACCTCACTAATTCATGTGCATGTCTATGCCTTCTTCCACAGCCAGTCACCTATTCGTTTGTGATGTTTATTTTAGCAATTTAATCGTTTTCTTTTGCTTCCGCACTCTAGCTCTTAATCTTTAAACTGCCCAAGTGGATCCATTTTCCAAAGCCCATTGTTACAAGTATTCTAAAAAATCCATGAGACCTACTCGTTGAATACGAGTCTATTTTAAAATTGCTTTGGGCCTCGACATGTCATTTGGCCCATTTTAAAAGACATTAAGGCCCATTTTTAACAATGAAAATCAAAATTGCTTTCGGCAGTCCATGATTTGCCTCTCATTTGAAAAAAGCAATTAGGCATTTCATGCAAAACTCTTGAAATTGCATCCCGGTTGATGCAAAATCTATTTTTAAGAAAAAAAATTGAAAATACCATGCTTTTGAAATTGGATTGGTTTTTCATATTGCAGTAAGCTTTTTCATAAAGACTCCTTTTTAAAAATCTTTTTTAAAGTTATAAAGAATCTCTACGCATCTCACGTATAATGAGACCCATAATTCATTTCAATTGGGTACACTTGAGTGCTCAAATGACTTCGTACTATCATTAGCCTCCCATGATGATTTCTTATATACTGAAACGGGTGCACTTGGCAAAGGTGTATCGAAGTTCCTGTGTCCTTGACGCATGTTAAAAAGGGCAATATGCATGAGGGTGATGTAACAAGGATCCTAGGGCAAGCGAATCTCTATTGCTCTAATTTCAGTATAAACGAAAACCTCATGGAAGGTTCCCTCATGTTATTTGATCCCTTTCTTGTTGAATGCAAGGCATCCTAACAGTATTGAGATTTTGAATTTCCATCAATCACGAATTGATGATCATTTGAGATCAAGGAAAACCAAACTGCATAATTGCTAGTACAATGTGGAGCAAAATCACCTTGAATATTCGATCCTTTAAGATGTGGATTAATGATATGGGATTGAGAACACACTTTCCACGAGGAAGAGGTGGTATCTATTCCAGTTTCATATGATTCCTCCATAACCTAACATATGATGCTGCGTTTGAGGCAGATTACACAATTAAACAACATTACATCAAGGGGGACCGAATTATTGCCGAATATGTCCTAAAAGAAAAAGGTAATGCTCGTTACAATTTAAGCTCGATTTGTTTCGAAAATGAGCTGCACCTTTTCTGTTTTATTTAGCAAAATTTACAAAAGCATACGGAACTGAGTGTCGCTGAATATTTATTGTATATAGTAGGTTGATCTCATTATACTATAGTGGGCAAGTATTGAGAAATTTGATATTGTTGGTTAGTAGGTTGATCTCATTTGTAATGGCTTTTACATATGTTGGTGGAATACGTGAAACCTTAACATGTCTATGAATCTATATTATGACACATGCTTATAAAAGATGAAATGGATTGAGATTGTGTTACAAACTCTTGAATCATGTATAACACGTGTAGTGCTCTTTGAGTAATCGACTTATTTTATTATGAGCATGTGAATATTAAAAGAATGAGTTTAGTATATACCGTACTTCTGCCAAATGAGTGATTGGTATTGTTTGAATTATATTGATTCCTCAAAATACTTCTCGTTGGTTATAATTAATCGGTTGTGCTTTTAAATTGAGTGGTGAATGGATTTCCTATTGTAGATCTAAAACTTTTACTTACTAAGTTTTGGTTCATTACAAAATATTTTTCAAGATCGATCAAGTTCTGAAGTAAGAGGTATTTAGATTAGCACTTTCAAAGATCTCTTTTAAGGGAGAAAATATTCAGTGTTATCAGCCCGCCATGTCATCTGCTAACATGGTGTGCATGTACCATTGAAATGTTGACACGTGTCTCCTAGGTGGACTCGCCATTGGAAAAAGAAAGGGCTTCTTTTCTCTTACCTTTGGTTAGTTCTTGGCTAGTTCTCGCTAGCTGGCTCGACTAGCTGGCAGAAAGAAGGATGGAAGAAGGATAGGGCAATTAATGCTAATTTCCCATTTAAAAAATTCCCTGCTCACTTAAATTTTCAAAGGGCATTTTCTCTTTCTTTGCCAACCCAGACGACACTTCCTCCGCTTCTTCTTCCTCTGTTTCTTTCTCCGCGTGTCCCTCTGCCTCCTCGAAAGCCTCGCTGGTCATATGCTTCTGGCACATCGCCTTCCCATAGAGCCCCGCTGATCATTGTTGTGTCCCAAGCCCCCTTCTCCTTCGCCTCCGACTGTTTCCAATGCGAAGATTGATTGCATCCCTTTGTTGAACTTGCCGTCACACCTCACCATGTCCGATTGCATCCTGAGCCCCCTCCATCTCCCCAGTCGCAGCTAGGTCCTGAGGCCTCTCCGCCTTGCCTCGAACTGCTTCCAAGGTCGAGGTCGATTGCGTCCCTCCAACGACCTCGTTGTCACACCTCCCTCGTCCACGATTCTCTCGATCATCTCTCCCAAGAGCCTCGCCTCATGTCCTCGTCTTCTCACAACTTCGAAAGGTTGGTCTCTCTCTCTCGAAAGATTATGTTTTGATGGATTGAAATGACAGCAACATCGAATTTTCCTTCATGTTGTCGGATTCTTTTCCCCGATAAATGGAATTGAGTCCTCAGGAGATTGTCAATCTGTAGCAAAAGATACTCCTTTTTGATCGACAAGCATTGATAAATGCGCGGTTCGTGTATCGAATTCCTAGGTCTGCTGAATTTTTTGGAAGTTCAAATTAATGAATAGATAAGTTGCTTGTGCAGTCATGGGTTGTCTTGGCTAGTAAAGTTTGGAGGGAAGTCGCCATAAATTGGTTGGAGTTGCTTGGTTGGAAGACGAGGACGTGAGGCAGGGCTCTTGGGAGAGATGATTGAGAGAATCGTAGACGAGGGAGGTGTGACGGTGAGGTCGTCGAAGGGACGCAATCAACCCTAGCGTTGGAAGTAGTCCGAGGCGAGGCGAGAGGGCCTCGGGCCCCAACTGCGACTGGGAGGTGGAGGGGGCTCGGGACACAATCGGACATGGCGAGGTGTGACGACGAGTTCGACAGAGGGACGCAATCAATCTCTGTGTTGGAAACAATCAAAGGCGGAGGCGGAGGGGGATCAAAACCCAGCAACGATCGACGGGGCTTTGTGGGAAGGCGATATGTCAGATGCAGATGACCAGTGAGGCTTTTGGGGAGGTAGAGGGATGCGCGGAGAAAGAAATAGAGGAAGAAGAAGCGAAGGAAGTGTCGTCTGGGTTGGCAAAGAAAGAGAAAATGCCCTCTAAAAATTTAAGTGAGCAGAGGGAATTTTTTAAGTGGGAAATTAGTATTAATTGCCCTATCCTTCTTTCGTCCTTCTTTCTGTCAACTAGCTGAGCTGAGAAACCAGTCGAAGGTAAGAGAAAAAGAAGCCCTTTCTTTTTCCAACGGCTGTCGCGACCTAATTTTCCAAAAATAATAATAATATAATAAGTTTAGGGGTATTGTTAATTATGGGCCATCGGCCCATAATTAACTTGGGCTCTCCCAAGCCCATACCCGACGACGTTGAATATTTATAAAATTTTCAAACAAGGAGTCGCTACTAGTCTATTGAGGTCGACTAGGGACCAAGTAAGACATGGGATCATGTCTCACCTTTATGCAACCAGATGGTCTAGGGTCGAGGACTTGATTACGTTAGTCATGCGACTAAAGCCCTTTCGGTACCTGAATTAATTGTATGCTAACTAAAGACATGACAACGCACTCAAAAAAACTATTGTAGAGCCCTAAAGGCTTATTCAAATTTAATATTTTTTTCTTTTCTAAGGGTTTTCTAAATTTTTGCAATTTTTTCTGATTTTTCTAAATTTTTTGAATTTTTTAATATTTTTGAATATTTTTAAATATTTTCGAATTTTTCCAAAATTAAAGAAAACAAGCTTTTAAGATTTTAAAATATTTTTTGACTTTTCTGAATTAAAAAAACATTTATTAATGTTTTTGGAATTTTTCTAATTTTTTTAAAAAAGGTGATTCGGACCGGGTTGGGTGACTCGGCCCTACTAGACCGACCTGGATCTTGTCGGTCTGGAATGGGCCACAAAAGACTGGGCCGACCCTAAGCCCACTAAAAAAAAAGGCCTCACGGAATTAACCTAATTGGCTCACTTTTTACTTCTATTGAATTCAACTGGTTAGTGATAAAATAGACCAAGAGTCCCTAAACAAAATCCAGACCAGTCTCAAAACTTGTTCAGGAGAGCATGCGATATAATTTGGTCTGGCAATGATTCGTGGGCAATTTATTCCCAACAGTAATGCCCCTGTTTTCGTTTTGCGGGTTCTCCTAAGACAAAAATTAAAAGAAAAAGAAATGACAAGCTTTAGACGAAGCAAGCAACACGTGCATATGAGGCTACGGAAAATCAAGAGATCGAAAGCGTTAGACTTAGCTTAATGGTTGAGGTCCTCAACGTGAATGTGAGCTCAAGACAATACAGCAACAGTAAGATATAACCCATTTTGATAAGTATATTTATAATGGGTTTAAAAATTAAAAAGATTACATGATCCTTCTTTAAAAAAGGTTTAGTTAGCTTTTTATACTTTTATGTCACCCTTTTTAACAGGTCTAAATAAGACTGGTTATGCTTTTTATGTCTTTAGACTTGGACAACTTTCCATGGGACTTATCCATCCATCATCGATGTCATCTTCTCAAACTTCAGCTTTATGTATTGAAGTCCAGATGTTTCTCCCGTTGATGATTGCGAAGCAGATTGCTTCTTAGGGGTCGTGTTGCTGCGCTGCATGGGAAGAGAAGAATCCTCAGCGTTTGCACCATCACCGCGTCCCTGTGTCTTGGGAGTAGTTAGATTGTACTGGAGCTCAAAGCTAGCATTGGCAGATCCAAAGGGATTCTCCTTTTGTGAACTTTTCAGGGCCTCTTCAGCATTAGCTTTTTTTTTCTCTTTCGCAGGTGACCCTATGCCTTCTCCTTCATCGAGAAGGAACGCCTGCGACCCGTCTCCATGCTTCCTCACCAAAGTTTCATCGAGACATCTCGAACACCAGCCAGAACCACCAGGGTCCCTCTTGAACCGGGAATGCTCTAATTCAACACTCGCTACTTCCAATCGCTAGACCACCAAGAGGCCATTATAATCGGCCACTAATCATCCCCAATGGCCGCCCGGATCGCCTTGTCGTTCGCCGAACATTTTCGCAAAGATGATTTACTCATTTCTCGACAAAATTCGTCATTGGAATCACGAAATGCAAAGCACAAGAGCATAGCAATGAGGCAACACCTGGGGGTACTCGAGGTCTCATAATGAAATCTTATGAAACTGAGGTAAAATGAATGAATCAAAGCTGCCCATGGAGATTTGAGGGTGTGACAAGGGTCCAATGTTCACATTTAAGAAAGTTCCTCTTAAAACCCCTAGGAACTTAGCTGAAGCAATTAGACAAACATTTGGTGGGCGTCGATTAAGGGGAGGACATTCGCTCACTGAGGATCCATAACCACGTCAGAACATAAACAGATCAGCAAAAACAACGCTCAAAAATCGACTAGGAGTGGCTTGCTAAATCCTAACGATTGGCCGAACAAGAAGCAGCGAGTCTCGATCTTCGCAGAGAGGCTTTCACGGGGAGGAATGCTCAGCCGCGAGGATCCCTACCCGGGCTTGGCGGCAGCAACGGCCAGAAGGGCAGTCTCGAAACGAATCCATTTATTACCAAGCCGGGATCCTCGGGATGAAAACGGATCGAACTCAAAGCACACTCACCGGAGATTCAGGCACCATATAGCAGGGGAGGCCGCGGGTCCGGTGGTGCCGGCCAGGCGTTGTCGGTTTGCGTGGGGATAGCCTCGCGTCGCTCGGTCCGCCGAGACGATTTCAACCCTCCTCTCTTCTGCTTCATCCGGACCTTCCCGGCTTCTCACTTTCTCTCTTCCTCAGTTTCTGCTCAAATCTGAAAATCGTCACCGCCGTGGGAGGGGGGTCGCCGGACAAACGGTGTCGTCGAGCGTTCCTGCCGGCCTCGCCGTCCTTCTCTCTCCGTCCGCGTGCGTCGCCGTCCTCTTCTCTTCTTCTTTTTTCGTTCTTCTGTGTTTTTGTGCCTGCTCCTTCTGCTTCTGCTTTGCTACTCTCTCTCGGATCTCTCCCTCTTTCCAGATCTTGAGCCCTTGGTTCTCCCTCACCAAAAATCGTCGCTCCCCTTCACGCCGCGCGACAGCACGGCGAGGGAAGATTCCCTTGCTGGCGTCACGCGGCCAGCGTCACCGCTGTGGGAGGTCTCCGGGACGACGGCGATCGGTTGTTTCTCTTCCGCCGGTGTTCTCCCTTTTTTTCCGATCTGTCTTCCTCCTTAAAACCAACGCCGAAAAACCTTCAAGCTCCCCCCTCCCTCTCCAAAACCCCGAAACCGACTCCTCCTTTTTCTCTGAAAAATCCCCGCGTAACTGAAAATCCTGTGCTCCTCTCGCCACGTGACAGGGCAGCCAGGGAAGATTCCCTTGCTGGCGTCACGCGGCTGACGTCAAGCGCCAGGGCGACGTCCGAACGACGTCGTCTTCTTCCTTGCATGCTGCTGCTGCGTTTTTTCGTGTGCGTGCGTGAATCCGGAGAGAAGAGAGAAGGAAACGGGCCCCAAAAGAAAGACAACGAAAATGGGCCAGCGTCAGAAATAAAGAGAAGTGGGCCAAAAGGAAACAAAAAGGAATAGGCCCAGGGAGAGATTGTATTAGGGCCGAAACTTTGTGAAAAAGGAGTGGGCCGTATTATGCCGGCCCAGCCTTTTTATCTTTTCTATGAATTAATATGTATTTTTGTAAGCAAAATAAATGGGCATTCAAAACAAAATAAGCAAAAATTCGGTGTCAACAACGGCGAGTCTCACTTATGAGACATGTGTCGACATTTCAGTAGTACATGCGCACCACGTCGGTAGATGATATGACGTGCTGATACCATTGAATATTTTCTCCTTTTAAGGAATGAATCTGAGTACGCGAACATAAGTAGTGGTGTATCTTTTGTCCATGGAGTTTTGACTATGCATAATAATTTAAAAAATAAATTATGTAAGTCCTTCGAGACTCAATTATTTATTCTTCTAAGGTTTGATTTGTATGGAAATTCAAGCCATTCTACATGGCACCACCACGTCAGTGATTACTGGTGAAAATTGGCCAGAAGAATTACATTGAAAATTTGCACAAAGATTTATAATTTAATTGGTAAAATTGAAAATTTTAAGATATGATTGATGTCCATACAATAGGTTTAGGATTGATTAAACCTCTATTGTAGATTGATGGTATATTTGTTGGTGTTGTTTTCATTGGTATGAGGCAGAGGTTGTTTTTTTTTTTTTTTTTTTTGGGTTGGCAAAAATTTCTTGCAATCCATTATGGAATAACATGAGTGTACCCTTTTTTTTTTTGGGTTTGTCCATGAGCGTACATTAAGTAGGCTTCAGAACATAATAAATACCCTTATTATAGCTCATGAGGTTGGAAACCCAATTATAGGAAAGAGTTTTTCAAATTTGAGTTTTGACAATCCAATCCGTTACTCTAATTGATTCTCTTGGCTAATGTGTTACTTTGAGATTTAGGTAATTGATAAACAAAGGTGCTCTTGGTAAGCACACCCTCATCACAAAAGGGTTGATCTGTACCAGCAGTGTACTTATCAAAGTTAAACTACCTGATTCAAGACTCCAACTCTCTTGGGTATCCAAGAAACTAGGGTTTCAAAACAGAGCTTTGGATTCTTTTTGACTAGACCATTGTCTCTCTTATTTATTCATAGGGTACGCCGGAAAATCGCATATCAGCCAAGTGCCCAATGCGATCCATAAACCTGCCCCTAGCAAAGCACGAGGAGGATCATAGTACGTCATCCGCGATGTCTCAGCATGAAATCGCTTTTGTCTTAACGAGGTCAGAGCAACACGAAAGATAGATCAATCAGATCCTCCTCCCTATCGCTTTCTCTGTCACCGCGGCCGGCTCGCCTTCTGTAATTTCGGCAAAGAGACATTTCTTCAGTTCAGCAACGAGCCCATGGATGGAGAAGAAGAATGATCTTTCCCACTTGCCGCATCAAGCGCGCGAGACGCATCATCGCCATCATCGTCGCGTAAGACAATGTCCATAATGGAGATTTCTGACCTTACCCACATGCACTCATGTGCAGCGCAAGCTAATACGCATTCCATCACGGACTGATCTGATCCAGATCGAACATGTCCGCCATCTTTGAGCTACGGCATGGCATGTGTTCGATGGCGGCTGCCAGCGTCGAAACCGATTCGAAGCCCTCGTTACACGCGAAATCCTCGGCATATGTAACGACGTGACGACCGGTATGTTCGTTGATCATGAGGCGATGATCGTTGACAACCTCGTTTTCCCAAGCTGTAAGTCAACCGCAATCCCACACTCTTCCCATTACTTGCATTAAAACCCTAGCATGTGAAACGATTCCCCTCATCGTTTTCCCATATAAATATCATTAGCTTTAATTGATGTTTAACATCAATCTTGATCAAACCTCCCTCTCTCTCTCTCTCTAGCATGGCATTGTTTTCATGTGGGCTATTGGGAGCCTTCCTCCTCCTTTCTTCCTTCCCCTTCCTCGCGCTTTCGACGCCGTCCCGACACCTCCTGGCCGGTTCCAGCACCGTCATCCAGCAGTACCTTGCGCCGCACAACGCCGTGAGGTCTAGGCTCGGCCTCCCGCCCCTCCAGTGGAGCCAGTCCCTCGCGAGCTATGCCTCCTCATGGGCCCGCCAGCGGCGGGGAGACTGCGCCCTCATCCACTCGAGCGGGAACTATGGCGAGAACCTCTTCTGGGGGGCTGGCGGCAAGTGGAGGCCAGGGGACGCCGTCGCCGCCTGGGCCGCCGAGGGGCCCTACTACGACTATGGCTCCAACACATGCGCGGCGGGCCGAGATTGCCTGCACTACACGCAACTGGTGTGGAGGCAGAGCCTCCGAGTCGGGTGCGCTAGGGTCATTTGCGCGAATGGGGACACGTTCATAACTTGTAACTATGATCCTCATGGTAATGTCATAGGCCAAAGGCCTTACTGAAATAAAAAAAAAATAAAAAAAAATTGGATGTTGGTTTGGTAGAATTGATTCAGTACCGGAGGGGACGCCATGATTGATTAAATTAAAAGGTTCTGATCTGCTAAGCTGACAAAAAGAAAATTAGCAGCTCGAATGATGTGGGATATGATAATTTTTTTAATTATATTTCATTAGCAAGTTTACAAAAGTATTTATGATTATATTCACAAATGTCGTGAAAAATAAAGTTGATGGCACCTTTAATTTTCAGCGTACAATTACTACTAGAAACATTTATATTGGAGAAGGTAATTTTCCAATGAGTTTGTTTGGGAAATAAGATAACACGCAAAAAAAAAAAAGAGTATGAAAGAGAAGAATTTATATCTTGATTAATATTACAAAAAACTCCAAACTGGTTACATAAAATAAATTTACCCAAAATTAATTTTTTATCATCAAAAACCTCAAGTTGATATACTTGTGACAAATTTTCTCTATTAGTTTTTGTTAAATTTTACTTTTAAATTATTGAGCTTGATAACACATAATAGTTGCAATTTGGGGTTTTGCTCTCCATTTTATTGGTGTATTAGTTTGTGATTTTTGTGGTATTAATTAAATTTAACGAAAACTAATGGAAAGTAAATTTATCATAAATGTATTAGTTTAGAGTTATTGGTGGTCAAAAAATTGATTTGTGATAAACTTGATCATAAATGTACTAGTTTGAGGTTTTTCATGATATTTGCCTTTTATATTAGAGTCAAAATTGAATTTTTTCTCTCATTTTTGTGTTTTTCATTAAATTCCTTAGAAATTTTAATTTTTCTATATATAAATCAAAGATGGGAAAAGGTAAATTGAACCGAACAAAATGAACAAAGAGCTAAAATGAGAAATAAGTTAATCGTCTTTTGTGGTAAGAAAGTGGACTTGGTAAAATTGATTGATTGTTGGTTTCCCAAAAAATAAAATTTGATTGATTGTCCTTATAGTGCAATTATCTTCGCCCTTACACTTTACGTGTGAAAACTAGAGTGCTTCTCTCGTTTTCTTTTATTTCTTGAATTGTAAATATATTTTTGTTTTCTACTATTGGAAAAATAGCAAAATGTCCTATTTTTAGAAAAGATTTTTGTATGGTGATAAAAGAAGAAACTAATTTTTTTTTTTTTTTTTTTATAATTTACCCATTCAATTCAGATTATGAATCTTATTATTTTCTTACTAGGCTGCTTATTAATGGAAGTCCAACAAAAATTATGAGTTTGAACATACTCTCAAATTATTGAGTTAGAGCATGAGATTGAAGGACTTCTAATTTGAATCTTTTACTCCGTTGTCAAAGACAACGAAATGCTCTAGTTTCATCCTTAACCTTTTGCTCTGTCACGATTCGCTTGTAGAATCGCTGCAAATGCTGCAAATCGGGCAGTCGTAATCATTGAAGGTGATGAGTTATTAAGTGCTATAGAATTTGAGCTTAAGCATATTCTCTAACCAATTGTACCCACCACTCCAAAATTGTTACAAAAGTCCTAAATGCACTTTTATCAATTCAACAATAAAATTTTTAATTATATTAACTGAGTCTTAAATTTGTTCATGTTTTATAAATTGAGTCCGCCAATTTTGGCTATTCATTAATGTGACATTAATCATCTTTACATAGCACAACTAGCACTAATGTGGAGTATTTTTTTAATAAAATTTTTCAAATTTTTTATTAATTTTATATCCTCTCTTTCTCTTCCTTCTTTACCTTTTTTTTTTTTTTTTTTTTTTACTATGGCCAGCAAGTGTGATGGGCCCTCATCTAGAAGGGTTGCCAGGTCCTCAACCACGGTTAAAAAGGAGAAAAAAAGAAGGAAAATATAAGAAAGAAGAAAAGGAAAAATAAAACATAAAAGTAAATAAAATTTTTGAAAAATATAATAAAATATCATTAAAAATGATCTATGTTGACACTTACTATATCACTTAATTCGCCAACGTTCGTTTATGTCAGTGATTCTTGACTAAAATTTGATAGATAGATTCAATTGACAAAATATATAAAAATTTTAAATTTAATTGACATAATTAAAATTTTAAAATTAAATTGATAAAAATATGATAAATTTTAAAAATATTTTTATAATTTTTCTTAGCCATCCTATAGGCCGTCGCATCGTTTTGTCAGGGTGGTCATCACGGACCGGGTCACTCACGATCGGGGACCGAGACCGTCGCAATTATAAAGGGCGGTGGGTCCCGGAGCATCTTTCCCGATCTTTCTAGTGGCTGCCAAGTGTCATTAGATTTAGGGCATCGCTACTGCTGTCCAGCGAAAGCTAAAAAGTTCGATTGGGCCAGGGCCAGAGTCGGGACAAACAACCCAATTCAGTGGGCCCGGCCCACCTTCACGCCCATCACTCATCTCTTTCTGCTTCTTTCTTTTTCGTGACTGTCATCTTCTGTTCATTTTGGACTTCAAATGAAGTTTGAGCTGGAGTAAGGAACTTCATGTGAGCAAACACGTGGAAAAAAAAGATAAATTACAACGTTAATGTAAAAGTGGTGGATCCATGTAGGTTGCGCATTATGACGGGACGCTACCATAAAAAATCCTAAACCGAAACATTTGTGAAAGCGAGTTCTCATGTGATGTCCTGATCAAGTTGTTAAATTGGAGATGTATATGGCAAGTGCGTAGTTTGACGTGAAAATTCAGTATAAAAATGACTCTTTAAAGACGTTGTGGGGATATTTGATTTGAAGAATATGACTTGAGATTAGGAATTAGAGTAGAAATTGAATTTGGTCCTTCTCTCTCTACCAAATCGCTAGAATCTCGAGGCAAATTCGAAGCGAAGATTTTAGTAGATTTTTGAAATACGGAGCCTCTTGTAAGGAATCCGCTAGAGATGGCAAAATATGGAGAGATGAGTTATCGGCTGCATTTGGTTCAACTTTGAACATGACTTTTAACTGAAAGTCGACATTTAAAATGTTGAAAAGCTCAAAACTAATAGGAACTAGCTTTGGGCTTTTAACATTTGGCGGAACGTTAAAATTAATTTTTCCTTCCAAAATTATCCTCACAAATTATTTATATTTTGGATGTTGTCCCTAGTTATATGTTTTTTTATTGAAAAAGGAGGTAGCCTTTTGCTGGATCAGCGAAAAGGCTACGGCTATCGGTGGCTGTCAGTTGAGGTCACTTGGTGAGGGTTGCGGAACCTAACCGAGGGTTGCTAGAGGTCGCTTGACCCAAGTGTCACTTGACTCAGGTGATTGTTACTTGGGTCTTATAGCCACAAGTGACCCTTGCTTGGGTCTTGTGAAGGTTGCACAATGGTAGCCAATGGTTGCGAGACCTTGGCGAGGGTCACCTGAGGCTACAAGATTAGGTGGCGGTCACCTGGGTCGCATAGCGCTTGGGTCGAGTGACCCTCATTAAGAGGTCACTCGAGGTGGGGTGACCTTCGGCGACCGTAGCCCTTTGTCGGTCTAGTGAATGATTTGGTTCAATTTTCAAAAAGTTTATATTTTCAAAAATATATATATAAGATATATATATACACACACATATATTATACTCTTCAAAGTCCATTATAAAAGTTTTTTTTTACCAAACGCACATTCAACTTAAAGTCTATTTACAAAGAAATTTTATTAAACATAATTGCATTTTTCCAAGTAGCTTTGAATTGTTAGCATTTGTATTAGACTCAAAATCCATTTGCAAAGTTGAACCAAACGCACTTATTGTCCAACACTATAAAAAAAGGTGCTCGACGGAGATAAAAATATGTGATGGCGAGTGTACCAATTAAAAATGTTTTTGACACCAAAGTTAATATGAGACAAATGTGTAATGAATTTTCTGGTCTATTGTTATATGAAAATTAATATGATGGTGTGCAAATGAATTGGGAAATTAGTCAAACCACTCGAAATCAAATTGGATTGGAATTGGTAGTTCCCAAAAGGACTAGTTTAGTTCTTGGTTCAAGATATAAAACCGCCCACCCATTCATTTGGACCGGACTATGTTTTAAGAAAAATGAAAACCCTAAAATCTCTAATTTGAAGTTCTATATTCATTGATTAAGCACTCGTCTCATCTCGTCTCATATTATTTTCATTTCATTTAAGTTGTCTCTCTCTTTTTTATTCACGGCCTTTACTCTCGAGCTCAATACTTATTGACTCATAGCTTTGACTCTCAACTTTCAATATGAGTCCATTTTTTTTTTTTTTTACTAATCTTGCAATTAAAAGTAAGAAAGCTTTTTTTTTGTTTTTGCTTTACTTTGGTATGCTGGAGAACATTATACTATATGAAGCTTGGTGAGATTAGTTCTATGGACCCACCTTATAATTGGACGGAATTGATAGTCCAGTTTTTGAATAGGTCCATAGAATCAACGAATAATTGTTGATTTTAATTTATCGAAATCGAATTTTAGTAGACGGTTGCTGGTTTTACGGATAAGCTTATCTATTTAGGATTTTTTACAAACTCTTTATTGAAGAAAAGATAAGAACTTTTTGCCCGCCAACAATTCCAACCGCTGAACAGTGACGCATTGAGCACCGTGACGTTATCCATTCCATCTCTCTCTCTCTCTCTCTCTCTCTCTCTGAGCATGGCGGGTGGATAGCTTCCTTCGCCACCATCACCACCACCACCACCACCACCACCACCACCGGCGATGCTTCGGATTCGGACGTTTCCGCCTCCGCCGCCGACGTCAGCACCGCCGAAACCGCCTCTCTCTCTCCATGAATGCCCCTTCTCCTCCTCCTCCTCCTCTTCTTCTTCTTCCTCTGCTCCGCTCCGACGGCGGAGGACCGGGAGGCCCAACCTCAAGCCCCTCACCTCCCGCATCGTCCAGCTCACCCGCCGACGGCAGCTCCGTCAGGTGAGCGTCCCCTTCACGTAGTCTCTCCGTTTGGCGATTCGGCTTGCGGAGTCGCCGGGCTTATTTCGGCCTCGATTTCGTGCTTCATTATTCGGCCTGTTTTCCCTGGAAAAGCTGGGGCTTGGATTCCGGATTGGACTCGCATGGGTTGGTTGCTGAGAAATTGAAGGCGAAATGGAGGTCAATTAGTCGAACTATGTATACTGATGTGGATGTGGATGTGGAAGGTGTGCCCGTGCCATGGCAATCGATTTTCCCAAAACTCTCGATTCGCTTCCGATTTAGAGTGAATTTCTACGAATTGGGCTTTGGCAAGGTTGCCACCTTGCGGGCGAGGGAGAGTGTTTGTAGCGTTTTAAAAAGTACGCTTTGTCTCCACTTGTGTGGTTCGAGCTTACACGTTTGGTTAGGAGTGGTCTCCGGTGACTCCACGTTAAAGCATACTAAGTGTTAATTTGTCTGGTTTTGGGTAATGGCTTATGTGATATGAATATTTAAAATGTTCTGTTGGTTGTTCTTCTATATTGTACTATGAATGGTTCTGTACATGCTTTAGTTTTTGACCTCCTTTTGGTTCAGATTTTTGAGGAAGTCGAGATTGCCGAGAGAAGATATGGGAAGCTCAACACTATAGTGATGAATGCAGTGATGGAAGCATGTGTTCACTGTGGAAATGTCGATGTGGCGCTCAAGATCTTTGAGGAAATGTTAAAGCCTGAGAGTTGTGGGGTAGATAGTGTGACATATGGCACACTTCTGAAGGTATGGCATGTCGTTGTGAACATTTATTTACTTACATCAGTGACCTGGTTAAATGGACTCCCATGAGTTTAAATATTCACTGTCTTGACAAAACAAAAGTTGAATAGTGATGTCCATGATTTTAAGATTAAAAAACTAGCTTTTTATAGGTGCAAATTGTCTCATTTAATTTGCAAGTTGATAAACTGTATCTTGTGGAACAAACTAGATTTTGATATTAATATTATTGTTATTGCTGATTCTTCACCCTACCTTATATTGATATATTGAAAGAAACAATGGAGTGACTGTCACTGGAGTAGTAAAATCTTTTTCCACTTGCCCATGATTATGTTTTAAATCATTTTTTTAAATATAAAAACTCTATATTAAAGAGCACCGCTGGGGATGCCTCCCATTTCGAAACCTAGAAAATAAAAAATTATCTAAGATTGGTAGACAAATACTTTGGCTACTTCGATAACTGTTGAGGAATGGGTAGCTGGCTTTCCACCTTATGTTTCAATTTATCATTTTGACGAAGCACTTCAAAAGGTTATTATCAAAATAACTGCTTGAAATGCCAATAATGATCTAATACAAAAATTAAACAAACCAAAAATACTTGTAAAAACCAACGGAGTAACCCATTTCCAATAGGTTGAATGCACCTAAACCAGAAAGTTAGTTAACAACCTAGAGTAGAAGCACACAAATAGAGCCCGATAAGAAAGGTGAAGTCCATTTGTGCATGGATCGTGGCCTTGGTCGTGACCTGATGGATGCCTTGTTCGTTGGATCGTGTCCTTGGTCATGACCTGGCAAATGGATTGTGGCCTGGTCATGCATGGATCGTGTCACGTGCCACCTTAGTTGGAATATGTTCCTTATCACAATTAAATAGGTTGAAGCAGAATCCTTCAAACTCAGAGAAATTCTAGTGGCTGGATCTGAATAGGAATGATTACTGGAAAGAGGGAACAGGAATATGGGTAAAATCTAATTAGGTTTCTTATGATTTTGGGCTGGAATTGTTTCTCACTTAGTGTTAGAATAAGAAACAAATTTATTTTCTTTGTTGCACTAATAATTCCCTTCCCTTGCCTAGTGTCGAAGGGTGAAAGACAAACAACATAACACTTCATTAGTCAAGTATAAGTTATTCCTTTGCTCAAGGAAATCCAAGAATCTACTGTCCTGGTTTAGGCTCAAAGGATGGTCAGGCTATCGGTGTACTGCCACCCCCTCAGTCCACCTATGATATTACTGGTTCCCACCCATAAGTTCTCATTAATGCTGCCCGATGCTTGATTCCCTTATTAGATGGGAATATGCAAGATCATTTTATGCAGATAGGTACACTTAGTTTTTCTTGGGTCTAGAAAAATCAGTTTAGTTATAATAGAAATAAACTTTTTTGGGGGCGTCATTATAAAACTTCTCCTGTTAGACAGTGCTACCTTCATCTATGTTGTGAGAACTTTGTAGTAGTGACTAAAGTTCTAAATTGCCTATGCACTACAGCTTCATGAAACATGGACACTTATATACAATCTGTCATCAATTGAAGCTTATCCCAATGTCCTCATTGAGTAGGCTACATGTTTGCCATGTCTGCAGCTTTGCTGGAAGAGTTTCTCCTCAAATTAGTCTGTCATTGTATTTATATTAAGTAGCTGGTATAGCTTAGTCATGATTCTATCTTGTTTACCTCAAAAGGGCTTAGGTGATGCTCGAAGAATCGATGAAGCATTCCAAGTACTTGAATCTGTGGAGAAAGGTACTGCTATCGGAAATCCCAAGTTGTCAGCAGCAATGATCTTTGGTCTACTAAATGCTCTTACCGAAGCAGGTAGCATAGCAAATGCTTACCAAAGATATTTTTCGGCTTTTCATTTGAAGTTATTTTATTTCTCTTTATTCTGACGGCCACATTGCTAGGGTGTTTGTAAGGCTAGATCAACATTAAAATTGGAAGTTTAATTTTTGTATAGCATTACTTAGAAAGCTTGTGCTATGTGTGGGGGTGCTCCAAATACTTTATGATCTTGAACCCATATATACGAGCATAATGATGTTTCCTGACAATTTTAAGTTTATCTAAAACATAGGATCTGTGCGTGAATATTTCATATGCATAGCAAGCTCATATAGGTGACAAATGAATCTAAAATCAGAACTGATAATGAAACACCTGTTAAGTATATCTTAGCTGAGAGCAGAAAACTTAGTGCCAGTCATCCCCCTATTAAGAATAACGGGGTACAGTGAAGAAACCTTGAACATCAGCTGCTTGTGCATTCTGCACAAGCAAGTTCATTTCTGCCTTTTTTATATATGCTACAAAAGGAAATGTGTGGTTAAAAATCTGAATAGAAATGGTTTGATGGAAGCTTTTCCTTTGGGACCAATGGAAGCTGTCAAAATACTGGAACTGTGTAATTTGGCATCACAATTTCGAACATATCTTAAGCAATCTGTTATAGAAGGCTATAGTCCACACCTCCTCTTGCAGAAGTTAACATATGTGACATGTAAAACTACATTCGTTGAATTCAATTATCTTATTTCTCTTTTCCCAGAAAATGTCAACCTGCATAAGCTCACCTAAATACAAATGAAGTAATGTGTTAATCTATTGGCAATAATCTTACACATGTGTACATATTTGTAGGGAGAAGTTCTTGATCAGTGTATAGGAAGATTAGAGAGAGATCTTTACCAAAATATCTGTGGTGGCTTAACATGCAGAAGTGGGAGATTGCCTCATACCTGTTAGGAAAAACTAAAAGTAGATATGGAAGCACTTAGCACAAAAACAAATCATGATTTTTCTAAAGAATATATAACTCATCTAATACCAGGAAAACTGAAATTAGGTCATCATAAACTTCTCTTTAGATTTGACGAAAGATCATCTTGCTATAAATATTTTGCCTTCTTTGTACAGCCATCTAGTAGGAGAAGAAAGAGGCCATGTAAGATAATTCTCTTTTATCAGCTTCGAATCTTGAAAGTGATGAATATCTCACTGTTCTTTTCAGTGCTACCCATACTATTTCAAAACACGGACAATCCTTAGAGACCTCTTAATGTAGGAGATATTCCATCATGGATTGTATTGTTACTCTTCGATAAAAGGATAGGATCAAAATGAGCTTGATCGACTGACAGTCTGCAGAAATACTCAAGTACATCATGCAAAGATGGTTGATGCTCTTTCATATCCATTTCCTTGTAATTGAGGAGAATGGACTAACTGTTTTCATCATATCTTGGGCAATCTGAAGAACAGATTTAATGAGAATACAAATGCTTATGAAATTTTTTTTGGTTGTAGACAAATGCTTATGATGAATTTTAAGAAATATATGATTATCCTAATTTTCTGCTACAATCCTCTTATCAATTTTTATTATTTCTTTTTAATATATTAGTCTGTTTATAATGTAATAATTAATGAAAATGCACCATAAATGGACGTCTTCTATTGTGTCCATAAGCTCTTCTAGACTTCATCAACCTCTTATTGTTATTTACATGGATGTCCACTCCTTTTCTGACGCATGCAAATATGGAGAACTGAAAATCACCACCTGCAAATAGACCCTTCTCTTTGCAATATCTAGGGCCCATGGGGTTCAGGAAAGCCTTTTGATTATTCCATATTTTTGAATTCCATGTTTTGTTGGTGAAAACTAGATCTAGGAAACCCGTTTGGTTGTCTTGTTTCCATAGTAAAGAAGTCAATTTTTATTTAATAGGCAACTGTGTTTTTGTTCACAATGACAACTTTGTAACAAGTTCTTTTTCTTTTGGTGAAGTTTCATTTTTATTGAAAATTGAACAAGTTTTCTCATCCAACACAGGCCCTTGACTGCCTAATTTTTCAGATTGTTCAGCGATAATGCAAATTGTATGAGCTTATTGTTAATTGTTTCAACTTTCAATCAGCTTAAATGAGGCTGTTGTGACAAACTCTTCACTGAAGTACATGTCTTTTGCTTGTTGACTAGAAGTGCAATTGCATAAGCTTACTATTAATTGTTTCAATCAACTTCATTAAGGTTAATTTCATAAATATCTCCCTTGCTGTTTTGAGCAACAAGATTGTGCCAGTTTCTTGAAACTTGCATTTGTGGTTCTGACATGTAAAAATATGTCTGCTTGAATCACTCATAAATATGCTAGATAAAGCAATGTTACCCTCATTGACAGAGGGTAGATTATTTCATTTATTTATCATTACGAGCTTCAGTGTCCTTTCCAATGTGGCGCTCGCACTGTTTTAGTGCAGGAGATCTACGCCGTGCAAATGGTCTTCTTGCTCGATATGGCTATTTGTTACATGAGAGTGGCAGACCTTCAATTCTAATGTACAACTTATTGATGAAGGTATGCTTGCCCACCTTTTTAGATGTGATGCGTCTACTTTTTCCATTGAGTGTGCTTGTTTTCTTGTCTTCTTATAGCAAGTTGTAGCTAATACTGGAAGACAATGCTGATTTAAGATTCTGCTTTCTGAATATGCCAGGGATACATAAACTCCGGTTTGCCCCAAGCAGCTTTAAATGTCCATGAGGAGATGTCACACCAAGGATTGGATCCTGATAGACTAACCTATAATACTCTAATCTTCGCATGCATAAAAACAGGAAATCTTGATACAGCTATGCATTTTTTCGAGGAAATGAAGGTCTAGAACATTTACTTTAGGGGCTACTTTGAAGTCTGAATCTCAATATTTTGACAATGTTATATAATTGTTTACTATACTTTTAGCTTGAATGACCTATTTTTGCCCTCCCATCTCAAGTCAACTTCTTTCCAGGAAAAAGGAGAGTCAAATGGCTATTGGGTAGTTCTCCCCGATGCAGTAACTTACACAACTTTGCTTAAGGTTAGTTTTGTTTTTCTTTATTTTTGCGTAAGAAACCATAATTTAGTCAGAGAACAGAACTTGCAAGCAAGACTGATTTTCATTAGCAATAGGAAGGGACAATGTGGAGAGAACACATACAAAGGAGTGACTGACTAAGATGGCTGGTACCATAAGAAAACATGAGAAGCTTTTGAACAAAATAAAGAGAAGGGAGGGAAGAGCTCCCAGCAAAGTTGCTACAGAAAATTAAATCTTTACATGTTTTAGGTAGTTGGGCATGGGACTCAGGTCATGTGAAGAGAAGGATCACCTCTATAGACTAACCCAGTCCATATCTCAGTTTGAAAATTTTCTCCTTTTATAAGAGCTTTATAACTTTGCATATTTACATATGCCTGAATTTGAGATGAATTTTTGTAAGCAAAATCAATAACCTAGCAGAAAGCATTTTTGATTTTGGAAAGATCCTCATATTTCCAGAAGCTAAAACAGCTGCCAATCTGATTAATTTCACTTTTTTTTAGTAACATGCTGAGTTCTGTCGTCACACTTCCTTTTTGACACTCTTTTCTTTTGTAGTTGAAGCCAACCCACCACAGAACAGTTCTCACTGTTGCCATAGGAATTTCTTATCTACAGTGCTAAGGTCTTCTAGAAAAGCAATTCACTTGGCTTAAAGGGACTTGATACAGTGAAAGGAGCAGAAAATCCTCAATATATAGTCCTGTAGTGTAATTGCTCTGTAAACCTGATATAAATGAAAAACAAAATTGACCAACAATCTTGATAGAAAAATCCATTTGGTGGCTTGTTGCAAACTTAGGGCTATAATTGAAGTCAAAGGCTTGAATGATCTGAACTGGTTTTCTTTTCCCACATATACTCCTTGGTTTTGTTATTATGCTTCTGCATTTTGAAAAAAAAGATGGTAATATAAAGGAAAAACAAAAGCGTGTTGTTTTCGGCTGTCATAGTGTTTAAGCCAGTTTTATTATAATTGAACATGTAATGGAAATCACCCAAAGGAATAGTGGAACCTTAAAGGGCATGCCAATTGAAGGCTCGGATGCATGCATCATACTACTTTTTTGTGAACTAAATACATGTTATCTTCCATAAATCAACTAAGCGGTCAAAGTGGATTTTTTACTGATTGAATTGCATACAAGTTGCTCAAACTGTCCCCCTCACCAGTACGGTTTTATAAACACTGAAGAACACAGCATGATTGCAATGTGTCCTCCAGCAAGGGTACAGTTTTTATGCCATGTTAGATGACCATTTGTCACAAAATGCTTAAGTTGTCAAAAAACAGGTCTAAAATGTATATTTGCATATCACATAAGTCAAAATAGTCTCTTAATCATTGTCTTCATCCTCAGAAAACTGTAAACATATTCTATTTAGAACTTTTTATGTTGGTTGTATTTGAGAGGTCTCACTTCTTAATATTTAACTCTGTAGCCAATCCCTGCTTGTCATTGGATTTCTAATTTCAGATCCCTCTCTTCTTTATGGGTCTAATTTACACAAGAACTTAATTAGAACAAGCAAACAGACCAAGTTTTCTTCTTCTCCACACCATGCTGCTACAGAACAATGTAGTTTTTTCAACTGTTTTTAAGTTGGTGTTCTAACTCCATGTGTTTGTGGAAATACTTTTCCACTGACGAGAATTTCAATTAAAGATTGAAAACCTGATTACTTGGAGTAGACAAAATGCCTTTTTCATCATGATCTTTGTTGGTTCTTATTATGAGCTTGACACATCTTTAAAGTTTCTTTCTGTGACCAATGAAGGATCCTGAGCTTAAATGCAGGAGAGTTGGACCAGTAAGATTAAAATGCAGTTAGTTGATTCATTTTCTTCCCATGTGAAGATGAAACATAATATAGATTCAAATGGTTGTTGCAGCATGTTTCTTACTTGTTCTATATTTATTGATTTATTTGTCATTCAACCTTTTCTTTACAGGGTTTTGGGCACTCCATGGATTTAGTTTCAGTTCAGAAGATTGTATTTGAAATGAAATCACGTAATGATCTGGTTTTAGATCGGACTGCATACACAGCAATAGTTGATGCATTGCTGAATTGTGGATTTATCAAAGGTATATGCATGTGAAAGATGTTTATCGTAATGATAAATGGCAAGTACTTATTGATGGAATAATCAATGGTACTACTTGAAAGTTCATTTGAGTTCAATTAGAAAGTTTTGTTGGATTTGATCTGTACATGTGTACCTGCCTGCATGTGCTGTTTTAATTAGTATTTGCATAGAAGTCATAGAAGTTGAGTTTATAACATGGGTTGACTTGTCATTTATTTGAGGACTTATGTATCTAGCTGCTCCTTCTAGTAAACTAGATAGAGGTATTTGAATCAGCCACCATAAAGAAGGTCCACTGAGCATCTTTTACTTGCATTTGTTCTATGCATAGGTGCTCTTTGTGTTTTTGGAGAGATATTAAAACGGGCTGGTCAGAATTCAAACATGAAACCAAAGTCCCACCTATATCTTTCCATGATGCGTGCCTTAGCTGCTAGAGGAGATTATGGAATGGTCAGACTTCTGCATAGGCGCATGTGGCCTGATTGTGCTGGAACCATTAGCTTTAAAGTTCAAGAAGAGGCAGATCACCTTCTCATGGAGGCCGCTTTAAACGATGGGCAGGTACTAGATCTTGCTCAATGTGGGCTCAACATGAGACTGTCTCAGTGTCTGTAACTACCCTTCTCCAAACTTATTTTTACTGAAACATATTAGTCGCCAGTTAGAAGTGAAAGTAATGAAGCTTTCCTGGAAGTACTGCTGTAGAGGTTATTTAACATCTTTTTCAATGGGATTCCTGTGTTAAATTATCTTGTTGCTTGGTTAGGCACAGTAATGCTTTGCATTGTAAACCACTAGAATTTGTCATGACATGCATACTATTTTGTCAATTCTACATTTCTTGGGAAACAAACTCCTTTAAACTCATTGTTATGGCTCTCTCTGTCAGGTGGATATCGCTGTACGGACTCTACATGACATTGTGAGAAGGTGGAAGGGAATATCATGGACAAGTCGAGGGGGCATGGTATGAGATTTGGGATGTGTTGTTTTTGAATTATATTCTGAATGGCTTCTATTGAATCATCATGCTTCATAGATTTTTTTTTTTTGAATCAAGATTTATTCTTCATTTAGCTTGATCTGTTATACATACATTCGGAATGCTTAACTTGGCCTCCTCGGTGTTTAGCATCTAAAATCTAATCAGCAGAGAATATAAGTTTTGGAATCCTGTCTTCCATGATTGGAATGCTGTAAAATGGCCTCTTCTTGGTGCTTCTATAATCCAAAATCGAATCAGCAAAGAAACTGTGGAATCCTCCCTATGGACACCTTAAATTTGAATCGAATTGTCCTTGGAGACACTTCTCAAAGTTGGCTCATGATGACATCATTTAGCTTTTGGTCCTATTTAATTGTTCTCTCCTTTTCTTTCTCAAATTTATTTGTCATCCAGTCCAGCAGTTTCTTTTTTAGTATTTTTATTTTTGAGTGGACTGCCTTCTGAAATGCAGGTTGCTATGCACATAGAGGCCTTGTTTGGAACTACAAACTTGTTCAGTCCTCACTTACTTCCTCGGGTAATGAGTATATTCTTTTTGACCACCAGTTAAAATTGTCACTTCTTTTCCGTATGAGCACTTTATGCACAATTTGCTGAAAAAAAGTGGGCAAAAGCATTTTAAGAAGCTTGTATTCAAAGAGAGTGTGAATATTGATTAGTGAATATATTTCAAGGTGAAGAATGAAGGAAAGGAAGATAATGTGGGTGAAATAAAGTTAGGAAGGTAAGAAAGACCAGTACTGTAAATGAAATTGTGAAAAGAAAATTTGATGGGAAAAAGTAATTTGCCATACTGCTTGGGTTGCTCAAAGTTATGCAACTTTGTCTGCAACTTGCTAAAAAACATTGCGAGACATACATATGGAATTGTGCAAGAACGAAATTAATAAGAAAGCTAAAGTTATGGCTGCCTTGTGGGTGCTACATGTTGATTCACTATAAGTGGAGAGGAGGAATGATAAAAATGTTGGTGGCAATATGGTCATGTGTAGAAGATAGGCTAGATAATCTCTTAAACTTGAGTATGAGAAAGGAAAAAGAAAACAAGCAAATGTAAACATCTTACATGAGGTTGTGCATGCATGAGGCATTGAGGGTATAAAAGGGGTGAATGAAGGCGGGGTAATGAAAGAGGCACAATGTCTTATGCTGAAAAAATTAGTAGGGTACTTTTATGGAGTTTGAACCCTTGAGAAAGAAAATTGAGGAAATTGGAGAGGGAAGAATTCAAAGACTTGACTAGACAAAATTATTAAAAGTTTTCTACTCGAACAACTTTAAGGATGGCCATGTATAGTGGGACTCCAAATTACAGGTACAAGTGATATGCTACAAAAACGATTGATAGATGACTGTCAATGCTAAGTTGCATGCCAAAAACATGCGATCTCATGTCTAGCTCTAATTACTGGAACATTTAATTATAGTACATGCAATAGCTATTCTAGGAAGTCAAATAGCTGATTAGTTGAACATTTGTGCTAATTGCCGCAGCCTATTTTCATGTTCTCTCTTTCGGCCATCCTGTATTTTGACTTACCTGCATCATGATCCACAATTGAACAATAATTTGAAGTTGCCCCATAAAACCATTTTTTTCTGTGTAGGTCTCATTATATGAACCTATTGACAGTATCATGACACCATTTGAAGCAGCTAGGCCACTACCAGGTACTCTGCTTCTGAAGAAAGTGACCATGCGGTTCTTTAGGGATTCAGTAGTTCCTATTGTAGATGACTGGGGCAGCTGCATAGGGCTTTTGCATCGTGAAGATTGTAATGAGGTAAGCTCTTTCTTTTCACCTGCAACTTTTTGAGGCTTTACTGTGAAGAAATTGCTTTTTAGTTATCTGCAGAGCTTGTTTGGGTAGAGGGGCGGATGTCACTCTGCTTATGGTTGTGTTCAGATGCAATTTCTCCCTGTTGACATTTGGACTCCACATTTGTCTTCTGTTTGCATTAGTAGTGTCTGACATCTTAGCAGAATGTTTGTGATTTTACTTGATAATACAGAATTGGTCTTATAATAGGTATGGCTCAAATAAAAACTGAATTTTTCCGGGTATGAAGCATGGTTTTACTTGAAGTACTCAAAGAAAACAAATTTCTGATTTCTACATATGAATTTCATACATAGAACCCATAAGGAGGTTTGGAGGATCAGATGAAGAAGATGTCTAATTCTGCAGTCATTTGAGAGATCTGCCACCTTAGCTGTTTTGTCCTACCCATTCCTTCATCAGGTGCTAAATGTGATGTGCATTTTGTGCAGTTGAATTCTCCGCTATCAGCCATGATGAGAAGTCCACCTCCTTGTGTTACTACCAGGACATCCATTGGTCGTGTGATTGAACTGATTCTGGAAAAGAAGCACAAAATGATGGTGGTCTTAAGATATGGTGATTTATACAGCGGCAGAGTGAGCACAAGTGTAAGGGCAGTGGGAGTTTTTACGGCTGCTCAGTTGTTTAAGCTTGTCGATCCTCCCCTTATTACAGATCATTTTAACACCATCTAGCAGAAGTTTTGCTTTCCAGTTCTGTTTTTCCTCAATTCTCATTTTGTTTCCTCCCTTTCTCCCCACTTGAAAATGTTGTTTATTGAGCGGAATGAACATGGCAGCGCATGACCCTCGTGTGTCTCTTAGATGGGCCATTGATTCCCTTGGAGGGTTGTATCGGGTTCAACCGAGTGCGGTAAACAAACGAAACGACCATGTTAGGCCAAGGCCAATGTATAAGCTTACAAGCTGGAAAAGTCATTGGTCCACCACCAACAAGAGAAATGACCTCTAGTGTCGTCAAAAGCTGTATAGCGTACAAGACGGGGGAAGTGAATCTCTCCCTTTGTGGGACTACATGCTTATAAAAGATGTGAATGATTTCAACCTCCTTCTTCCAAAAAAAAAAAAAAAAAAAAAACTCTGAGGTTCTGTTTATTTCGTAGAAAATAAATGATTTGAAAAATATTTTCTTAAAAATAATCACTTATGTTGCTTAAAATAATTAGTGCATATAAAAATTTCCATTATTGTAAGAAATTTGTGCCTAAACATATTCATAAATGAAGAAAATATTTTTCAATCATTTATTTTTGTTAGTGATAAAAATAATCAATTTTAGAAATTATTTATTTTTTACAAACCATCCTGTGTCTTGAACTCCCCTCAAAGTGGATTTTTCTCCTTGAGATCAATTGCTTATGTTGCATTATTTTTTTTGACTTTTTAATACATATTTTATTCTTTCATTTGAATTTACACTAAGTGTGATTATATACTCATTTAATTTAGGTAAATATATATGGAACAAGAAAAAATAAAATAAATACATGTAAAAGTTCAAATAAAGTAAAGTATTTGAATGAAAACTAATAAGAAGGAATTTCTTACCTTTTAACTAATTTCAGCCAAGCAATTAAGTTTAGTTAATAAAGATAATTTCATTGGATAAAGAATTTACTGAATTTAAGATTGACGTAACATGGACAAGCTAAAGAGATGCGGTTTTTCGACAAAAAAGAAAAAGAAAGAAGAGATGCAGTTTTAATAATATATGTATTGAAAATTGAAATTGTAACTTTTTAGTGAATAGCTTAATGTAATAAAGAAAAGCTAACAAAAATTGCAAATGTTTTTTAAAAAAATTAAATTATTTAATTTATAACTTATTATATTCACAGTTGTGGTTATAATATATTTAAAAATTATTATCTTTAAAAATTATTTAATTTTGGATAGTTCATGTGTTTACTTTTACATTCAAAACCCATTAATCTTAAGAATTGGATTCTTCTTAAGTACTGGATATATGAGTTAACGTTGAGATTTAGCTTTAACCATTGAAAAAGTTACTTTTAAAGAATATGGCACTAAACTAAAGATAAAATAGTAATGATAGCTAGGGTGGTTGCTTTTAGGATGGGTAGGTTTTAGAGCTAGAATATGAAATCTACCATGTTAAATCTGGTTACCAGTTTTTGGGTTCCTAGAACCTACTTATTTGTTTGGAATTGGTTTTGGAACCTACCCTATTTTTCCAGTCTGGTTGTGAGGTCTACTTGAGAACCTATATTGTTTTCTTGCTCCTTTTTTTGATTCATTTTTTACTGTAAAACCATATGAGGTTATGACTAACAAAATTATTTAAAGTAAAAGATGAACAATAAAAGTCCTAATCCGTAAAAAATAATAATACATATGATGAATACATAGTCACGTATATATGTAACATAAAACATAAATTATAAAACTCCATTTTCCATTGGGGTTAGGACACTAGGAGTGCCATAACTTTCGTACGGCGCTCACTTCGGTGCAAAAACTTTTTTTTCGTTTACTTGAGTGCCATATCGGAGTGAAATCGTTCAGTTAAGTGCTACTTCTGGCCAAAAATCGTTCAGTTAAGTGCCAAAATGCATACGTGGAATTTTTTTAATGATTTTTCTTTTTTTTTAATAAATTTTGATGCCGACGTGGACTTTTCGAGCAAAACGACGCCGTTTCTACTCTTTTAAAAAAAATTTAATTTTTTTTTTTTTTTTGCTTTTGTTTTTGTTAGGGCTGGCGAGGGCCACCGGTGACCCTCGCCGGCCTTAAAGAAAAAAAATCAAAAAAATTAATAAATATATTAAAATATTGTTCACCGGTGCCACGTCGGCTTTTCCGGCCACATCAGCTTTTCCGGCGGCCACGTCGGGAGTTGGCACTCAAGTGAACATTTTTTAAAACTTGTGGCAGCAAGTGAGCGAAAAAAAAAGTTTTGGCACCAAAGTGAGCGTCGTACGAAAGTTATGGCACTCCTAGTGTACTTACCCCTTTTCCATTCATCAATAAAAAATTAGTGAAAGAGGAAAGATTGGTGAGGACTTTCGAGGAAGGACAAAAGGCAAAGAAGTGGTGAGGTTAAAATTTAGGCAAAAAAAAGAAATTATGATTTTGACATTTTAGCTTATCAAACCAATTCCAAAATTGGTTCCAAAATAGGGTGGTTGAATCTAGTTCTCGGGTGGGTATTCACTCAAAATTTGTTCTCGGACCGGTTACAACCACTTCCAAAAATTTGAAACTTGTTCTCGAATTAGTTCTAAAGGGAACGAGTTCCCAGACTTGTTTTTCAAGTGGTCTGGTTCAGTTTCCGGGTAGAACTGGTTTAATTGCACACCCCTAATAATAATTGCCAAACTTTTATTTTCTAATTCTTCTATCATAGGTTCTAACTTTACAATTTCTTTTTATAGTTTATGCACTCAATGGATAACAACACCAAAATAACACATACAAATACAACTATAACAGGAAAAGAAAATAGCACACATTAACTTGTGCATGTGCAAAGCGCGGGCTATGCAACTAGTATTCTAAGAAACTTAGACTCCGCGTCTTCTTCTTGTGAGAGTTGAGAAATGTTCCAAATTCGTAAGGAAAAAGTACTCATTATTTAGGAGATCAATGAAAGGATAGACACACACCTCATAACCTGCTAATTTACCATTGATAATGAACAAATTCTTGTACTAATTAGGATCCATATAGTTTGGGTTTATCATAACTGTTGATCATATAGATTCTCTCATTATTAATTGATACTATTCTTCCTATGGAAAAATTACCAAAAAAATCTTAAATCTATTGTGATTGTGCCGATTTAATCATAAACTTATTTTTGTTAGCCAATTGAGTCCTAAAATTTTTACAATTGTGCTAATTTAATCCATCTAGCCAAATTTGGTCGGTTGGTGCTAACGTGGATGTTGATAGCGAATTTTTTTTTAATAATATTTTAATTTTTTTGAAATTTTTACTATTTTTATTAATTTTTTCTTTCTCTCTTTTTTTCCCATCCCTCCTTCTTCCTCTAGCTCCAACGACCAGCTGGAGGGGAGGGCTAGTTGCTATATTGAGGTGGCTGGCCAGCACGACCTCACTTCGCCATCATCAGATCTGGCGACGGCGAGCCTCACTAATGGATCGGTGAAGTTGG
Organism: Corymbia maculata; assembly: GCA_014182735.1. Taxonomy (NCBI): domain Eukaryota; kingdom Viridiplantae; phylum Streptophyta; class Magnoliopsida; order Myrtales; family Myrtaceae; genus Corymbia; species Corymbia maculata. The sequence continues at coordinate 15,981,214 of CM024684.1, forward strand.
CCTCACCCAAATCCAGCAAGGCTCGCCTTGTTATTGTTGGGCGAGGTCGGCCTCACTAGTGGCTGGGGGATGTTGACCTCATTGATCCACTAGCAAGATTGCCTCGGTTTGGCGACTAGCCCTCCCCTTTGGCCGGTCGTCGGAGCCAAAGAAGAAGGAAGGAGGATGGAAAAAAAGAAAAAGAAAAAGAAAAAGAAAAGATAAAAAATTAATAAAAAATGAGAATATAAATTATTATTTAAAAATTATTCGTCGAGGTTCGTCGGCGTCCACGTCGGTGTCCACGTTGGCATCGAATGGCCAAATTTGGCTAGATGAACTGAATTGGCATAATTACAAAATATTTAGGATTCAATTGGCCAAAAAAATAAATTTAGGATTGAATCAGCAAAATTGCAATCGATTTAGAACTATTTGGTAATTTTCCTCACTTCATATTGCCTTATCACGGTGGGACATGAACCTTTATAAATTCAACAAAATCCCAGCTGGAAGTTCACACCACAGACACTAGAGACTTGCAGCTCCAAAGATTTACGTGATAAGGACCAAAAAGGCTGAAGGATTTCAACATCTTTCTCCACTCCCTTTTCCTTTTGGAGTGTATTTGTTTTGCAAAAAATGAATGTTTGAAAAATATTTTCTTAAAAAATGATTGTTTACATCTCTTACAAAAATGAATAAAAGAAAAATTTTCACCATATATAAAAATATTTATATATAAATTATTATTGATAGTAAAATTGACAAACATGATCCAATCGACAAATCAGGTTGCATTGTGAGGTTTGGCAAGAAAGCCAACGGATTTTGCAAACATGTGCATTGTGATTGTAGATTCCCTTGTTCATTACATCATAATTTGTTGATTAGGATTGTCGTGACACTCCAAATAAGGGAATATGGGTTTAGAGGTAATGTCAAGCGGTAGATCCACGGTCCTTAATTAGCATAGACTCTCCCAATCCTTTACATTTCATGATATTGGAAAATCCATTTAATTCTACTAACCCTATGAGTATGCTATATAAGGGAGTGCTATTAGCATCCTGTGGTTGGCAAGAAACCAAGTGAGGTATGAGAAAATACTTCACTTCCTACACAATTAGAGATCTAGGGTCATAAACTTGATTATCCTCTTAGTATATAACTTGCTCTCTCAAACATTTACCTTGTGTGATATTGGGAAATTAATCTCAAATTTATTAACCTTATGATAATCTTATATAAAGGAAACACCACTAGCCTAGTGTGGTTGGCTAAAAACTAAACGAGACATGGGAGAATACCTCATTTCCTACGTAATAAGAAATTTAGGGTCGGTGACTTGATTACACCAAGTTTTCAATTCTCAGTGCTAACTTGTTATGAGAAAATTGTCCAAGAAGTTCTAAATCTACCGTATTTTTGTCAATTTAGTTTTAAACCATTTCATTTTGCTAATTGAGTCCTAAACATTTTCACATTTTGTCAATGAGTCCATTCGGCCAATTATCATTGGAAATCGCTGACATGGATGTTGGCCATCCTACATAGCATAACCGGTGTTGACATAAACAATATTTAATAATATTAAAAAATTATTATTATTTCTTTCTTTTTTATCCTTTTTTTCCCCTCACATGGTGGGTTGCTGGCCACCGGCAAGGGCTAGCCTTGCTTGGGCGAGGTCCCCCTTGCTCGATTTGGCGAGGTTGACCCTTGCCTAAGTTAGGGTGGCCTCATCAGGCGTCATTTGAGTGAGGGTTAGCCTTGTGGGACCTTGCTTGGGTGAGGGCCACCCTCATTGAGCTCCTTGAATCGACAACCCACCCTCTCTCCCATCTCTTATGAAGCTCATGGCCATGGGAGGTTCGTGCGAGCTTGGTGTTTTGGGATAGAATTCATAACAACCAATGGAGCTCTATCACAAAGCTTGCAGATCTTCCATGTTAGCGTTGTTAGTGCCAAGTAGACTTGTCAAATGGGTGGGTCAGATCAGGTTTGGGTTGGGTTGAAAATGATCCGACCCATATTGACTAATTTAACCCATTTTGATCCATATTCATGTAATGTAGATTTAATGACTCATACCCAACCCAACCCATACCCGACCTATACCCGACTCGACCCGAATTGTTAAAAGCCATTATTATTGTAGAGAAACCCAAACTCATTTTAAGCTTTATGCTAAATGAATAAAACTTTAAATCAAATTAAAAAAATTAAAAAATAGTAAATACAATAAAAAATGTAAAAAACCTATAAATTGAAATATTTTTAAAGAATTTCACCAATTAAATATATCTTTGTAAAAAAACTATAATTGAGATGGGGTGAAGGCAAGCGGCGGAGGCAAGCGATGGAGTGTCGTGGTCATTGGTAGGTCACCACCACTCACCGAGCTTGAGGCCGACTCAAAGAAAAAAAAACACGTTTTACAGTTGGGTTAAAAATGGGTCAAAAATGGGTTGAAAATTATTCGTACGTTCTATACATTCTGACCCATTTTCGACCTATTAAAATAGAACATGACTCACAAAATTGGTCCATGACTTTGCTTGGGTGAGGGCCACCCTCATTGAGCTCCTTGAATCGACAACCCACCCTCTCTCCCGTCTCTTATGAAGCTCATGGCCATGGGAGGTTCGTGCGAGCTTGGTGTTTTGGGATAGAATTCATAACAACCAATGGAGCTCTATCACAAAGCTTGTAGATCTTCCATGTTAGCGTTGTTAGTGCCAAGTAGACTTGTCAAATGGGTGGGTCAGATCAGGTTTGGGTTGGGTTGAAAATGGTCCGACCCATATTGACTAATTTAACCCATTTTGATCCATATTCATGTAATGTAGATTTAGTGACTCATACCCAACCCAACCCATACCCGACCTATACCCGACTCGACCCGAATTGTTAAAAGCCATTATTATTGTAGAGAAACCCAAACTCATTTTAAGCTTTATGCTAAATGAATAAAACTTTAAATCAAATTAAAAAAATTAAAAAATAGTAAATACAATAAAAAATGTAAAAACCTATAAATTGAAATATTTTTAAAGAATTTCACCAATTAAATATATCTTTGTAAAAAAACTATAATTGAGATGGGGTGAAGGCAAGCGGCGGAGGCAAGCGATGGAGTGTCGCGGTCATTGGTAGGTCACCACCACTCATCGAGCTTGAGGCTGACTCAAAGAAAAAAAAACACGTTTTACAGTTGGGTTAAAAATGGGTCAAAAATGGGTTGAAAATTATTCGTACGTTCTATACATTTTGACCCATTTTCGACCTATTAAAATAAAACATGACTCACAAAATTGGTCCATGACCCATCTTGGCGCTCCTAGTGCCAAGTAGGATGGTTTGTGTCCATGTTAGTGAATTCTATTAAGATTAACCAGATGAGATTCAATTGTAAAATGTGAAATAATGTATAACTCAATTGGCACAATTAAAAGGCTTATGACTGAACTGGTAAAAGTGTAATAAGTTTAGGACAATGTTCTATTTTTTTTGCCATTTATTTTTTCATCATTTTAGTGAACAACGCCCATCAGTTCTCATCCTTGCATCAATAATGAGATGGAGACTAGAAGCAAGAGTACAAGAGAAGAGAAAAAACTGAACTGCTTGAGTAAGTCCACTATACCGATCAATAATAATAAAAAAATGTCCACTGGAGCCATGCATATGACATGCTAACAATTCAAACTAATCGCATGCTAAAGCAAGACCAAAATCAACCATGATCAAATGAAAAAGTGCTCGTGATTAACCCTATTTCTGATCATTCATCATTTATTCCCCATTTGGGAAACACGTGTAGAACTCGACTAATATGATCTGCGATCTTTTCAATTCAATTGCCAGGAAAATCATCCAGCTTGATTAAGTGCTCCAGCGACACAAGACAATGGCATGCTCTGGCTCGAGCATCGGCAATGGATGTGACACGGGCAGTGATAGTTCGGGATTGATGAGAGAAAAGTTATCCTGGTTGATCATAGATGATGACGCGCTCGTCGGTAAGATACATGAGAAGCTTACGAGCGATGTCATGTAGCAAAACAAGTCCAGACTCAAACTGCCGCAAATGGAAAGGAGGCCTTAGATCTTCACCTTTCTGGTTCATCTTTTGATATTATTCTCATGAACATGGATATGCCCATCATGGATGGCCCTGAAGTAAAAATTAATTAACTCTTCGTTCTATCTTATATTCGACACACATTTACATACAATATCACTTACACATATAATGGGAGGTTTCGTCCTTGTTTCCGCATGTGAGGCAACAAAGGAGCTGCGAGCGATGGGGGTGGAGAGCATGATCGTGAGAATGACTTAGCTGAACGCCGAAGCCAACAAGGAAGCTTTCATGGCGGCGGGTCTGGATGAGTGCCTTTAGAAGCCATTGACCGTAAAAAAGATCGAGTCTCTTGTTGAAACCCTAGAGAAGAACCAGTAGAGAAGTGAGGCATGCTTAGCTTATAACTAAAGGAAAATTAATAAGTGATTATGCAATATATAGGAGTTATAGGGTTCGCAGAGATGATTGGATTATATAGATCTATGAGTGAGCACGGTGATATGAGTTCTGTAATCATGCAAGTCATTCGCTGATTTTTCCTAGTGCTTTTTGAGCAAAGGGAAGTTATGAAACTTGTTTAGTGTTTATGCTCTCTCTTGCTTGATGAAGATCAAATGAGATTTTGTAGGACTATCTATTCTAAAAGTTTAAACTATTAGAGAACGTCGACTATTAAGATGAAGGCCCCCTCATGCTTAGTTTGGTCCTTTTGTCCAATGATAATATTTGAACTCAAGACCTTTATTATGTGAGATTTTGTGAGACCATTGACAGCTGTTCTAAAAGTTTAATCTGTTAAATGAAAACATAGTTTAATATTTTTATCAAGATCAACCAAAAATTTACTTCTTGTCATCAACATATTTTTTCTTTTGGAATCTTGTAGCTTATATTTGGTTTTTTTATCTTTGGTTGATCAGTTATGTTCTTGTGTTATATTTGTGATAGCAAACTCCCACAGATTTTGGGACCATTCTTGTGTATGACGGAATAAGTCCATGGTGAAAAGAAAAGAAAAAACTGATTCACTTCTGCGAACCAATCCATTAATTCCTCAATATTCAAATTTTTATAGAAGGTAGGAATATTGAGAAAATTACCCAATTGTCCCAAATTTATTGTGTGGATGCTAATTAGAATTGATTGGACAATTTCTTGCAAAAATTAGCATAAATGACTATGTTGGAGTTTCGCAGAGGTTTATGATTAAATTAACAAAATTGAAAAGTTTAAGACTAAATTGACATCCATATATTAAGTTTAAAGCTGGTAGTCAATTTGCCCTAGGTATATCTACATTCAAATTCTCGTAACGACGCATTTCATGTAGCTTTCTTATTTTTGGGTATTGGTCACAAAATGTATGAACATTAGACCCTAACAAAGAGGTAGTTTGAAAGGTAATTCAGTCGATCATTAATATCACATTGAGTTTTTCCTCAGGCCTTCTGTTGATTTTCTTTCTATTTTCTACATAAAAATTATCTGTGTGCCCTTTTTCATGTGAACTTATTATCAGGAATTGTTTTGATTTATGTCATGAACAATATATGGTAGAAAAATCCAGGCATTCTTTGTTATCCATAGTAGCTCATTAATGATAATCCACGGTTTCCTAAAGTACGAATTGAGAATGGATAGGGATTTAATGCCTAGTACAGAGAGACATGAATGAATATATAACCTCTTGATCCCCACCAGGCCAGCACGTATCACTGGACATACTGAAGACTCGCAGCTTCCACAGTATCCTTCAAAACGATCCAGAAGATGAAGAGCTTCAGCATGTCTTTCCTCGTCCTCTTTCTCATATTAAGCTTCGGTAAATCAAATTCCCTCAGAGAAAAGTATATATTTATTTATTTTTTGTCATGTCTCTTGTATTTTTCACTATGTGGACAACATATTTTTTTATATAATTCGTGTGGAGATATTAACTGCAGCGTCTTAGACAGATAATATTAAGAGTTATAAATCATCTCATACAATTGAAGTTTGATTTTTGCGTTTTTCCTTTCTTTCTTGGGATGCAGGCAATGAGGCGACGATGGTGAGAGCGGCAACATGCTCAACTACGGCTCCTGCGCTACCGGAGTGCACTACGTCCCTGTGCGACTATGTGTGCACTCAGAAGGTAGGCAAGTTTGCCACTGGACAATGCATAAGTCAGTTTTCTTGTAGTTGTACCTACCCTTGTTAATGTCGTCGTAAATCGGCATTGTTCTGCCCAAAATAAGGCGATTTCATCCCAATGACGATTTACTTCTTGGTGTCACTATTTGGTATGAAAATCTTATGCATACTCGCAGCCTCGAACATGATATTTGGTTTATTTTGTTTCATTTCCTTAACTGTAGCATTATGGACATTATTTGGTATCTTAGATGATAACATTTTATTTTAAACTTAAATAATTGTTAGGCTTTATTTCCAGTCTCCGAAATAGGGTTTTATGCGGCATGTTATTTTCATGCAATTCAACTTATCCTTTTGCTTAGTGACGTAATTATGAGAGAATTTTCAGTAAATTTTCACCTTAGAGCTTGTGTGTAGTCATGCGTGTTTTTCGAATTTTAATTGTGTTTATTCTAGTTTCAGCTGCATCAGTTTAGGAGATAAAATAATAGGCATAGGACATTAGAAGTGTCATAACTTTCGAATGATATTCATTTTGGTGACAAAATTTTTCACCGGATCACTTAATTGCTAAATTGGAGAAAAAAAAATAGTTAGTTACATTCAGCAACAAATTTCGATCAGAAGTCCTACTCAACTTTTTTAATCAAAAGTTTATTCATACATGTTTTTATTTATTTATAAATAAACCAAGTCCAATGGGACTATAGGGTGGTTGATTTTAGCCTAAACCCAAGTAGCACTAATATTGACAAGTGACACAACATGACACGACATGCCAACATGTCATTTTTCAAAAAATAGAGAATTTTGATATGTTGGGACACGATGTATATTAAATGTATATTTTCATATATAAATGATAAATTATCATTTTTATGATTATTTCAATCAAATTAATTTGATTCAAATTCACAAATAAATAATGAAACAAGAGCCTAGAATGAATTTACACTAAAAACATTAATCTGCCATTTGTTAATATCATTCATTATTTTAATTTGATAAATTCAACTACATTTCATCCCAATAATCCATAAAACTTAGAGGAAAAAAGCAAGAAACTTTCACAACTCGCCCTTCACTAAGGTCGATATTGAGAGGGACGGCATTTAGGGGTATTTGCTCATGATCTCGCGCTTGGGGTCATGTCCACCAAAGACGTCATCACCTTGCCCTCAATTTTTGCTGATTGAGTTTGAGATCTACATGAACGTGGGTTCTCCCAAACCTATACCTCATGCAACAACACAAAGATGTCGTGACTTACTTCCATATGTATGATACACCTTGAAAAACGAGATTGGGTGTGAAAGGCAAATTTAAGGGTACCTTTACCACGGTAGCCCTCTTGAGGGCCCATCCACAAAAAGACGACATCACTTCATCATTTGGTTTCATCCCGTCAAGTATGCTAAACCAAGGTGAGTGCTCCACAAGACTCATATCTTGCACAATGGGTTCATTTTTATTATTAGGTTTGTTAAATAACTTAATATGACATTTATGAGTTGCCAATAGCCTCATTTTTGGGAGGCCAGCTGGAAAACCCAATTGAGGGTTGGGAGTGATCTCTTGATATCCATGCAATCAAAGATTCAAGAGTTCGATGACTTAGGTTGTGTTAACAGTACTATTAACGCCCTTTCGGTACCTAACAATCATCATGTTATCTAAGGTGATCATGCATGTCTTTTTATGTTTTCGTGTCATTTATTTCAAAAAAGTGATCACGCGTGGATGATCAATTTAATGACATTTTACTTCTACTTCAAAGGAACAAGAAAGGTAAGTAATTGAAATTTAATTGACAATGCGGTGAGTGGACATCAAAGACAGTTTAAGGAAGGCAGTAAATCTAAGCATACAATCTTGAAATGTAAAGAAAACAAAGCAAGAAAGAGCCTACAATTCATCGGGCTTTACACAACACATAAGGAAAACCCAAGACATAAGTCAGGTATAACGGAGTGATACAAAAGAAATAGGTTGGAAAGGACATTGACTATCACTGTCTTTGGGAACATTGTCTTCGAGACCGTCATCTCTAGGGAATAGGGCAATTCATACGAACACAACAGTCGTAGCAAGTAAAATGTCCAAAAAAAATCGAACAAAGCAATCAATGAGTATTGAAGATGGAATTGGGGTGAGTCTTTGAAGTTGTACATGCAACGGGCCACAACATACCTACCCATTCATTTTAGACATGGCTTATAGTAATTAACCATCATTGATATTCGCCCATGGGGACTAACATCATAAACCCTTTAGTCGGATTTTAGGTTCACCCAAGGTGTCCCATGAATACATGTATTGCACCTATACATACATCTAACAATCACATGCATACCTTGAAAGTAAATATGCATGTAGGCCTGAAGACCTTGATTTTCAATCAATCAAACAATTAATGAATCGGCATTGAGCCACTTCACTCATTCATAATGTGCTGATCACGATCACATGCGCCAAGTGAGGGAGATTTAGATGTTAAAAGGATTCACATGATGCCCAAAAGTGATTTTTGAGTTAATTGAAACATTGGTTTGGGAAAGGTTTAGTGAGAGTGGGACATAAGTGCATTAAAGCTATGAAACACAATTAGCCATCATGTTAACTTGGGCGCATCCTGTGCACAGGTGATGGGGCTTCGTAGATGCTCTAAATACAATTCAAACCCCAATGAGGTTAATGTCAAGTTCAAAATGTTTGAAAACCTCACCATTAGGCACCATATGAATGAAATTTAAGTTTGATTCTAGAGAAAAGATAAGATTCCAGAATGCCCTGCACCTTGAGGGGCTCGGTAAAACCATCAAAAAACCTTTTTATTCTTCAAAAAATTTTGTGGACGATGTTCAGAAAGCCATGATGAAAAATCGTGAAGACCTTGAAAACCAATTTAGCAAAGCCTTATTTTCCAAAAATTCTAGATTAGAGACAATCAATGAAAGGAAAAGTAAGGCAAGCCAGAACAGGGCATTCAAGACGCAAGCAATTGAAGTAGGACCCATAGATAATTAGTCCTTAAAAATTTATTGTACATCAAGCACTCATCAAGGAATAACTTTCATGAAGAAAGTTTCCTGAGATAAGCTATACACAAATTTAAAAAAAAAAAAAATCAAAGAATACAGAATGATTCATTAGAAATAGAACAAGGCAACAAGTCATTTGGACAAATCAAAGGCAATTTGCCTTGGTAAGTGACATCTAAAAATTTTGAAAACTTACCACAACATAGGCATATGAATGATAATCAAATTACGTTCAGGAATTAACATCAAAATCTTTACCAAAAAATTCACGCAAAATGACAAAGGATCTGACTTAGTAAGGGCAAGGTAATCATTCTGAATTTTAATCATGGTAGATTTTAGAGCAAATGCATTCTCAGCATTGCATTAATCAATTATAATAGAGTCGTATCGCAGACGATTTCACTTGGCCAATGCCACACCTTGCATGGTACCAACTCAGGCATATCATAAATAGTGCAACTAGCCCAAACATAATTAGAACCAACGACAACATGTTTCTCATGCACTTTGCATTTATGCGTGCTTCGATTATTAATGCCCTTAGGGGCCACAACCGAGCTCCCGCCGGTGTGTACAATTGAACTCTTGCCGGTGTCTTTTGGCTTTACTAGGCATTGTCTCACCCTATTGGGTACGGCTATGTTTGGAACTCCGCCTAGATGGCATTTTCAAAGAAGCATAGGTCCGGCCTCTACCGCGACCCACATCTGGACTCCCATCGGGATTTCTGACAAGTCGGACTTTGTCCTCCGAACTCCCGCCGGGATGACGGGTTATTTATGTGACCACATGAGCACACCACAATAACACAATTCCATGCACTAACTAATGCAGACGTGGTACATGCTTAACTTAAAAGTTTATTGCACATTTTTCACGTAAAAATTGTAGGAAAAAATTGCACATGGTCACATTTTATTTTACAACCCGTTTAACTTTACATGCCTTATCAATTAAACATGTCAGTCTAATTTCCATTGCAAAACTTGACATATATACGCTCGACATTGGGGTTTTCCTTTTATACGTCCATGCAGCCGTACACAACATCAAGGCATAATTATTAGAATATTTAAGCACTTGATAATTTCAATCATATGATCAATACCTTATTGATCCAAATAGCAATTCAATATGCTTTAATAAATACAGATTCATCAAATTAGTCCCACAATTTAATTATAAATAATCAATATTATTCATAATTAAATTAAATTAACTATTATTAAAATAATTAATAATAATAAACGAATTTGATAATAATAAAAGAAATTAATCATTTTAATAAAATAATACTAATCAGGATTATCCAACTAATCCTCGATTATCCTAATTAATCAATGTTACTTAGCACTAAGTATGATTAAAAAATTAATGAAAGTTAATCGTAGTTAACTAAATTAACCATGCTTCAACCATAGTTAATTAACTCAACCCTAGTTAATTATCCTAACCATAGGTCAACTCTAGTTAACTAACCCAACCTTGGTTAATTAACTTTACTATAAGTCAACCTTAGTTAATTAACCCAACCTTGGTTAATTAACTAACCATAGTCCACTTTTTGACTAACTCAACCATGGTCATTTTCCTAACCATAGTTGATCTTATTTAATCTCTTAACTAAAATTAACAATAAAATAACCTACCCCTAAGTAAGTTTGACGGACTAATTGAGGGATTACGATGTAAACTCACCCGGTGACGATTTCGATGACATGAGTGTGACGGCAGTGGCGAGGGCTACGCATGGCTATGTCCAAAACATCGATACAAGGTGGCTTGGAAATGGGTCTCTCCGCGGGGGTGGTTAATTAGTTCGGTGAGAACACCAAAAGAGAGAGGGGGAGCAGCGGATGACGGGCGTGGCTCATGGACAGTTTGGACGGCGAGATGGTGATGCATGGTGGTCCGAATGGTGGCAAGGCAGCGATGTCAAGGGGGCAGCGGTTCAAGGTGATGGCAAGGGCAAGAAATAAGAGGAAAATGAAGAGGAAAGAGTGAAAAATGGGATAGAAACTTAGAGGGGGAGGGGTTGAATGCCCAAGGGGAAAGAGAGGGAGGAGGGAGAAAGGAAAGAGAGAAAAGATGAATACATTTCCCCTTTGAAGCCTTCTCCAAGAAGCTGCATCCATTTCCCAAAATTTTCCATCATTTCCCTTGACTTTTTAGCCTTTTGTCATCCAAAATTAAATGCCACTTCTAGAAGGGGTAAAATGGTAATTTCACAAAGTATATTATACAGTACTATGCATGCATATGGGCTAGAATTTTATACGGGCTTGAATAAAATTGGTTTGGGCTCAAATTGTGGAGAAATGAGCTAGCAAATGCTATTGGGCTCTAATGGGCTTCCTTGGGCCCACTTGGCTTTGGTGGGCTTGGTTGGGGCCCACTTGGGTGTGAGGTCCATTGGGCCTTTGGTTGACCCAACTCCTTTTTCGCTTCTAATTCTCGGATTATTCACCTTTTTTCGATAATTTTCGGGCTTATTGATAATTTTGAAAATCAACGAGGCAATGTCTAATATTTTAGTCTCAACATCCTTGCAAGTTTGATACTCAAAATTAGATTAAAATTCGTGATTAAAATTGACCAATTGGTTTAATGTCGTTTGCAGTTAATATTGAAGTCGTACAGAATCACCCGCAATCAAACCTCGTACTTTTGCTGAATTGATTTATTTCCGTTCGCTAATTGGCTTGCATTAGTGTGGTGTCGTTCCTCTTTGATTTTTATAGTCGAGTGGCCTATCTCTGATTAAATTAACTAATTGTATGTGTATTAATCAATAATTGCCTTTTCGACTAGTTAGTTAACTTATGAGGGGTCAACTCAGAGTAAACGTAATTAATATTGCGTTGATAAAATAACCATTTTATATATCTTGAGATAGGTCAAAATTCAGGATGTCACAATATTTTTAGAACTAATAGAATAACTTTCCCATGTGAATTCACTTCAAGCAATGTCTTCTCTTTCTTTATTGATTTTTTCCATTTTTTGCGTAGAATTATTTGTGTGCATTTTTTCCACTAGTAAGAACCATAATAACATTTTTTTGACCTATAAACTAATTATGGAAAAATTTTAATTTCTTACAAATTCAAGGGGAAAATTATAAAAGAAATTTTAAACTTATTGCACTTATGCCAATTTATTTCTAAACATTTCAGTTGTATTAATTGAGTCATCAACATTTTCACATTTTACCAGTTGAATCGATTTGGCCAATTTTGACCATAAATTGCTAATATGGATGCTTGCCATTCTATGTGATACGATTGGTACTAACATGAACATTTTAAAAAGAACTTTTGGAATTTTATAGTTTTTTTATTTTTTCTTTCCCTTTCCTTACTTTTTTTGTATTTTGGAGTAAGGGCCAACGAACCCTTGCTGGCATTGGGTTAGGGCCACAATGCTCTCACCTAGACTAGGCAAGGGCCATGATGCCCGTGCTCAATGCCAGTGATTGGCCTTGCCCCATGACATGGCAATAATAATGACATGACAATGGTGACATGAAAATGACAATGAGGATTCATAGGATTGGATATATCAAAATGGTATGGAGGTGTACAAATTAAAGGGAATTAAAAGTGCTCCTTAATACTTGTCCAGATGCCATGGAAAGTATGTTAATAATGATTTATATACAATTTTTCTCGTGTTGTGTTTATGTGTGATGATAAGCATATTTAACGAGTTTTTCGTAGGCACTCATTAACAAGAATTATATTAACATATAAAGAAAAGAGAAGAATAATTATATTGTCGTCATCATCTTATGTGAGAAACAGAGGATGACTAGTTCAGGACATAAAGTATATCCAAAGTGGTAACATTGAAGAGACAACACGACAATTTAATTATTCTTTAAGATTATGTTGCCCTTAAAGAATAATTAAATTGCCGTGACCTCTTTTTTATTGATTTTTTTTTTCCATTTTTTACATAGAATCATTTGCGCCATGATGACATTTGTTCTAAGCTGTGAACTCGTTCTAACAAAGTTTTTAATTTCTTGCAAATATAACTAATATGTCACTATGAATATATAATTGCAAATCCACATATTTTCGTTTCCACAGTAGCTCAACAATGATTACTCAAAATGGCATGCTATCACAATCAAAACACATCAATCCATTAAGACATCACCAATAACTCAATATTGCTTAATTGAATTGCATACCCATAATTTCCTGAAGTACAAATTGAGAATGGCTAATGGATTTATTGCCTAACACAGAGAGACATGAATGACTATATATAGCCTCATAATCCCTAGATGCCCCGCACGTGTCACTGTACGTGCTTAAACTTTACAGCTTCCACAGTTTCTTTCACAAGTTCCAAAAGATGAAGAGCTTCAGCATGTCTTTCCTGGTCCTCTTTCTCTTATGAAGCTTTGGTAATTGAAATTCGCTCGGAAGAAAATGCTTTTTATTTTTTCGTGTCATATCTCTTAAATTTCACAATACAAATAACATGCTTTTTTTAATATAATTCGTGTGGAGATATAACTATGGTGTCTTAGAGACATATATTATTGACAGTAATAAATCATCTCCAAGAATTGAAATTTGACTTCTGCGGTTTTCTTTTTCTATCTTGGGATGCAAGCAATGAGGTGACGATGGTGACAGCAGCAAACGACTGCATACTTTTTAATGATTTGGGAAAGTTGTGCGTTTTGGAGGAGTGCAACGCTTTGTGCACTCAGAAGTTGGGCCCGGAGGCAACTAGAACCTGTATATCTCTGGAAGTTTGTAATTGTACTTACCCTTGTTAAGATCGTCATAAGTCGGTATTGTTCTGCCTAAAATAATGTGATTTTGTCCCAATGGCGATCTGTTTCTTTGTGTCTCTATTTGGTTTGAAAATCTCATGTATGGTCGCAACCTCAATCATACTATGACACTGTCAGTGACGATGTGCCTTGTACGCGGATAAGGCAAAAGAAAACAGGAGATCAAGGATGTTAATAACAAGATGATCAAATTTGTTGAGACCAGAATTATCCCGATTTTAAATTTAGAAAGTCCAAGATTTGAGATTTCCAATTACAGCGAGACTCATTTCTTTAAAAAATTATTAATTTGAATTTCTTTTGTTCTAGTCTCTATTAGACATAGGGACAATGAAATTTAAAGATGTCAGATCCGATAAAGAAATTTCAATCTCAAAAGCCGATCAAATTCAAGATTTGAGATCCCGATCGTGGAGGGAATTGTTTCTCATTAATCTTTATTCTTTTAGACAGTTGACTTAGGGACAGTGAAAGTTAAAGATCTCGGATCCGATTAGAGAAATTTCAACCCCAAAAGCCAATCGACAATTTAGAGCACCATAGTTGGCACCGTAGAATTTGAGTTACATACACCCCCTAAGATCGTGTACTTGGCTTGATTGCACAAAACCTTAGACAAAACCTAGGTTTCCCCTTTTGAGAAAAGGGTTGGCGACTGGAAACAAACAAAGGTGGCCCTTCTATTTTATAGTTAATACCACCAAAAACTTTAAATGGATACACCTGCGAAAAATTTATTAAAAACTAATTTTTTGATCACTAAAAATTTATTCTAAGAATAGAATAGGGGCGACAATAAAAAAAGTTAGTTTAAACTTCATAAATAGATTTTATTCCAATTATAGTTTTCTAATGTTGTGTGAGGTAAAGGTATGATATAACTATTCTCATTCAAGAATAATTAAATTGTCATAGTCTTTTTCTTTATTGATTTTTTTTCCATTTTCTAAGTAGAATTATTTGTCTTTTTTTTTTGGTCACTAGTAAGAATCATGATAGCATTTATTCTGAGATGTGAACTCATTCTAAAAAAGTTTTGATTTCTTGCAAATATAAGCAATATTCAGAATATATAGTTGCATATCTAGATATTTTTCTTTCCATAGTAGCTCAATACGACGACTCAAAGAGGCATACTATAACAGTAAGAATCATGATAGCATTTATTTTGAGCTGTGAACTCATTCTAAAAAAGTTTTGATTTTTTGCAAATATACGCAATATTCAGAATATATAGTTGCATATCCAGATATTTTTCTTTCCATAGTAGCTCAATACGACGGCTCAAAGAGGCATACTATAACGGTTAATACATCAATCCATTAAGAAATTATTAATAACTCTATATTGCTTTCTTGAATTGCACACCTCATAATGCATTCTTGAAGTAAAAGTTGAGATTGGCTGACGGATTTATTATCCAATACAGAGACATGAATGACTATATATAACCTCATAATCCCTACTTGGCCAGCACGTCTCATTGCACTTTAAAACTTGCAGCTTCCATTTTTTCCTTCAGAAGATCCAAAACATGAAGAGCCTCAGCATTTTTTTCCTTGTCCTCTTTCTCTTATTAAGCTTTGGTAATTCAAATTTGCTTGCAAGAAAATGCTTTAATTTTCCTTTCGTGTCATGTCTCTTGGATTTCACTATATGGACAGCATATTTTTTTCATATAATTCGTGCGGAGATATAACTATGGTGTCTTAGAAACATATTACATTGACAGTTATAAATCATCTCCAAGAATTGACATATGACTTGTGCGGTCTTTTTTTTTTCTATCTTGGGATACAGGCAATGAGGTGACGATGGTGACAGCAGCAGACTTCTGCATACAGTCATTTGATTTGGGAAAGTTGTGCGTTTTGGCGGAGTGCCAGGCTTTGTGCACTCAGAAGTTGGGCCCAAATGCAACTGGAGCCTGCATAACTTTATCAACTTGTAATTGTAGGTACCCTTGTTAACATCGTCATAAGTCGGCATTCTTCTGCCTAAAATAATGTGATTTTGTCCCAATGTTGATTTGCTTCTTTGTGTCTATTTTGTGTGAAAATCTTATGCATACTTGCAACCTCAATCATACTAAGATACCATCAGCCATGATGTGCCTTGTACACGGAGAAGACAAAGGAAAACAGGAGATCAAGGATGTTAATAACAAGATGATCAAACTTGTTGACACTAGAATTATACCGATTTCAAATATAGAAAATTCAAGATTTGAGATTTCCAATTGCATTGAGACTCGTTTCTTTAAAAAAATATTAATTTGAGCTTTCTTTTGTTTTAATCTCTTTTAGACATAGGGACAGTAAAAATTGATGTTAGATTTGATTAAAGAAATTTCAACCTCAGAAGCCATTTGAATTCAAGATTCGAGATGTTGACTGTGGCAGGACTTTTTTCTTTGAAAAAAATAAGTAGAATGTCATTAATTTTAATCTCTTTTAGATAGTTGACTTAGGAGCAGTGAAATTTAAAGATCTTGGATCCGATTAGAGAAATTTCAACCTCAAAAGCCAAGAAAAGTACCAAAAAAGTTTTAAACCTATTGAATGGATACTAATTCAATCATAAACTTTTCAATTGAACCAATTGAGTTTAAACCTTTGTACATTAGTATCAATTTAGTCAATCTGGTCAATTTATGTTAGAAATTATTGATGTAGATGTCAGTCGGTTGATGTGGTGCAATTAGCACTGACGTGGACATTTTAAATAATATTTTAAATATATTTTTTGAATTTTTTCTTATTTTTCCTCTTCTCCTTTTCTCTTTCTCTTCTCTTTCCTATTCTAGTTCCAGTGGCCATCACTACCCACCAGCTATAGCCATGGCCAACAAGGGTCAGCCTCACTTGGTTGAGGGCTATCGCTAGTTGTCCAGGCGCAGCTAGGCGAGAGCCCCCTAGCCAGATTTGGCAAGGTTGGGTGAGGTTGACCCTTGCCCAGGCTAAAGCAGTGCCAAAGCAACCTTGCCGCTCCTCGCCTAAGCGATGGCCATGCCTAGATGGTTGGCGTTCACCCTTGACTAGGCAATGCCGACCCTTGCTTATGGCCTTGCGAGTGTGACCTCGCCCAGGCAAGTTTGGCCCTCACTGGCCATGGCTATGGCCAGTGGCCAATGATGGCCATTGAAACTGGAAAGAGAAGATGAAGAGAAAAGGGGAAGGAGAACAAAATTCAAAAATTCAAGAATTCAAAAAAATATTGAAATATTATTAAAAATGTTCATGCCAGCTCCGACCGTACCACGTCAGTCATTCAACATCCGCATCAGCAATTTCAAGTTTAAATTGGTCAGATGGACTAAATTGATATTAATATAAAAAATTCTATGACTCAATTGGTCCAACTGAAAATTTTAGGACTAAACAAGTACTAATGCAATAAGTTTAAGACTTTTTCAGTACTTTTCCCCTCAAAACCCATTGACCATTTAGGGTACCATAGTTAGCAACACCATAGGACTTGATTCGGACCCTATCTCGACAAGAGAAGTGGCTTAAATTATTAATGCACTATAGTAGGACTAGACCATGAGTTGATTTAAGGATCGTGTATGAGTTAACTATTTGATTAGGAATGACATTTGAGGGTCAGGAAATGGGCTCGACTAGAGTACATGACCATGGAAAAATAGCTCAACCATAAGGATTGATGGGGGACGATTTTTTGCCGTCATGGATCAATTAGTGAAAGGTTATGGATCACTTTGACGAGAGTATACAAAGTTGGATTGTGGGTTATTCTGCATGGTCATTATACTAATCTTGAATGACCCTAAGCCAATTTCACAAAACCAAGTGCTCCAGGTAAATAATTTAATTCCGCACGATTACATGACAACCAAGAATAGTCAATGGTTGACAAGACTCAAACATGGATTGATTTTCAAATCAACCATGAGTCACGCAAATGACACTCCAAGAGGCAGCTTAACTCGAATAGGTTGTATTGGGAGCACTTCCCATTAAGATTTAGCCACAAGCCTTGGTTCGATTATGAGTTTTTGATTAAGAATAGTTATGGAACTTTCATTTCTAGTTTGGTCAAGATAATCCCCCGTGAATAGTTTTAGGCCCTGAATCTTTGGTCTTGGAAAAGTAGGCTTTCCATTGGAAGCCCATGAGTTTCACGCCCAAAGAGTAGGCCCAATAGGCCTCACACCCAAGCAAGGGCCCAATAGGCCACTCGCATATTGGAAGGCCCAATTGGGTGAGTCAAGATCAAGCCCAAGCCCAAGCCCAATCCCAATCCCAATCCCAAGTTTGTCAATCCCAAGTCACAAATTGTCAAGCCCAAATCGAAGCCCAAATTTGTCAAGTCCAAGCTCAAAGTTGCCAAGCCCGACCTAAGTCTATTTCAAGGCATTAGATGCTTTTGAAAGCTTGCACATCAATGGCAAGATTTTGCACTCATTACCTTAGGATTTCTTCATTAAATGCTTGGATCTTGCAAGATTGCACTTGATGGCTTCAATAAATGCTTCAATGATGACTTCCTTGGAAGCCAATTGGATGAAGACTAAATTCTTGTCTTCCAAGAAGAGGTGGGTGCCCATTTGCAAGGAGAAGAGGAGAGGAAACTTCTAGTTAGCCTTTAATCAAGGATTGTTCCATTAAAGCCAAGCATAATGAGAGCTTAAGGAAAACTTGGGGAGAAAGGCTAACAATGTTGTCTTTGGTGATCTTGCAAGATCACCCCTTCACATCCTAGGATAGCATGGTTGAGGACTAGCAAATGATGGCAAGAATACAAGAAGCCTTCTTGCCATGCTCACCTTCTCTCTCTCTCTCTCTCTCTCTCTCTCTGTGGACAACCCCATTGCCCCCCTCCCTCTCTCCTTCGCTAGCCACCGTCTCCACCATCACCATTGTCCTCTGCTATAGCCATTGCCGCTGTCATCCCTTGCCACTGTTGTCATCTTCGTCCTTTGTCGCCGTCGCCAACTACTGTGAACCTCCTTCATCATTCGTCTCTCGTCCAACTGCAACGACGTAGCCTATCCCTATTTAGTAAGTGGAATCTCTAATCCTTAGCTAGGATGGTTTGATATGTATGTTTGACATAGTTTCGGTTGTGATTCTGCGATTCTATGAGTCATCATGCTTATCTTGAAGAGAGGGATATCGTGTGTCAATTTTGTATGGTTTGCTCATGACTTGATTATGATAGATAGTTCTAAGATGAGTCGTTATTTGATTGATGATTAATCTAATGAGTTTTTGTTGATTGTTGCATGGGTTTTTATGCATGACCTGAGTTGCAGGAGGAAGATTATGATGGTTGTTGAAGAACATGGAGGCATGTTGGGCCAGGTCTCTCGTGGTTCGGTAGTATGGAGTGGTATCATTTCCGAATCCAGTTAGGCCTAGATCAGTGTTAAAACATCTCTTTCTTTATTGATTTTTTTTTTTTTCATTTTCTACGTTGAATTATTTGTGAGCTTCTTTTTCACTAATAAGAACCATGATAACATTTATTCTGATTTGTGAACTCATTTTAGAAAAATTTTGAAATTTCATGCAAATATAAACAATATTACATGATGAATATGCAGTTGCAAATCCAGATCTTATTCAAGTAGCTCAACAATGACGACCGTTGACACCTAAATTTTGATTAATCATTCATAATTTAATATTGTATAGCATATAGTTTTAGGAGCATAATCTGTGGCGGCCGATTTTTGAATTGTCAAGAAAATGTAGGGATGTGGCTAGTTCAAAAGTAAAACATATCTGCAGGGATGTGGCTGATTCAAAAGGTAAAGTATATCCGCATGATCAAGAAAAGGAATGGATGTGGTTGGTTCAAAGGTAAAGTATATCTGCATGGTTAAAGATAGGGAAAGAGCAAAAAAGGATATATCCGCAATAAGAAAGCCGATCATCGTGTCATTATCTTGTTTTTTTTGAGGGCACCATGTTGTTTTGCCTATAAAAGAGGGACGGACACACACTGAGGAGAGGGGAGCAAAAAGTGAGAGCGAAATTGTGAGTGAGAGAAACACGAGAGATGAGAGAAAAGAGAGAGCTCGAAGAGAGTTCAGCCGCGCCCTTTGCTGTTGACTTAGTTGCCGCACCATCACGATCAGTCCCAACCGCTCGAACGCATCCCTGCTGTCCTGCTCCACCATAGCACCTGACGAAGCCGGTTCGCTGTCCATCAAATTGACTCAGGTTTGTTGCTACTGGAATCGACCCCGACGAGGAGCTATCGCCCCATCCGTCCCTCACGCTGCCGAGCCCAACGTGGGTGACAACGAGTGCGTGCCGCAAGCCTGGTCACTGCACTAACGCGACGCTGCTCTGCTCTGGCCTCCTTTTTGTCGTCGCTGCTGCTTCCTGACCCGTGATCCTTGCTGAGCCATCAAGTGACACCTACCAACACGTGTCACCGAGAGCATCAGTTGCCTCCAACGGCCATAAGGCAAGAGGACAGGAAGACTGAAGGCAACACGATTATAGAGAGCCGAGTAGTGGAGGTGTGGTGAGGAAAAAGAGGGACTTTGACCACCGATTGAAAGATTTCTTTGCGTAGCAGACAGGTGGATTTGAGGAAGAGAAAGCATCCCCAGTTCCCTCACCGAGGAGCCCCCATCGTGAGTAATACCTCGCGGACGTATAATCGAGAGCACCCAACGTGATTCGCCACAAGCAGCCCAGCCACGCCTGTTGACCAGCCGCCCCTTCGCCAAGAACCACGCTCGGATTAGGTAAAATCTCGTTTGATTTTATTTAGTTTTCTTACTTGAAATATTGCGGTTATACTTGATTGGACTCCATACTTAGTATCCCAAATTTCAAGTAACCCTTTAAATTAGAGATTATTCTCTAATTTCTTAACGTGCCATAATCGTCAATCCGATCTCATGTCCGAGATACGATTCGCGATTGCACGGAAAATCGGCCAATTCGATCTCATGCCCGATATACGATTCGTCGATTTTATTTGTTACTTGGGTGATTGATTTTATTTGTAGAATGTGTTTTAATTAACGTAGATTGCATGTTAGGATATGGTTCATTTAATTAGAGTTAATATAAACTAAGATTCGGTTTAGATTAACCTTTAGATTGAATTGGATAATTTCTAGAACTAGGAAATTTATTTGTTTATTTTAATTTCATGAAAAACACACAAAAAAAACATATCACTTGCATGTCATATAGTTTAGGTTGCACATTGCATGCCATTATAGTTAGACACTTTCGTACGTCATTACATGCATTGCATGTTAGTTTTAGGTCTCATTAAATAAGAGATTGCATGTTAGTTTTAGGTCTCATTAAATAAGAGAAAATCCAAAATTCGAGTGATCGCATATTAATTAGAAATCACTTTTAGGTCGATGTGATTTTCTAACTAATATTGCAGATGCTTTAGTAGCTTCAAGGTAAGTAATTTCCTCCCTTTCCTTGCAATTTATTTAATGCTTTGATAATTGGGTGTTAAATAATGATTGCACACTCGTATGATCACATTGAATGTTATGGAGTAAATTAAAATCAATGCAAACTGCCTGCCAATCATTTTTTTTTTTTCAAATAAAAGAGAAAAGGTACCGAAAGGGCGTTAGAGAAATCTAACGTAATCAAGTCCTCGATCCCATAGTCTCTGGTTCGTAGGAGTAAGGTAATCATCCCGTTACTTTACTTGGGTTTCTAATCGACCCACCAAAAAATAGATTAGTGGCGACTCCAAGTAAAAATCATTTGCATGCTAAAAACTTAAACCCTAAGTCGCGAATTGGTATGGGCTTGGGAGAGCCCGAGCTAAGTTTAGGCTTAGTAATCCATTAGCCAAACCCTAGGTGGTGCATCCAAGGTGAGGTCGCGACAACGACTCAAAATGACTTGCTATAACACTCCATTAAGAAAGTACCAATAATTCAATATTGCTTTACTCAATTGCATCCCCCATAATTTCCTAAAGTACAAATTGAGAATAGCTAATGGATTTATTGCCTAATACAGAGAGACATGAATGACTATATATATATGACCTCATAATCCCTACTTGCCCTGCACCTATTACTGCACTTACTTAAAACTAGCAGCTTCCATATTTTCCTTCAGAAGATACAAAACATGAAGAGCCTCAATATTTCTTTCTTCGTCCTCTTTCTCTTATTAAGCTTTGGTAATTCAAATTCGCTTAGAAGAAATTGATTTTTATTTTCTTGTCATGTCACTTAAATTCCACTACATGGATAACATATTTTTTATATAATTCGTGTGGAGACATGACTATGCTGTCTTAGAGACATATACTATTGACAGCTATAAATCATCTCAAAGATTGAAATCTGACTTGTGCAGTCTTTTTTTCTTTCATGGGATGCAGGCAATGAGGTGACGATGGTGAGACCAGCAAACGTCTGCATATCTTCGTTTGATTTGGGAAAGTTGTGCGTTTTAGCGGAGTGCAAGGCTTTGTGCACTCAGAAGTTCGGCCCAAATGCAACTGGAGCCTGCATAACTTTTACAACTTGTAATTGTAATTACCCTTGTTAACATCGTCATAAGTCGGCATTCTTCTGCCTATAATAATGCGATTTCGTCCCAATCACGATTTGCTACTTTGTGTCTCAATTTGGTATGAAAATCTTTTGCATACTCGCAACCTCAGTTATACTATTATACTATCAGTTACAATGCATGTTGTACATGGATAAGGCAAAAGAAAACAGAAGATTGAGGACCATAAAACCCAACCCCGATAACAATACGATCAAACTTGTTGACACTTGAATTTCCTGACAGTTAAAGTTCGAAAGTCTGAAAGTTCAAGATTCAAGATCCCCAGTCGAGACTCATTTCTTTACAAAAAAAGAAAAATTAATTAGAATCTCATTAGTTTCTATTCTCTTTCAAATATTTGATTTAGGGAAGGTGAAATTTAAAGATTTCCGATCTGATTGAAGAAATTTTAACCTCAATAGCAGGTCGACTGTTGAGAGCACCATACTCGGCACCGCAGGCGTCTCTTTTAATTCATAAAGGCTCTCGGACGTCCACCAGGAGGAAAAGAGCTTGCACACGGAGGAGAGGCCTTGTTGTTCTCGTAGACGGAGGCCTTCCTTTTGTGCCCTGTTTTCTCATTCACTGGACCCGGCGAAGTTCTTTCTCGACTCTCGATTCCCCTTCAGCGAAGATCTCTCGCTACTGCAACCTTCGATCACTCTGGTTCCAATCGGTTCTGTTCCAAGATTTCTTCATCGATTTCACTGCTCATCACCCTCTGGATGCGATTGACAATTGCTGATGGTTGGTGTTAGTCATTCCATTGTCACGACGACTTTGCTTTAGGCTGCCCTGTTCTTTTGGCTGAGAAGGTTTGAAGCTTCCTGAGCTCGCCTGGAATTCGTTCGCTGATTGGGATTTTGTTTGTGAACGACTGTAAGAGTTCCATTCTCCAGTTCGAGAATCCGTCACCCAGATATCATTGACAAACCAGTCACTAATGGTGGTCATCGGTGAGACGACAAAGCTGGATACAATGCCTCGATGGTGATCATTACATGATAATACTAGAAATGTATATATTAAAAAATCTTTTGGGAATCAGAAAGTAGTTTAAAGTAGGTCTTGATTAGGTTGTTTTATTCTGGCGCTAGATGTGGCTAATTTTTATTCAGTTAGCAAGCCTTTCTTTGGGGATTTTAGTGAGCATCTTTAACGTTATTTTAGTGTATTGATCTTTTAATTAAGAAGTCTGGCTCACTCTAACTTACTCATGGGAATGGTCGTTGCTTAATAACAAGGCTATCTATACACTAAACTTGGTGCTTTGTGGAGTTTTCCTACATTTTACTTTTATCACTTTGATTGAGATTGTCTGTAGGTTTGTTTGGCAACCGGCTAAATAATATATAATTCTATTATTTTGTTCCGAGAATAAATAAAAAATAAAAATTTGGTTGGTAAATTTTTGTTCCCAAATATAAATTTGGAATAAAATCAAAAAGTAAAAAAAAGTTACTTATTTGTTGTTAGTAATAATTCCATAATCAATCCAACCCATTTTTCTTTTGTTTTTTTCTCTTTTTCCTTCTCTCTTCTCCTTCCTCCCAACCAATCGCCCACCATCACTGCCGTCGCCAATGACTAGCTAGGTGAGGTCCAATGAGCTGTTAGAGTCTTACCTGGCCACTACGAGGCTTATTTCATTAGATTTGAGCGAGGCTAAGCCTCATGCTAGTTGGCAAGGCCAAGCGCGACATCTTAGGGTGTCACTTAACTCTAGCACAAATTAACTAATCTTTTCCTTTGTAGCGCATGCAGAAGCAAAAATTAAGTATGCATTAACAATTAGCGATCGCATGAGGAAGGACAAACGAGAGCAATAATAATCGGACATGTACTGCGAGATTCAGTTTTATTTATTTATCAACAGGGTGGTGTAGATCAATGGCAAACACCTAGAAAGCTTACAAAAAGGGCTCTACTCCCATTCCATCTATTACACACCATCACATCACCCACCAGCGCAACTTCAAACAAAAAATGGCAAGCCGAGCCCCCAAAAATGGTTCCCTAGCTCCGACCTGCTCAGTCAGACTACTCCACCCTGCTTGTCCTATCATCATTGCCATTCGTACCATCTCCACCGCCACTGCTCCCCATATAGGGGATGGTCAAGCTCGCGCGCTGCATCGCCACTCTCTTGGTGGACGTGGACCAGCCCACTAGAGGGTTCCTATCCACTTCGTCTCGATCTATTTAGACGAAAGGCGGGGTCAGTGAAGTCGGCGAGGCGCCCCTCACACTGTCGCAGATTGCTTCAACCGCCAATCGGTGCG
Source organism: Corymbia maculata (assembly GCA_014182735.1). Taxonomy (NCBI): domain Eukaryota; kingdom Viridiplantae; phylum Streptophyta; class Magnoliopsida; order Myrtales; family Myrtaceae; genus Corymbia; species Corymbia maculata. The sequence goes on from CM024684.1 coordinate 16,006,095, forward strand.
CTGTTCCCTCGATTTCGCTCCGATCCGCCAACGGCACTGCTCCCAAAAGAGGCGTCTCGTCGTTGTCGGCTTCAATCTTGGACAATCGGACGGCAGTCGCCACCGGAAGTGGAGTAGGATTCTGCTATGGAGGTGGTCAGGAGGTGCTTAGAGGGGATCGACCATCGGGACCTCTCCGCCGAGGAAGGCCTCATCACCAACAAGTGCGTGTACGATGGCCTGATCTTTTCCCGTCCCTTCGCTGGTCGCGAGGTTAGATGGATTTGTCTGGTCTCACTTCTGTATATTTGGGGTTACATACTGAGAGATTTGCTTACGATGAGCCCAAAAAATCAAATCTTTCATTGCTGCAAATTTAATTTAATTCTAAATTTTTTAATTTTGTCATTTTTGTCTTGAACTTTCACACGAAATTCTAATATAATCATTTTAATTAATTTTCACTGAAAATTGTGGTGTACATCAGCAATTTTCGGCGAAAATTGATTGAAATAATTTCATTAGAATTTTGCATGAAGGTCTAAGATTAAATTGTCAAAATTAAAAATTTGATTGATTAAATTGATATCTGTACAATAATTTTAAACTGATTAAATAATTTTACCATCTAAATTCACTTCAAGAGACACTTTCGATTTCTTTATTGGATTTTTTTTCATTTTCTACATAGAATTATTTGTGCGCTTTCTCTTTTCTTTTCTTTTTTTCTTTTTTTCACTAGTGAGAACCATGCTAATATTTATTCTGACCTATGAAATCATTCGGGAAATTATTTTAAGTTCTTGGAAATATAAGCAATGAGTTGCAAATCTATATACTTTTCTTATCTATCATGCTGTAACGGTCAAAATACATCAATTCATTAAGAAATTACCAATAACTCTATTTCTTTCCTGAATTGCACACCCCATAATAAATTCCCGAAGTACAAGTTGAGATTGGCTAATGGATTTATTGTCTAATACAGAGAAACATTAATGACTATATATAACCTCATAATCCCTACTTGTCCAGCACATCTAACTGCACTTACTTGAAACATGCAGCTTCCATATTTTCCTTCAAAAGAGCCTCATCATTTCTTTCGTCATCCTCTTTCTCTTATTAAGCTTTGGTAATTCAAATTCGCTCAGAAGAAAATGTTTTTTTTATTTTTTCGTGTCATGTCTCTTAAATTTCACAATACAAATAAGATATTCTTTCTTGTATAATTCGTGTGGATATATAATTATGGTGTCTTAGAGACATATACTATTGACAGTTATAAATCATCTCAAAGAATTGAAATCTGACTTGTGCAGTCTTTTTTTCTTTCATGGGATGCAGGCAATGAGGTGACGATGGTGAGAGCAGCAAACGTCTGCATATCTTCGTTTGATTTGGGAAAGTTGTGCGCTTTGACGCAGTGCAACGCTTTGTGCACTCAGAAGTTGGACCCAAAGGCAAATGGGGCCTGCTTGACTCTGCGAGTTTGTAATTATATTTACCCTTGTTAATGTCGCCATAGGTCAGAATAGTTCTGCCTAAGATAAAGGTGATTTCGTCCCAACGACGATTTGCTCCATTGTGTCTCCATTTGGTATGAAAATCTCATGCACCCTCGCACCCTCGATCATACTATGATACCATTAGTGACAATGTGCCGTGCACATGGATCCGGCAGAAGAAAACAGGAGATCGAGGATGTTAAAGAAATTTCAAACTCAAAAGCCAATTGAATTCAAGATTCAAGATCCTCATCGATATTGTTGCGGAGTGAACGGGCGATCGAACAGTAAAATAGATAGAATAAAGAAAATAAATCGGACACAAGATTTACGTAGTTCAGTCCTAGAAACCTACGTCCACGGGGAGAGCAGCGACGAATTCCACTATAGAACAAGCGATACAACGGAGATTACACACTCGAGTCACTCAAACACTCTCAGTGTTTCCCAAGCCCCAATTACACTAAATAACTCACGCAGTATTTAGCCCCACAATTCCTTGCGAAATAATCTCTCAATCTCACAAAGGAACTATACACGAATTCTTACCATAAGAATTTAATTGGCTACGTTCACTTGAATCTTCTTGACATAATTGCTCGAACGAAATCAATGGAGAAAACTCCTCCCAAGCACTCGATGACGAATCGGCGCTTCAAGACCTCTTGCATCAACAACAGCTAAATTCTTCTCCAAGCATGGCCATATCTATAGCGGATTTGAAGACTTTCCAATTTTTAAAAGTCATTCCTATGTGGAGTCGGAAAGAATACATAAAGATATAAAATTAAGAAACCCACACTTACTAGGATTAGAAAACAAATTTAGACTTTTACTTTGGGCTCAAACTCGAGACATATTTTCAACAATCTCCACCTTGGCTCGACGTTTGAGTCAAGTGACAACCGCTTCAAAATTCGAACTCTGCCACTTCTCTGCCATGGCCTTTGATGGGCTCAACCGCCATAGATATCTTTCAAGTCTAAGTCCTGCTTGAACTTTGCCATAATCGAGGACTTCATAAGAACACCAACTCCACATGCACCTTTAATTGCTATGCAAGGATTTCTCGACACAATCTCCCTAACCACAGATAAAGCAAAACAATTGTTGCATCCATATCTGTCAGAAGATCGAATATGTACCTTGTCAATATTAGCAATTACAGCAAATATTAGCTTTACAAACTCCACCTTGTTACAACCACCATCCGTGTTGATTGCTACATTAGTACCCGTTACCTCAGGAGTTTCTGGTTGCAATTCCACCTCAAGCTGAACACTATTTAGATCCGTATAAGCACTGCTATTACCACTCTTAATTGTAAGTACTTGAGACTCGTCAAACGGAACTTCTCTACTGATAATATGTGAATTTAACTTCGGGCACCACAACCAATAATCCTGCTCACCTTGTGCATAGCCTAGGAATATGCACTTTCTTGCCCTTCCATCGAGCTTACCATCACTATATGTTTAGAACTAATAGAATAATTTTCCCATGTGAATTCACTTCAAGCAATGTCTTCTCTTTCTTTATTGATTTTTTCCATTTTTTCCGTAAAATTATTTGTGTGCATTTTTTTCACTAGTAAGAACCATAATAACATTTATTCTGACCTATAAACTAATTATGGAAATTTTTTAATTTCTTACAAATTCAAGGGGAAAATTATAATTTTTTTTAAACCTATTGCACTTATGTCAATTTAAATCTAAACATTTCAATTGCATTAATTGAGTCATCAACATTTTCACATTTTACCAATTAAATCGATTTGGTCAATTTTGGTCAAAAATTATTGATATGGATGCTTGCCATTCTACGTGATATGATTGGTACTGATATGAACATTTTTAATAATTTTTTTGAATTTTTATAGTTTTTTTTTCTTTCCCTTTCCTTACTTTTTTTTTTTTTGTGTTTTGGAGTAAGGGCCAACGAACCCTTGCTGTCATTGGGTTAGGGCCACAGTGCTCTCACCTAGACCGAGGCAAGGGCCACGATGCTTGTGCGCAATGCTAATAATCTCACGCCTGGAACTCCGGGCACGTAACAATCCCTTATCATGGTCAATTGAAAGCGACATCCCAAGACTCGTCGACGACAATTCATTTTTAGTCTTTCATTAAGCGCAAGCGGAAGGCGAATCATCCCCAGTCCAACAAACAATAAAACAATCACACAGGGATATAGGGATGAATAACAAGATAACATAACTACTCATTTATATATTCATACTGGATTAACCCACGGATGATCATTTTCCGATTTAAAAGCCCGACTAAGGGGGCCGATCAATCCACTAAGCCTGACCAAAAGGAAACTAGACTTGACTAATTCTACACAAAAAGAACCCTTGGGTTCTGAACTACCATCACTCTGACTCGTTGGACTCAGGCTCCGTAGGGTCATAGTTCAGGTCATCGTAGTACGAGTTGATCACAGGAGGAATGGGGGCAGGGTTCTCCATTGCACCGTCAAGAGGGTCCAGCTCCATAGGATCCTAACTGTCGTCTTCAGGGCCCCTACCTAGCAGTCCATCCAAACCTTGAAGAGGACCGATCAGCAGATCGTCCTATTGGATGTACCACGCTAGAAACCGATCGGGTATCCATTGCCCCGACCTCTCATCCACCCAGATGGTGGTGACGTACTTTTTGTATAAGTGCACTCGACCCGGAAATCGGTAGTGCATCACAATGGTCTCCTAATCTTGGGGGACCCCAAACCACACTGGCGGGGGCGCCATCCTAAGGGCCTAAAAGTGGTTATACAATAACCAATGAGATATAAATCTCAGTGAGTTTCCGCCTAAGCCCCGGTTAGTACACAAACTTAACCCGGGGTATCTCTCCAAAATCACCTCTCACACAATCCAACCACAAATAACCAGCAGTCAGCAATTAAATAACAGATAGGGTTAACTAACAATCAAAGGTCGGTTCGCATGCAACCTTACCCGGTATGTCATACCCTATACGTTATATATATCAACATAATACACGCAATGCATATGGCCGTTAGATGATATAGGGTGCGTTTGGTTCAACGTTTGGAAAGCCATTTGGGGAAATGCAAAGCTATTTAGCCTAAAGGGTTTTGGGGAAATGCAAAGACTGTTTGGTAAATTTTACTTTGAAAAGCAACTTTGAGATAAATGCTGTTTGGTAGAAAACATATTTGAAAAGTCCATTTGGTGATTAATTTATGCTTTTTAATTTTTATTTGTTCAAAATTTAAAAAATAATGTTTGCAAGTTTTTAATTTATATTTCGATAATAATGTTAAAGATATTGTTTAAACAATTTTATTTGCTAAAAAATATCAAATAGCAAAAATTCCTGTGCCCTCTTTCTTAATTATAAGAAGAATACTTTTATTATGCGGTAACTAACTTTATTTACTTTCTAGCATCATAAACTCATAATGTTATATCTATGTAAAGAGAAATCATTACACTTGGGTTGTCGGGAGGAGATGAGCAAGCAAGGGAGATCGAGCGCAAGGGTTGTCGGGAGGAGAGGAGGGAGTGAGGGAGAGCGAGAGACATGAGGGAGCAAAGTGAAGGAACCTAGGTTTTCCATTTTTAAAAGGGTAAACTTGGATTTCTAATGGGTTTCCAAGGGCAAAAAAGGAACCCGACAAAATTTCATTAATAAAGCCTTTCAGCATTCCGAAAATGCTGAAAGCCTTCCCAAGACCAACTTTCAACTCAAAGCTCCTTGGAGAATGATTGCCAAACACCCCCAATTTTTCCCAAGGAGCTTTCAAGCCCGAAGGGGATTTCAAAATGCTCTACCAAACGCACCCATAGTTCACCAATCACATGAGTCGCGTCACAAGCGATCTCACCTGACCATTGCCACACCCTGCACGTTATAAGTTCATGTGTGTGTGCCTTAAATAATGATGTGATTACCTCATGCATAATCGAAACCAATGATGCGATGTTTCTCATGCACTCTAGTATCCACACGTGTCCCGATTATTACTGCCTCATAGAGCTACAACCAAACTTCCGTCGGTATCTATTGGTGTGACTACATTGGGGGATACTCTCCCAAGACGGCTTTCCCCAAAGGATGTCAAGGGATACTCTCCCGAGATTACATGCTTAAAGAATATCAAGGGATACTCTCCTAGGACGACATGATACTCTCCCGGGACGACACGCCTAAAGAACGTCAAGGGATACTCTCCTAAGACAGCATTTTTCAAAAGATGTCAAAAGATACTCTCTCAAGACAACGGGTCCAGTTTAGTGATCACGCAAGTATACTGTCACAACCCACTTCTCATAAAAATGGTCCATTTTTGGTATCTCTCGGACAATTCACTTTTTTCCCATTTTTATGAAAATCACACGATTCATGTGGATGCTTATACAATTACATATTCAATTCACTTCATAAAATCAAGACACAAAAATCATACACATTTTTTTTTTTTAAATTCGGATGAACAATGCATGAATAGTGAAATTTCAAAATTTAATAATTTAATAATTAAATAATTAAATTCAGAAATTAAAATAATTAAATAAATAAATTCTGAAAATTAAATAAATCATTAAATTAAACAATTAATCACATTAATCAAACAATTAAGGCAAAACATGCTTAATTAACACATAACATTCAATTAAGCCTAATTAAACACAATTAAGCATAAATAAACAAGATTAAGCTAAGTTAATCTTAATCATTTATCTAACCACCTATCTTAGGGATCAGCCCTTAATAATAATTAACTCAACCCTAAGTAAGTTTAAGTACTAACTAAAAAGGGATTAGGGGCTAAACTCACTTGTTAGGCGGGCCGACAACACGGATGTGGTGGCGGTGATGAGGGCGACACATGGGAACCTCAAACACGGCACTCCAAGATGGTCTCGGGGTTGAAACCACAGCAACAGCTTTTGTTTACACACCAAACTCCAGAAAACAGCATTGTAGTAGGAGGAAGGTTGCTGGTCGGAGAAAAAAGGGTTGGCCAGAGCTTCGACGAGTTGATGGTTGGTGACTGGTGGCTCCGTGGGGTCAAGGGGGAGTTGCTGGTGGCTAGTGTGGGTGGTGGTTTGGTCGAAAATGGAGAGAAACGGAGGAAAAAGTGGAGCTGTGCAGGCGAGACGCTACGGTGGCGGACGGTGATCGGCAGCTTCTGGCCACCGTACAAGTCGGCCGGCAACTCCTTTCGCCGGTCAGTCGATGTAGGCCGTACGAAATTCCTATTTTGAGTAGATTGGTGGGTGGCACAGGTCGAGATTACCACGGGAAGATAATGAACAACTCAGTTTTTGATGAAAAGTCTGAAGCAAAAGTAGCAGGAACGAAGGGAAACAAGAGGAGAGGACTTGTGCGATTTTTGTGAGCTGAAGAGGGGAGAGAGCGAGCGAAGTGAGCTACTAGATAACCTTCATTAATGGCATTAAATGTTGCCTCAACTTCCCATGCGACATGACCTCATATTCTCTCTTTTGTTGTCTTTTTCAAATAATATCTAGGGGCAAAATGGTCATTTCCACCTTGCACAATTCCCAAACTACCCTTGGGTTGAAAGTGAAAGGCGAGCCTAGGAAACGGGCTAGAAAATAGATAAGAACAGGCTCGGGAATTTGTTGAAGTCGAATTGACTTAAGTTTGGAAAATGGGCTAGGAAGGGTGAGAGGTCGGTTGGGTCCAACGAGTTCGCTTGTTTGTCTTGGCCTTCCATGGTGGTTGTCCACCTTGGGCGTGAGGCCCACACTGTTATTGCCTTGCCCACATTTTCGTAGGCTCGTTTCCTCGGTCCAACAACCCCTTTCCCAAAAACTCAACTCAATCGACACTGTCGACTGTTGAGGAAGTATCGTCCAAAAGTCCGTCCCAAACGTTCCTGAAAATTTGAAGTTCAATCTTGGATTCTCATGCCTTGTCAATTTCGCCCAAATGTCATTTTAATACGACTCAAATTGATCGGCAGTTTCGAGGATTCACGATTATTCATCTCTCAAAAAGGGCTTAAATTTCAGGACATCACAAGTAAGGGTCACTGACCCTTGCCCCAGGGCATGGCATCAATGATGACATGGCAACAATGACATGAAAATGACAATGAGGATTCACGGATTGGATATATCAAAATGGTTTGGAGGTGTACAAATTAAAGGGAATTAAAAGTGCTCCCTAACACTTGTCAAGATGCCATGGAAAGTATGTTACTAATGATTTATATACAATTTTTCTCGTGTCATGTGTTATGCGTAATGATAAGCATATTTAACCTGTTTTTTAGGCACTCGTTAACAAGAATTATATTAACATATAAAGAAAAGAGAAGAATAATTATATTGTCGTCATCACCTTATGTGAGGAACAGAGGATGACTAGTTCCGGACATAAAGTATATCCAAAGTGGTAACATTGAAGAGGCAACACGACAATTCAATTATTCTTTAAGATTATGTTGCCCTTAAAGAATAACTAAATTGCCGTGACCTCTTTTTTTATTGATTTTTTTCCCATTTTTTTACGTAGAATCATTTGCGCTTTTGTTTTTGTCACTAGTAAGAACCATGATGACATTTGTTCTAAGCTGTGAACTCGTTCTAACAAAGTTTTTAATTTCTTGCAAATATAACTAATATGTCACTACGAATATATAATTGCAAATCCAGATATTTTCTTTTCCACAGTAGCTCAACAATGATTACTCAAAACGGCATGCTATCACAGTCAAAACACATCAATCCATTAAGACATCACCAATAACTCACTATTGCCTAATCGAATTGCATACCCATAATTTTCTGAAGTACAAATTGAGAATGGCTAATGGATTTATTGCTTAATACAGAGAGAAATGAATGACTATATATAGCCTCATAATCCCTAGCTGCCCCGCACGTATCACTGCACGTACAAACTTTACAGCTTCCACAGTTTCTTTCACAAGTTCCAAAAGATGAAGAGCTTCAGCATGTCTTTCCTGGTCCTCTTTCTCTTATTAAGCTTTGGTAATTCAAATTCGCTCGGAAGAAAATGCTTTTTATTTTTTCGTGTCATGTCTCTTCAATTTCACAATACAAATAACATGCTTTATATATATATAATTCGTGTGGAGATATAATTATGATGTCTTAGAGACATATACTATTGATAGTAATAAATCATCTCCAAGAATTGAAATTTGACTTCTGCGGCTTTCTTTTTCTATCTTGGGATGCAAGCATTGAGGTGACGACGGTGACAACAGCAAACGACTGCATACTTTTTAATGGGCATAAGTACAGCGGGAGTATCAAAACTTGGCACGGAGGGATACTTAAGTGCCAAAGTTACAAAAGGTACACTTAAGTGCCACTTTTTTAAAAAAATGGATTATTTAAATGCCAAGTCGCCGGAACCCTGCCGGAAATCCTACGTGGCAATTTTTTATTAATTTTTTCCCCTAAGTGGCTCGCCGGAAATTGAAACGACGAAAATCAGCGCAAAACGATTTTAATTTTTTTAAAAATCTGACGCGGACAATTTTAAAAAGAAAAATTGCCACGTGGATTTTTTATTTAAAAAAAAAATGCTCTGTCGGCAAATGAAATTGCCGGAAAATGGACACGTGGCAATTTGGTCGGAATTTTTCGCCGTTGGCGCTTAACTAATCCATTTTGTTCCAATTTTGGCACTTAAGTGTACCTTTTGTAACTTTTGACATTTAAGTGTCCCTTTGTGCCAACTTTTGGCACTCCAGTGGTCCATACCTTCTTTTTAATGATTTGGGAAAGTTGTGTGTTTTGGAGGAGTGCAACGCTTTGTGCACTCAGAAGTTGGGCCCGGAGGTAACTGGAACCTGTATATCTTTGGAAGTTTGTAATTGTACTTACCCTTGTTAAGATCGTGATAAGTCGGTATTGTTCTGCCTAAAATAATGTGATTTTGTCCCAATGGCCATCTGCTTCTTTGTGTCTCTATTTGGTTTGAAAATCTCATGTATGCTCGCAACCTCAATCATACTATGAAAATCTCATGTCTAATAGTGACGATGTGCCTTGTATGCGGATAAGGCAAAAGAAAACAGGAGATCAAGGATGTTAATAACAAGATGATCAAATTTGTTGAGACCAGAATTATCCAGATTTTAAATTTAGAAAGTCCAAGATTTGAGATTTCCAATTACAGCGAGACTCATTTCTTTGAAAAATTATTAATTTGAATTACTTTTGTTCTAGTCTCTATTAGACACAGACAATGAAATTCAAAGATGTCAAATCCGACTAAAGAAATTTCAACCTCAAAAGCTGATCAAATTCAAGATTCGAGATCCCGATTGTGGAGAGACTTGTTTCTCATTAATCTTTATTCTTTTAGACAGTTGACTTAGGGACAGTGAAAGTAAAAGATCTTGGATCCGATTAGAGAAATTTCAACCCCAAAAGTCAATCGGCAATTTAGGGCACCATAGTTGGCACTGTAGAATTTGAGTTACATACACCCCTTAAGATCGTGTACTTGTACTTGGCGTGATTGCACAAAACCTTAGAAAAAACCTAGGTTTCCCCTTTTTAAGAAAAGGGTTGGCGACTGGAAACAAACAAAGGTGGCCCTTCTATTTTATAGTTAATACCACCAAAAACTTTAAATTGATACACCTGCAAATTTTTTTTGCATATCTAGATATTTTTCTAAAAAAGTTTTGATTTCTTGCAAATATAACAATAAGAATCATGATAGCATTTATTCTGAGCTGTGAACTCATTCTAAATTTTTTTTGATTTCTTGCAAATATAAGCAATATTCAGAATATATAGTTGCATATCCAGATATTTTTCTTTCCATAGTAGCTCAGTACGATGACTCAAAGAGGCATACTATAACAGTCAATACATCAATCCATTAAGAAATTACCAGTAATCTCATAATGGATTCCTGAAGTAAAAGTTGAGATTGTCTGATGGATTTATTACCCAATACAGAGACATGAATGAATATATATAACCTCATAATCCCTACTTGGCCAGCACGTCTCACTACACTTTAAAACTCGCAGCTTCCTTTTTTTCCTTCAGAAGATCCAAAACATGAAGAGCCTCAGCATTTCTTTCCTCGTCCTCTTTCTCTTATTAAGCTTTGGTAATTCAAATTCGCTCACAAGAAAATGCTTTAATTTTCCTTTCGTGTCATGTCTCTTGGATTTCACTATATGGACAGAATATTTTTTTCATATAATTTGTGCGGAGATATAACTATGGTGTCTTAGAGACATATTACATTGACAGTTATAAATCATCTCCAAGAATTGACATATGACTTGTGCGGTCTTTTTTTTCTAACTTGGGATACAGGCAATGAGGTGACGATGGTGACAGCAGCAAACGTCTGCATACAGTCAAATGATTTGGGAAAGTTGTGCGTTTTGGCGGAGTGCCAGGCTTTGTGCACTCAGAAGTTGGGCCCAAATGCAACTGGAGCCTGCATAACTTTTTCAACTTGTAATTGTAGTTACCCTTGTTAACATCGTCATAGTCGGCATTCTTCTGCCTAAAATAATGTGATTTCGTCCCAATGGCGATTTGCTTCTTTGTGTCTATTTTTTGTGAAAATCTAATGCATACTCGCAACCTCAATCATACTATGACACCATTAGCGATGATGTGCCTTGTACACAGAGAAGACAAAAGAAAACAAAAGATCAAGGATGTTAATAACAAGATGATCAAACTTGTTGACACTAGAGTTATACCGATTTTAAATATAGAAAATTCAAGATTTGAGATTTCCAATTGCGTTGAGACTTGTTTCTTTAAAAAAATATTAATTCGAACTTTCTTTTGTTTTAATCTCTTTTAGACATAGGGACAGTAAAAATTGATGTTAGATTCGATTAAAGAAATTTCAACCTCACAAGCCATTCAAATTCAAGATTCGAGATGCTGACTGCAGCAAGACCTTTTTCTTTGAAAAAAAATAAGTAGAATGTCATTAATTTTAATCTCTTTTTGATACTTGACTTAGGAGCAGTGAAATTTAAAGATTTTGGATCCGATTAGAGAAATTTCAACCTCAAAAGCCAAGAAAAGTACCAAAAAAGTTTTAAACCTATTGGATGGATACTAATTCAATCATAAACTTTTCAATTGAACCAATTGAGTTTAAACCTTTTTTACATTAGTATCAATTTAGTCCATCTGGTCAATTTAGGTCAGAAATTACTGATGTAGATACTAGTCGGTTGATGTGGCACAATTAGCACTGACATGGATATTTTAAATAATATTTTAAATATAGTTTTTGAATTTTTTTCTTTTTTTTCCTCTTCTCCTCTTCTCTTTCTCTTCTCTTTCCTATTCTAGTTCTAGTGGCCATCACTGCCCACCAGCTATAGCCATGGCCAACAAGGGTCAGCCTTGCCTAGCTGAGGGCTAGCGCTGGTTGTTCGGGCGCAGCTAGGCGAGGGTCCCCTAGCTAGATATGGCAAGGTTGGGTGAGGCCGACCCTTGCCTAGGCTAAACAGTGCCAAAGCAACTTCGCCGCCCCTCGCCTAAGCGATGGCCATGCCTAGATGGTTGGCGTTCACCTTTGACTAGGCAATGCCGACCCTTGCTTATGGCCTTGCGAGTGTGACCTTGCCCAGGCAAGTCCGGCCCTCACTGGCCATGGCCATGGCCAATGGCCAATGATGGCCATAGAAACTAGAAAGAGAAGAGGAAGAGAAAAGGGGAAGGAAAAAAAAATTCAAAAATTCAAAAAAATATTGAAATATTATTAAAAATGTTCATGCCAGCTCAATCGTGCCATGTTGGTCATCCGACATCCACATAAACAAATTCAGGTTTAAATTGGTCAAATGGACCAAATTGATATTAATATAAAAAAGTTTATGACTCAATTGGTTCAACTGAAAATTTTAGGACTAAACAAGTACTAATGCAATAAGTTTAAGACTTTTTTGGTACTTTTCCCCTCAAAACCCATTGATCATTTAGGGTACCATAGTTAGCAGCACCACAGGACTTGATTCGGACCCTATCTTGACAAGAGAAGTGGCTTAAATTATTAATGCACTAAAGCAGGACTAGACCATGAGTTTATTTAAGGATCGTGTATGAGTCAACTATTTGATTAGGAATGACAATTGAGGGTCAGGAAATGGGCTCGACTAGAGTACATGACCATGGAAAAATAGCTCAACCATAAGGATTGATGGGGGATGACTTTTGGCCGTCATGGATAGTGAAAGGTTATGGATCAATTTGACGAGAGTATACAAAGCTGGATTGTGGGTTATTTGCATGGTCATTATACTAATCTTGAATGACCCTAAGCCAATTTCACAAAACCAAGTGCTCCAAGTAAATAATTTAATTCCGCATGATTACATGACAATGAAGAATAGTCAATGGTTGACAAGACTCAAACATGGATTGATTTTCAAATCAACCATGAGTCACGCAAATGACACTCCAAGAGGCTGCTTAACTCGAATAGGTTGTATTGGGGGCACTTCCCATTAAGATTTAGCCACGAGCCTTGGTTCGATTATGAGTTTTGAATAAGAATAGTTACGGAACTTTCATTTCTAGTTTAGTCAAGATAGTCCTTGTAATAGTTTTGGGCCCCGAATCTTTGGTCTTGGAAAAGTAGGCTATCCAATGGAAGCCCATGAGTTTCACGCTTAAAGAGTAGGCCCAATAGGCCTCACACCCAGCAAGGGCCCAATAGGCCACACACATATTGGAAGGCCCAATTGGGTGAGTCAAGCCCAAGCCCAATCCCAAGCCCAATCCCAATCCCAATCCTAATCCCAAGTTTGACAATCCCAAGCCACAAGTTGTCAAGCCCAAACCAAAGCCCAAATTTGTCAAGCCCAAGCTCAAAGTTGCCAAGCCCGACCGAAGTCCATTTCAAGGCATTAGATGCTTTTGAAAGCTTGCACATCAATGGCAAGATTTTGCACTCATTACCTTAGGATTTCTTCATTAAATGTTTGGATCTTGCAAGATTGCACTTGATGGCTTCAAAAAATGCTTCAATGATGAATTCCTTGGAGGCCAGTTGGATGAAGACTAAATTCTTGTCTTCCAAGAAGAGGTGGGCGCCCATTTGCAAGGAGAAGAGGAGAGGAGACTTCTAGTTAGCCTTTAACCAAGGATTGTTCCATTAAAGCCAAGCATAATGAGAGCTTAAGGAAAACTTGGGGAGAAAGGCTAATGATGTTGTCTTTGGTGATCTTGCAAGATCACCCCTTCACATCCTAGGATAGCATGGTTGAGGACTATAAATAATGGCAAGAGGGATTATAAAATACAAGAAGCCTTCTTGCCATCCTCACCTTCTCTCATTTTGCTCTCTCTCTCTCTCTCTAGACAACCCCATAGCCCCCCTCCCTCTCTCCTTCGCTAGACACCGTCTCCACCGTCACCATTGTCCTTTGCTGTAGCCATTGCCGCCGTCATCCCTTGCCACTGTTGTCATCTTCGTCCTTTGTCACCATCGCCATCATTGTCGCAAACTGCCATGAGCCTCCTTCATCATTCATCTCTTGTCCAACTGCAGCGACGTAGCCTATCCTTGTTTAGTAAGTGGAATCTCTAATCCTTAGCCAAGATGGTTTGATACATATGTTGGACATAGTTTCGGTTGTGATTTTGCAATTCTATGAGTCATCATGCTTATCTTGAAGAGAGGGATATCATGTGTCAAATTTGTATGATTTGCTCGTGACTTGATTCCGATAGATAGTTCTAAGATGAGTCATTATTTGTTTGATGATTAATCTAATAAGTTTTTGTTGATTGTTGCATGAGTTTTTATGCATGACCCGAGTTGTAGGAGGAAGATTATGATGGTTGTTGAAGAACGTGGAGGCATTTTGGGCCAAGTCTCTCGTGGTTCAGCGGTATGGAGTGGTATCGTTTCCGAATCCAGTTAGGCCTAGATTAGTGTTAAAATATCTCGGAGAGTCCACGGGTCTTATTCCGAGCTTAGCACACCCTATCAACTCGGTTCTAGGTAAGACATAACACACACTTTGTTGCATACCATTGAGGCCATATTGTATTGTTTTAAAATGCGAAGATAAGAAACGATTGGGTTCTTGTTTACACATGTGATCACATGAGGCAATTGCTACCGATGGATTTCAGGGCGATGCCTATTGGATTTCAAATGATGTTTGTAGATAGATTTTGGAATGAAGCCTGACATAATCAGATGCCATCTTTGAGGGAGGTTAAGATGTTGTTGGGTCCAATGGGTCAGGCCGATGTCTGGACTAGTTCCAAAGGAACCAATCGGTTTTGGTTGGCTGTTTAGATTGTAATAATCAGAAGTCATGTGCTTGTGATGGTTGTAATATGTTTGAATTGTGACATATATATGATAATGCATATTTGCCTTGAATTGTCACCTATGAATATGTTAGGTGCATGGAGAGGCTGCCTATGTAAGTAAGCAACACAAAGCACATGCTTTGCCATCAACATGTTAACCATTGAGATTACGCATTTCCGATGCGAGGCATCCTCCTATACGAGGATTAGGTGTTATACTTATTGAGTTTATTCTCATTAGTTGTTTACCACTTTTTAGGCCCATGGTCATGAACATGCACATCGTCCACTTCGGGATGCCCGATGTTATTAGAAGTGGATGTAATAGAGGTCATAGACCTGATCACCAACTTGACCTACCAAACGTATACGACCACGCTTTGGGTCGACAAGGGATTGGATCATTTGGTTCCCTACTATTTCATGGCGTGGTACATGTGGTTTAATGGGAACCTCATTGGACCTCTTTGAGGTTTTGATGGACCATCTAGTGGTAATGGTAGAGACCTACTAAATTTGATGGTGGCGAACTTGTCGAACAGCCCTAAGAGCGACCTCAAGAGTGACTCCGATTACGATCCCGAGGAGGAGTCATAGAGGGATTGGCCACCCGTGGGATACCACCTTTTTGTATTTCTACCAGTGTAGATAGAGGAGTTAAAACTAACCTCAACCCCGATCTCTTTTAATGCTAATCGGAAAGGCTTGAATAATGCTAGACGTGTAATTTTCATGTTCTACGATGCAATATGTATGTAAATATAAGTGTGGTTTGCTTATGCGTGTTTTTTGCTATCTATTTGTTGATTATGATTGGGGATGTTGAGTACCCTTTTGCATGTTTTTAATTGAAAGATAAATGTGATGGGTCGACAACGTGTCCCTGAGATTGTCGTCAAATAACTCTCAATGGTTGTCATGTGCTCATGGCTCGGGGAGCACGAGGTGGGACAATTTGAGTTACTTACACTCCTTAAGATTGTGTCATTTAGCATGACTGCACAAAACCTTAGGCCAAACCTAGGTTTTCCCTTTTGGAGAGGGGGCTGGCAGTCGGAAAACAAAGGTGGTTTTTTTATTTCATGATTAATACCACAAAAAACCTTAAAATGATGCACTTGTGAAAAATTTATTCAAAACTAATTTTTTGATCATTAAAAATTCTAAATTGATATACTTGCAACAAATTTACCTCAAACTAATTAAAACTCAAAATTGATATATTTGTGATAAATTTATCCTCTGTTAGTTTTTGTTAAATTTTACCCGAGCTAAGATGACACGTAGTGGTTGAAAGTGTACCAGTTTGAGGTTGTCCATGGAGGGGAGAAAGACGCTTCTTTTATTCGAAAAGGCTCTCGGACGTCCACCAGGAGGAAAAAAAAAATCGATAGAGAGATTCTAGATTTTCTCCATTGGTTTTCTCGGGGTCTCGTTGCTCTCACGAACAGAGGTCTTCCTTTTGTGTTGCTGTTGTCTCATTCACTTGACACGGCGAAGTTCTTTCTCGACTCTCGATTCTCCTCCGGTGAAGATCTCTCGCTACCGCAACCTTGGACCACTCCATTTCCAATCGATTCTGTTCCAAGATTTCTTCCTCGATTTCACTATACGTCACCCTCCGGACAGGTTTCTGATCGTCAATGTTAATTGATCCATTGTCACAACGACTTTGCATTACATTATTACGTTCTTTTGGCTGAGAAGATTTAAACTTTCCCGATCTTGCCTGGAATTCCCTTGCCAATTGGGATTCGGTTCGTGAACGAGATCATAAAGGTTCCATTCTCCAGTTCGAGAATCCGTCACGGCCTAGATACCATTGACAAACCAGTTACTAATGGTGGTCGTGGGTGAGACCACGATGCTGGATCCAAGGCTTAAATGATATGAATGATTTTGTTTTTAAGCATACTCGGTTCGTCTTGGAAAATTTACGGAAAGAAGCCGATAAGAAATTTTAAGAATGGAAAAGAATGGAGGATTATAATAGTGGGCTATTCTTGTTTAAAAAAAATAAAAATGGATTCAACATGAAATTAGAGTGGGCTTTATAATAGAAACCGGATTTGTAGAAGGTGGACTGTTTAGAAGTAGGTCCTGTTTAGGTTTTTTTTTTATTTTAGCGCTAGATGTGGCTAAGTTTTGTTTAGTTAGCATGCCTTTAACTTAGGGATTATAACGAGCACTTTTGACAGTAATTTAGTTTTAGTGAATTAATCTTTTAGGTAAGAAGTTAAGACTCAATCTGAACTTACCTCATGGGGATTGCTGTCCCAAGATTCTATATTTGGTGCTTTGTGGAGTTTCCTTTCCTGCGTTTTACTGTTATCGCATTGACTGCGACTATCTACTTTTCCTTGATTGTGTACTCATGCGTGGACATCATTTGGTGGGATTAATTAGATAATTAATGTAATCAAGTCAGTTTAAACTATTATAATTTGTTCAATGCCATGCAAAGAAAGGGTTAAGGAGAACTCAAGCCATTTGCAAACCGTCAATCTTTGGTATTACCTCTAAACCCATCATTTCTCCAACATGCTCGTATCGGAAGTGTCGTCACAAAACTCATTCCAAATCCCTATTACTAAGAAGTTGCGTTATGGAGAAGATTTAATTATCATTACAAATATCTCACACAAGCCACACTTATCACCAAGAACGCAATTAAAACACTTTCAGTGCAAACCCTAGAGTTTGGATGAAATAGGACATTTCTTTCTTTGTAATTGGATCCTCTTCACCAAATAAGGACGAGCAAAAGAGATATATTACGGACCCAAAAAAAAAAAAAAAAGAAAGAAAGAGATGTGGTTTTAATGAATTATATGTTGACAATGTAAAATGTAATTATGACTGACCCAAAAAAAAAAAAAAAAAAAAACCGCACACCGACGTATGCACTCGCAAAGCATGGGCTACGTAACTTGTAGTTAAACAAAGTTGACTTGGTGCTCATTAATTAAAGCGATAATTAGTGGATTGCCACACGCCTTAAAATCCGCTAAATTACCGTTGACAATGAGCAGATTCTTGTATGGACCAACATCTATTATTTTCGAAAATAAATACAGCCCCATACAATTAGTCATTATGACATACTCCGCTGCATCACATCACCCCCAGCACGACTACAAACGAAAAATGGCAAGTCGAGCCCCCCAAAAATAGTTCCCTAGCTCCTACCTCCCAAGTCAGACTACTCCACCCTGCTCGCCACGTCATCGGCCCTGTCATCACCGACACTTGTATCATCTCCACGGCCACCACTCCCCGTGTAGGGGATGGGCCCCGTTAGATTTCCGACGTCCAGATAGACCGTGACGAAGCGGATAGGACATTCTGGCCGGGCTGGCCTACGTCCACCCAGAGAGGGGAGGTGTAGCGCACGAGCTTGGCCAGTCGAAAGGCGGGGTGAGTGAAGTCAGTGAGGTGCCCCTTACTCCGTCGCGGAAAGCTTCAGCCACCAATTGGCACGCTGTTCCCTCCATTTCGCTCCGACCTGCCAATGGCAAGGCTCCTAGAAAAGGCGTCTCGTCATCGTCGTCGGCTTCGATTTTGGACAATCAGATGGCAATCACCGCTCCGCCGCTGGAAATGGAGCAGGGTTCTGCCGCGGAGTTGGTCAGGAGGTTCTACCGGGGGATCAACAATCAGGACCTCTCCGCCGTGGATAGCCTCATTGCCGACAAGTGCGTGTACGACTTTGCCCGTCCCTTCGTCCTGTCGCGTGGTAAGATATGGATTTTGTCTGGTCTGGCTTCTGTAAATTTGGGGTTGCATACCGAGAGATTTGGTTCTGATGAGCTACAAAAGCCGCAAATTCAATTCAATTTTAAATTTTTTAATATTATCAATTTAATTTTAAATTTTTAAGTGAAATTTTAATATAATTATTTTAGTAATTTCTACTGGAAATTGTTGTGCACATCAACGATTTTCGTCGAAAATTGATCGAAATGATTATATTATAATTTCGCACGAAGGTCTAAGACTAAATTAATAAAATTAAGAAGTTTATTGATTGAATTAGTATCTGTATAATACGTTGAGAACTAATCGAATAATTTTCCCATTTAAATTCACTTCAAGCAACACTTTCTCTTTCTTTGTTGGTTAATTTCATTTTCTACATAGAATTATTTGGGCGCTTTTTTTTTTCACTAGTAAGAACCATGATAATATTTATTCTAACCTGTGAAATCATTGGGGAAATTATTTTAATTTCTTGCAAATATAAGCAATAAGTTGCAAATCCATATATTTTTCTTATACAGTTAAAATACATCAATCCATTAAGAAATTACCAATAACTCTATATTGCTTTCCTAAATTGCACACCCCATAATAAATTCCTGGAGTACAGGTTGAGATTGGCTGGCGGATGGATTTATTGCTATAATGACGAAATTTCTTCCAAATATAAGCAATATGTCATGACAAATATGCAGTTGCAAAGCAAAATTTTCTTATTCAAGTAGCTCAATAATGACGAAATAAATGACATGTTATAACACTCCATTTAGAATTACCAATAATTCAATATTGCTTTCCTGAATTGCATCCCTCATAATTTCCTAAAGTGCAAATTGAGAATGGCTGACGGATTTATTGCCTAATACAGAGATACACGAATGGCCATATAAACTCATTCCCAACTTGCCCAGCACGTATCACTGCATTTAAAACTTGCGGCTTCCATATTTTCCTCCAGAAGATCCAAAACATGAAGAGCCTCGGCATTTCTTTCCTCGTCCTCTTTCTCTTATTAAGCTTTGGTAATTCAAATTCGCTCAGAAGAGAGTGCTTTAATTTTCCTTTCGTGTCATGTCTCTTTAATTTCACTTTATGGATCACATATTTTTTCATATGATTCGTGCGGAGATATAACTATGGCGTCTTAGAGACATATAATATTGAAATTTGATTTATGCAGCTTTTTTTGTTTTTTTAATTAATTCTCTTATGGGATGCAGGCAATGAGGTGACGATGGTGAGAGCAGGCTTGTGCACAGCTTCATATCCTTGGCAACCGAAGTGCCTCTCGATTCAGTGCAATAATTTTTGCGCCCAGAAGTTCGGCCAAGACGCATATGGAAACTGCGAAGCTCCGGCAACTTGTATTTGTACTTACCGTTGTTGATATCGTCGTAATTCGACTATGTTCTGCCTTAAATAATGTGATTTCGTCTCGACGACGATTAGGTTCTTCGTGTTGCTATTTGGCATCAAAATCTCATGCGAAAGAAAACAGGGGAGCAAGGACGTTAAAGCCATGCCCCAATAACAAGATGATCAAGCTCATTCCAAATCCCAATTACTCAGAAGTTGCCTTTGTACAGAAAAGAACACAATTAAAATACTCTCAGTGGAAACCCTAGAGTTTGGATAAAATAGGACATTTCTTTGTCACCGAATCCTCATCATCAAATTATGACAAGGGAAAGAGAAGTGGTTTTAAAAAATAAAAATAAAAAGTCCAAATAAGGATTCAAAGTGCCTTTATTTTCTCATATAAGGGTATAAAGTGGACCTTATTTCATATAAGGACCTGAAAAGCCTTTATTTTATCAAATAAAAGCTTAAAGTAAATCTTATATCAAATAAGGACTTGAAGAGGTTATATGAGTCTCAAAGAAGGCCTAATCCCATTGATTGGTCAAGGGTATTTTTGTCTTTTAATTTTTTTCCTTTTTTTTTTTTTTTTCCTTTTTCCTTTTTTTATTCTTTTTTCCTTTTTCCTTTTTGTATTTTTGATTAAAAACAAAAGAAAAAAAAGAAAAAAAAAAAAGAGGCTAAAATTAAAAAGAAAGAAAAGAAAATACTAAAAAAAACCTCAAATTATGCTACTTGTAGCAAATTTACCAACAAACACGTGCCCAAAATACCTCCTAAACCCTCTCTCACCTTTTGTATCTATCCTTAGAAGTAGGGTAGGGTGAGTGTCCTACCTAATTCAATGATTAAAATAATGAAGAAGGGAGAGGTCTTCAAAAAAACCTATACTCCCACTTTCCTTTATTTGAGATTTCCAAAAGTGAGATTTCACACCAAAATTGGGTGGGCCCCAAACCAAACATAAGAGTGAGCATTCATTCTTTTTTTGTAATACTAAAAATCTCAAACTATGACACAGATCTACCTAACTATTTTTTGTGACATTAAAAACCTAAAACTATGCCCATAATGACACATTTAGCCCAAACTTTCTTTTGTAACATAAAATCTTGAATTTGTACTTGTATGACACATTTACTCAGGGCATTATCATCATTTTAATTTTTTTTTTTCTTTCCTTCTCTCTTCCCTTTGCCATGGGTGGCGGAGAGAAACTAGTGAGGGCACCCTTGCCAATGTTAGAGTCGAGAGAGGCTACCCTCGCCCACCTAGGATTTTTAGTATTGCAAAATAAAATTAGGGTAAATCGGTCACAAGTGATATAGTTTGGGAGGTTTTTAGTGTCGAAAAAATGTTTAGAGTAAATTTTTCACAAGTGACATAGTTTGGGATTTTTTTATGGCATTTTCCTAAAAAAGAAAAGAAAAAGAAATACATAAGCCCTTAGCTTTTGGCCGCCGCCCCATCAATGGTAGGGATGTGACATCCTAAATTTCAACCCATTTCGTAATATATAAAATTTTTATTTTATCAATACGTTGTTAGTTACGTTTACTCTGAATTAATCACTCACGAGTTAACTAAATTATTGAGAATGGCCATTAAGGATCGATACGTGTATAATTAGTAAATTCAATTAGGGAGATACTACTTGACCATAAGGATTAAAGAGGGGCGATATGACGCTATTACAGGCCAATTAGTAAATGGAAATAAATTGATTCAGTAGAGGTATGAGGTTAGATTGCAGGTGATCCCACACGACTGCGATATTAATTGCGAACAACACTAAATCCATTTTCTTTTGATTTTGTACTCAGGGTAAGTAATTGACCCCTCATGATTACATAACAATCGATGGTTCCCCATAAATTGAATAGGCACAAACATGGATTGAAAATTATCAATCACGGGTCAAACACACGAAACCCCTAAAAGCCATCCAATAGTTTAGGTTGTATTAAAATTGCATTTGATTGATTTCAACCACAAATTTCAATCTAATTTCAGATATCAAACTTTCGAAGACTTCAAGATTAACCTATTAGAAGTTGCCTCATTAATCCTCATAATTATCAGTAAACCTGAAAATATCAAAAAAGGAATTAGTGGGGTGAAATTGGAGCCCATGAGGAAGTGGATTGGGCCTCACGCCCAATGTGGTTCGGCCACATGGGCCTTAAGCAAGCCCAAATGGGCTCAATGATAGGGGTCAGCATTGTTCGGATTGGGCCGATCCACCCCCTAACCCTAGGACCAACCCACAAAGTGTTGGTCCTCAAATTTTGAAATTGAAGACCAACCCTATTGAGCTTAGGACTGAGGACTGGATCGACCCAAAGGGTTCGGTCCGGTTCCAAGGTCAATCTAGGACCAACTAATAATTTTTTTTGTTTCATATTTTGTATTCATTAACAAGGTAAACCTACTATTTCAAATTACATAATATGACATTAAGCAAATTTAAGATCGGGCAATAATAAAAAATTCACCCTAACTAAAAGTAAGAAACCATAAAAATAATTAAGACGGCTTATAGAGCCGAAAGGCAAGTGTTGCTCACAAACAAATAGAGTTTCTAATTAGGGTTTTATTTCCTTTTGATCTACTCGGCGACGAACGAGGTTAGTGAAAAGAGCAGGATGAGCATCGACCATTGAGTGATAAGTAGCTTGAGGCGAGCAAGGAGAGTGTCAAGCGGGGTGAGGTTGCTCACGAGCAGAATTGTTTCTTTTGATTTTGCTTGCCAAATTGAAGACTAAAAGGAAATAGAAAAAAAGAGAACAATAGTACTAAAGGAGAAGGACGTTGTTTGAGTTAGGGTTTATTCTGTACAATAGATAAAAAAATATATTAGACATATATATATTTAATATATCTAAAATAATATATAAATATATATATTTAATAGTTAGGATTAGTCCAAGTTGGACCAACCCTAAACTTTTCAGACTGAGGACTAACTTGCGTAGTGTTGGTCTTGGAATTTTAGAACCAAAGACCGACCCAATCCCCCTAAGAACCAGACCAAGACCGGTAGGGTTAGGTTGGTCCAGGGTTGACCCTAAACCGATGCGCACCCCTACACAATGAGGTCCACTAAGCCCAAGCAAGGCCGCTTGGCCATTTAAGCCTAAAGCCTTTCTAAGCCCATTTCTCCTCATAAGCCCGCTAAGCTTAATCCAAAGTCCAATTCTTCAATTTGGCCCCAAGTAAAAAAATAGGAAATTCATGTCTTAAATATGAAATGACCATTTTTTCCCTTCTAGAATGATTTTTTGGCATTAAATGGAAGACGACAAAAAGGAAAATCGGTTGGTTGTGAGATGGTAGCTTGTCCAATGCACTTATGGAAACTTGATAGAAAAGCTTGGCCAAATATCTTGCCTTGGCTTTTCAACCAAGCCTTCCCTCTCTCTCACTTCACTCTCTCTCCTCTCCCAAGTTTTGGCCCCTCTCTATTGCCGCCCCTCCTCCTCTTTTTCCTCTTCTTTTCTTCTCATTACCACCCTCTTGCCACTTCTTGCCACCGTGTCTAGCCATTGGACCACTGTGTGTCGCTCATTGCTCCTAAGCCATGCCTCACTATTGCTATGCTATCATCCATTGAGCCTTCAATTGCTCCAGCCATCGCCACTTCTCTTCTCTCCTCATGGAACCACCACTATCAAGAGTCACCCTCACCACCGCCCCCTTTTGCCATTTCTAGGCAAAGTCGCTCTCATTCGTGCCGCCATTCTCATTCTCGTATCTCCGGAATTGTTAACAAGTGAGTTAATGCTTTAATCCCTCGATTAGGACATTAAACTTGATTAGGGGATTGTTAGTTTATAGTTAAACTTGATTATGAGTAGTTTAATTATGGTTAAGCTTGATTAATTTAATTAATGATAATTAAATTGATAAGCTATCGAGGATAGAAAATAAGCTATCATGATAGGCTATCAAGAAAAAGTTGATAAGCTATCGCCGAAGGGGTAATGAGCTATTGGAAAGGGTAATAAGCTATTGTCAAAAGGACGATAAACTATCAGAAATGTCACGCCCTAACCCTCGAATATGTGACAATCGCTGTTTACTTGTGGTAAAATGAATGTGACGTTCCAAGACACGTTGTTGACTATTTTTTTCTCTTTTTAATTATACGCATGTGGAAGCAAGACATTAACACCCAATTAGACGCTAGCATCGAGGATAGCTAGAAAGATCAACAACCATACCAACAAACATACCATTTTATTTATTTACTTGATTAACCCTAGAAGTTAATACATTAACAAGCCCTGTAGAAAAGTAACTTCCCGTGGCAACAAAAAGATGATGTGGCCAGAGTTAATCTACTTCATACACTAAGTTGAGGCGTTACACTTTAGGCCATCGAAAAGAACTCAAGATGTTCCCATCCAACCAAATGAACCGGGCCATGAAGTAGTAGAGAACTAGCTTGTTCCACCCCTCGTTTACCCATACAGTGGAGGAAAACCTCAAGAACACGACCTTGCTCCCTT
The DNA here is from genome assembly GCA_014182735.1 of Corymbia maculata. Lineage (NCBI taxonomy): Eukaryota > Viridiplantae > Streptophyta > Magnoliopsida > Myrtales > Myrtaceae > Corymbia > Corymbia maculata. Next base: position 16,030,517 of record CM024684.1, read on the forward strand.
CTATGATGTGCTTCATCACTATTAGATCGGTGGCAACAAGGACGCCACAACTGATGAGGTTGGATGCCATAACAACGGGCTTGAAAATGGTTAGGCAATAATGGGTAAGATAAAATTTCAGTGAATTAGTGCTCTAAGTCTCAGTTAGGAAATCAACCTACCTCGAGGGTACCTTGTGCAACCATATACCAATGGCAAATCAATAGCAAAGCGAACCATGCTTTGCCTTAATTCTAAATGCGATTAGGCAGCCAACCAATATAATAAACAATGAACAGTCAAATCGTTTCGCAAGCAACTTTACCTCGCGTTTGTACATACCTTACATGATATAAACTCACACGTACGAAAAATAATGCAAACCAAGGTACTAACAATCAAAACACATCCTATAATTTATCCTGCATTATGTGGTCATGCATGTTTTGATTATTACGACCCCTCAAGTCATAGCATAACCCAAAGGTTAGTAGTCTAGCAGTTTTCTAGTATAACTGGGTATCGTCTCGACCCATAGGGCATGGCATTATCTAGAACCCCTACTATGGGCGACATTCCTCTACGAAGCATTAGTTTGGTCTCAACCATGACTCGACATCTGCACCCTCGCTGGGCATCCAATAAATTAGGCATCATGCCCCAAACTCCCATCAAGTGATCAATTCATTTAATGTGATCACACTAGCACCTCAAACCATGCAATCATTTTATTTCTCATTAATTAGCCAATGTAGGCGTGGTACATGCTTAAAATAATAAACAACTAACATTTTCATACATAAAATTGCAGCAAAATATTCACACTTGGTCACATACACATTTTTAACCTGTCAAACTTGGCATGCAGTCCTTTTAAAACATACTTGCCCTAATTAAATTATAAAATATGATGTATAAGCCCAACACTTTGGGTTTATTAATTACATTCTCTTGAAAACTTCTTTAAAAATCCGAAAACATGGTGTTTCATGGGGCAATTATTTTTCAAGGCAAAGTAGGCATCCAATAGTAAGGAACATGTAGGAATTTCACACAAAATTTAGGTAGAAATCACATTTTAACTAATAATTATCGCCCTAACTACGATAGCCTATCAATCAAGTCTTAATAACTTATCATTTATTTGGTGATAACTTAATTTCTTGATAGCTTTACTCCCTTGGAGGATAGCTTATCACTAAATTTTTTAATAACTTATCACCTATATGGCGATAGCTTAACAACTATTCCTTGATAGCTTGTTGCGATAACTTATCCCCCCTCCCAATAGCTTATCACGATAGGTTATCAACTAATCCATCATTAAATTAAACTAAACATACTTAATTTAATTAAACTAATCATAATCAAGTGTAACTATAATTAAACTATTTAAGCAAATTTAATGAACTAATCGAGGGATTAAAGTGCTAACTCACCGTTAAATGATAACATTGACACATACGCTATGGCAGCGACGGCAGCTCCACATGGCTAGCACCGGGGATGAGATGTGGTGGGGCAGGAATGGGTCTTGTCGGGATGAGGCTCAGTGAGGAGGAGCCATGAGGGAAAATGAGAGAGGCATGGCTTCAATGGCTTCGGGTAGATGGTGATTGCTTGTAGATGGCGATGGATGCGATAGTAATGATGGGTGGAAATGGCTAGGCTGCGGTTGTGTAGTGGTGAGGTGATGTTAGACGATCGCAATTTCGATGAGGGACCTCGAGAGAGAGAGAGAGAGAGAGAGAGAGAGAGAGAGAGAGAGAGAGAGGAGCAATGACTTCGGGTGGCTCATGGGTGGTGAATGGACGTGGCCTATATGTTAGCCGTGTAGGTGGTGACTTTGGTGTATAGGCAGAGTAGCTAAGACAGTCGGTATGGACGACTTGGGGCATCAACAATGGGGAATGAAATAAAGAAAAGAAGAAGAAGTAGCCAAAGCAAGAAAGATAAAGAAGGAGGGCCAAACACATTGCCAAGGAGGAGAGAGAGAGAGGGGCATGAAAGTTTGGGAAAATATGAATGCAAATCCCATCCCTCTTATTTCCCCCTTCTTCATCCAATTTGTTCCCCCTTTTGTTTTTAGTCAATAAATGCCAATAAGGGCATTTTGGTCAATTCTCATTTAGGCTTGAATTTTCCAAATTGCCCTTGGGCTAAAAGTGAAGAGTTGGGCCATAGAATTGGGCTCAATTAATAGTAATGGGCTCACAAAGTTGTTGAGCTCGAGGGCTTGAATAGATATTGGGCTTGAAAATGGGCTAAGAACTGATTTTGGGCTTGGTAGGCCTAATGGGCTCACTTGATTTTGCTTGGCCCTTGTGGCCACACACCTTAGGCATTGGGCTCAATGGGCCTTGCCTAGTCCACTTCTTTGTGGGCTTCAATTTCGGCCCATTAAATCATTTTCTGTCATTTACATGATACTAACAATTTCGATAATTAATGAGGCAATGTTCAACATTCTAATCTTGACATCCAAGAAAGTTCAATACTCAAGATTGAATTAAAATTTATTGCTAAGTTTGATCAACTGTAACTTTAGTACATTTCAGACTAACAGACGGTTTTTAGAAATTACACGTATTTGACCCATGGTTGAAATATTATCAATTCACATTTAATAGTCTTTCCCTTTAAGTTAGTATCCCATGAGTGATTAATTCAAATCGAGATTTAACTAATAGTGCATTGATGCAATAATCATTCATATATTCTAAAATGGATCGAAAATTCAAGACATCACAAGAAACAAGAAGTGATAAACTATCTCTAAAGGGGTGATAAGCTATTGAACAATGAGTGATAAGCTACACCAAAGAAGTGATTAGCTATCAAAGTTTGGATGATAAGCTATTTCCAAATAGGCGAAAAATGATCAAGAATTGTTTGATAGGCTATCATTGGGGGTGATAAGGGGTTATTACATATATATGGTTTGTACTTAAGTTTTATGGGAATTTTATGCACGTTCCATGCTGTTTAATGCCTGTTTTGCTATGAAAAATATGTGCCCTATGTGAAACTTTGTGTACTAATTTTTAAAAGGGTTTTGATTGACATATAAATGGAAATTCCTGAGATACATGATTTATATGTCATGTTTTATGAGTTAAATAGCGCAAGTATTTTTAAAAAGGATAGCATGCAAAGTTTGATGGGTTAATTGTATATATGTGATCACGTGTGATTATTTTACTACATTCTTATGTATAAAAAGTTGCAGTAGTTATTGTGAGTGTGAACCACATCTGCATTGGCTAACTAAGAAAGATAAAAATGGGCTTGAGTGGTTGACATGTGATCACGTAATGTCTTGATGTGCATGATTCTATGGGGCAATGGTTTCATCCTGATGCATATGAATATGTGGGATGATGCCCAATTCTTATCGGATGCCTAGTAGAGGTCCAGATGTCAAGTCGCGGTTAAGGCCGAACCGATGCTTTATAATGGAATGCTATCTTGATCCATATGATTATGTGGGATGATACCATGCTCGATGAGGCAAGATGATATCCGGTTGTGTCTTGTGTTGGCCATGGCCCGAGAGGTCGTAATAATTAGAACACGCATGTATGCATTATGCATATGAAAGTTTATTATGTGTTTTGATTATGTGCTATGCTTGTTGCCTTGATTATGGCATGTGTCAGTTAATGTCATGTAAGGTATGTACCAAGGCAAGGTAAAAATGCCTATGGGTCATTTGATGGCTTGATGATCAATATCAAGTTTTATGTCCCATTCGTGTATATGGTTAAGGCAAAGTGAGGGTCGCTTTGTTATTGATCTACCATCAATGTAAGAGTTATATGTTTATGTTGCACCCAAGGCAAATTGATTTCCTAATTGAGGCTTAAGGCATTAATTTACTAAGAAGTTATCTCATTCATTATTATTAACCATTTTTTAGGGCCTTAGATAGTGGGCCACGAGTCCCTAGGGATCCTTATGGATCAAGACCTCATGATTACTGCACACCACTTTCCTAGTCCCCATTTGTATGAGCTCTACCTTACCACTATCTAGGTGGATGAGGAGCTAGAGATGTGGGTGCCCCATCAGGTCAAGGCCTAGTTTACCTAGAAAGGGGGAGGACCTCTACGTTCCATTGCGAGGGTTTGATGGGCCACTTGACAGGGGTCCGGGAAATGAGGCTTGAGACTCCATGGACATCGACATCCCGGATGGTGTCATGGAAGACCTTGACATGGAGATGGAGGAGTTCAATTGTGAAGAGTGGGTGTAGGCATCCATGGTCTTCTTTTTGACTAACCTCCAACTTTTGCAAAGAGTAGATTAAGCTAGCCCAATATATTTTTGTTGGCAGGAGGAAGTGGCCCGTCTGAAAGGGCTTGTATAGTCTTCCCCATTATTAATCAAAGTATATAAATAAAAGTGGGGCTTTTGCAATTATCTACTATGTTTTCCTATTATCCCTATTATTATATTTGACTATGTGTTGTTAATTCGCTTCTGCATGTGTATAATCAAAAGATAAAAAAGAATGGCCAGTGAACGCGTTCTGAAATGTCGCATTCATTTGACCAAAGAGAATGGGGGTTGTCACATGCTCGAGGGTTGGGGTGTGATAGGGGTTCGCCAATGGCCGAGGAAAGGGTTGAGAGCCAATAAACTTTTGCAAGAACTACGAGAGGGCAGCAACCCTCTCCTAAATTTGGGTGAGGGTCACTAGCAATTTTTTTGGGAGAGTTTTGTGAGATGCATTATATTTCTGAAGTCCTTCAAGGCTCTTTGCCTAATGCATGTCTTAACCAGCTTTGAATTTTAGCATTTCCAAAATGCTAATATTTTTTTCTTCCACCTTTGTCATCGCCAAACTTGTTTCCATCACTACTTTCACCCTGTTCGACATTGCTAACAAGTCCAGATTTGACCATCAAGGAGCTAGATCTATTGATGAGTCTTGCCTGAGGTTGTGTGACCTAGAAGTCTCGCAGAAGAATTTTACAAGCTTAACTAGGTATTGACATGGATCAAAAATCTGGAACCCTATTGGAGTTGATATAAAAAGAAACTCTAAAAGGATTAGCCCTGCATAATCCATTCTTAATTGGAAAACAAAGAATGCTCTTGCTCGGAATGAGGCTATCAAAATGATGACCACTAAGGTTGCTAAAGTAAAGACTGAAGTAAGAATTTAAATCTCGACTAGATCATGTTCGCTAGTAAATAGATTAGACGGCAATAGCATAAAACAAGCTATTGCAACTCTATCAAGATAAGACTCTAGAAAATTAAATTGGGAGCTTTACCTCCTAAGCACTAGCTTGATGACCAGACAGCTGAAATTGGGAGGCAGAAGAAATAGATTATAGACCTCAGGAGAAATAACATCCTCTATAACCCTTCCACTTTTGATCCATTGTTTATTCCTTTTTGGGACAAATCGAGGATATCTCAACCTTCAACCTCCTTCACCACAAAGGTCTTTCCTAATCTCATTCTCCAAAACCCAAGACTTAAAAAATATGAGATTTTGGCCATTCGCAACATAGTCCTTGGAAAAGATAAAGGGAAAGGTTGAATGGTAGCCTGTGGCTCAGCCTGTTGCTCCTCCCCCACCTTCTTCCTATATGATGGTGAATTTTATTGAGTCTTTCTTGAGAGATCATCACTGGCAAACTCTCCCTGAAATCACCACTATAGCAGTTTGAGAAGAGTCAGTTGGAGACCCTCTATCTGATGCAGAGGGCTTAAGATCTCTTGATCTTTCAATACAATCTAACTCATATGCTAACCCCACTTTTCTAGTCAACTTCATGATGCAGGAGGAAGACGAAGACATGATAGGTAGATATGGTCCCAAAGTGGTATAATCTAATCCTGGTGCTTCGGGCACCTCCAACCTTACCATTACCCTTGATGATCTTTCATACCATAGATGGCATGAATGACTACAAGAATTTTATGCATGGATACTAGGGTTTTGAATCTATAAAATAGTCATTTTGTCATGGTTCTGGAATTTACCGATAGATTCACTAGAAGCCTACTTGATTGATGGATGAGCTTCTCACCAATAGATCAGTATACTTTCTTAGCTCAAGATTTTAATTGAGCCATACCAATCCTTCATTTGTACTTGATAGTAAAGGCCTCTTAGAGCATAAAAGAACAAAGTTCTTTCAATGAAAGTGTTGTTCCTACGAAAAGAGATATCTTGATAGGCACTTCAAGAAAATAGTAAGGCTTTAATATGCTCCTGGTGGAGACCTTACTTGAAACCTTATTTTTTTTCTTATCTTCCATCGCAAATCAAATTGTTAATATGGTAGACAAATTCTTTCAAAGGAGAAATAGAAGAACACTTGAAAGCTCCCTCGGAGAAATCCAGCAAGAAGTCCATGCTACCCTTGATGAGTTATGCTACGGCAAAAGGCATTCAAAGAATTCATAGAAAACAACAAAGCCCTTGCCTGCAAAAAACCAGACTTACATATTAAATATGGCCATAAGGATGATTCTTGTGAGTTTTTAGACAAGAAGGAGAAAACATTTCCGAAAGTATTCTTCCAAGTGAATGAAGAAAGGCAAGTGGAAGTTCCTCTGCAAGAGTAAGCTTGAAAGAGCTAGCAATCGAAGAGGAAAGGACATATGCTTTTTCCGTGGACGAAAGGGGCATTTTGCAAAGAAGTATCCTCAAGCAAAAAAGAGGAGAATGATTCTTGTACCATTCTTAAGCAAACAAGCATCTCTCTCTCAAAGATGATCTTGAATCCATCCTCTCTAGAAGATGCATCTTCAGATAAAACCATCTATGCCATTGAAACATTTTCGAAAACCAATGATGTTCAATCAGACGAGTTTGATGAGCTAGATGATGGAGGCGACCTTTATTTCTTCATCTTAGAGAATCCGGGAAACCCTAAAGAGCACAAGCCCCAAGACCTCCAACCGGAATCTCAAACCATCTAAACAACCATCTCTAAAAATCTCCGAGTTAAGCCATACATAGTGTTGGGCATAAGTATAGCCCAAGTGCCAAAACTTAACATGATGGGACACTTAAGTGCCAAAAGTTACAAAAGGTATACTTAAGTGCCACTTTTTAAAAAAAAAATTGGATCACTTAGGGTGCGTTTGGTAACGATTCTACTCCTGGGAATTATTTTTGATCAGAAATGATTTATTTATTTATTTTGCTCATGAGAACAAATTCTGAGTATTTAAGGTATTTGATAAACTATTTAAAATTTTTACTCGGGAACAAAAATGCGTTTGGTAAAATATTTTTATCTTTTGATTCTTTTAATTTTTAATACTTTTTGTTGTAACTTTCTTTTTTTCTTTTTTCTCCCCTTCTTCCTCTTGGCCGCTATCGGCGAGCGGCTAGGTGAGGCTCCGGTGAGGCGAGGTCCAACGAGCTCGCCGGAGCCTTGCCAGGCCAGGGCGAGGTTTGGCAAGCTGGCTAGAGCCTTGCTCGGTCACCGACGAGCCTCCCCTGGCTGCCACTAGTGAGGCTCGAGCTCACCCACGTAGCGCGAGCTCAAGCCTTGCTGGTGGCGGCTAGGTGAGGCTTGCCCAACCTGGCGAGGCTTGACCTCACCCAGATCTACGAGGCTGAGCCTCAACGGTGGCCGGGCGAGGCTTCGGTGAGCTCGTCGGACCTTGCCCGGCTACTCACTGATGGTAGCCCAGGGGCGGCGATGGGGCGATGATGGGGTGGGAGGAGGAAGAGAAAGAAGAAGAAGAAAGGGAAGGGGAAAAAAAGAAAGAGAAAAGAGAGAAAAAAAAACTGATTCTTAAAATTGTTTTTGGAATCAAAAAGCAACTTCTTTTTGCTTCTTTATTCTACTCCAAATCTATTCCCCATAAGAAATTTATTTTTGGGAACAAAAATTTTACCAAACATTTCTATTTCAAATGTGCTCATGGAAACAAAAGAACAGAATTAGTTATTCCCGTGAGTGTTACCAAATAGAGCTTTAAGTGCCAATTTCGACAAAGGTTGCTAGAAATTTAATGTGGCTTATTTTAATAATATAAATCACTGACGTGGCTTACTGGAAACTAAGTCAACCAAAACTTAGCCAAAACGACGTTGTTTTATACGACATGGCATTTTAAAAATTATTAATTAAATAATATTAAATAATTTAAAAATATATTATTATAAAATTGATTAATTTAAAAAAAAAAAAAAAAAAAAAAGGGAAGGGGGATCCGGCGAGGGCTGTGCAACCCTCATCGCCACTTTGTCGTCGCTACCCCACCATCACCGGGAAAGGTCGGCGATGGTGGGCGAGGGTCAATAGGGGCGACCCTCATCGAATCTGGGGTAAGGTCGCAACCCTCGCCCCAGATCTGAGCAAAGGCCCGTAGGCCCTCATCATAGGTCGGTTGGGGTCACCGACCACTGGCCAGGGCCCGATGACCCTAGCCGACCCTCCCCACTGTTGCCGACCCTTCTTTGCAATTGTGGGGCGGAGACAATAGCGGCAGCAGGGGCTGGCCGCACGACCCTCATCGAATCCCCCCTTCCTCTCCTTTTTTTTTTTTTTTTAAATAAAATCAATTTTAATTTTTTTTCTAGTTTGACTTGGACAATTTTTTTTTTGTTAAAATTGCCACGTGGATTTTTTATTTTGAAAAAGTGCTTCATTAGCAAATAAAATCGATGGAAAATGGACACGTGGTAGTTTGGCCGGATTTTTTTGCCATTGGCACTTAACTGATCATTTTTGTTCCAATTTTGGCATTTAAATATACCTTTTGTAGCTTTTGGCACTCCAGGGGTCCGTATGTCCATAGTGTTGTGAAAACAAGCATTGAACAACAAAATAGACAGAACAAGAAAATAAATCCAACACTAGATCTACATGGTTCGGTCATAGTGATCTACATTTATAGGGAGGCAGCAATGAATTCTACTATTTCATGTGATACGACGAAGGTTACATTCACACTTGAATCGATCTAATACTTTCAGTATTTCTCAAGTTTCAATTACACCCAATAACTCACATTGTGTTTAGCCTTACAACTCATTGCAAAATAATTCTCCCAATTTCATGAGGAATTATACACAAATTCTTACTTCGAGAATTTAATTGGCTTCAACACACTTGGATGTCTTCATGATGCAATTCACAAGTAGAAGCTCCCCTTTAATTCTCTTCACAAAGAACATCATCTTATATATAGGCAAGAATTGAATCAAAAATATAAAATTTCTTTTTAGAAAATCTTCTGATATTAGGAAATCATTCAATTAGAAAACTTACTTGAATTAGGAAACTTTCTTGTTTTAGGTTCAAATTCAAGACATATTTTAAGAATTTCCACCTTGGCTCAACGTTTGAATTAAGTTACAATCTCTTCACTAAAATTTTTGAACTCAACTACTTCTCTCCCATAGCCCCCAATAGGCTCAATTACCAAAGATATTTTCCAAGTCCAGGCCTTGCTTGAATTTCGCCATAACTGAGTACCTCATCAGAATACCAACTTCACTCGCACCATTAATTGCTCTATGAGGGTTTTTGGACATACCTCCTTTATCAGAGATGAAGAAAAATCATTGTTACATCAAAATCTATAAGATTGAACATGCATCTTGTCAAATTTAGCAATTATAGTAATTGTTGGCTTTTAGGCTCCACCTCACTTTAAACACTACTTGTGTTGATTACTTCACTAGTATTTGCTACTTTAGGAGTTTTTATTAGCAACTCCACCTCAAACTAAACACCATTGAGATCCTTGAAAACACTACTAAAATCACTCATAGCTAGAAGTACTAGAGACTCATCAAATGTAAATTTTCTACTGATAATAGGTGAATTTAATTTTGAGCACCACAATAGATAACTACACTTACCTTGTGCATTAACCTATGAACATGCACTTCCTTGCCCTCTTATCGAACTTATCATCACTAACTCAAGCATAAAATGGGCATTCAAATATTCTGAGAACAAAATAATTAACAACATTAGCTGCCACACTTTTTCAAAAGTCCAGCATCCAATCACAGTCAGGGGATCTATTCATTAGGTAGCTCACCATGCTACATGCATCCATTAGGAATCTCCTAGTCATGCTGACACTAGAAATCACTATATGGGTGGTCTCTAGTAATATTCAGCTTATCAATTCCGTAGCATGTTGTGGTTCATTAGGACTAATGTGGTGTTTCATTATGTTTTCATGCAACTCTATCCTACTATTATTTTGCACATATTTGATCATCTTACCGATCTCCTTTTTGACTCTCATCTGCATGATCCTAACAATAGTATCAAATTTGTGCCTAAGCACAAACACCCATGTCTTCCCAAGTAGCCATTAAAAATTGTTAATATAAATCTAGCATTTTTCCTTGAAGAAAACCATGACAACTTGCAAATATTCAAGTGAATTGACTCTTTAATTTATGTGGTTTCTTTGATAGTCTAACTGAATTGCACTTTCTGCCGTTGATCTAAACCACATCATTTGTATACATTTAGTTCGTTAGCAACACAATCATTTAGCAGATTTCTTTCACTTCAAACTTTCAACTTCTCTTGCTAATGTACCATAAAAGCATATGCCACAATTCAAACTTTCAAACAAATGCATCTGATGTCTCTTCGGTGAAATCTATCACTATCTCACCTTAAAGTTCATATAAGCCATGATGCTTGATTTCTTTCATTATCACCAATGCGTCTCAAACAAATTTCAAAACTCCACATTCTGAAATTTATCAACACCCATTTAAATACAGGGCATCCAATGAAATCAAGTTCTTTTTCAACTCTAGAACATGCCCCACTACAATTAATGTCCTTGCGATACCACCATGCATTTTGATTCTAACATTACCTAAACTTGCAACATCGCATTTAGCATTGTTTCCCAACTACACTTTATTATTATCGATGCACTGGTAATTGGTAAATTAGTTTCTATTTGGTGTAGCATGAAAAGAACAACCATAATCCATGATCCATCCATCAAATGATGAGTAATTAGTGATAAATAAGACATAATCAACACTATTCAAATTACTATCAACTACATTTGCAACATCATCCGCAAACTCAATTATTATTCCCTTATGCTTTTCATTCTTCAGCTTAAGGCAATTTCTTCTAACATGCCCCTTGTTGCCATAGTTTTGATAAATAGCACCACCATTCTAGACTAGACTAACTATGTTTGTTTATATTTATACTATTTTTGCTAACATGTGGTACTAGTTTTTCCCCTATTTCACCCATTAAAGCAATAGATACAAGTTCATTAGATTTTCTTTTACTGATGTTTTCACTCAGAATTAAATCTTAAACCTCATCAAATGCCAAGCTTGTTGACCTAGGGGAATTACATATAGCAGTAACAGTAGTATTCCAACTATCAAGTAATGAAGATAATGGAATCAAAACACGTATCTCATATTCAAAGTGAATCTCAATAGAATTCAATTGAATGACAATCACATTGAATTTATTGATATGATCTACAATTGACTTACCTTCATTCATTTTCAAGTTAAACAGACGCTGCATCAAATAGATATTATTGATTGCATAAGGCTTCTCGTATATTTCCAATGGGGCTTTTGTCAAACCTAATGTAGTGTTCTCTTTTATGATATTAAATGCAATGTTACGAACCAACGCCAGTTGAATAACATCCAAAGCTCGTCTATCCAACAATTCCCGGTCAGCTTGCTTCATCGTATCTGGTTTCTCCCCAAATAGGTAGTTTCATTTGATAGAGATAGTCCCCAATCTACATCTTTTAGATACCAAAATCATTCCTAGCAAATATTTGAATTCTCACTTTCTTTTCTTCTGTCGCAATCGATTCGCTTCAACTTAGCCAAACCTAGTTTTGATACCAATTGTTGTGAAAACAAGTGATTGAATAATAAAATAGACAAAATAAAAAAATAAATCGAATGCTAGATTTATGTGGTTCAGTCATAATGACCTACATCTATAGGCAGAACAACAACAATTTCCACTATTAATCAAGCAATATAGTGGAGATTAAAATCACACTTAAGTTATTGAAACACTAGTGTTTGCAAAACCTTAATTACATCTAATAACTCTGCAGTGTTAGCCCCACAATTCCTTGCTAAATAATCTCTCAATCTCATAAAGGAATTATACTCAAATTCTTTACAACAAGAATTTAATTGGTTTCAACAAACTTAGATTTCTTTGGGATGTAATTCATAAGTAGAAGATCTTCTTTGATACTCTTAACAGAGAACATCATTTTCTTAGATATAGGCAAGGTTTGGATCTAAACTAGAAAATGTCTTTTTTAGAAACCTTTTCTAATTAGGAAACCTATTAAAAATAGGAAACCTACTTGAATTAGGAAACTTTCCTTTTTTGGGCTCAAACTCAAGACATATTTTAACATATACTCATACACATTTTCCCCTCTAAGTATGATCGGCCAATATCAATAATTGCAGTCATAGATACAGCAGCATATGCATGTATTCTAGACCCAAAAATCCTTTTTGAAGAGTATGGGAATTGCATACCAAATGCTTTATAGCTGCATTAGGAACAACTCTTGCTACTTGAGCAAGGAGCAAACCCATAAAAAGCTTTTCCCCAATGATTCATTACTTCTCGAATTCTTGGGTTACTATCCCCTGATGGAGACATTATTATTGGATGGGATCTTCTTAGTAAGCTTTTGGAACTTAGAATTTTACCTAATGGACTTTAGTTTAGAGGATAATTCAAGGAGTTTATGGATACTAAGAGATTCTATCTAATCCTACCAAAAGATCATGACCCAATTCTCTAGAATCTCTTGAGTTCTCATGCTGAGACAAATTCATAATTCCTCTAGATGTGTTTGCATCCATTGTGGACAAATGAGAAATTTTTCATTCATTTACCTTTCAAAAAAATGAGGACATCAACCCAACAAAGGCAAGTCACTCAAGGATGAATCCTAGAGATGTCAACCTTGCTAGGAGTGTGAAGAATTAGTCCATCAAGGGTTAATTGAGCCAATTGATTCCCAATGGCCATGTGAAGCCTTTTATGTTAACAAAAGGTTTGCATAAGCTAGGGGCAAAAAGAGACTGGTAATTAATTACCAACTTCTTAATCAATTTCTCTAAGATGATCCCAACTGAAAGACCTTATTTTCTAGCCTTTCTCATGCCAAGATCTACTCAAAGTCAATCTAAATTCAACATTTTGGTAGCTTGGAATCCATCAGAAAGATAGACATAAGATAGGATTTTGCATTTTCAACAAGCATTTTCAATGGAAAATCCTCCCCTTTGGCCTCAAGATAGCACCCTTATTATTTCAAAAGGCCATGTGTAAGATCTTTCATCCAATCAATGCTGATCCCAAATATACATTGATAATATCCTCATCTAGAGTCCTAATGAGGATCTCATTGAACACTACCTAAGCAATTTGCTGATTTGGTCAACTGATATGACGGAGATGGTGATTGCCCAAAAAAGTGGTTGAGTTCCTAGGCATGCATTTGAGGGAGGGAGCACTTCATCCAAATGATCATATTGCAAAAGAACTTCTCAAGTTCCTCGATGAAAACCTTTCTCACAAGCAGGTCTAGCAGTTTCTTGGAATTGTGAACTATTTTGGGCACTTTGTTCCCAAGATTTCAAAGTTCATGCCCCCATTATAAAAGATGTTGAAGGAGCCACCACCTTAGAGAGAAACTCAAACTAAGGCCATCAAGTTCTTCGAAGAAAAATTGCAAAATTTGCCACTACTACAAATCCCTTCTGATGGTAAACATATCCTCCAAACTAATGACAATGATAACTATTGGGCCCATGTTCCTTTTAAAGAAGAACATGGTAAGAGTACAATCTATGGATAAAAGAGTGGAAGATTCTCTTAAGCCAAGACGCGCTACCATTCTAGTTTTAGAGAAATTTTGGCAATAAAATATGGAATAAAAAAGTTTAAATTCCATCTAGTAGAAGTGGACATGTCATCCTTTCCCCAAATGCTCATGTTCAAATATAAGAAGATGCCACATCCACGGCTCTTAATGGGAAGAATGGTTTTTGAAGTATTCCTTTGATACTAAGCATATCAAAGGCAAGAAAAATGTCCTTGCAAATTTTCTCTCGGATCCTGTGAATCTGTAACACCCCAACACAACATTGGACGGTTACAAGCAACAAGTTATTTATTTTGTGATGTCCCAGGCACATCGCAGTTCCATAATTTTTTATCTTTGAATTACACACGTGCGAAAACATACATTAAATCTCCCAAAGCAAAATAAATGGGATAGCAAGTAAGGAATACACAATCACAACAATACAAAGAGAATTTCACAACCAAATTAATATATAACATTAGCCGTTCAGTTATTTTACAACCCCTTCACTACTGGGGCTTCCAACTATTATATTTACATGCGAGCCAATTTTTACAAGCCCTAATTACACGGGCCAAACCACACCAAATATTTACACGCCTTAGCCACTTACATTATTACACCATATTTAAGCTTTCAAATGGAGCCAGGGTAAACCTTAACTCCTCTAATGAGGGGAACTACAAAACTTGATTTTCCCCATGAACCATGTCGGGCACCTAGACGTCGATCACTTCGCCATTTGGTTAAGCAATGGCCGGAGCGGGCGAATCACGGTATGTACTGTCAGGCACCCCGTCTTGCCACTTGTACCAATCTTTGAACAGGAAGGGCACCACTTCTTTTCCGCCCTTGTCCACCCATACAGTAGTGATACACTTCCAGTATGCTAGTTCAACGTTGTTGTCGATAATGTCCAGGGTGTTGCGCTCTATCTTGGTGGGGACACCAAATTGAACGGGGCTCTCGTTCGTCATCCTAAAATAGTTAAAACAATGGGAGTGAGATTAAACTCAATGAGTAAATTCACTAATCCTTATATAGGATAATGCCTCGTCACCTTACTAAAGACTATCAAATTTCTTGCCTTGTGATGATGGCAAATCAATAGCAAAGGGTTTGGTTTTGCCCCTGCTCTACACGAAAAATTCAAATGTGCAAAAACGGTTAGACAATTAAAACCTGTGTAAAAATTGTGCAATAAAATTTCACACGTGAAAAATAGCATATTTTTAACATGTAATAAGATACTCAATTTCACACATAAAACCTCACTTCTACTTGGCACGTAAAAATGCACAAAAATATTCACATGTGAAGTCTCACTTCTAATCCACACATAAAAATGCACACAAATATTCACATATAAAGCCTTTTAATTTAGAGTTGAAATCCATCAACTCTTCCGAACTCTATCGGGCATCACCAATTCAAATATGTGAGCGAAGGTTCCTCTGAAATCACCAGGCATCTGAAATCTATTGAGCATCGCTTCCTCAAATATGTGAGCGATGATTCTTCTTATATCCACCAAGCATCTGAAAACATTTAGGCATCACCCCTCAATACGTGAGTGACAATTCCTCTGGATTATTCCGGGCATCATCCCGTCAGTGACAGAATCTTTTGTATGACCATGCGATAAAACAAGCAAACACTGATTTTTATCTTTTCTTATTAGCTGACTCAAAAATAGGCCTGAGGGCATGCACAATTGCTTATGTGATTTTGAGAAAAATATTTTGAACTTGAGAAGATGTTTATGCTGGCACAAATCAAGGCCTGGGAGTCGAATTGTAGGTTTAACACCAACCTACCAACTTAATATTGGAATAGCACCCCTTATTACTATCCAATGCTTAAGAAGGCTTGGTCCAACACGCCTTTGTTGTACATTCAAGGCTGATGGAACCTCTTTCCGTTTCTTAGCATAAGCTCGACTCTCAATAAAAATAATAGAAGGGTAGAAATCCTTTTTGCAACAAGAACAAGAAACAAGCACAAAACAAGTATAAACACAACCATGCACAAGCAACACAACACATTTCCCTAACCAAGTATTAGGGAACTTACTCATGTGAACAACAACTACAGTAGCGGAGGTGAAAGGCGGCCAAGAGTGAGAGAGCGAGTGAGTGGGCGAGAGGGGGGGGGCGTGTGGAATGAGAGTGAAGGTGTATGAGAGAGATGAAAGCAAGAGAGAGTGAAAGTGAGAGGGTGGGCATGTGAGTGAAATGAGGAAGAGGTGACCATTAATGGCTTCTATCCCCTATTTATACTACTTACCCAATCATTAGTCTCTACCAAGTGTGTACATTAAATCTAATTAGGTGGACAAGCTAATGGTTGAGGTGGAAAGCCTATGGGAAATTAGAAGACAAATGTTGTCTTTTTACCAACACTTATTTCCCTAAAATGGCAAGCAAGCATCCTTCTTGTCCCCCTCCCATAATTGAAGCCTATGTCCCTTCAAGCCTCCAATAATTGGTTCTTCCCATTTTGTCTCATGCAAGAATCTATTTAGTTTACTTAATCTTGCTTAATAAGTCTCAATATAGGTTATCATTACCAAAATCTATAGTATGGTGATTCACTAGTTACATTTAATGATATAATCATAACCAAGGGTGATTCACCCATTGCATTAATGAATTAAACTCCAATCTTCATTAATGCAACTTGTTCACCAAGCAAAATTTGGTCTTATCTCCTTCAAAGGGGCATGTGACTCACTATGGCATCATTGGATTCATTTAAGAACCTAAGTAGATGAATGATGGTCTAGAATGAGGAGGTGGTGCCTATGCTTGGATTTGCACATCAAATGTCAAGATTTCCTTGTGAATCAAGAAGCATTATGGAGAATCTACTTGTTCTCCTCTCAAGAATAGGTAATAATGCCCTAAATAATTTCGGAACACATAAGCTAAGGAATGATTACCACATTAATGTCACTAGGATTCTTGCACATTAATGCACTTAACTAAATCTTGCAAGAAGATCTTAGGCCAATAATTCCTCCTTTTAGGCTATGATGACCTCTAAAGATGGCATTATTCCATCTTTAAGGAACTATGGTTTCTAGACAACATTCTAGTTAGGGAAAAGTCTAGAATACTATTCAGGTGAAAATTTCCCAAAATACCCCTAATCGATCTCAAAATTAAAATCTGGAGATTGAATAATTTCCACCCCTTTTATGGTCAGTGGCTTTTGTTGTGCCCCGATGGCTGGTGTGAGGCAGTCCTTGCATCGGTCTGGTCGGCTCTAGGGCCAATCCTAGGCACTCTGTCAAGCTCGCTATTGAGCGCTGCCTGGGTGGTTCGGTCTTGGATCAAGCATTGTGCCTGGCATAGGACTGTTCTGTTTTGACACGATTGACCCTCAACTCATTCATGACCCATCATGCACTCTCAAGTCAACTCTCTGTTGTTATGCAATTGTGTAAGACCGATTGACTCGTGACCATCGCATGGTGGGGGAATCGATTCACAATTGTCCATGATCAATGCACGACCAAACAAGATCATCCACGATCAGAACGTGATTGTATGGGATCGATCCATGATTGTCCATCGATCCGTGACAGTGAGCGATCGTCCTATGACCAATCCTTATGGTCAAGCGATTGACTGCAAGTGCAACACAAGCATGGTACCTTAATTTATGGCACAAGACAAGGTATGGCATCTCCAGTCATAGGCTTAGAACCAAACAGTGTACCCTCGTCCATTGGCACGAGTAAGACATGATGTCATCTCCATGACCGACCCTCGATTCATGGTCACCGATCCAGGGTCATTCTCCCAGAGCTGAATTTGAGGATGTCACAGAATCCATCTCTATGATTCGTGGAATAGCATTGTCTTTGACATCATCATCGAACATTCGGAGAGACATCCCTCCAGCAATTCCAGATCTCCATCGCCAGGGAAGATTCTATTCCGGGTGTAGAAAGATGATGTCGAATACCAACTCAAGATTTTTAGATAGTATGACGGACTTAACCTCAGAACATTTGGCATGCATCATGAATACCTTTTTGATTATGTATTCACCATTGATCCAGTAAATTTTCCTGATAAGCTCAAGTTACTTTTCTGGTATGTATTTCATAATCTTGTTATAGCCATTGAATTCTCTACTGCAAGAATTGAAGGTTCGCCAAGAGATATGAAGGACTGTGGACCATTATTTCACACATTTAGCATAGCATAGATACATTAGTGGTTTTGGCCTATGTGACACTGGAGAGTTCAATTTGGCATGCAGCTGAACTTCATGAGAAGGAAGTATAACTTCTCAGAATATCAAATTCAGACAACTATAATTTTCCACAGGTCACGGAGGTATATATATCCAACCAACAGATTCATTCCACCTCAAACTTTGAAGCTCGAATATATTGGTCCCTCTATCTCTTATGCAACAATCCACAGGTCGTATTGGTGCGTATTGCAGATCTTGATTTTGAATACAGGGCAATCCATAAGATACTTTGTGAAAAGAATCAGACTATTCCCAGGAAACTGAGCCTAGTGGCTATGATAAAGAGGTACCATGGGACTGCTCTCAGGCATATGAACAACAAGAGATGCAATCAGACAAGATTTGGCCGATTTTAATGCCAACCAGCAATCCTCACGATCATCCTAGCAATCAGTCTCTTACAACCCCTGGAGTGGACCACTTTCTCAAGATCCGTGGGACTAGGTCATCTGACCGACATGATAAATGATGCACCTCCATGCGGGATGCCTAACTCATCTAGTTGGCCTCAGCCAACAATGCGTCAAAGGGAATCCGATGCACTTTGGTCCCAGCACTTCTAGACCCAGCAATAAAAGAATCCTAGAGAATTTTCAGAAGGTCCAACTTGCTTTAAAAATTAAAAGAGCAAAGCGCACAATGTTCTCACAGGAGGGCAACGCTGAGGACATCAACTCATCCACAATGACCTGTCAGAAATGACCTTGCAGACTTATAACTCGGTTTTGTAATGCTGATAATGAGCCAACTTTGCCCAAAGTGAGTGGTGTGTTGCATGTCAAAGCATCTTATAAAGATGTGCGTGACTCTTGTGCTATTGTCTATGGTAAAGTCTCTAGTATTGTGAAGTCCGTAATATCCGTGAGAGTGGAAAATTCTGCAAAGCCCTTGGCTCTACCGATAATAAGGTAAGAAGTTTCAGTTGTGGAATAAGACCAAGTTTTCCTAGTAAAAACCTTGAAGGCTCTTCGTTCATCATGTCTCTTTAAATTCCCTCTTCCCTTCTCCTATCACGCCCTGAATCCCGAACACACGACAACCCCTTCCCTTGGTCGATAGAAAGCGATGTCCCAAAACTCGTCGATGATCATTCATTTTAATCTTTCATTATGCGCAAGCAGAAAACGAACCATTCCTAGTCCAAACAGACAATCAAACAATCAAATAGGGATAGAGGGATGAACAGCAAGAACAGCATCAACTACTCATTTATACATTTTACTTGATTAACCAACGAAGGATCATTTCCAATTTACAAGCCTAACAAAGGGGCCGATCCGTCCTTTAAGCCAGACTAAAAAGAAACTAAACTAGGCTAATCTAACTATATAAAATGAACCATCGGGTTCAGCACCACCATCACTCGGGCCCATCGAACTAAAGTTCCGTCGGGTCGATCGCTGGAGAAGCGGGGGCAAGATTTTCCTCTATGCCATTCTAAGGGCCTAAAAGTGGTTATACAATAACCAGTGAGATAAAATCTCATCAAGTTCTTCCCTCTAAACCCCGGTTAGTACACCAACTCAACCTAGGATATCTCTCCAAAACTACCCCTCACTCAACCCAACAACTCATAACCAACAACCAACAATAGCCAAGGTCAACCAATAATCAATAATTAGTTTGCATGCAATCTTACCCA
The DNA here is from genome assembly GCA_014182735.1 of Corymbia maculata. Lineage (NCBI taxonomy): Eukaryota > Viridiplantae > Streptophyta > Magnoliopsida > Myrtales > Myrtaceae > Corymbia > Corymbia maculata. The sequence goes on from CM024684.1 coordinate 16,050,273, forward strand.
ATATGTCATACCCTGCACATTAAACCTTATACAATACAAGCAATGCAACCAACAATCATATAGTCGGTTATGCATGCAATCTTATCCGATATGCCATACTCTACACGTTATATGTCAGCACAATACACGCAATGCACATGACCATTAGATGATGCAGTTCATCAATCACATGCGAGTCACATCACAAGCAATCTCACCTGGCCATTACGACACCCTGCACGTTATTAATTCATGCGTGCATGCCATAAATAATGTGATCACCTCATGCACCATTGGAACTAATGATGCCATGTTTCTCATGCACTTTTGCATCCACACATGTTCCAACTATTACTACCCCTCAGAGTTACAACCGAACCCCTGCCGATGTCTACTGGCATAGCCAGGTATCGCCCTCCCCCATGAGGTACAGCGACGTCAAGGAACCCCCACCCAAGATGGCGTTCCTGAAGAAGCATGGGCCTAGCCTTTACCACAACTCCACATTCAAACCCCGATCGAGTTTCCGATAAATCAAACTATACCCCACGAACTATTGTCGGGGCGGCGGGTTCAATTTAGTGATCACGCAAGCAGACCACCACAATCCACTTATTATCTTTGAGCATTGGCCAATACACACATGCTTGCATATAAAACCTCAAAACCTTTCTTATAAAAGCAGTCCATTATTGGTATCCCTCGGACAAATCATTTTCCCCTTTTCTTTTGTGAAAACTCACACGATTCATGCGGACGTTTATGCAATGACACATTCAATTTACCTCATAAAATCAAAGCACATGAAATTATGCCATTTTTCACTTCCGTGTGAACAATGCACGTGAACAGTAATTCATGAATAATGCATATGAACAGTATAATTTCCGAATTCAATAATTAAAACATTAAATTTAGAAATTAAACAAAACATTAATTAAAAAAATTAATCAATCAGGCAAATCATGTTTAATTAAACACAAAACACAATAAAGCAACAATTAAGCATATAAAGCAATATTAAGCTAAGCTAATATTAATCATCTATCTAACCACCAATCTTAGGGCTAATACAACTTAATTAAACCTCATAAACCAAAATTACCGCTAATTAAACCAACTCTAAGCAAATTTAGGCACTAACAATGTATTAGGAGCTAAACTCACCCGTTAAGTAGGCTGGTGACACGGACATGGCGGCGATGATGAAGGCGACCTGAGGAGGCAACACCTGGGACCTCTAGCACGACTATCCAAGGTAGTCCCGGGGCTAAAAATAGAAGAAACAAACTTGAACTTCCTCTAGAAGCTAGAAAAACTATTGCCTAAAGAGGAAAGGGGTTGACCGAAGCAAACGAAGCAACCAAAGCAAAGTAGGCTGGCCGGTGATCGGCGATACCAGGGGGTCGAGGGAGAACAACTGGTGGCTGGGCTGGGTAGAAATTGGGTCGAAATAGGAGGAAAATGGCTGAAAAGGAGAAATTGGGCAAGGTTAGGTGGGATGGGGAGCAAAAGCTTCTGGCCGGTCGATGGGTCGGCCGGTGGCTTCGACCGATGAATAGCCAACATAGGCCATACAACTCAGTCTCCCGAGCATGGTGGTGGGTGGCACGGGCAGTGATCAGCACGGGAAGGCCGCGAACAACTCAAGTTTTTGGAGGAAGGTTAGAAGCAGAAGCAGAAGGAAGGATATGAAACAAAAGGAGAGAGGTGAGTGGCTTTTGGAGGGGCTAAAGGGGAGAGAGAGAGAGAGTGAAGTGAGGGCTTCAAGTCAAGCCTCATTAAGGCCATTAAAGGCTTGCTTTAACTCCCTAAGCAAGTGACATCATATTCTCTCTCTTCTTTTGTCTTTTCTTCAAAATATTTAAGGGCAAAATGGTCATTTCCAACTTGCACATTTCTCAAACTACCCTTGGGTTGAAAATGAAGAGCAGGCCTAAGAAACAGGTTAGAAAATGAATAGGAATGAGCTCGGGAATTGGTTGGGCTTGAAATAGCTCAAGGTTAAACAATAGGCTCAGAAGGGTAAATGGTCGGTTTGGTCCAACGGGCTCACTTGCCTTCCTCGGGCTTACCATGGTGGTTGTCCAACTTTGGGCGTGAGGTCTACACTAACCTTGCCCAGCCCACATCCTTGTAAGCTCATTTCCTTGGTTCGTAAATCCCTTTTCCAAAAGCTCGGCTTAATTGGCACTATCGACTACCAAGAAACATTGTCCATAAGTTCATCCCAAACGTTTCCAAAAATTTGAATTCCAATATTGAATTCTCATGCCTTGTCAATTTCGCTCAAATGCCATTTTGGTACAATTCATACTGACATGCGACTTCGAGGACTCACGCATAACTGACTCGTGCCAAATTACATTCAAGACATGTGGACACATATACGTCATTGACTACGTGAAATTGCGAAGGATAGATTCTTATTTCAAAGTACACGATTACCAAGGATTGACATAGGGTCGTTCGCGAGCTCGATAATAGTAAACGGAATCACCCATTATCTTATTATGTTTTGTATACGAATCGATTTCTAATCGTACCTGAAATCAACTTGCATATCTATAGGATCGTTCAAGTAAGTCTCACGGTCAAGTCATTTTCTTATATCAAGTTCTTTAGTCGCACGAGTTTTGTTCTCATTAGCCTTTCCTCTCAAAGCCAATATCTCAGGAGTGATCAATTTCGAGTGAGATCAACCAATAATGCATTGACGAAATTCACGTTCATTCATCACTCAAAAGACTCGAATTTCAGGAAGTCACATCTCCGGTGTGAGCCTATCCTAAGCTTAAAAATCATATTGTTTGCTTGATATGATGATGTGGTTGTGAGTACGCTCTCCAATTGCCACTTTGTGAATCCTCTAGATTAGAAAACGTCGAGAACTAAAATTTTATAGTAGGCCATGATAGCCGTGTTTTGTGAGATAGCGTACTGGTCTTGGGCATTCATGATCCTTCTCCGTAGCCCTTTTTACATTGTTACCTTAAACTAGATCATCATCATTTGGTGAGAATTTAATTTTTTTTCCTAAATAACTCAAGACACACTTTCTCCTATTTAATTTTTTTCCCATTTCTAAAAAATAATATGTTATGCGCCCTTTTTTTTAACTAGTAAGAACAATGATAACCTTTATAATATGTCTGGAAGTGTGATACCTAAACCTTCATTATCTTGTAACAATTTAAATTCACGAAAATTGTCTAATTAGTCATAAACCTATTATAAATATGTCAATTAAGTTTTAAACTTTCCAATTTTACCAATTTAATCTTGAATGTTTGAGCAAAATTCTAATGTAGTTGTTCCAGTCAATTTTCATTAGAAATCGCTGACATGGTGATATACCACATTTGATGGTCGGCAATGAATGGACTATTACGTCAGCGATTTTCAAAAAAATTAACCAGAACTATTATATTAAAATTTCACACAAAGGCTTATTACTAAATTGGCAAAATTAGAAAGTTTTTGGACTGAACTAACATACATACAACATGTCTAGAACTTATTAGGTAATTTTCTCATTTAAATTCACTTCAAGCAACACTTTCTCTTTCTTTATTGATTTTTTTTTTCCATTTTCTACGTTGAATTATTTGTGCACTTCATTTTCACTAATAAGAAACACGATAACATTTATTCTGATTTGTGAACTCATTTTAGATAAATTTTGAAATTTCATGCAAATATAAACAATATTACATGATGAATATGCAGTTGCAAATCCAGATCTTATTCAAGTAGCTCAACAATGATGACTCAAAATGACATGCTATAACACTCCATTAAGAAAGTACCAATAATTCAATATTGCTTTCCTCAATTGCATCCCCCATAATTCCCTAAAGTACAAATTGAGAATAGCTAATGGATTTATTACCTAATACGGAGAGACATGAATGACTATATATATAACCTCATAATCCCTACTTGCCCTGCACCTATTACTGCACTTACTTAAAACTAGAATCTTCCATATTTTCCTTCAGAAGATCCAAAACATGAAGAGCCTCAGTATTTCTTTCTTTGTCCTCTTTCTCTTATTAAGCTTCGGTAATTCAAATTCGCTCAGAAGAATTTGATTTTTATTTTCTTGTCATGTCACTTAAATTCCACGACATGGATAACATATTTTTTATATAATTCGTGTGGAGACATGACTATGGTGTCTTAGAGACATATACTATTGACAGTTATAAATCATCTCAAAGATTGAAATCTGACTTGTGCAGTCTTTTTTTCTTTCATGGGATGCAGGCAATGAAGCGACGATGGTGAGAGCAGCAAACGTCTGCATATCTTCATTTGAATTGGGAAAGTTGTGCGTTTTGGCGGAGTGCAAGGCTTTGTGCACTCAGAAGTTCGGCCCAAAAGCAACTGGAGCCTGCATAACTTTTACAACTTGTAATTGTAGTTACCCTTGTTAACATCGTCATAAGTCGGCATTCTTCTGCCTAAAATAATGTGATTTCGTCCCAATAACAATTTGCTACTTTGTGTCTCAATTTGGTGTGAAGATCTTTTGCATACCTCACAACCTCAGTTATACTATTATACTATCAGTTACAATGAATGTTGTACCATGGATAAGGCAAAAGAAAACAGAAGATTGAGGACCATAGAACCCAGCCCCAATAACAATATGATCAAACTTGTTGACACCTAAATTTTCTAACAGTTAAAGTTCGAAAGTTTGAAAGTTCAAGATTCAAGATCCCCAATCGAGATTCATTTCTTTACAAAAAAAATGAAAAATTAATTAGAATCTCATTAGTTTCTAATCTCTTTTAAATATTAGATTTAGGGAAGGTGAAATTTAAAGATTTCCGATCCGATTAAAGAAATTTTAACCTCATTAGCAGGTCGACTGTTTAGAGCACCATACTTGGCACCGCAGGCGTCTCTTTTATTCATAAAGGCTCTCGGACGTCCACCGGGAGGAAAAGAGCTTGCACACGGGGGAGTGGCCTTGTTGTTCTCGAAGACGGAGGCCTTCCTTTTGTGCCCTGTTTTCTCATTCACTAGACACGGCGAAGTTCTTTCTTGACTCTCGATTCCCCTTCAGCAAAGATCTCTCGCTACTGCAACCTTCGACCATTCAGTATATTTTCATAAAATTCGAAAATTCGAATCGTTTCATTCGCGATGAGCCGGATGAGAAGAAACTCTCATGTCCGGTTCTGTAGTAGAGATGGAATTGAGAAAGAACCATCAACTATAACCCTAAAAGAACCAGATTTCGAAAACAACATAGAGGAAGAATGAAAGGAATATCTTATCGAGGTAATCGTATTTGTTTCGGTAACTCTGGTTCCAATCGGTTCTGTTCCAAGATTTCTTCATTGATTTCACTGCTCATCACCCTCTGGACGCGATTGACAATTGCTGATGGTTGGTGTTAGTCATTCCATTGTCACGACGACTTTGCTTTAGGCTACCCTGTTATTTTGGCTGAGAAGGTTTGAAGCTTCCTGATCTCGCCTGGAATTCCTTCGCTGATTGGGATTTTGTTTGTGAACGACTGTAAGAGTTCCATTCTCCAGTTCGAGAATCCGTCACCTAGATATCATTGACAAACCAATCACTAATGGTGGTCATTGGTGAGACGACAAAGCTGGATACAAGGCCTCGATGGTGATCAATACATGATAATACTAGATATGTATAAATTAAAAAATCTTTTAGGAATCAGAAAGTAGTTTAAAGTAGGTCTTGATTAGGTTGTTTTATTCTGGCGCGGCTAATTTTTATTCAGTTAGCAAGACTTTCTTTAGGGATTTTAGTGAGCATCTTTAACGTTATTTTAGTGTATTGATCTTTTAGTTAAGAAGTTTGGCTCACTCTAACTTACTCATGGGAATGGTTGTTGCTTAATAACAAGGCTATGTATACACTAAACTTGGTGCTTTGTGGAGTTTTCCTGCATTTTACTTTTATCACTTTGATTGAACAGGTCTGCTTGGCAACCGGCTAAATAATATCCAATTCTATTTTTTCCCCGGAAATAAATAAAAATAAAAATTTGGTTGGTAAATTTTTTGTTCTCAAATATAAATTTGGAACAAAATCAAGAAATAGGAAAAATTGACTTATTTGTTGTCAGTAATAATTTCAAAATCAATCCAACCCATTTTTCTTTTGTTTTTTTTTCTCTTCTCTCTTCTCCTTCCTCCCAACCAGTCGTCTGCCGTCACCACTGTCACTAGTGACTAGCTAGGTGAGGTCCAACGAGCTATTGGAGGCTTACCTGGCCACTACGAGGCTCGATCTCGTCAAATCTGGGCGAGGCTAAGCCTCATGCTAGCTGGTGAGGCCAAGCGTGACATCTCAGGGTGTCACCTTACTCTAACACGTATTTACTAATCTTTTCCTCTGTAGCGTGCGCAGAAGCAAAAAAGTAAGTATGCATTAACAATTAGCGATCACATGAGGAAGGACAAACGAGAGCAATAATAATCAGACATGTACTGCAAGATTCAGTTTTATTTATTTATCAACAGGGCGATGTAGATCAAAGGCAAACACCTAGAAAGCTTACAAAAAGGGTCTACTCCCATCCCATCTACTACACACCATCACATCACCCACCAGCGCAACTTCAAACAAAAAATGGCAAGTCGAGCCCCCCAAAAAATGGTTCCCTAGCTCCGAGCTCCTAAGTCAGACTACTCCACCTTGCTTGTCCCATCATCATTGCCAATCGTACCATCTCCACCGCCCACGTCCACCAAGAGAGTGGCGATGCAGCGCGCGAGCTTGACCAACGGAAAGGCGGGGTCAGTGAAGTCGGCGAGGTGCCCCTCACTCTGTCGCCGATTGCTTCAGCCGCCAATCGGTGCGCTGTTCCCTCGATTTCGCTCCGATCCGCCAACGGCACGGCTCCCAAAAGAGGCGTCCCGTCGTTGTCAGGTTCAATCTTGGACAATCGGACGGCAGTCGCCGCTGGAAGTGGAGTAGGATTCTGCTATGGAGGTGGTCAGGAGGTGCTTAGAGGGGATCGACAATCAGGACCTCTCCGCCGTGGAAGGCCTCATCACCAACAAGTGCGTGTACGAGGGCCTGATCTTTCTCCATCCCTTCGCTGGTCGCGAGGTTAGATGGATTTGTCTTGTCTCGCTTCTATATAGTTAGGGTTACATGCTAGAGATTTGCTTATGATGAGCCCCAAAAAAAATCAAATTTTTCATTGCTGCAAATTTAATTCAATTCTAAATTTTTTAATTTTGTCATTTTTGTCTTAAAATTTCATACAAAATTCTAATATAATCATTTTAATCAATTTTCACTGAAAATTGCGGTACACATGAGCAATTTTTGGCAAAAATTGACCAAAATAATTTCATTAGAATTTTGCATGAAGGTCTAAGACTAAATTGGCAAAATTAAGAATTTGATTGATTAAATTGATATTTGTATAATAATTTTAAAATTGATTGAATACCTCTCCCATTTAAATTCAATTCAAGAGACACTTTATATTTCTTTATTGGTTTTTTTCATTTTCTACATAGAATTATTTGTGTGCTTTCTTTTCTTTTTTTCACTAGTAATAACAATGATAATATTTATTCTAACCTGTGAAATCATTTGGGAAATTATTTTAAGTTCTTGGAAATATAAGCAATGAGTTGCAAATCTATATAGTTTTCTTATCTATCATGCTATAACGGTCAAAATACATCAATCCATTAAGAAATTACCAATAACTCTATATTTCTTTCCTGAATTGCACACCCCATAATAAATTCTCGAAGTACAAGTTGAGATTGGCTGATAGATTTATTGCCTAATACAGAGAATGACTATATATAACCTCATAATCCCTACTTGTCCAGCACGTCTCACTGCCCTTACTTGAAACATGCAGCTTCCATATTTTCCTTCAGAAGAGCCTCAGCATTTCTTTCGTCGTTCTCTTTCTCTTAAATTTCGCTCAAAAGAAAATGCAGCTTCCATTCAAATTCGCTAAGAAGAAAATGCTTTTTTTATTTTTTCGTATCATGTCTCTTAAATTTCACAATACAGTTAACATATTCTTTCTTGTATAATTTGTGTGGACACATAATTATGGTGTCTTAGAGACATATACTATTGACAGTTATAAATCATCTCAAAGAATTGAAATTTGACTTGTGCTGCCTCTCTTTTTTTTTTCCTATCTTGGGATGCAGGCAATGAGATGACGATGGTGAGAGCAGCAAATGTCTGCATATCTTCATTTGATTTGGGAAAGTTGTGCGCTTTGGCGCAGTGCAACACTTTATGCACTCAGAAGTTGGACCCAAAGGCAAATGGGGCCTGCTTGACTCTGCAAGTTTGTAATTAAATTTACCCTTGTTAATGTCGCCATAAGTCGGAATAGTTCTGCCTAAGATAAAGGTGATTTCGTCCCAACGACGATTTGCTTCATTGTCTCCATTTGGTATGAAAATCTCATGCACACTTGCACCCTCGATCATACTATGATACCATTAGTGACAATGTGCCTTGCACATGGATCGGGCAGAAGAAAATAGGAGATCAAGGACGTTAAAGAAATTTCAAACTCAAAAGCCAATTGAATTCAAGATTCAAGATCCTCATCGATATTGCTGTGGAATGGATGAGCAATCAAACAATAAAATAGATAGAATAAAGAAAATAAATTGGACACTAGATTTACTTGGTTCAGTCATAGAGACCTACGTCCACAGGAAGAGCAATGATAAATTTCACTATAGAACAAGCGATATTATATAAATTACACACTCGAGTCACTTAAACACTCTAAGTGTTTCCCAAGCTCCAATTACACAAAATAATTCACACAATGTTCAGCCCTATAATTTCATCGCAAAATAATCTCTCAATCTCATAAAGGAACTACACACGAATTCTTATCATAAGAATTTAATTAGCTACAAAAATTTGAATCTTCTTGGCATAATTACTCGAATGAAATCAATGGAGAAAACTCCTCCCAAGCACTCGATGACAAATCAGCGCTTCAAGACCTCTTGTGTCAACAACGACCCAATTCTTCTCCATACATGACCGTATATATATAGTGAACTTGAAAACTTTCCAATTCTTGAAAGTCACTCCTATGTAGAGTAAGAAAGAATACATTAAAATATAAAATTAAGAAACTCAAATCTACTAAGATTAGGAAACAAATTCAGACTTTTGCTTTGGGCTCAAACTCAAGACATATTTTCAACAATCTCCACCTTGGCTCGACGTTTGAGCCAAGTGACAATCGCTTCAAAATTCAAACTCTACCCCTTTTCTCCCATAGCCCCCGATGGGCTCAATTGCCATAGATATCTTTCAAGTCCAAGTCCCGTTTAAACTTCACCATAATCGATGACCTCATAAGAACAATTGCTATGCAAGGATTTCTCGACACAATCTCCTTAACCACAGATATGTCTCGAATACGTACCTTGTCAATATCAGTAATTACAGCAACCGTTGGCTTCACAAACTCCATCTCGTTACAAACACCATCTGTGTTGATTACCACATTAGTACCTACTACCTCAAAAGTTTCTGGTTGCAACTCCACCTCAAGCTGAACATCATTCAAATCTGTATAAACACTGCTATTATCATTCCTAACTAAAGTACCGGAGACTCGTCAATGTAACTTTTCTACTAATAATAGGTGAACTTAACTCCGGGCACCACAACTCATAACCCCGCTTACCTTGTGCATAGCCTAAGAAGATGCACTTTCTTACTCTTCCATCGAGCTTACAATCACTATATGTTTAGAACTAATAGAATAATTTTCCCATATTAATTCACTTCAAGCAACGTCTTCTCTTTCTTTATTGATTTTTTCCATTTTTTTGCGTAGAATTATTTGTGTGCATTTTTTCCACTAGTAATAACCATAATAACATTTATTCTGACCTATAAACTAATTATGGAAAAAAATTTTGAAAAATTTTAATTTCTTACAAATTCAAGGGAAAATTATAAAAAAAATTTAAACCTATTGCACTTATGTCAATTTAGTTCAAAATATTTCAGTTGTATTAATTGAGTCATCAACATTTTCACATTTTACCAATTGAATTGATTCAACCAATTTTGGCCAAAAATTACCGATATGGATGCTTGTCATTCCATGTGATACGATTGATACTAACATGAACATATTTAATAATTTTTTGGAATTTTTATAGTTTTTTTTATTTTTCTTTCCCTTTCCTTACTTTTTTTTGTGTTTTGGAGTAAGAGCCAATGAACCCTTGCTAGCATTGGGTTAGGGCCACAATACTCTCACCTAGACTAGGCAAGGGCCACGATGCCTGTGCACAATGCCAGTAAGGGTCATTGGCCCTTGCCCCATGGCAGGCAATAATGATGACATGACAACGATGACTTGAAAATGACAATGAGGATTCACAGGATTGGATATATCAAAATGGTTTGGACGTGTACAAATTAAAGGGAATTAAAAGTGCTCCCTAACACTTGTCAAGATGCCATGGAAAGTATGTTAATAATGATTTATATACAATTTTTCTCGTGTCTTGTTATGCGTAATGATAAGCATATTTAACCAGTTTTTTTTGTAGGCACTCGTTAACAATAATTATATTAACATATAAAGAAAAGAGAAGAATAATTATATTGTCATCATCATCTTATGTGAGAAACAGAGGATGACTAGTTCAGGACATAAAGTATATCCAAAGTCGTAACATTGAAGAGGCAACACGACAATTCAATTATTCTTTAAGATTATGTTGCCCTTAAAGAATAATTAAATTGCCGTGACCTCTTTTTTTATTGATTTTTTTCCCATTTTTTTACGTAGAATCATTTGCACTTTTGTTTTTGTCACTAGTAAGAACCATGATGACATTTGTTCTAAGCTGTGAACTCGTTCTAACAAAGTTTTCACTTTCTTGCAAATATAACTAATATGTCACTAAGAATATATAATTGCAAATCCAAATATTTTCTTTTCCACGGTAGCTCAACAATGATTACTCAAAACGGCATGCTATCACAGTCAAAACACATCAATCCATTAAGACATCACCAATAACTCAATATTGCTTAATTGAATTGCATACCCATAATTTCCTAAAGTACAAATTGAGAATGGCTAACGATTTATTGCCTAATACAGAGAGACATGAATGACTATATATAACCTCTTAATCCCTAGTTGGCCCACACGTATCACTGCACATACTTAAACTTTACAGCTTCCACAGTTTCTTTCACCGGATCCGATTAGAGAAATTTCAACCCCAAAAGCCAATCAGCCATTTAGGGTACCATAGTTGGCACCGTAGAATTTGAGTTAAAAACACCCCTTAAGATCTTGTACTTGGCATGATAACCTAGGTTTCCCTTTTTGAGAAAAGGGTTGGCGATCGAAAACAAACAAAGGTGGCCCTTTTATTTTATAGTTAATATCAACAAAAAATTTAAATTGATATACTTGTAAAAAATTTATTAAAAACTAATTTTTTGATCACTAAAACCCCAAATCGGTATTCATGTAACAAATTTACCTCAAATTAATTCTTTCATCAGTAAAAATCCAAATTGATACATTTGTGATAAATTTCTGTTAATTTTTGTTAATCCCAAATCGATACACTAGCGACAAATTTACCTTAAAATAATTTTTTGACAACCAAAAAATTTTAAATTGATACATTTGTGACAAATCTATTTACCATTAGTTTATGTTGAATTGGTTTAATATCATGAAAAATTACATACTAGTACACATTTGACAAACGGAGGATAAAACCTTAAATTGATATATAGTCATAAATTGATATACAGTCAACTGTTAATAAATTTATCACAATTATATTAGTTAGGAATGTTTATAGTCAAAAAATCATTTGGGGTGAGTTTATTATAGATATACTAATTTGGAGTTTTTCTTTACTAAACCTTTATTTTAAACGGAGGGACAAACCGCACCGGGGATGGGAGGAAACCAAGACATTTCTTTTATTCAAAAAGGCCCTCGGACGTCGACCAAAAGGAAAAAGCTTGCGCACAGAGGAGGAGGGGACGGGCGTTTGACGAGAGAGAGTTTCTAGATTTTCTCAGGTGGTTTTCTCCGGGTCTCGTTGCTCTCGCGAATGGAGGTCTTCCTTTTGTTTTGCTGTTTTCTCATTCACTTGACCCGGCGAAGTTGTTTCTCGACTCTCGATTCCCCTCCAGGTGAAGATCTCTTGCTACCGCAACCTTGGACCACTCCGGTTCCGATTGATTCTGCTCCAAGATTTCTTTGTCGATTTCGCTGCTCATCACCTTTCGGACGCTGATGACGGTTGCTGATCGTCGTTGTTAGTTGTTCCATTGTCACAGCAACTTCGCTTTATGCTTTTGTTCTTTTTGGCCAAGAAGGTTTGGAGCTTCCCGATCTTGCCTGGAATTTCCTCGCCGCACGATGGTAAGGGTTCCATTCTCGAGTTCGAAAACCCGTGGTGGCCTTGATAATTGAGAAACCAGTTATTAATGGGGGCTGCGGGTGAGACGACGATGCGATGAACATGGTGGTGTACGTATTGTACAGTATATGGATGCGATGGCGTGAGTTTTGATTGCTGATGTCCTAGTGTGGTGAATTTCGATGTTTTTATGCATACTGGGTTCGTCTTGGGAAATTTACGGGAATTGGGAAAATTTCGAATCAGAATATAAAATAAGATCAATTTCTCAATAGAGATCTAAAGTGGATTTTTATTTCAACAAACAAACAAGAATAAAAAGCGACTAGTTTAAGGGTTTCAACTGACGCACTCGTTACTTTTCAAGTCATGGTCTTTGTCCGAAACTTTTTTTCTCTTTTTTATTTTTATTTATTAATTTATTCTTTTCTTGGTTCATCTTCTTCTTCGTTCTCGGTCCTTCTTCCACACTCGTGTCGAGCCACTTCCTCGATCTCGGTTGACGAAGTGGCCATTGAGCCACCGTACCGGCATCACAAATGAATGCTATTGCATCCAATGTTGGCCCAACGACGCCAATGGCAGTTCTCTCTCTTGGCCATGGCCGCCATATCTCGGAGCTCACAGCCAAGTGCAATGGGTCCAAAGAACATGGCGGCAAAACCTCGAGTCCCATCCGATCCGAAGACTGCAGCCCCATTTTGGACATTGCTCCCTCTACGGGCTCGGGAAACCATCTCGGATTTCTACTATATTGTTGTGCTATTTCTCTAGATAAAACCTACTCCGGTAAAATGTGGAGCACTAATTCGGGGTTTGGCTGTACGATTTTGTGGGAGCCCAGTCGAGGAATCTGACTCATTAGCAGACTCTGTTATTTGTATGTTTCTTTTCTGTTGTTATGTATTTGAGAGCTTAAAGTGGAAAACAAAAATTAAAGGGCAAGAAGGATAATGTTCATGAATAAAATAAAAGGGCAAAAGTTGCAGGCGGTGGGACGGGGTCTAAATTTCCATGAAATCATGGCATGGAGTGCTTGATGCTGTTTAATGAGAGTGAAATATAGGCGGCAGGGTGCATGTAGACGTAACGGGGGAGACCAGCAGCCTGGATTAGTCAAGAGTCTTAAGATATTGACCGTGGTCCTCAGTTCTCTGCCGGTTTGGATAAGTCACTGAGATGTAACTCTAGTAGCCTCTTCAAGCGCAATAGATTGGGTGTGCTCTTCACGAACTCGCGCATTGATATTTCGAATGACCGTAACCTCTCAAGTATTCAAGGACAAGGAAATGTGGCATGGCCATGGCTGAGAGCTTGGAAATATGGCAGCCACGGCCATGAGTGAAAAGAGAGAACAGCCATCTGCATTGTCGAGCCATTGCTAGATGGAGGAGCGTACAGAGGTTCATCGGCAACCTCATGATGTCGAGGGAGATTGGGCATATATGGAACTGGTGTAGAGGAAGAATAAAGAAGAAGATGAACCCAAAAAAGGAAAAAAAAAAAAAAAAGCAGAGAAAAAGAACGAAAAAGAAAAGTTCTTGCACGAAAATACCGCGGATCCTGGCTTGAAAAGTAATATGTTAAAGAGGCACATGCGAGTTTGGCCCTTAATTGAGACTAAATTGGTTATTTTGGATCTTTTTGGAACAAGATCTACTTTAGACATTTTCTTTGAGAATATGAGTTCACATCGAACTTTAATTAGGAATTTTCCCTTAGAAAGAAGCTGATTAGAAATTTTTAAGAATGGAAAAGAATGAAGGATTATAATTCTGGGCTCATCTTGTTAAAAATTATGGCTAATTTAAAAAAAAAAAAAAAAAATAAGTGACAAATCCAATCCAAACAACATTAATTTTAGGTCAAGTAACAAATCTAGCCTAAACTTTTTTTGTCTTGTAAAAAAGCACAAACTTCATATCGAGTGCCAATTCTAGTCCTAACTTTTTTTTATCCTGTAAAAAATCACAAACTTTCACCCTCATTTCAAATTTGCTCCTACCGATCTCTCTATTTTAAGTCAACCTTGTTTTAGGAAAAAGTACTAGTTGTGAGCTTGGTGGATCTCATCTATGGTGTCTCTTGACGGGCAATGGTCACAGCTTCATATTATAATAGAACGGAGAAGACTTGCCACATAAATTTAATTTAAAGATTTTTTTGACTTGCTAATGAAGTGTAGGAGATAATAAACAGTTTCATCATTATTCTCCAAGATGTGGCTTAGAAAAGAAGATGATGAATAGTGTTTTAAATCTAGCCAAAAGTGTATATAGCTTTAATGTTGAGGATAATCAATGTTTCTAAGTTAAGAGGGGCTAGATTTGGGATTTAAGGGAAAGTTGATGTTTTTTTTTAGACAGAAAAAGTTAGGGACAAAATTATCATCAACCCAAACTGAGTGCTTTTTTACGAGATAAAAAAAATTTGGGCCAAATTTGTCACTTAACCGAAAATTTGTGCTCTTTATGAGACAAAAAAAAAGTTTGGATCATATTTGTCACTCAACCTAAAATGATTGTATTTTTTTAGAATTAGCCCATATAAAATATGATATTTAACATGACATTAGAGTGGGCTTTTTGGCCCCGACTTGATTCCCTAATTTTTGGATTTAAAAAAATTAAATTAATAATATTTAAAAAATACTAAAATAAAAATTATTTAAAATTTGAACTAAGAGATTTTAGTGAGCACCTTTGACATTATTTTAGTTTTATTGTATTGCTTTTTTAGGTAAGAAGTTAGACTCTATTTGAACTTAGCTTATGGGGATTGTTGTCATGGGGCTTAATAATAAGACCATGTATATCCTCCTATACTTGGTGCTTTGTGGAGTTTACTTTCCTACAAATTTACTTTTATCCCATTGATTGTGATTTTCTACTTTTCTTGGATTGTGCATTTTTTAAGGATGAGCATGGTTCTAGGGTTGAACTTGAAATTTGAGAATTGCACTAGTGGAAACCTATGGATTCTAGGTTCCAAGGTATATAAGGTAAATTCTAATTTCCAAAATTTTGGAGAATCTATTTCAATGGGTAGGTTCTAAATTCTACATTGACAAAACTAGGAACTTAGAAATTGGAATCCGGAATTTTGGAA
This sequence comes from Corymbia maculata, assembly GCA_014182735.1. Lineage (NCBI taxonomy): Eukaryota > Viridiplantae > Streptophyta > Magnoliopsida > Myrtales > Myrtaceae > Corymbia > Corymbia maculata. Next base: position 16,065,791 of record CM024684.1, read on the forward strand.
CTTGGAGCCTATAACCTAGAATCTAGAACAATCTATAACTTGGAGCCTATAACCTTCACGCGATTCCGAGGCATTTCATGGTGTTTTATGATGAGTCTACAATTTGGAACCACTAATTCGAACTTCCATTTTATGATTGAAAATTTTATTTTCATATACCATGAGACCAGTGGAAGCTCAAACTACTTCTTTGATGCAGTTATATTTGGGCGATTATTTCTTTCAAGATGAGGATTCTATATAACATAAGAGCAATCAATGCATTGATTATTGTAAAATTTTCTTAATACTACTCGACATGTGCATATGAATACTTGTTATTAGGTAATCAATAATAAAATCCTTGTTCAATTTTGTTGTTGTGTTTATTTTCATTTTGCTTAACTAAAGATGAAATTTTATTTTTTTTAGAACTTGAAATTGACCTTTGAATCTTTAATAGGATAGGTTCCGAGTTCCAATAAATGAGAAACCTGTATTCAATAGTAGGTTTCAAGTTTCAGGCAGAACCTATAAAGAACTTATAATTACTCACCCCTACATTTATGCAAGGACATCATTTAGTGGTAGAGGATAATTAAATAGTTAAAGATTGCCTAAACCATTTAAACTAATCAAGTTAAGTTTACTTATTCGATAATTAGTGTAATGAAGTTAGTTTGGAAAGGAGTGGGGAGTTTAAATCCTCACCTTTTTGAGAGGTTGGGGTGGGGACTATATAATTTTAGATATAGGTTTTTACTTCTATGCTCTACAAGGAGGTAGGATAAAAATTTTGAAAGTAACAGTTATTCTAAGAATAGAATAGGACCAACAATAAAAAAGTTAGTCTAAACTTCATAAATAGATTTTATTCCAATTATAGTTTCCTTAGATTGCATGAGGTAAAGGTATGAGAGAACTATTCTCATTCGAGAGTAATCAAATTGTCATAGTCTTTTTCTTTATTGATTTTTTTCCATTTTCTACGTAGAATTATTTGTCTTTTTTTTTTTTGTCATTAGTAAGAATCATGATAACATTTATTCTAAGTTGTGAACTCATTCTAAAAAAAGTTTTGAGTTCTTGCAAATATAAGCAATATTCAGAATATATAGTTGCATATCCAGATATTTTTCTTTCCATAGTAGCTCAATACGACAACTCAAAGAGGTATACTATAACAGTCAATACATCAATCCGTTAAGAAATTATAAATAACTCTATATTGCTTTTCTGAATTGCACGCCTCATAATGGATTCCCGAAGTAAGAGTTGAAATTGGCTGATGGATTTATTACCCAATATAGAGACATGAATGACTATACATAACTGACGAATTTATTATCCAATACAAAGACATGAATGACTATATATAACCTCATTATCCTTACTTGGCCAGCACATCTCACTGCACTTTAAAACTCCAGCTTCCATTTTTTTCCTTCAGAAGATCCAAAACATGAAGAGCCTCAGCATTTCTTTCCTCATCCTCTTTCTCTTATTAAGCTTTGGTAATTCAAATTTGTTCACAAGAAAAAGCTTTAATTTTCCTTTCGTGTCATGTCTCTTGGATTTCACTATATGGACAGCATATTTTTTTCATATAATTTGTGCGGAGATATAACTATGGTGTCTTAGAGACATATTACATTGACAGTTATAAATCATCTCCAAGCATTGACATATGACTTGTGCGGTCTGTTTTTTATATCTTGGGATACAGGCAATGAGGTGACGATGGTGACAGCAGCAAACGTCTGCATACAGTCAAATGATTTGGGACAGGCGTGCGTTTTGGCGGCGTGCAAGACTATGTGCATTCAGAGGTTTGGCCGAAATGCAACTGGAGCCTGCCGAACTTTTACAACTTGTAATTGTATTCACCCTTGTTAACATCGTCACAAGTTGGCATTCTTCTGCCTAAAATAATGTGATTTTGTCCTAATGACGATTTGCTGATTTGTGTCTTAATTTGGTATGAATATCTTTTGCATACTCACAACCTCAGTTATAATTATACTATCAGTTACAATGTATATTGTACATGGATAAGGCAAAAAGAAAACAGAAGATTGAGGACCATAAAACCCAGCCTCGATAACAATATGATCAAACTTGTTGACACTTAATTTCCTAACAGTTAAAGTTTAAAAGTTCGAAAGTTCAAGATTCAAGATCCTCAATCGAGACTCGTTTCTTTACCAAAAAAAAGAAAAAAAAATTAATTAGAATATCATTAGTTTCTAATCTCTTTTAAATATTAGATTTAGGGAAGGTGAAATTTAAAGATCTCCTATCCGATTAAAGAAATTTTAACCTCATTAGCAGGTCAACTGTTTAGAGCACCATACTTGGCACCACAGGCGTCTCTTTTATTCATAAAGGCTCTCGGACGTCCACCGGGAGGAAAAGAGCTTGCACACGGGGGAGGGGCCTTGTTGTTCTCGAAGACGGAGGCCTTCCTTTTGTGCTCTGTTTTCTCATTCACCAGACACGGCGAAGTTCTTTCTTGACTCTCGATTCCCCTTCAGCGAAGATCTCTCGCTACTGCAACCTTTGACCACTCTGGTTCCAATCGGTTCTGTTCCAAGATTTCTTCATCGATTTCACCGCTCATCACCCTCTGGACGCGATTGACAATTGCTGATGGTTGGTTTTAGTCATTCCATTGTCACGACAACTTTGCTTTAGGCTATCCTGTTCTTTTGGCTGAGAAGGTTTGAAGCTTCCTGATCTCGCCTGGAATTCCTTCGCTGATTGGGATTTTGTTTGTGAACGACTGCAAGAGTTCCATTCTCCAGTTCGAGAATCCGTCACCCAGATATCATTGACAAACCAGTCACTAATGGTGGTCATTGGTGAGACGACAAATCTGGATACAAGGCCTCGATGGTGATCATTACATGATAATACTAGATATGTATATATTAAAAAATCTTTTAGGAATCATAAAGTAGTTTAAAGTAGGTTTTGATTAGGTCGTTTTATTCTGGCGCTAGATGTGGCTAATTTTTATTCAGTTAGAAAGCCTTTCTTTAGGGATTTTAGTGAGCATCTTTAACGTTATTTTAGTGTATTGATCTTTTAATTAAGAAGTTTGGCTCACTCTAACTTATTCATGGGAATGGTCGTTGCCTAATAACAAGGCTATGTATACACTAAATTTGGTGCTTTGTGGAGTTTTACTGCATTTTACTTTTATCACTTTTGATTGAGATTGTCTATAAGTTTGTTTGGCAACCGGCTAAATAATATATAATTTTATTCTTTTATTCCCGAGAATAAATAAAAAATAAAAATTTGGTGGGTAAATTTTTTGTTCCCAAATATAAATTTGAAACAAAATCAAGAAGTAGAAAAAAATTACTTATTTATTGTTAGTAATAATTCCAGAATCAATCCAACCCATTTTTCTTTTGTTTTTTTCTCTTTTCTCTTTTTCCTTCTCTCTCTCCTTCCTCCCAACCAATCACCCGCTATCACCACCGTCGCCAGTGACTAGCTAGGTGAGGTCTAACGAGCTGTTAGAGGCTTACCTAGCCACTACGAGGTTTCGATCTTGTCAAATTTGGGCGAGGCTAAGCCTCATGCTAGCTGGCGAGGCCAAGCGTGACATCTCATGGCGTCACCTTACTTTAATACATATTTACTAATTTTTTCCTTTGTAGCGCATGCGGAAGCAAAAATTAAGTATGCATTAACAATTAGCAACCACATGAGGAAGGACAAACGAGAGCAATAATAATCTGACATGTACTGTAAGATTCAGTTTTATTTATTTATCAACAGGGTGGTGTAGATCAAAGGCAAACACCTAGAAAGCTTACAAAAAGGGGTCTACTCCCATTCCATCTACTACACACCATCACATCACCCACCAGCGCAACTTCAAACCAAAAACGGCAAGTCGAGCCCCCCAAAAATGGTTCCCTAGTTCCGACCTCCTCAGTCAGACTACTCCACCTTGCTTGTCCCATCATCATTGCCACTCGTACCATCTCCACCGCCACTGCTCCCCTCATAGGGGATGGTCAAGCCCGCGCGCTGCATCGCCACTCTCTTGGTGGATGTGGGCCAGTCCACTAGAGGGTTCCTATCCACTTCGTCTCGATCTATTTAGACGAAAGGCGGGGTCAGTGAAGTCGGCGAGGTGCCCCTCACTCTGTCCAGATTGCTTCAACCGCCAACCGTGCGCTGTTCCCTCGATTTCACTCCGATCCGCCAACGGCACGGCTCCCAAAAGAGGCGTCTCGTCGTTGTCGGCTTCAATCTTGGACAATCGGACGGCGGTTGACGCCGGAAGTGGAGTAGGATTCTGCTATGGCGGTGGTCAGGAGGTTCTCAGAGGGGATGAACGATCGGGACCTCTCCGCCGTGGAAGGCCTCATCACCAACAAGTGTGTGTACGAGGGCCTGATCTTTCCCTGTCCCTTCGCCGGTCACGAGGTTAGATGGATTTGTCTGGTCTCACTTATGTATATTTGGGGTTACATGCTGAGAGATTTGCTCATGATGAGCCCAAAAAAATCAAGTCTTTCATTGCTACAAATTCAATTCAGTTCTAAACTTTTCAATTTTGTTATTTTTGTTTTAAACTTTCACACGAAATTCTAATATAATCATTTTAATCAATTTTCACTGAAAATTGCAATGCACATTAGTAATTTTCAACGAAAATTGACCGAAATAATTTCATTAGAATTTTGCACGAAGGTCTAAGACTAAATTGGCAAAATTAAGAATTTGATTGATTAAATTGATATATGTATAATAAGTTTAAAACTGATTGAATACTTTTCCCATTTAAATTCACTTCAAGAGACACTTTATATTTCTTTATTGGTATTTTTCATTTTCTACATAGAATTATTTGTGCGCTTTCTTCTTCTTTTTTCACTAATAAGAACCATGATAATATTTATTCTAACCTCTGAAATCATTCGGGAAATTATTTTAAGTTCTTGGAAATATAAGCAATGAGTTGCAAATCTATATACTTTTCTTATCTATCATGCTGTAACGGTCAAAATACATTAATCCATTAAGAAATTATTAATAACTCTATTTCTTTCCTGAATTGCACACCACATAATAAATTCTCAAAGTACAAGTTGAGATTGGCTGACGGATTTATTGCCTAATACAAAGAGACATTGATGACTATATATAACCTCATAATCCCTACTTGTCTAGCACGTCTCATTGCACTTACTTGAAACATGCAGCTTCCATATTTTCCTTCAGAAGAGCCTCAACATTTCTTTCCCCGTCCTCTATCTCTTATTAAGCTTTGGTAATTCAAATTCGCTCAAAAGAAAATGCTTTTTTTATTTTTTTCATGTCATGTCTATGAAATTTCACAATACAGATAACATATTCATTCTTGTATAATTCGTGTGGATATATAATTATGGTGTCTTAGAGACATATACTACCGACAGTTATAAATCATCTCAAAGAAATGAAATTTGACTAGTGCGGCCTCTTCTTCTTCTTTTTTCCCTATCTTGGGATGCAGGCAATGAGGTGACGATGGTGAGAGCAGCAAACGTCTGCATATCTTCGTTTGATTTGGGAAAGTTGTGCACTTTGGCGCCATGCAACGCTTTGTGCACTCAGAAGTTGGACCCAAAAGCAAATGGGGCCTGCTTGACTCTGCAAGCTTGTAATTATATTTACCCTTGTTAATGTCGCCATAAGTCGGAATAGTTCTGCCTAAGATAAAGGTGATTTCGTCCCAACGACGATTTGCTTCATTGCGTCTCCATTTGGTATGAAAATCTCATGCACACTCGCACCTACCATGATACCATCAGTGACAATGTGCCATGCACACGGATCAAGCAGAAGAAAATAGGAGATTGAGGACGTTAAAGAAATTTCAAAATCAAAGGCCAATTGAATTCAAGATTCAAGATCCTGATCGATTTCACCACTCATCGCCCTCTGGATGCTGTTGATGGTTTCTGGTCGTCAATGTTAATCGTTCCATTGTCACAACGACTTTGCTTTTACAGTATTCAGTTCGAGATTCCGTCATGGCCTAGATACCATTGACAAACCAGTTACTAATGGCGGTTGTGGGTGAGATCACGATGCTGGATCCAAGGCTTAAATGATATGAATGATTATGTTTTTAATCATACTCGATTCGTCTTGGGAAATCTACGGAAAGAAGCCGATGAGAAATTTTAAGAACGGAAAAGAATGGAGGATTATAATAATGGGCTCATCTTGTTCAAAATACAATAAAAATAAAAAGGGATTCAACAGGAAATTAGAGTGGACTTTATAATAGAAACCGGATTAGTAGAAGGTGACTTTAGAATTAGGTCCTGATTAGGTTGTTTTATTTTAGCGCTTGAGTTTTACTTAGTTAGCATGCCTTTGACTGTGGGATTTTAACGAGCACCTTTGACATTAGTTTAGTTTTAGTGTATTGATCTTCTAGGCAAGACATTAAGACTCAATCTGAACTTAGCTAATGGGGATTGCTGCCCCGGGATTCTATATTTGGTGCTTTCTAGAGTTTACTTTCCTGCATTTTACTGTGTCACATCTATTGAAATTATCCACTTTTCTTTGATTGTGCACTCATGAATGGACATCATTTAGTGGCACTAATTAGACAATTAATGCAATCAAGCAAACTTCATATATAGATTTTATTCCAATTATATTCTTTTGATGCCATGCGAAGTAGGAGAACTCAAGTCATTTGCAAACCGTTGGTCTGCCCTTGGTATTACTTCTAAACCCATCATTTTTCCAGCATGCTCGTATCGGGAGTGTCGCAACCAAAAAAATTCCAAATCCCCATTGCTAAGAAGTTGCGTTTATATAGAAGATTTAACTGCCATTACAAATATCCCACACAAGCCACACTCATCACCAAGAACACAATTAAAATACTTTCAATGCAAACCCTAGAGTTTGGATGAAATAGGACATTTCTTTCTTTGTAAATGGATCCTCGTCACCAAATTATGAGATTTTTTTTTTTTTTTTGTCGAAAAAGAGCTTCATTCATCATTGAAAATCAAAAGTTGACGGGTAGATTAACTGGACTTCATAGCATAATAAATTCCAAATGGCTTGAGGAGGGTTAGAGACCCGATTGGAAGGCAGGACATTTTGAATTTGGGTTTTATCCTTAACTTTATTCTGGGTTCGCGAGCAATGGGCCAATTGAAGGCCTTGTATACTGATAAGAAGCTGGTCCCACTCCTTGGTAAGCACGTGGACGTCCCAGGGTAACTGATCCGTTCCTTGAAGCGTACTTACAAGAGTCAAACAACCAACTCCAAGATCACCTTTGTTAATCCACGGGAGAACACCCATTTCAACGCTTTGAGCACGCGAGGGTTTCGACATGAAGAGCCGATCGAGCCCTGACAAAGCTAGCGTGGCCGTCAATGAGCCTCCCGGTGGAGTCTCGGCACACCCACGAGATGGCGCCGGTTGCTTCACCCTTCAGGAATGATACACGACATTGATTTTATCGAGTATCAACACTCGGTGGTGTCCACGATACCGGTAAGGTCTTTCCTCTCTTTTCATTACCCGATGATTTCGAGCCCCAACGAGCTACGTTTTCATTCATGGCAACGGCTTCAGAAATCACCCATCTTGGATTCGGTTTCCTCCCCTGGAAGACGAATTCGTTCCGTGCCTTCCACATTTGCCACAAGAGCACCGTGACAACCTCCAGATCTAGCTGCGTCACTTGTGAGTTTCTATAATTTAAGATTTACTGTTCAATTATGCTCACTCCAAGCTTGACATATTGATATTTACTTGTTGGTCAGACCAAATTTCATTTGTCCAAGGGCAGAGGAAGAACAAATGCTCAGTAGTTTCTGGCATAGAGGGTATATAGGATCAGGTACAATATTTCTTTCAAGTAAATTGTCTTTCGTGGGTAGCGCCTTCTGGCATATGCTCCAGAGAAATATTCTCAATTTAGGGGGATGTTTAGTAGCCAAATGTTGCTCCATAGTTCAGTTGGGGTTTGGTAAGAGGAGGATGGTTGTTGTGTGTTTGTTGTGGTTGAGGCTGCTCATAGGAGGTTATAGGTATTTTTCACTGTGAACAAGCCTGACTTCGACCCTGTCCATATTAATTTTTCTGGCTCAATAACTGTTCGTAGAGGGATGGAAAGTGTCTCCTTCACGACACTGTCATCGAACCAGTGACAGGTTAATTGTTCATCCCCGGACGAGTCTTGTTTCTTTATGAGGTTCTGCCACGAATCTTGGCTCATTAATATTTGCTGGGCCTTCTATCACTCCTGATGAAATCCATTTGTCTTATCTGATTTTTATCGATTCACCATTACCAACCAACCACAAAGCCGACTTTGTAACAGCTTCCCTCTCCGTTAGTAAACTCTGCTACCCCCAAGACGGTATGTTTCCTATCCCTTCATGCCAAAAGTCAGAATGAGGAAAATAAATCCCTTTCAATATTTTACTCCAAAGAGTTGTAGGGTGCTGAAAGACTAGCCAAGCTTTGCTTGCTTAGCATAGCTTTGTTGAATGTGATTAAGTCCCTAAAACCTAGTCCCCTTTTGTCCTTTCTAGTCTTGAGCAAATCCCAACTTTTCCAATGAATACCTGCCTTTGATTCCCCATTTTTCCACTAAAAAACAGTAATTTTATGTTCTATAGCTTGACATATGGAAAAGGGGTTTTTGAAAATCGATATTGCATACTATAGTATAGCTTGGACCATAGCTTTTATAAAGATTTCTTTCCCTGCCGTTGATAACAAATTTTCTTTCCACCCTTATAACTTCCTATCCACTCTAGCTAGAATCCATGTAAACATGTCTTTCTTTGAGGCACCTCAATATGACGGAATTCCAAGGTACTTCCCTATTTTGTCTATTTCCGGGACACACAACTCCTGCGCAATGTTTTGTCTCAAACTCCGAAGAAAATGTCTAATTTGTTTAAATTCACCGCCTGTCCTGTAGCATAACATTATTGGTTTGGCACATCCGCCACATTTTCGCACTCGGTAACATTTCCATCTAGGAAGAGAATCAAGTCATTAGGAAACAATAAATGAGCTAGTGCTGGGCAATGTCTGTTCAATTTTATGCCTCTTATGTTTTCTATCTCAGCTGCATTCTTCAAGAGCAAAGAGAGCACATTAGCAACAATAACAAACTAGCATGGAGAAAGAGAGTCACCTTGTCTAATTCCTCTCAAAGGTCGAAAGAATGGCAAAAATTCTTATCACACCCTGACTCTCAAACATGCAACAACCCTATTCACTTGTAATCAAAAGAGTGTGATGTCCCACGACGCATCGCTGATCATTCTTTTTATCTTATAATTATTCACATAGAAAAATGAATATTGAATCCGATCAAACAACAATAACAGGGATAATCACAAAGATAATAGTTCAAAGTGATCTCATTATTTTATTTATTAACCAAATTAACCCTAAGGAACAGTTATATGTACAACCCTACATCTAGGTATTGTTCCACTTGCTAACCAAAAAGATATAAGGGTAAAAAGAGGTTAATCTACTTCATCCACAAGACCAAGGTTGAGTTATCCAAAAGTCAGGCAATCAAAATTGCCCATCAAGGATTGTTGAAGTACGGCAAATCTGAGTTATGCTCCGACTAATCATAATCCAACAAATAGTTAGGAACCAACTGGGGTGCAAGGGGTGGTGATGACGTAGGTTCATGGTCTGGGTCCTTCACAGCCTCAATAGGAGGATCAACATCCATTAGGGTCCCAAACCTCATGGCCAGTGCCCTCAACAGGAAAGTCGTCAAACCCACGCGATGGACTGTATCGAATCTCCCCCTCCCACATGAACCATGCCCAAAATTCATGAGGCACCCAGAAACTAAGCCCGTCGTCCACTCACAACGTGGTCAAGTGCTTCTCAAAAAGGTTTGGACAGTCAAGGAAGTTATGATGCGTAATCACAATGTCTCATTCTCGCAAGACCCCTAAATGCTTTGGGTGTTGTGCCATGTCAAGGACCTAAAATGGTTAAACCACTACCAGTGAAATAAAATTTTGATGGATTAAAGCTCAAAGCCTCGGTTAGGGTATCAATTTACCTTGCAGGTACCTAACAAGTAAGTTAAACATAACAACTACAATCAAATCGATTTGCAAGCAACCTTATCTCAGGGCTGCACGTGCTCTGCACAATATCAATCATACATAATGCAAATAGATAATCACATAATCATAACACCGTAAATACAATATCCAATGCACACAATAGTTAGGCATGTTCCAATTATACAAATTTCCATGTAAATACGCATCAAGGCTCTACATTTTCCTATGTAAATACATATCAGGGCATAATCACCTCCCTATGTAAATACGCATCATGGCTCTATCTTTTCCCCACATAAATACGCATTAGGGCACATCCATCTTCCCGTGTTTATATGCATTAGGGTTCTACCTTTTCCCTGCATAAACAAGCACCGAGGCTCAACCATCTCCTCTCGTAAATACACATCAAGGCTCTATCAGAACACATAATATGTTTCACATGCACCCCTACATTCACACATGTTCCGATTATTAACACCCCTAAGAACCACAACCGAACTCCTATCTATGTCTACTGCCATAGCCAGGCATCGCCTCGCCCCATTGAGCGCGGCTACGTTTGGAATTCCCACCAAACAACACTCCTAAAGGAGCATAGGTCCGGCCTCCACCGCGACCCGCATCCAAATTCCAGCCAGGAATTCCGACAAGTCAGACTTCGCCCCCCAATCTCCCACCGAGGTGTCAAGTTCGTTTATGTGACCACACAAGCACACTACAAAAATCCATTCTAATCTTGCATATTAGCCGATGCAAACATGGTACATGCTCAACATAATAAGTCACTGCACATTTTTCATGTAACAATTACAAGAAAATAATCACATGTTATCACATAATTATTGAAAACCCATCAAACTTTACATGCCTTACTTTTTAAACATACTTGCCTCATTTAAAATATAAAACTTGACATACACACCCAACACCTCGGGTTTCCCTTTTATATGTCCATAAAAACCTTGTAAAAATTACTACTTTGAGTTTCGCATGAGGCAAACATTTTTCAAGGCAATGCAAGCATCAAATAGTATGGCATGTATAGGAAAATATCATAAAATTTAGGCCAAAAGTACACAAACGTCAAGGCATAATTATCATAATAATCAAGCACTTGACAAATTCAATCACACAATCAATACCCTATTGATCCAAGCAGCAGTTTAACATGCTTTAATAGATCCGAATTTGCCGAATTATTACCACAATTTAATCATAAATGAATAGTACGATTCATAATTAAATTAAAATAAATAATAATTTCGAATTTAATAAATAAATGAATTATTGAATAGAAATTAATTCTTTTTAATAAATTAATGTTAATCAATATTATCCCCAAAATCCTTGATTATCCAAATTAATCACCATTAATTAGTACTAAGCATGATTAACAAATTAATTAAAGTTAACCATAGTTAACTAACCTAACCATGCTTCAACTATAATTAATGAACTCAACCCTAGTTAATTAACTAACAACCATAGGTCAACTCTAATTAATTAACCCAACCTTAATTAATTAACCTAACCATAAGTCAACCTTAGTTAATTATCCCAACCTTGGTCAATTAACTGATCATAGTTCACTTTTTGACTAATCCAACCATGGTCATCTTTCTAACCACATATCTTAACCCTAGTTAATCTTAATTAATCCCCTAATCAAGATTAATTATAAATTAACCTACCATAAGCAAGTTTAACAGACTAATCGAAGGATTAGAGCGTAACTCACCCGGCAACAATTTCGACGACACAGGCTCAACGGTGGTGGTGAGGGCTATGCACGCTACCTTGGGTACAACAACGAACGACAACTAGTGGCCAAAACCTGGCAAAATAGCTTTCGGTGAAGCTGATTTGCATGTGGTACTCTAACTGGCAAGGCTGGACGACGGCTGGACAGCAGCTAGCTGACCTTCAAATGGTGGCCAACAGCAACAACTTGAGAAATAGATGAAGGAAAGAGAGAGAGATACTTCTCTCCTCAAGCCAACTTCATTTCCTAACAAATTTTCATCATTTCCTTGACTTTTCTTCCCTTTTGTTCTCTCCCATTTAATGCAAGTTCTAGAAGGGGCAATTTTTTAATTTTCCCCAGGTATAGTATATTGTAATATACACATATACGGCCAAGATTTTATACAGGCTTGAATAAAATTGGTTTGGGCTCAATTTGTGGAGAAATGGGCTAGAAAATGCAATTGGGCTCAAAGGCTTGAAGTTGGGCTCATGGGCTTGCTTGGGCCCACTTGGGCTTGGTGGGCTTGGGTTGGGGCCCACTTGGCTGAACCTCAATGGGCATAAGGCCTATTAGTCCTTTAGTTGGCCCATCTCCTCTTGGTTCCAATTTTTCCGCCCGTTGAATCATTTTCCGATAATTTCCAAGCTTACCGACAAATTCGAAAATCAATGAGGCAATATCTAATATTTTAGTCTTGATATCCTTTAAAATTCAATATCTAAATCGGATTGAAATTTGTAGTTAAAATCAATCAATCGTGACTTTAGTATGACCTAACTATTGGGCAACATTTAGGGGTTCTCGCACATTTGACCCGTGGTTGATAGCTTTTCAATCCACGATTGTGCCTATTCAAATTAAGGCAATCCTCGATTGTCATGTAATCATAAGAGGTTAATTGCTCATGCTGAATATAGAGCCAAAAGGAAATTGGTTTAATGTCATTCACAGTCAATATTGAAGCCGTACGGAATCACTCGCAATCTAACCCCGTACTTTTGTTGAATGGATTTATTTCCATTCACCAATTAGCCTACAATAGCATGGTATCATTCCTCTTTGATCCTTATGGTCGAGCGGCCTATTTCTGATTGAATTCACTAGTCATACGCATATCGATTCTTAATTACTTTTCCGACTAGTTAGTTAACTCTTGAGTAACTAGCTTAGAGTAAACGTAACTAATAGCGCATTAATAAAATAACAATTTCATATATCCCAAGATGGGTTGAAATTCAATCTGTCACAAGTATGGTATTTGCACTTTGCCTCAATGTGTAATGTCATCTTATAATTTTAACTTATTTAATATAGTTCTAGAACTATTGATAGATGTTCAATATATTTCTTAGATTATATAAAAATGTTAAAAGTTAATGGTCCACATCAAACAAATTTAAAAGTTTGGATGCAAAATTAAATATTGAACAAAAACTTAGGGGCCGCATTGAACAAATTAAAATTTCATGAACAATATTATACATCGGATCAAAATTTAGAGACCGTTTGTTTCATTTTTCCAAAATAGATAAACATTTTATTTCAAGTTACGTACTCATATGCATTATCCTGTCGCGAAATGGCCACGTTATGTGTGACCAGCAACTACATTCTACATTAATCAGAATTTTTCTAATCAACATAACAAATAAGTCAAGAGAAGAATACCGGAAGTTGTTTAACTTATATATAGCACTCACTTTGATGTCATAACTTTTTGTTGGCTCACTTAAGTGCTAAAATATTAAAAAAAAAAAAAAAGATTACTTACTTGTCAACGGCGAGAAATTCTGACCAACATTACACGTGGCTTTTTAATAAATAAATAAACAGGTCCATGTGGCATTTCCACGTATACATTTCTCCTACAAGTCATTTTTCTTTCTTTCTTTCTTTTCTTTCATTTTCAATTGGCACTAAAAAAATCATTTTTAAAAAATTTGGCACTGAAAAAATTATTTTTCAATAAATTTAGCACTTAAGCGATTCGATAAAAGTTAGTTAAATGACATCATTCAATACCCATGTGTCTCCAGCAAGCACATCAACTAAACATCTTTAATAAAGAAAGGTCATGTCAGATTTCTGGCCAAGAGATTAGAGTTGGCATTGAATTAATCGTTTTTCAAAAAATTTAGTACTTAAGTAAGTCGCCGAAAAGTTATGACACCAAAGTAAGTGTCAAACATAAGTAGGTTCTTTTGGTGTTCTTCTCACCAAATAAGTCCTATAAACATAGAAATTGTAAGATAAATTTAGACTGAAACAGCTCCAAAGCCAAAACAGAGAGGGCTAACTAGCAATGGAGCTTCTTTTGGCATGATGGCTCATAATTGACTTTGAAGTTGAATATCTATGTATTGTATGTCTCTTGATCATGCCATTAATGGCATTGAGAATCCACTTGTTAGAGCATGCAATAAATCCAATTTGTCATCCTCTTTTCACTATATAAACACATGGCCGCTGTGCATGCGTGAATTGGCATTGATTTTTTTTTCTGCATTTGGCGAAAAACATATAGGACCCGAACTTACATGATCTTAATCATCCAGGTCAATCAAGTGCTCCAGCGAGACGAGACAATGGCATGTCCCAGCCTGAGCATCCGCGATGGACGTGATGTAATGGTGATAGTTCGAGATTGATGAGAGAAAAATTATTTACGTTGATTGTGGATGATTTTGTGCGTAAAATACATGAGATGCTTGCGAGCAACGCCTAAGTAGCTAATCTGTTGGTTGTTTGTTTAAAACAAATAATATAGTGATTTTTCTTGTTCCACACAGGAAAGTTGAAAGTATGTATATAAGTGTGGATATCTTCTTACTTGTTCAAATGAAGACAATAGGCTATGGGCAAGACTTTACAATACCTGCATGTAGATGCGTGATTATTAGGCACACTTACATGTGTTATTCAAACAATGTGACTATTCACAATAGAGTGTGGTTATTATTATTATTATTATTATTATTATTATTATTATTTATTTTCAAATTTTATTATTATTTTTTCAAATTTTATTATTATTTTGCCTAACGGTTATTAGGCCCTCTCAAAACTTTAGGAAAGTTATGTCTATTCAGTCATAACTTTGTAGATTTGTGTTTATTTAGACATAACTTCTTTGCCTCAAATGGTTGTAATTTTCATAGATTATGAAATTCGGAATTAAAATATATTTTTTATTATAATTATTTTTTATTCCGAATTTTCAATACATCTTTGCAATATGTTTTTGAGAACGTATTTGTGCAGACATAGCTTCTCTCGAAATTTTGCATTTGGTTCTATATATATAGTTTTATGTCTCAAATTTTAATTATTGAACATTCTCAATTCTTCTCTCTAAAAATATATACACTGTTCTTTTCAATTGTTTCTCTTTGAGAGATTTTGGAGAATATTAGACTGCTATTTGTTATTTTCTTTAAGATTTTATTGTATCATGGATGATTTTTGCTAATAACCTTAACAACGTTGTGAGGCAAATAATTATTTTAAGAGAGTGTTATCACGCCTCATGGTCTAATTTCATTTCATTTCATCCCAATCTGAAGCTATTTTTTCCAACAAAAGCAAGTCCAGACTCATGGACATGGAGATGCCCATCACGACGGATGTTCCCAAAGGGAAAATAATTAATTCTTCATTCTATCTTATATTCGACAGGCATTTATATATAATATCAATTGCACATATAATGTGCCGTTTCGTCCTTGTTTTCACGTGTGTAGGTGACGAAGGAGCTGCGAGCGATGGGGTAGAGAGCATGATCATCGGAGTGACTTTGCGTAATGCCAAAGTAGACGAGGAAGCTTTCATGGCGACGGGTCTGGATGAGTGCCTTGAGAAGCCATTGATCATGGAGAAGATCAAATCTCTTGTTGAAACCCTAGAGAAGAACAAGTAGAGAAGTAAGCCTGCTTAGCTTATATAACTAAAGAAAAATAATGTTGAGAATTGAAGCCGAAACAACTAGCGGCTAATGCGGCTGGCTTGTGAAACAATAACTGAGCAACGCAGCCTGTACAACTGATGCTATAGCATCAAGTGGTATATATGGCTAGCTCAAAAAGACAGTCACTAAGCAATGCAGCCTATGCGGCTAGTATCAAAATAAAGCCTCCTCCAGGAAAAAGTCTCAACTATATGACGCAATCAATGCAAATAGTATCAAAACATGACTATTGTGAAATGGACTTGACTAAGTTCTTCCTCAAATAAAACTAGCATGCATGAAATGAACACTAGTAAGATGTGGAGATGAATTTATTTGGGTGTGCAGCAAAAAACTCAAGGTGCACTAGGATGCTCGGGTGCACCAGGTGCGAGGTGCACCCAGTGTGCTTAGGTTTCTACAAGAACAAAAACTCTGATACCAAGTTAAATATGAAAGTAGAAAGAGAGTTGTGGAACTTTCTATATGATTCGATATATTGAAAAAAGTACATAAAAAGCCTATTTATAGACTTTGATAGATCAAATCAAATCAAGTATGCAGAATCAAACACAATGAAAATAGATATTGAAATAAGAGAAAATATCCTAATATCTCTAAGAGATATCACTAAAAAAATTATTATAATTTAGCAATGTGAGCTCAAATTTAATTTCAGTTTGAGATCAAATTTATCTGTTAATCTAGTCAAGCTGGAGAACTCAATCACAATCAGGCTCTAGGAATCAATATTGGTCGAGATCTGCATGATTAAACAACAGCGACTTGATTCAACATAATTACATTTCTAATAGTTAGCGAGCATTAAGAGCCATAGGACTAGATACATCCAAATGATTTGGAGGCATAAATATTAAATGGATTTTAAAAGTGCTCTCAAACACTTGTCAAGAAGCCATGGAAAGTAAGTTGTTGATTTACATACAATTTTTCTCGTGTCATGTGTAACCATCGTTATAGAGATCGAATTACTCTTTGTTAAACGTACGTAATTAGTTTGTTGTGTGTGATAAAGAGGAAGACTAGTTCTGGACATAAAGCATATCCAAAGTGACAATCTTGAAGAGGTGTATATATTTCATACTTTGTTACCTTGAGCTAAATCTTCATCATTTGGTAAGTATTGGATTTTTTCCTAAATAACTCAAGACATGCTTTCTCCTATTTAAATTTTTTTCCCATTTCTATGTGGAAATTTTCTAATCACTGCTCACTAATAAACAATAAGCTTTTAAGAGTGTTTCCACTTACAAGGACCACCACAATTGTCCCTCCAATGAGGATGCCTAACATGAACTGTGTTCTTTATTTTTTGTGTTGATGTCTACACGCCTCGCACTCCTCATCCAAGTTGTGTATTTTTCTTCCCCAACAAGGTGGTCATAACCCGTGTTTTACGTACCAAAGTTCCGATGAAACAATTAAAGAACTTACTCAAGTCCCCGATCATTATCTTACTAGTAAATCATAAGCTTCAATAATATATTATGCACCTATCTTTTAGTACTAAGAACAATGATAACCTTTATAATATATCTAGAAGAGTGATACCTAAATCTTCATCATCCTGCAATAGTTTAAATGCGTAGGAATTGTCCAATCAATTTTGAATCTATTGTACAAATACCAAAATAGTCCTAAACTTTTCAATTTTTCCAATTTAATTTTAAATTTTCATGCATAATTATGATGTAGTTATTCCATTTAATATTTTTTCGGAATTCACTTATGTGGTGGTGTGCCACCTAAGGTAGGCTATATAACATCCTCAATTTTGGCCCCATGAGAAATGGCCATAAGGTCTGGAAATGGATCAACCATGGACCATTGGTCATGAAATCAATTGGTTTGATCAATAAAGAATTAGGCATTGATCATGGTCTGACTAATCGACTGGGTATAAACTGGCCATGAATCGACCATTGACCATATGAGCGGGATCGGATCACTAGCTCATGAGATGACTTTTTGGATCATAATAATTGTTTATGGGATGATCATGGACCATCGTGAATCAACAGACGGTCATGAATCAATCAATCATGATCAGTATGGGTGATTTCGTTGACCATGCTTCGATATATAGACGATTCAATTTGACCAATTGCAATCATGTTCTAACCAAAAATGCATCTTTTGCTAATAATTTTTAGTGATCGGTAGGGAATTGTGAATTAGATGAGTTCAATCATGGATCAATCACAAACTGGCCATGGACCCATATAGTGGATCGGGAACCAATCAAAATAAGCCCTAGGATTGACCTAGTGATTCCATCACTAATTCTAAGATCCATGAGTGCCTTGACTTAGTGTTAGGCCATGGATAATCTTAAAATCACCCTTGAACTGATCAACGGAACACGGACCACATGAGGAATTGGTCATGTGCAGGCCTACGCTAGGCCTAGTGATTGACCCAAGGGCCAATTCTAGACCTAGATGAACCGACCATGCCGACCTTAAGGCCAGCCATTGAGCCGACCCTCGTTCTGACCCTCTTAGTCGACCAACTGCTTAAGGGGATGGTTTGGGTGTGTAAGGGGCACAATGGCCCGAACCTCAAGCACGTCAAATTCAATTTTTTTGGGATGTACCTTATGATCTCTCTCTCTCTCTCGGCTCCTGAACTAGTTTAAATGATGGATTTCTTGTGACCTCCTCATTCTTGAAGAAAAAGACAAATGAATAATTCTCTAGAATGTCTTCATTTAATGCATAGTGGTGAGTCATGTAGTGAGGTGTCTAAGCAAAGATTATATCATAATGTCTTTTGATCTTCCTTGGAGAGCAATTTGGGGAATTGTATCATATATTTGTCCTGTTCTTGAGAATTAGATAAAATATGGAATTCTCTAGAATCCCTTCATTAAATGACTTGGTGAGTCATGAGATTTATATGGCATTACAAAATTTTGTCATCATAACCAAAGATTTTCCCTAGAGAAGAAGCTAGTGAATAAAGACAATCGGTGGAAGACTTTGGAATATTGGCTTGGCTTGGAGAGCAAGTTTTGAATAAGATACATGTGACCAAAATCTAAAGCTAATGATGATTATATCTTGAGCATTAAATGAAGGAGGTGACTTGCACTCTTAGGTGGCATGGATTAATTTAGTAATCATTACACCAAGATTTTCCTTAAAGGGCGAGCCAAGCCTAGTCATCATTATAAGATGACTTATGAGTATAGGTGGACCAACAAAAAGAAGACACAAAGGTCCTTAATCATTTTCATAGGTTACTAGGCTTGCCACCTTGATTTTATAGGTGTGCCACTTCATAAATTTTGATTGACCTATTTGAAGTGCAATGATGAGGACGAGAACTATAAATAAAGGAGACCTCTCCTTATTCTCCACCATTTGGCTCTCCTCTTCTCCTTAGGCATTCTCTTGCCTATTCTCCCTCTCCTTTGACCATGCGCCCCCATCCATACATCAAGTCATTTTTTGCAAGTGTTGAGATTTGTCCAGGTAAGTAGAGCATCCTACTTCTCCCTAGCATTGTCATTTCTATCGTTAAATCTAGACAGTCCTCTCTTGACGAGCCATAGTTAGTATAGGAGAGTATATGTATGTTTGCTTGTATGTGAGTCTAATGCATACACTCGATTTTTCACGATCTAAATGATGCCATGATTCATTGCTTGTGTTCAACGCAAGTCAAGGTTCACCCAAAACCATAAGATATGATTCGGTAAGATGATGTTTAAGAATGTAAGTCTTGTACGGTACGAGGACTACCCAATGGCTGGGAGCTCTTAGACTGGCATTGAAGCATGCCGGATCCTAATCTCGTTTGGTACAGGAATTGCCTAAGCCCACAAAATCTTGATTGGTATCAAAGTGTACCGAGTTCATGTCTTGGAGTAGTGTGGGGTCCTTGATACTTGACGATTGAACTATGTCACGACCTCCCTTTTCGCATCCCAAAGGCTAATGGCTCAGCTACATGCTTTTAGGTAATAGCCCGAGCTTTTTTAAGCCCACCAATTTGCAACTTATTGTTAGGGTTTTAAACCTGTAATTCAATTTTATTTAAAAAATAATTGTCACTAATTAATTTGGAGTGGGCAAATTAGAAATCCAAATAAATTATTAGAAAAAATATTTTACTCCTACACAATCAGAAAAAGTAGAATTATGGACTTGATTACACTAATTAATCACTAATAATGCTCTTCCGATACATAATCTTGTTTAAACCTTCAAGTTTGATACTTTTGAATTTTTTAGGGATTTTTCATGCTGGAGAAAAAAATTTGGCCTTTTTAAATTTTTCTGGAAATTGTTAACCATTTTTGGATTTTCTGATTTTTCTGGAAAATACAAAACCTTTTTTTTATTTCTTATTTTTTAAATTATTTTGAAATTTTTTATAATAGTTATAATTAATTAATTTATTATTATTATTATTATTATTATTATTATAAACCGGCCGGACCCGGATCAGGTTCGGCCCAGCACGAGGCCCGAGCTCTCCCTAGTCTCAAGCCTCTCGGTTAGGGCCGGGTCCAGCTTGCGGGCCCGATTCGTCCGGCCCAAAAGAGAAACTTGCAAATAAAAAGGGAAGACAAGCCCACATGTTAGACAAACTGAGTCTAGCCCACTATTTTCGTTTGAACCCAGCCCAAAGACCAAACCCTAAGAGAAAACCAACCAGATCTCACGCCCGACCCGGCCGACCCGGTTCACGATCGCTAACTCGATTCATGCCCGTGCGTGGCCATGATCGAGAGACCCAAGGCGAACAGCATCGCCTTCCATGCCCGAGCCGAGCTCGAGCTCCACCGTCACCAGCCGTCGTCGCCGGCCACCGTAACTCCGGTCATGTCCACCAAACTGAAATTTCGAGGGCCAACTCTGTTAGGCAATTCGTCGAACAGGTGGTGTACGTTGGTGAATCATGGCGTGGGCAGTAGCGGAGGCTAAGCAAGCGGCGTCATCGATGGCTGAACAGTGACGACGTCGGGGGTGGCTGAGCGGCGATAGTGTTGCCCAAGACCGACAACGAAGCTTCTGGTATCGTGACCCCTCTCACAGATCTCTCTCTTGGATCCCCCCTCCTTCCCTCAAATCTCTCCTCCTCCGCCCTTTCTGTTTTGCCTCCTTTTGTGGCTTCAGCCCCCTGCCGGCCCCTCTGCTCTCTGTTTTTTGCTCCATCACCCCTCCAGATCTGCCTTTTTCCTCCCTCCTCTTCCTCCCAGGACCTTCCCCTATTTATAGTCTGAGGAGGCCGGTTGACGGAGAAACTTCAACCGCTAGTCCTTGGTGCTCCAACCGGCATCCGCTTCGCCTGAACTGAGGTCGCCTTTAGCGCGGTAGATCTGACCCTACTTCAGCTACGCCTGGTCAGCATTGAAAGCATCCGGATCCTTTGCCGGATCTCATGTTGCTCCACTCGGTAGCATTAATGGCGCCCGCAAAGCGTCCCATCTGTCGCCGGCTACCCTAGCCTCCTCGTTCTGCTCTGCTCTGCTCTGCTGTTTCTCGTATGCAAGGAAGAAGAAGAAAAAAAAGGAGAGGGTAGGGCCGTAAGCTGGGGGTGAGACGGGCCTTGGGCTTGCGGAAAGAAGGAAAGGACAGGGAATGAGGCTGGGGCGAAAACCCAGCCACTTAGCCCGATCTTTTTTTAAAAAATTTCATCCAAAAAATGGGGTAAAATAAGGGAAAATAAAAAGGAAAATAAATCAGTAGATGCACATAATATTAGTACCCAAATAATGCAAAAATATTTTTTGTTAGAGGCAAATTGATCCTTAATTTTCTATGCAATTATAATTTAAATTCTTAGGTGTTAACAAGCTAAATCTCAAGCTTAAGGTCATTCACGGCATCATTAGAATCAGAAGGTGAAAGCATGGAACAAATAATTATGTGAGCATGCCCTTGTTGGGTCATGAAAGTGTCGGCTATATAAAAAGATAAGAACCGGCTTGTATAGTATACATGGGAGTACTTAACAAAAGATAAGAACCATCGCCACTTGACATGAACTATGATGCATTTACATCAACGGGATGCCTCCACATCAACGGGATGCCTCGTTAATGAGAATTAAATGCCTCACGTCAATAGGATGTTTGGGTTATACCCGGAAGCCTTGCGAAGCTAGCCCTAAGAAGCCTCAATTAAGCCAAGAAATCCTGGTTGAACCAAGAAGTCCAGTAAAAAGCTAGAAGCCTCGGTTGAGCCGAAAAGGCCTGATTGAGCCAAAATAATGTTAAGTGATTTGCATGATTGTTGGTTGTGTTTAAACTTGACTTGCATGTGTTCTTGCAATAGCCGGAGGTTGAGTAAGATTCTTACTTATACTCAAGGTGTAGCATGTGAAATTGCTAATAATCTGCCATTGACAGTATTTGCATGAATTGCTCTACCTAATCTTTGATGAAGAAACGTTTTACTAACCAAGAATTAGGAGTTTTACATATTGAATTTCCAAAATTCACTCATTTACCTTTACAAGTTTGTAGGTATTGCTACCTATAATTTTAAAGGTGTTGATTGTTGATATAATTGGATGTAGAAAAGGATACTATGGTCCTATCGGAGATTGGAAACCTGAGTTTTTTGTTTCATGTAAATAAAACAAAGCTTGTACTTGAATACTACTTATATAATGTAGTAGTTTTTTGTATTTGGTGTTTCTCACGATTCCCTTCTTATTAATTGTCACGGTTAATGTGTTTATGCTTCCGCATGTGCATATAAACAAGATAAAATGAATCAAGTCAGGGCAAGCCTAAGATTTTGCAAAAACAACCCACATCTCGACCCCTGATCAAGGGTTGTGACAATCTACGATGAATGGACCATCGCATTAATCATTTTCGGTGAAAATTAACTAGAATGACTAGATCATAATTTCGTGAATGGTTTAGCTCTAAATTAGCAAAAATGGAAAGTTTATGAACTAAATTAGCATCCGTATAATATGTTTAGAGTCGATGGAGTAATTTTCCCATTTAAATTGACTTCATGCAACACTTTCTCTTTCTTTATAGAATTTACTGCCTAGAATTTTTTGTGTGCTTTTTTTTTTTTTTTACTAGTAAGAATCATGATAACATTTATTTTGACCTATGAGCTCATTGGAAACTTTTAAATTTCTTATAAATTTATGGAGAAAATTACCAAAAAATCCTAAATCTATGCCCTTTGTATTAATTTAGTCATAACATTTTAATTATGTCAATTGAGTCATCTACATTTTCACCTTTTGTTAATTAAGTCAATCCTCAATTTTGGCTGGAAGTTGCTAACATAGATGTTTGTTATTAGCACGACCAACACTAACATGAATATCTTTAATAAGTTTTTGGATTTTTTATTTTTTATTCCTTTTCTTTTCTTTATTTTTTTTGTGTTTTGGAGTGAAAGCTAGACACACTTGCCGGCATAAGGCGAGGGCCACAATGCCTTCGCCAGCCAAAGCAAGGGCACGCCAGCCCTCACCCAAAGCCAAAGAAGGCTACGACACCCTTATCCAATGTCAGTGAGGGTAACAACGATCATGTGGCAACAATGACAATGCTAAGTGAAAATGACAATGATGATTCATAGGACTGCATACATCGTAATAGTTTAGAGGCATGCATATTAAATGGTTTTTAAAAGTGCTCCCTAACACTTGCCAAGATGCCAAGGAATGTAAGTTAATAGTGATTATATATAGTTTTTTTGTCGCGTTATGTGTTATGGGTAATCATCATTTCAGAGTTCAAATTATTCTCTTCTTTTTTTTTAACCCTGGGAACCCCACACCCTACCAACAGCCGGGAGAATAAACCCAGAGGGCAACACGTGTGATCACCACACATGTGCCACCAGGGTAAGTCACCCTGCAACAAAGTGGGGTTTCAAACTCCCGACCTTTTGCGAGAGGAGGAGAGTTCGATCCAGCGACGCTATCCAGGTGGGTGGTTCAAATTATTCTTTGTTAAGCATATTTAACCGGTTCTTTGCAACACTCATTAATAAGAATCATATTAACATATAAGGAAAAGAGAAGAATAATTGAATTGTCGTCGTCATTTTATGTGAGAAAAAAAAGCAATATCCAAAGTGGTAACAATAAAGAGGCAACACGACAATTTGATTATTCTTTAAGATTATGTTGCCTCTTTAATTATAATCTTAGAGGCGACAATCTTAAAAAAATAATTAAATTTGGGCGTGCTATTTCCACCCTCATTTTGGTTAAACACTCATATTTTACTAGTGAACTTACCGATATGCTCTCCTCTTACCCTCATTCTTTATTGTTTCTTCTTTTATTAGATTAAGCCAAGAACTGCCTTTTACTTCTATC
Source organism: Corymbia maculata (assembly GCA_014182735.1). Classification (NCBI taxonomy): domain Eukaryota; kingdom Viridiplantae; phylum Streptophyta; class Magnoliopsida; order Myrtales; family Myrtaceae; genus Corymbia; species Corymbia maculata. Next base: position 16,089,906 of record CM024684.1, read on the forward strand.
ATCTCTCTTATCATATAGCTTCGCAACATAAATGTCAAATTTCACCCGACAAGATAATTATCTTATACTACATTCTATCATCACTTTGCCTACAGAATGTTGTTAGTTTTAATTTATGATCTCATGTTTTTAATCGCAAAATTTATATAGAATGTTAAAAATTTCTACTTTTAACGGCTTTTGAATACACAATTAATTGTCAATTTTTATCTAACAGTTCGAGGGAAACTTTTGTTGTAAAAGTTATATTCACGTATTGTTGGAAAAAATAACTTTCATGTATTGTTGAAAAAATAACTATTTATGTGTTGGAAGAATAATACATAACTATTTGTTGTAACTAGAAAAATAATAAATTTGAGAATGTGATAACAATAATATATTAACGACCAATCTATTGTTTATATTATCTTTAAATATAAAGATGCTGAATCACAATCCAAGTATGAACTCGTTTGATTTTAATAAAATTAATAGGATATTACATAGGAGGTGAGGTATGACTAACCGAATCTCCTTAAAGTGATTAGTTACTATCAACAATGTTAAGTATCTTCATGAACAATATCTCAGAGATACAACACATCGAACCTATTTGTATTAATACTATACGAACAAAATTCTATCGAACACTTCTAGAAACCGGCACATTTAAATGAGTAAATTTCTATAGAAGAATTTTAAAATCCAAACGACTCTATTGCATGAACTAAAGAAGACTCAGAAAATTATTATTTTTGTAAGCTGAAGATCATCTTAGAATTGTCGCGAGAGCTTCTTGGAAGATGCATCATTAACACCTTCATTAACGCTAATAAAAGCTGCCGAAGATGAAGGAATTTGTTCCTTAACGTGTCCATCCATTAATTCGTCCATGAATGCATCATAAAACTGCTGATCGGAGTGGAAGAAATGCGTTCATTAACGTTAATTGCGTCAAAAAGCCTCTGCAAAATTGCTCCATCGGACTGAGCAGATGTGTCCTTAAACGCATCAATTAATTCGTCCATAAAACTGCTCCAAAACTAATGCAAGAGGGCTTGAAGGAATGCGTTAAATCGTCCATTGATGCTGAAGGGTGAAGAAAGGTGTGAACCTATGTTGAGCCATTAATAACTTATAATTGCAACAACTTTACTTCAAAATCGAAAGTTCAAATTCAATCTAATTATCTAGTCGATATTGACATTGTGGATGTTTTTCCAGAACAAATTCTTAGCTTTTTAAAGTTAAATGTCATTAATTTGTGCTTTCTTTTGAGCTTATTACGTTTTAATAAGAATCGCAAGATGAGGGTTGACAATTTACTTACAACTTCTTTGTTTTCAAACTCACATCAGATTATTTTTGGAAGAAAGTTTTAACCATATTTTTAAAATTTTAATCCACTTGATATAAGATTGAATTTACAATCGATATACAATAAGAAGTTTCATTTTTTTCCTTTATGTGCTTATCTTTTGTTAATATTTATATATGATCTCAATATAAATATGTTTGACATTAGATCGTGCTTCTAAGAAATTAACCTTTTCCATATTTTGATCAATTATTCTTTTCCATTTTTGATAAATAATTAAATGAATTTTATTTTTCGACCTTGAAATATAGTTTCGTTCGTACTATTTGATTAAAAAAAATAGCGATTAATTGTGTGTTTGTGAGCTGTCATAAACAAAAATCTCTTCCGATTAAGATATGAGAACAATTATTAAAACCGACGGTATTGTCTAGGCAAGGTGATAAAAAGATGTAGGGTAAAATGATATTTTATTGAGTATAATGGAGCATTTGTATTGTGAAACTGATGTGACAATAAGGGCAGTTTTGTGAATTAACTTGATTAAAAAAAAAGACAATAAATTGAAGAGAGAGGGAAGGCATTTCAGTAAGTTGACAAGGAAAAAGTGTCTTAGCTAAAATGGGGATGGAAATAGGGCCACCCTTAAAATTTAATTACCATGATCTCTTTCTCTATTGATTTTTTTTTTCCATTTTCTATGAAGAAATATTTGTGCTTTTTTTTTTTTGTCACTAGTAAGAACCATGATAACACTTATTTTGACATGTGAACTCATTCTAAAAAAATTTTAAATTTCTTGCAAATATGAGCAATATGTCACGATAAATATATAATTGCAAATCAAGTCTTCCCGTAGTATCTCAATAATTATGACTCAAAATGGCATGTTATAACAGTCAAATTATTCAATATTGCTTTCCTGAATTACATGCCCATCTTTTCTTGAAGTACAAACTGAGATCGGTTAATGGATTTATTGACAAACACAGAGAGACATGAATGACTATATATAGCCTCAAAATCCCTACTTGCCCAACACGTATCACTGTACTCACTTAAAGCTACAGCTTCTCCATTTTCCTTCAGAAGATCCGAAAAATGAAGAGCTTCAGTATGCCTTGCCTGGTCCTATTTCTCTTATTAAGCTTTGGTAATTCAAATTCGCTAAGAAGAAATTGCTTTTTTTTCTTTTTTCTGGCGTCATGTCTCTTAACTTTCACTATATGGATAACATATATATAATTCATGCGGAGATATAACTAAATTATGATGTCTTAGAGACATATAATATTGACATAAATCATCTCAAAGAAGTGAAATTTGACTTGTCCAGTCTTTTCTTTCTTTCTTGGGATGCAGGCAATGAGGTGACAATGGTGAGAGCAGCAAACGTCTGCATACAATCTAATGATTTGAGAAAGTTGTGCGTTGCATCAGCGTGCAAGACTTTGTGCACTCGGAAGTTTGGCCCAAAGGCATGGGGAACCTGCATACCTCTTAGTACTTGTAATTGTAGTTTCCCTTGTTAACATCGTCATATGTCAATATCGTTCTACCTAAAATAATGTGATTTTGTCCCATAGACGATTTGCTTCTATGTGTCTCTATTTGGTATGAATATCTTATGCATACCCACAACCTCGATCATACTATGATACTATCAATTACAGTGTATGTTGTACATGTATAAGGCAAAAGAAAACAGGAGATCGAGGACGTCAAAGCCCAGTCCCAATAATAAGATGATCAAATTTGTTAACACCTGAACTTTCCTAACAGTTAAAGTTAGAAAATTCAAGAGTTGAGATCCCCAATAGAAACTCGTTTCTTTATAAAAAAAAAATAATTAGAATTTCATTAGTTTCTAATCTCTTTGAGGCGTTTGACTTAGGGGACGTGAAATTTAAAGATAAACGATCTAATTAAAGAAATTTCAACCTCAACAACAGATCCACCATTTAGGAACCATACTTGGCACTGTAGCCGTCTCTTTTATTTAAAAAGGCTCTCGGACGCCTAACAGGAGAAAAAGAGCTTGCACGCGAAGGAGGGGTCTCGTTGATCTCATGGACGGAGGCCTTCCTTTTGTGTCCTGTTTTCTCATTCGCTAGACACGACGAAGTTCTTTCTCGACTCTTGATCCCCCTGTGTACCTTCGACCAGTCTGGTTCCAATCGGTTCTGTTCCAAGATTTCTCTGTCGATTTCACTGCTCATCACCCTTCGAACGCTGTCGACAGTTGCTGATCGTTAGTCTTAGTCGTTCCATTGTCACAACGACTTTGCTTTACGCTACCTCGTTCTTTTGGCCGAGAAGGTTCGAAGTTTCCCGATCTCGTCTGAAATTCCCTCACTGACTGGGATTCTGTTCGGGAACGATCGTAAGGGTTCCATTCTCCAGTTCAAGAATCCGTCACCAAGATACCATTGACAAACCAGTTACTAATGGTAGTTGTGGGTGAGACGGCATGCTGTATCCAAGGCCTAAATGACGATTATTACATGATAACATTAAAATATCTTTTAGGAATCAGAAAATAGTTTTAAAGTAGGTTTTGATTAGGTTGTTTATTTTGGCGCTAGATGTGGTTAATTTTATTCAGTTAGCATGCCTTTAGTTTAGGGATTTTAGTGAGCATCTTTAACGTTATTTAAGTTTCAGTGTATTTATCTTTCAGTTCAGATGTTTGACTCAATTTGAACTTAGCTCATGGGGTAATTGCTGCTTAATAACAAGGCCGTGTATTATACTTGGTGCTTTGCAGAGTTTATTTTCTTGCATTTTACTTTTATCATTTTGATTGTGATTGTCTACTTTTCCTTGATTGGCGCACTCAAGAATGGACCCTATTTACTACATAGGATGATAAAATGGTGAAAGAGTGTTTGGACCATTTAGATAACGAACTAATCAAGTTAAGATACTTGAAAAGGCACTAGTTATCAAGTCCTCACATTTGGATTTTGTGGATACGTAGAAAGTGAAATATTTTTTTTCTCATATCTAGTAGTAGTTCGAAGTTAGTTTAAACTTCATAGATAAATTTTATTCCATTATGGTTTTCCAATGTCGCCCAAGATAAGGGTATGGAAGAACCTAAGCCATTTGAGAACTGTCAATCTACCTTTGGCATTGCCTCTAAAATCTATCACTTCCCCAACAACCCGGAGGGTCGCCACAAAACTCATTCCAAATCCCTATTGCTAAGCAGTTGCCTTTATACAGAAGATTTAATTGTCATTGGCAAATGACCCACACAAGCCACACTCATCACCAAGAAAACAATTAATGTATTTACAATGCAAACCCTAGAGGTTGGATGAAATAGGACATTTCTTTGTAACTGAATCCTCATCACTGAATTTATGACAAGCGAAAGAGATGTGGTTTTAATAAATAATATGTTGACAATGTGCAATGTAACTTATTGCAAATAGCTTAATGCAATCAACAAAGAAAGACTGTCCTAAAAGAAATTGCAAGAGTCGAACCAATTTAAACTACTTAATTTATAACTCATGATATTTCTAGTTGCGATTATAAATATATTTACATAATATTATCTTTAAGAAATATTTACTTTTCATTTTAGAGTCCATGTGTTTACTGTTACTTTTTAAATTCATTTTATCTGAAGTTGAATATTTGTTTGTGTGTTCTTCGTGATCATGCCATTAGAGTGGCATTGAGAATCCGCTTGTTGGATCATGAAATAAATCCAACTTTATCCTCCTCTATTCACTATATATACCCATAATTGTTGTGCATGTGTGAAATGGCATTAATTAGAATTCTCTTTCCATACTGATTTTGCCTTTGGTATCTCCTCTTTTACAAAAGTAAAGGCATATCATAGAGAGCGTCATCTACTGTATCATAAAAAACTTCCTGCATGTTCATGATCTCTTTTCTCTCTTTTTTCTTTTTATATTTTTTTGTCATTGATCCAAAAACAAAGTTTACCCTCGGTACCAACTCTTTTGTTCGAAGAATTATTTTGTATATTTTTTGTCATTCATTGTTTCATCGTTTTAGTAAACACTGTCATTAATTCTCATCCTTGCATCAACAATGAGATGGAAACTAAAAGAAAGAATACAAGAGGAGAGAAATCTGGACTACTCGAATACGTCCACTAGAAGCCATGCAGAAAAGAAGACGAAATCAGCCACCATCAAATGCCAAAGTGGTCGTGACTAACCCTATTTCTGATCATCATTTCTTCCACATTTGGGAAACACATGTAGAACTCGAACTTATATGATCTTCAATCTTTTCAATTCAATGGCCAGGAAAATCATTCAGCTCAATTAAGTGCTCTAGCGACACAAGACAATGGCGTGCCCCAGCTTGAGCATCGGCGATGGACATGACAAGGACAGTGATAGTTGGGGATTAATGAGAGAAAAGCTATCCACATTGATTGTAGATGATGAGGCGCTCGTGCGCAAGATACATGAGAAGCTCGTGAGCAAGCTCAAAGTAGCAAAACAAGCCCAGACTCAAACTGCCGCACATGGAAAGGAGGCCTTGGATCTTCACCTTTCTGGTTCATCTTTCAATACTATTCTAGTGGAGAAGCATTTATATACAATATCTTATAGTAATCAACTCTTCATTCTATCTTATATTCGACAAGCATTTATATACAATATCAATTGCACATACAATGTGCGGTTTCATCCTTGTTTTCGCTTGTGTAGGCAATGAAGGAGCTGCAAGTGATGGGGGTAGAGAGCATGATCGCGGAAGTGACTTTGCAGGACGCCAGAGCCAACAAAGAAGCTTTCACAGCTGCGGGACTGGATGAGTGCCCTGAGAAGCCATTGACTGTCGAAAAGATCGAGTCTCTTGTTGAAACCCTAGAGAAGAACAAGTAAAGATATGAGTAGGGATGTCAATATGGGTCATGGACCCATTTTGTAAATCATATTCTATCTTAATGGGTCGAAAGTAGGTCAGAATGTGTGACCCATTTTTAATCCAACTGTAAAATATGTTTTTCTTCTTTGAATCATCCTAAAGTTCGGTGAATGGTAATGACCTATCAATAACCACGACACTCCACCGCTTGCCTCTACCACTCGCCTCCACCCCATTTCAATTTATATGACTTTTAGCAATACGGATCGGGTATGGATTGGGTCAAGTATGGGTATGGGTCACTTAATCTACATTACATAAATATGGGTCAAAATGCGTTAAATTAGTCAATATGGGTCGGACCATTTTCGACCCAATCCAAACACGACTCGACCCACCCATTTGATGGGTCAGATGTAAGCATGCTCAGCTTATAGCTAAAGGAAAACATTGCGTCATTGTAGATCTGTAATCATGGAGTGAGCACGGTAATATGACTTCTGTAATCATGCAAGTCGTGCTGATTATTTCTAGTGCTTATTAATTAAAGGGAAGTTTTGGAAATTGTTTAAGTGTTTATGCTCTCTCTTGCGCTATGGGGATTACTCGTTGTTATTGAAATCATACGAGATTATTGCTTGTCAACATATGTTTCCTCTGTAATCTTGTAGTTTATCTTTGGTTTTCTGTTTTTGATTAATCAGTTATGTATATGTGTTAGATTTTCTAACAGCAGACTCCCATAAATTTGAGGATCATTCTTGTGTATGATAGAATAAACGGGACAAGTGCACCAAAAATTCTAAAAGCTTGTTGCAAAAGTGCAATTTTAAGTCCTAAAACTCCTAAAAACTATAATCAAGTCCTAATTATCAAATTGGTGTAACTAAGCCCCTTCGTCAACTCCATCTAATTTGGCTAACAAAAAATGCTAACATGGTTTTTTTTCTTTATTATAGTAAAAAAAGAAAACCAATTCACTTCAGCGAGGCAATCCATAAAGTCCTCAATATTCAAACTTCGATCACAGATAGGAAGATCTACATCCAATTCTTGTATAGGAAGAAAGCGAGGTGCAGAAGACAGAATATGGAGGAAAAAGTGTTTTCCAATTGTATTATGATTCAATGTACATTTGCTGCATATTATAGAACAAGATGTATACAAAGAAAGGAAATAAAAATATACAATAAATCGAGATCCAATATTGAAATGATATTGACTTATTTTGTGTATCAATTTCATTCCTTAATTGGACATCGAACAATCCACACATATCTTCCCACAATACGGCATAATTTATATAACATTCTTATATACATGCTTTTGAGGGCATCGTATGGTCACGAACTGAATGAAAGATAGATGAATGAACACCAAACCCTAACAAAGATGTAGCTCAAAAGGACATATAGTCAACCATTGTTATGACGGGTAACTCGCGAATGTCATGTACAATTTTCCGTTCACATTGAGTTTTTCCTTAGGCCTTCTGCATTACTGATGATAGATAAGGTAACGTCTAAGTATATTTTTTGAATCTTGAAGTTTCTACCGCAAAGTTTCAGTAGAACCTAACCTGATATAAGAATATATTCAAAGTGGTAATCTAAAAGAGGCAATATATACACTATTTATATACACGTACGTATATATCTTTCATACATTGTTACCTTAAATTAAATCATCATCGTTTGCAAGAATTTCATTTTTTTTTTTCCCATTTTCTACATAGAATTAGTTGTGCGCCTTTTTTCATGTGAAGTTATATCTAGATTTTTTTTTTTTATTTCTTACAAATCTAAGCAATATGTCATGACCAATATATAGTTGGGAAATACAAACATTTCCTCATTTATAGTAGCTCAGTAATGACGACACAAAACAACATTATATAACAGTTGTTGAACATCTATCAAGTAAGGAATGTCCATTAATTCAAGATTGCTTACCTAAGTTGCAACCCCTTAATGATTTCCTGAATCAAAATTTGATGATGGCTAATAAAAATATTGCCTCATACTGTGAGAATGAATGATTCTAAACTCACAAAGCCCACCACCAGCCGAGTATATATCGCTGCACTGCAAATGCTTAAAACTTGCAGCATTCACAGTATCCCTCCAACGATCCAAAAAATGAAGAGCTTCGGCATATCTTTCCTCTTCCTCTTCCTCCTAATTAGCTTTGGTAAATCAGAATCGCTCTAAAATATTGTTTTCTTCTTTCGTCAGATCTCATGACTGTCACTAAATGAAGTTTGACTTCTGCGTTTCTTTCTGCTTCTTGGGATGCAGGCAATGAGTTGACGATGGTGGGGGCAAAATCATGTACACAACAGGTTGGCCCCATCCAGCCAGAGTGCACCTTGTCGCAGTGCAAGAATCAGTGCACGCAGAAGTACGGCAACAATGCCACTGGATACTGCAAAGATCTGGCGTATTGTATTTGCATTTACCCATGCTAATATCGTTGTCAATCGGCATTGTTCTGCCTGAAATAAGGTGATTTCATCCCAATGACGATTTGTTTGTCGGTGTCTTTATTAATAAGAAAATCTTATACATACTCGCGGCCTTATCAGCAGCGATGTGTCACGTTAAATTTAATGAGGCAAGAGAAAATAAGGGATCAAGGATGTCAAAGCCCAGCCCCAATAATGTGATCATCGAACTAATTCCAAATCCCTATTGCTACAAAGTTGCCTCTATATAGAATATTTGACTGTTTGACAACTAACCCTCACAAGCCATACTCATCACCAAGAACGCAATTATAATGCTTTCAATGCAAAGTGTGTGTCAAAGCCGGCCACAGCTGAAGGCAGCCATGGTGAGGCCAGGCGAGGGCCACAATCCTCGCCGGAGGCCCTCAGAGGCTTCACGGACATCACCCAATGGCCGGCTAGCTTCATTGACCATTGCTAGAGCCTTGCTGGCCACAGAGAGAAACAAAAGAAGAAGGGAGGAAGAAAAGAAAAAGATTAAACTGAAAAATTCAAAAAATAAATTATTATTAAAAATTGTCCATATCAGCAATTAGCTGAATAAATTGAATTGACACTAATGCAAAAAGTTTATAGCTAAATCGACAAAAAAAAATTGAAATTGAATTGATACAAGGAAAATTTTCAAAAAAGGATCAAAGTGAGCATATTTTCTCAAATAATAACCCAAAATGACCGTTGTCTTAAATTAGGACTCGATGTGACTAAACCAATCTCAAACAAAGACCTCAAATAGCCGGCCAATCAAATGTTCACCGGTCGGCGAGTGTGTGGCATTTCCGGTGGCCGAAATAAGGGCAATTTTGTCAAAAAAATATTGATAGAAATTATCAAACCCTCAAAACAAAATTCTCAAACTCTTTACGCTCTCATGTTTTCTTTTTATTCTCTTCATCTTCTCCATTCTCTATCCTCTCTCGCTTGAAGCACCCAAACTTTCGGTTAATGGAGCACAAATTGAAACACAACAATAAATCCCTACCTTCGTTTTTTCACATTTTCTTCCTTTCTTTTTTGTCTTCATTTCTTTTCAACTAATAAGACAAATCTGAAGTAAAGCCGCATCTTCGTTATTCAAACACTCGTATGTAACACGAAAGCCTTTATTCTTCATCATCTTTTCCAACCGAGAAATGGAGAACATCTCGATGTCGAGGACCCACATCTCGGGCACAATTCGAATATACTTCCACAGAGAGAGACCGAGAGAGCCAAGGGGGGTGTCGACATGTCTATTTGGAACTTAGGGAGTCAAGAATCTTGCTCCATTAACAAAGATTTTGGGTTCTCCAAGCAAGAGGGACAAGGAACCTAGAAGATGAAGTGCAAAAAAAGAAGAAAAATGTAAAAAAGAGTTTGGGGGTTTTGCTTTTAGGGTTTGTTAATTTCTATCAATATTTTTTTGATGAATATTACCCTTATTCTAGCCACCAGAATTGCCACACGCTTACTGGCCAGCGAATATTTAGCTAGCTAGCAATTTGAGGTCTTTATTTGAAACTGGTTTAGTTATTTAAGGTCCTCATTTGAAACAATGGCTACTTTGGATCATTATTTGAGAAAATAGGCTTACTTCGAGTCCTCCTTTAAATTTTCCCTTGATACAATTACAATAAATTTAAAAATTTTTTGATAATATTCTTGTTATAAATTACAAGCAGAGAAATGGACCAACACATTCAGATGACTACCACCCAAGCGCTTCTACATTGTGTTTAGCAATGGGGTCACTAGAGGAGATGTAAAATGTTATCGTTATAAGCCATCATAACTAACGTCTTGTGACAATATATAAGGATGTGAAAGCTAAAGACCTTTCAACCACCAGCATGCTGAAATTCATTTCTGCCAAGAACTCAATATTGTTCAATTCCACACTTGCTGCAGAAGTTGTACGACAAAAACTGGATCATTAATCATCGCTATCCTGTCATATTTTAGTTGATATGAACAATTTATAACAGACAAATGCCAGCATGTCTCTCCTCGTGCAGCGTAGCTATTTTCGTGTCCAATCAAACAAAACAGCAAGGAGCCCATGGGTGCAATCTCTAAGAATGCCGTGCTCCGCACTTCAATGCTGACGATGGAAGTGTAAGGTATGCAGATGCTAGCATCATCCATTTACCAGTGAATCTTAAAAGAATTGCTATCACTGTTTTTTTCTTTTTTCCTTCATGTAATTGATGCCAAGACCTGGAAAAATCAGATTATCCAAGTGCCAACCAATGCCAATAGTGAAGCACAAAGGCAAGAAGACTGGTTGGGAGAATGAAGGCAAGCTCTCTGCAGGATTGGCAGGGAATATGAATCCAAATGCACTGAGTAGGGCCGCCCCTGCCTTGAGCTCTGTGGCATGGACAAAATGTCAAATATCTATCAAGAAAAATCTGTGTATGCACATCATCTGGTCAATGTACCAAATTACTAAGCATATGTCAAAACAAACCCTAGAAGAATGTGGAGCACATTGTTTTCGCAGATGTCTGAACCTTCAGGACATCTACAAGATAAGAAGAGGTCGCTCAAGCATTTCACTGTTAGACAATGGGACCTTGAGAAGAATCCCTGTTTTTCGTTCCAGTACTGATTGCTGATGACAACTGCCAAAACTTGCACTTGGCCAATACTGATTGCTTTAATCTAGAGAAGTGTGTATTGCCACCTAGCCTTGAATTTTGCTAAAATAGAGAGAAGTGAGTCTATTTCAATCTAAGCCCAAAATTTACTCATTGCAAACAATTAACGAAGAGAGCAAAGGATCAGAGGCTCCAGTTATCAGCATTCCATCTTTCTTAACTTTCTTCAAATAGTCCAAAGCTCGCTCAGTAATGACCTCTCCAGGGATCAGTAGAGGAATTCCTGGTGGATATGGACATATCAACTCCCCACAGATTTTTCCAGGGCACTCTTCAATGCTTGCTTTCCTTTTGCTCACAAAGAATGCATCTCTAGGACTCATTGCCATCTCTATGTCAACAAAGGGACCCAAATCGCCACTATTCACTGTACCTTCAATGCTCTTTGCAGCTGATGCTAAAGATAGATGCTTTATTCCAGAGACTAGCCTCTGAATATGCTCTCTGTGGGTTCCAAGATTTAGAGCAAAAGTCATATATCGGGACCCCACAAGTTCACAGACAATCCCATGATCCCTGTCTAGAATCTCATCTGCTTCATAACCGGACAGACCCAGCTGCCAGAAACCAACTGTTAGGCGCAGAGGGTCCATGGTGCTACAGTTGGGGAAGCTTGAAGAGTCAAGTAGAGTAACACCTGGCACTTCTTTTATCAATTCCTTTGCTATAACCGACAAATCAATTGATCTGCTGAATATGGCTCCTGGGTTTTCACTCAACTGAGCTCTAGCAGCATCCAAAGATGCCAAAAGCAAATAACTAGGACTGGTGCTCATAAGCGTTTGAAGACATTTACATATTCTCTCTCTATCTACAATATTCCCTGACATGTGCAGCATGGATGACTGAGTGAGGGAGCATAAAACTTTGTGTGTAGACTGAACAGCAATATCAGCTCCTTGCTGGAGGGCTGAAGCCGGTAGGTCACTATGAAATCCAAGATGTGCACCATGTGCCTCATCAACAATTAGCGGAATTCCATGAGAGTGACTCAGCCGGGAAAGCTCGTATATGTTACTGCATACACCCTGGTAAGTAGGGGAAGTGATAAGCACTGCTGCAGCTTTTCTACCTTCATTTTCCAAATCGTTCAATGCTTTCTCTACCTGCAAGACAAAGCATTTTAAGTTACTTAAAAGAAATGCCAGATGAATGTCAAACTTCTGCATCCTGTATATTTGCATGCAAATTGACATATCCTCTTATATTTGCTAATGGAAGTTCATTTGCATCTTGCCCGTGAATAGAGTTCCCCCATTTCAAATTGACAAGAGAAATGAAAATGGAGTAACAATACATACTAAAACACGATAAGTGTGTGCAGGAAGCATAAACTGTCTGAACTTTGCTTGCCTGTGCAACATTGATGCTGCCGGCAATGCCCCATTCAGAATTATATTCAGGCATGATGTATTTCGGTACCACACCAGACAACACCATTGCAGAGGTTGCTGACAAATGAGAATTTCGAGGGAGAATTAGAGTGTCCCCAGGGGAGCAAGTAGCCATAATTGCAGCGTGGATACCGCACGTAGTACCCCCAACAAGAAACCATGTTTCTGATGATCCAAACAGCTCGGCTGCTTGCTTCTGTGCATCTAAGATGGGGCCCTCTGGAGAGAAGAGGTTGTCCAGCTCAGGAAGCTCAGGCAAATCATGACAAAAAGGGCTGATGCCAATAACCCCAGCCAATGAAGATGGAGCGGCATGACCTCTGTTATGTCCAGGAAAATGAAAGCTCGCGACATTCTGTTCAGCTGCAGCCTTCAGTGCACTAACCAGGGGAGGGGGAGGGGGAGGGGGAGGGGGGGGGAGCACTATTTCCCTCGAGCCTTGAAGAGCTCAAAACAAGGGGATCATCTGTCACCAGAGTATCCACGATCCCAATCTTAACTTTGGTTTTCTTGGGCTCTATCTCCCTTCTTTCCTGTAACTTGTGTCGAAAAGGATCAACTTGATGTAGCTTGGCGACAATTTGGCACCTAGACAACAACGAAGAGGCAACATCGGACGAATGAACTCCAAGTAATGCGGGAAAACCCAATGGGTCAGAGGATAAGGGGGAGGGAGACCCAGGAATGCAGGCAGCGTCTGGAATGAACAAGGTCATATACGATATGTACTACCATCATTCAAGACACCAAGGCTCTCTCACAATATCCTCATAAGAATCATGCTAATATCGCGGAGAACCGAAGGGTTCGATGGGAAAGCGAGTGAGATACATACAATCCGAACAATTTTTAAGCATCAATCAATGTCCAAACGAGAACCAGTGACCAGACTCTGGTCCATACACTTACTGGGCCTGGTCGAGATGGCAATGCGAGCAAGAACCCAAATGGGTTAAAGGACAAATTCAGGACGTGCAAGATGATGGTGAGAAAACAGGAGCGGGAAGCACGAGTAACAAGCGAGGCAGGCGCAGAAGAAGCGGAGAGAAGAGAAGGAGGAATTATGACAAACACTTACGGTGCATGTGGAGAAGGAGAGAGGCCATGGAAGGAGCCGGGCGCGGAGGGGCGGTGCCGGGGGCCGCAAGGTACACGAGACGTCGGTCTGCCATTCCCGAGGACGGAAGTGGATGAGGAAGACGACAATGGCAACGCCATGCCTCGAGCGTGGAAAGAGGCGGAGGAGGCGGAGGAGGCGGAGGAGTGGGGCTTTGGCAGGGGAAACGCCATGAGAGGACAAGAGACTTGTTGCTTCACCTTTCACTCACCCTGGCGATTCTTGTCTCAGAAAAGATGGTCTTGTGCTTTGGTAAACGTGACCCTAAATATTTAATTTATTCAATATTATTTATAAATATTAATTAAATATGTAATGTGATTTTTAATTTTTTAATTTTCGATATAATTTTTTAATTTTTATATATATTTAATTTAGTCTCTGAATATGATTTAATGAAAAATACCATTGGGTATTTTCATACAATTCAAAATTAAATTAAATAGGTATCAAAATCGGTCCATCACATCTTTTTGTTTTTAACACAGTCTAGTTTCTTTTTACTTTTTTTATTTTTATAAAGTTGAGCCAGACAAAGATAAGATTTAAAAAGAGAATTTTTAAAAAAATCGAGACATCTAATATGTTTGATTATTTATCGGATCATAAAAATCCACTTTCCAAAGACGTAGTGTAACTTCATTTGGATTTACTCCTGTGCTTCTATGATTGAAGTGTAAACTCAAAGTCTGGAATCTGATCACGTACGCCTCCCGAGCCATTTTTCCCAAACTAAGATGGAAAGAACATGGTAAGAACATATTGAGCGAAGTACATCATCCTCTGCATAACCAAATATAACAGCGCAGTCTTCCCCAATCGCTCATGCGGCTTCTAGGGGCCAGCCCCGGGAAACTGCGATTGTGCCGGCAATCTTGTGTCCGATATGGACGACCACAAAGGTCTGTGCCACCGTAGAGTTGCCGCTGCACAAGTGATCTCACTTTCATTGACAGATAATCCACAGGAGCTACTCATGACACCATCAAGAACACAACTGAAATACTTTCAGTGCAAGCCCAAGAATTAGGAGGACATACACAGTAATTTCTAAGCTTGTAAATGTGATGATATAGAGCCTCATGCTAAGATCCATTTGATATTGCAATCTTTTTTCTATGACGAGGACAATCTGGAAGTACACACTCATTTCATGATTTGGGGCATCGACCTTTTTAAAGAAAGTGACTAATCCTATCAAATGACTGATGTTTTCCCGTCCCGCTGTGGCTGAGTAATTACTGGGGTGATCTCGTTACAATGCTTCGCCATAGCATCTGGACCAAATCGACAACTCTCAAAGGTTACTAACAAAGAACTTGACTGTGACTAATCTATATTCACAGTACAAACAACCACTGAAGAATCTGAGTCACTGATACATGATAATCTATATGAACTCTCCAAGCACTAATTAAACTAGGCACCCGCAATAACATAGACACTAAACAGCAAGTTCAACATTTTCGGAGAAAATCACAAACTCATAACGCTTTACGATATAAATAAGAATGTTTCCACGCCAAGTCCAAGGATAATTAAGTGTGAAACTTCTTTCAGCAAACACAAGTGAGAGTTACCATAGTGCAATTAACTGATCACAAGCAGAGAGATGGACCAACACCTCATCACGATAATATTCCCAAATCCGCTGATTGCCTGCACCAAACTAAAATAAAACTATAGCACAACATGTATGTTTTTTAATACCTAGAGCTTGCCATCATTGAAATCTTCTTGGACAGAAGATGGCAAGGAATGAGGAGCTTCTGCATTAGAAATGCTTCTACATCTCTTTTTCTACAGAGTATTTGGGTCAATGGAGGAGATGTAAGAGTAATTGACCTAGACCATTATAATGTCTTGAAACAATCTCTATAGATAAGAAAGTTTACCGTCTCTCATACACCAGCACATTGAAATTCACTTCCATCAAGAACTCAATTTTTCATCATAGCATTCATGGGCTTTGCAAATGAGAATCAAATTCATAAATCATCCATACCAGATCGTGTTTTACTACATAAAATCCATGATAACCAACAGATAATTGAATGCATGAACTTATAAACATCATATCAGACTACTCATCCATGCTTGGATGGTCCAAAGTCCATCTGATTCCAGATTAGCAATTGTTGAAGCATCAGATTTCATCCAGCACCATCTCCTCATTCCTTGAGTCAAAACCCATTATCAATATAAATGATAGCATATCTCTCCTCATGATATAACATTTCGTCACCAGCCAAGCGTTGGCAGAGAGTAGCATAACCTTATTCTTGTGCACCCAAAAAGTGAGGAGCCCCTTTGTGCAATCTCTGGAGATTTGTCATGTCCGGCACTTCCCCCACAAGTATGTTTAATGACTATTACCAGAGTATACTCATAAACCATTTATTGGGCCAAACTGAAACTCAGAGAGCTCCCATGCAGCTGGAGGACACAGTATAAACAGGGACAAGTGATTGGATCCAGCAATGAAGTACCTTGTGACTGCTAAGTACTACCAGATTGATTTGACTCAGTGCCTTTTGAATGTAACCCATCTCTCGCCGTCACTGAGCTTCTTCCCAGTGCTTGAGCAAACATCCTCTTTGCAGCTCCTAGATGCTCTTTCTTCAAGTACTCCTTGTTTGCAAGATTTTCACCTCTCCCACTCCGAGATGAGGGGACATTTGCATATTTCTGTACAGATTCTTTAGGCACCTTCCTCGCATTAAGAGTTGCACGGACATCATGGTTCTCACCCCTTGCCTTCTCAGACATATTTAGGCCTGGTCCCTGAGTATAATTAGTCTCTCCATTAGCTTCTAAGCTTGAATTGGGGTGGAACTCATCATTTTCTGGCACATTGAATCCATCAGTGCCTAATTCATGACCTTCACTACTCTTGACATTAGCATCATGGTCATTAGCACCTATTTTTTGGCCAAGGGCATGTGCAATCATACGACGGGCCACTACAGGAACATGACGCGGTCGCTGTGTCACCGTTTCTCTCATCTCTTCCGAATCAAAGGAAAAAATTCGCTCACGAGCAGCAAGATAAGCAGCTTCTCTCTCCTTGAATGTATCTTGAGAAGATGGGACATTTGTTATCAACACTATGAAAGGAAAAGAAGAAATCATCACTTGGCATTCAAGTCCATGCCATCAGGCATGATGTTAAAAAAGGAAGCAAGCAATGCACTTTCAATGGTATCTGTTCTTGAATATCCACTTTGTACCTTATTGCAATGTCTAAATTCTCTGTTTCCTAGGTAACAAAAAAGTACAACATTTTTTCATGAGACTAGACTTTCCTTCTCATTTTAATTTGATTTGAAATGGCACTCTTGTAGTTCATCAAAGAAACAATGTGGAATGAGGTGCAAAGTGTGCTTTGTCACAAATCCAAATTTTAATGGAAAATGAGATAGCATATGAGAGATCTTCCGGTGACACAAAAACTCTACTGCAAGGCTAATGAGGGTAAAAGCAGAGTGTCAACCTCCCACTATAGTGAAATGATAATTCACATTCTTTCCCTCTCTAAAACTTACAACCACTCCCTTTCATACTCCTCAGTTAATAACTAGTGTCCTTTCATTATGAGGTCACATCTTGTTTCATGACACTTGAGAATACTACAAGCACAAATATCCAAAGTTCCATACCAGTTGGAGCATCTTTTCTCCTCAGTATCTGGTACGATGATGGCAGAGGTTGAGGTTCATCACACTGCCATAAGATATCACTAACAAGAATAGAAGGTCTGCCATCAAAAAGGACACATTATCCTGCGTGAGATCATAAGCATTGGAATAACGTAAGAACTCATAATTTATATCCACAATGCCAAGTGTGAACCAGTATGTGCAATCTTTCCACATACATTGATGTTTCAGGGCAACGCTGCAAGATCAAATGCCGATCATCTCCTTCACCCACTGATTCATGGGCAAACCTAATCAAGTTATAGTAGGTAAAAGACAACAAGACAAACAAATGACAGGCAAACTAAAGAGTTAGTGACTCATGTTTATAAGTAATTGAACCAAGTGGTAACAGAGAAAATTTTGATGCCAAAAAGTGTATCCAGAATGATACCCAAATATATCAGCCAGCCGATGAAGAAGAAGACGATTGTAGGAGTTCATGGGTTCCAATTCCAGAATCTCATCTCCACTGCAAATACAGTAATGTAAGAAGTTTTTCCCACAATCCACACAAAAGGACTTCACATAAAGATTGATATTACAATAGGACTTCAGCATCAAGAAAAGAGAACCTTCTGTACCATCATCTTGATACCATCAATAGCAATTATTGTTGGAGTTACCATAATATGACATGAGACAGAAAAATATGATCTAGCAAGGAGGACAAAGTGGACAAGATGTCTTTCTGCTCTTAAAGGCATGGTGTATATGTTGTCAAAGTCCCCCATTCTAGCCTAGATACTATGATTGTACATTCAATATAGCTTAAATATAATAAAAGTTTTCTAGTCCCCCAAACCAGTGATTTAAGAAGTGCATTCATCAAGTAGGATCAAATAATGCAACTGGGAAAAGGCTCCATTCTTATGTCTATTCATCCCATCGACTTGAAGATGGTACAAGCCCAGAAAAACCTGATTGACCTGGTTGACCTTGTCAACTGTAGTTTGACAAAGTCTATGGGTATATTTCACACTCAAAATACTCAGGAATATCCAGCAAAGAAAAAATAAAGGGGGGAAAGGTAGGGTAAAATGGTTAAAACCATTAATAACTGAAGTGTATATATAAGCACCCTTACAGATAAACAACTAATCTTGTAAAAACTAAGCCCATGAAGTGCCCCATAACTGAACTTGGTCAATTCATAGCAGAATATGCTTACTCACATGCCAAGAGATATTCATGTAATCTCACAGAAATTTCATGGCATTAACCCAAGATTTAACCCTCGAAGTTGGATGTAAAATCCTATCAAATTACATATCAAATGACTCTTGGATCAATCCATCCTCAAGAATTTATTATTTAGTCAGGAAATGAGAAAGCTCAGACTCAACTATCTATTTCTAGTTTCAAACTTATATTTCATGGAACTGTAAAATTCCATATCAGCAGAAGCATTATATAAGGGAAATAGCACTAGAATTGCCATATCCATCACGATCATAAAGAAGAATACATTGGTTCCTGACGGAAAATTTCCTACATTGTCAAATCGCTACCTTGCACTTTCCATATTACGGACTCATGGATGTTCTCTTTAACAGGGTCACCTAATCTTTTCCTTTGACTAACTAATAATCCCCGGGGCTGCCACACGACCTAGAATTTCTTAACTAAGGCTACATAAAATGTCACTGACCATTTGACAATTGCTGAGGTATGCCACCTACTTGCAAGTTCGGGACGGGAAAAAATTGCAAGCAAAGCATAGATTGGGGGACCAATCAGTGGTCGTACTGCTTCACTGTCACCCCAAGCCGCAGCAACAATGCTAAAAGTTTATGCGTTATAGTCTTCGTTGGGTAAATGTGTAAGTGGAGAATTTGCCATGGATCAGCAGTCTTCATTTTCCATAGAAAAGTTAACGTCTCCTGGCTTCACCCAAAATCAGGTAAGTTCTTGAATCTATTCACATTGAAAGCAACTGTTGGGACGAATTAATGGTTTTTCTTAGTGCGGTTGGTTCTAAAGAAGGTGGATAAAAGGTTCAAGCCCCTCCACAGTGATATATGGCTCCTCAAAATACACCTAGACTTTTAACTTGCCGAAGCTCAAGTACCCTTTCTTCTCCTATCAATGACAATTCTTTGCACAAGTTGTCTAAACTTTACATCTTCCAGGTTACCTGTTCTGTACTCCGATGACGAGTCTGCAGATATCTTTCTCTTCTCTTCAACTTCCCTCTCCAGTATAACAGACAAAAGGGCATTTTTATTTTAACCGACAAAGATATGTAAAAATTACTCATCCATCTGATTCTTACTTCACGACGCACAAAAGCAGGCAATGTGAAGTCTCCACTCGCAATCAATCAAAGGACTTTAGGAGTCAGGAACCGCAAGATACCTGGAGTCATCCTGAAGGAAATTCACCAAACCCTCCTCCACAGACAGAACAAGATGCTTGCAGGGAAAATTGTCCTTCACCAGGAAAGCTAATTCCTCCACCTGCCACAAGTCGTCGAGTCATTGTAACTTCAAAGCTCAAGACTCTCTTTTGGGCAGTTGAGAAAATCGAAAAAGTTTGGAAATTGAACGCGGGATCAGCTGCTTGAGTTGTCCACAACCCAGTTCGAGCAACGATCGACAATTCATGATCTCGACCGCACTCGAGCAAAAGGAAACCAAACCAAACCGACCCAAAAGGATTTAACAGAGAGCCGAATTACAGAACCAAACATGAGAAAGAGGGAGAGAGATCTCACCATAGCGAATTGGTTGATGCTCATCTTCAAGAAGACGAGCGGAAACCCGAAATTTGCGAAAGCTACCGCGAGAGAGAGAGAGAGAGAGAGAGAGAGAGGAAGGCGCCGGAGTGAAGATGGACGGGGACGCTGCGCCGTCCTCTGCACAAAACAGCAAGCGATCGCGGTCGGGACAACTTCCGTTCGCAACGATCGGCGTTGGTCTTTCTTGGAAAATTCCAAATAAATGTTTTAAAGAATCTTTATTTTATTAAATAAAAATCTAAAGTAAATTTATTTTCAAAAAGCTTCGAAATAGCCATGAAAATTTCAAAAATTGGTCTAACCTCATCCGCTGGCTAAATATTCTGACCGATAAAAGGCTTTTTTTTTAAAGATAATTTTAACTTATTTTTAGTTAAATTAAATTAAAAATTAAGAAAGTTAAAAAAATTTTAAAAAGAAAAAAATATAGTCGGGAGGAGTAAATTTTTCTTTTTGTGTGTGTTTTTTGAAGTTTTAGCCTTTTTTCATTTTTGAGATTGTTGTTTTTATGGGAAAAATTTAGATTTTAACCTAATTTAATAAATATTTTATCTAAAATTAGGGTTTAAATCAAAACGATGTTGTTTTAGTACTTTAGTTAATCTTAAAGACACATAAGAGAGATAAAATATTAAGAAAAATCACCTCATCATTTTTCTTTAATTAAATTAAATGAAGTTAGTATAATGATTCACTTATTATAAAAAATGGAGTCTTGGACAAGGGCCTACAAGCCCCCCGCCAATCACGAGCATAAATCACCTCACCCAAGTCCTCACTAGATGTGAGTGAGGCAACCCTCACCCAAATTTGGTGAGGTCCCGCCTTGCTTGGCATTGGCAAGAGCCTCACCTATGGCTTTCAAGGACAACCTTGCCCAACTCTACAAGTTTATCTGATAATTGATCATCACTTAAAACTAGCCATTGGTAAAAAGGAAGGATAAAAGTAGAAAAAGAACAAAAAAAGGAAAATAAATA
This sequence comes from Corymbia maculata, assembly GCA_014182735.1. NCBI lineage: Eukaryota > Viridiplantae > Streptophyta > Magnoliopsida > Myrtales > Myrtaceae > Corymbia > Corymbia maculata. Next base: position 16,111,146 of record CM024684.1, read on the forward strand.
AACAAGAAAATATCCATGATCAACTAGTGAGGTTAAATCCTTTTTTAAGGCTAACATTCAAGGTTATTATTTAAAACAAAGTCTACTTTAAATCATTATTTAAGAAAATGAGGACATTTCATGCTTTTATTTGAAATTTTCCATTCTTCCTTTCTTATTTTTTATTCCCACTTGGCATTTTTAACTATGAAACATTGATTTCTTTCCTTTTTTTTTTTTGGAAAAGTGATTGAGTCATTTTGTTATCGATGGAATATTAGATCTTTCAAAAAAATTTGGACAAAGGATTATGGAATATTAGATCTTTTTGGGAAAAAAAACCGATTGGACCCTATTAAAAGAAATCGTCTTTTTTGTATAATGCCTTTAAGTCTATTTGTTTTTGAAGAATTGTTAAAAAAAAAAAAAAAAAATCTTTCAAATCAAGTTAAGGGAGAATTGTTTTGAAAGAATTGTTAAAAATAACTATTCTCACACATTATTTTTCTTTTTTTTTATGGTTCTACTTATTTATTATAGTCACGGAAAATAACAACAAATAAAGCATTTTCCCAATTTAAAAATTATTCCATTTATAAAAAATTATGAACAATTCATAGGTTAATTTTTTTGCATTGTCTTATATATGTATATTTTTTTTCGAAGGATTTTATCTGTTTCAGGTTGAATAAAAATAGAAGCCCATGCGCGATATATTCTATAACAAAAATATATTATATTAAAAAAAAAAATAATCCCTGAAAAATTATTCCATTTATAAAAAATTATGAACAATTCATAAAATTGCAATATATGATTCCAAATATAAGAAAAAAAAAGTAAGACGTAAAATCGATTCCAAAAGTAAGAATCCAACTTCACTTTTATTTTCTTTTCTTTTTTACAGAGAATCCATAATATTAACTCTGCCCTCCAATGTCACCTAAGCTAGCGCAAGATGTTTCAAACAAGAAAACATAACATTCCAACTTGAACCATGTCCATCAAATGGAAAACACAAGGACAAAAACATGCAAGAACTCTAATCTGATCTTGCGGTGACTCTCTCAATGAACAGAGGAGTTCTCTCTCCACTCACACATCCTCTGCATTTTCTAGGACTCGTTGCATTTACACAAGAAGAAATGAAGGAAACCATGCGTTGTGCTCATTTGTGTCGGCGGGTCAAGCTTGGGGCTCTTCCAAGGATATGACGGTCTCGAAAGCTCCCACCAGTGCCTTCACCTTGTTCTTCCTCTTCTCCATCAGCTTGCTCGAGGTCTCGGCAATCACGTCATTGTATGCCGGCGAATCCTTCTTTGAGTTCCCCTGACTAGGCCTCTGGCTCTTTGAAGGGCAAATGGTCTTTATTGTCAATGGCTTTGCTTCTTCTTCCACTGTGCCCTCCGCTGGCGCTTCCTTCTTTTCATCATCTGATGATATAGGGTTGTTCTGGTTTTGCTCTTCACCAGCTTGCTCTGGCTTCTCACTCGTTGCCTCTGCTTGTCCAGTTTCTGCTGTGATGGTGTCGGTCTTTTCGAGGGCATGATCTTCGATTTTATCTTCTTCTGTAACGACTTCTGTTGAGATATTCTCTTTTATAATATTGGTCTGATCACTCGAAATTTGATCTTTATCTTCTCCAATTTTGGGGCCAGGAAGGGCTTCAGTAGATTCTTGTTCAGCTAATTGGTCCTTGGTATCTTCTGCTTCTCTCTGGGAAAATTCGGCTGAATCATGAATGTGGTCCACCGTGGAAATGACACAAGCCTGATCAACCAGAGTCTCTTGATCTTTCACAAGTTCATCATCTGCCAGGATGATATCATCATGTTCATCAACGATATCTACAGGTTTCTGCAAATCTGGGGCAACTTCTACCCCATGATCACTCTCCACCTTCACAACAACAACCTCTTCCACGTCTTTCACCTCGGGTTTCTGGTTGTCTAAGTTTCCTGATTCAGCATCCATTGCCTCTGAAATTTCGTCAGGATTGCTCAGAGCTCTAGGCAACCGACTGGTCTCCTTCTTGATGGTTAAGGGAGTTGAAACTGAACATTTCCTTGTGGTCTTACTACCAGCTATAGTTGAAGCCAGAGACTTGACAAGACCAGCTTTAGGTGTTTTTGAGGTCCTATCCAAAACTGGCCTTGCTGAACTGGAGGATCGGGAAGAGAAAGATGAAGTTCTGATTGTCAAGGACTTCTCTCTTGGACCTGATGAAGAGACGATCTTCTGCATCTGATCAGATGATTCAGGCTTGTCAAAAGAGTTTCCTCTGGAGAGACGAGGCTTCTGAGCAGAGGCTCCGGGCGACAATGAGACATGTTTCTTCATTGCTGGCTTTGGCGATTCAACCCGTGAGCTCAATGTCGGTTTCAGATAATTCCGGACTTGCTTGTCTGATGCCGTCGGCGTGACATTGGTGGTTGGAGAAGATGATAAGGTTGATTGCTTTAAAGTAGTACTAACTCGTTTGGTTTGGGCCATGCCAGTTTGACGATGATCCAAAGGAGCCGTGACCTTTTTCTTCACCAGAGAGGCACTCTCTTTCGGTTTTGTCGCCATGTTGCTTGTGTCGTCGGGACTAGGATAGAGGAAGTTCAGTACAAGCTGCAATGTGGAGGGCAAAGTTAAAAGCATTCAGATTGCAGATAGCACGAAGATTATTCACATAAGACTGCGTTCCGTTGCTTGTATTTATCTAATTTTGCATTTGCGCCCATCAGCAAATAGGATAAAGGCAGATATGACCTCCCATAAGGGGGTTAATAATCTCAAACAGGCCGAAGGACTTTTCGCTGAATAATTCTATTCTATACAATCTGATTGTCAAGACGAACCGACCAAATACATAGCCATAGACCCTTCGGGAATCTAGAGGATGTCGTCCTGTAAAACCAGCACTATTTCAAATCCAACGGAGGATTCACCAGAAAGAGAATCTAATTAATCGAATTGGTAGAGTAAATAACGGCCTAACAATTCTTTCTCGATGTTTTACTCCATAATAGGTAATCTTTTCATGATGATCTTCATCCAGGACATGCTGTATGAATGCATTGCATTTGACTCAGTGTTGTATCCTGGAGTTAATTATCGACAACCACACGGAGATGCAGTTTCCACAAAAGGCTGCCAACTATTCCTACAAAAATAGGATCCTGATAAATAGGCTAGAGGCCAAAAGAGGCTATCTGCTCATTAACTGCATTCCAGAAATTTTTTGAATCTGGATTTCAAGACAATGCAGTTGCCACATCTCAAATAGGCAAACTATTACTACAGCGATTTCCCTGGGGGATAGCGCTCTGACTATGACCCCACGAACACCGTGGGATTACCGGAGACGTGCAGAAACTCTAGCGGTAAAGTAATGATCGAATTGGAAGCAATCTGCCAACTAAAACATCCTGATCCTAGAGTCAGAATCGAAGAAAAGATCCAACACACATGTTCTTCATGTGTTCATGTTCTTGAAACCTATGAATACACGATGTGCAATAAAGGGTAGAGAGACAGAGAGAGAGAGAGATGGTAACGTACCTTGATCAATGAAACTTCATGTGGAGGAGTGAATACGGAAGGGACAAAGGAGGGAGCCAAGGAAACAAAGACTGAATATAATGAAAGGATCAGCTAATTAATTGAAGGAATTGGAAGAGAGAGAGAGAGAGAGAGAGTGGTGGTTTTGGGTTGATGAGAGGAGAGCGAATCACGCTGTGAACTCCAAAGGGGTGGTGGAAGAGGAGGATGAGGCCATGTCATACCGAGCAAACGGAAACCATCAAACAACGCCAAAAAACATCAAACCTCTTCTTGTTCGAGAATGAGGCGCGTGTGGGAGCGATCGTTTGACCTTTTCAACTGCCAAGAACCCTCCACCATAAAAATTATAATGAAAATTAAGATTAAAAAAAAAAAACCATAGAAGTTAACGGGACTCCTCTACATCTCAGCTAAAATTAAAAGGTCTTGTTCGACGTGGAAGATTCCCAAGAATGGAATTATCGCAGAGAGAGAGAGAGAGAGAGAGAGAGAGAGAGAGAGAGAGTTTAAGGTTTGAGGGTCCAACGTACTTTGGCGATCTAGAGCTTCTAGTTAAGGGAGATCACGTTCGCACGTCTTGGCCAATCCCATCATCGATGAGGCGAGGACCATGTCATATTCTTCCTGTGCGCGCCCAACATGCGTGCAAGAAATAGCATCGGTACGTCATCCCCAGCAAGCAAGCTGGCTGACTCTTGCCACGTCCAAGCTGAGAGAAGAAGCGATCCTTTCTCGTTTGCAAAGTCAAGCAACTTTGAGAGGATGGGAGAGGGAACCCATTCAGCAAACGGACTGCGCCGGTTCAAGACCCGAGTCTGAACCGACGCCGAGGAACTATCCAAGTAGATCCATGGCCGGCAGGGCGCATCAGGCCATACATCGCCACCATCGTCTGATCTGTGTGGCAAGGCCTATGCGTGTTTTCTCAAGCTTGCGTGAGTTGAGGACCCGACCCGGGGCTTGATTTATGAGGGAGAAGCGATTGTCTCCTTGCTTCACCATGAATGATCCTTTCCTTGACTGATCTACTCGGATTTTCATTTGCTACTGTAGTAAAGCTAGATCAGGGGCGCTTGAGCTATAGTATTGGGCTTCACTTTCAAGTTTGGTCGAGTACTAAAGACAACATTTTTCATTTTGAGCCCAGACAGCCCGAATCTCACGTTTCTCTGCCCACAATTCCAAGAAATTTTCATTGAGTTAGGTTCCTCGGAAACCCTAATTCGCGGTCCTGAATGTTGCCAGGCCCTTTTGGAACCGGCGTGCTAGACTCTGTAATTGGAAATTCTCTTTCTCGTCTATCGTCTTGTCTCTAGGGAAACAAAGGTCACAATGGACAAGTAGTGCAACAAATAGTGGAATTTGTTGGTATGAATATAACGTCACGACTCTATGAGCAGACTAATCCTCATTTGATTAGTGTGCTTCACACCACATCGACTTATTCACTACCTCTTATCATTTCCCAAAAAATAAATACTCAATTGTTCGCCCTAAGGCTATAAAAATAATGTTTTTGTTGTTGTGGGTTTAGCCTAAAGCGATCGAAATGAATTTTATCGCTTTTAGTTGGAGTTCTTAAAAGTTTTTAATTAATATGGCAAAGAAAAATACGAAACTTTTAAGATGCGGGCGACCTATATATTAATGGGTTGTTCTTGTCATCACAAACGAACATTTAATGCTAATCATAGGTGAAAATTAAGTACCTTTTTTTTCAGTGTTTTCACTAATACAAATGTCTTTAGTGAAATGTAAATATTTTGTAGTATGATTGAATATATTATATTGGTAATTGTTGGATACAATAAAATAACTTATATGGATACATTAACAAAGCCATAATGAATATTAATTTGCATATAGGAAATAGCAGTAAAATTTTAACCACAAGAAGTCAGACGAATTTGCTTTTAAGGTTATTTAGAAAACATTGCAATTAATTGCATAGACTTTTCATTGATTGATTTTATAAAGTGATTGAGCCGTTTTGTTATCAATGAAATATTAAATCTTTCAAAAAATTTTGGACAGATGATTACTCTTATTAGGGAAATAATACAAATAGTCCCTGAAAAATTATCCCATTTATAAAAAAATTATGAACAATTCATTGTTCATAATAAAATAACTTATATGGATACATAAATAAAGCCATAATGAATATTAATTTGCATATAGGAAATAGCAGTAAGACGAATTAGCTTTTAAGGTTATTTAGAAAACAATGCAATTAATTGCATAGACTTTTCATTGATTGATTTTATAAAGTTTTCCTCACAAGACTTGCAAATTGATTATGAGTTTTAAATACTTCTTTCAAGTAGCTAATAGGTACCTATCAATATCATATTTTCATGTTTTATATTTATATCTTTCCAATAAATCAATCGAATTTGTTACTACAAGTAAATTAGTCATGCTTGTCATTAATTATAGAGAAACATGGTAATGCTAACATAGGTTGCAACAGTAATTATATAATTATTTCAATTTTATCAAATAAGACACGTGGCATATATCAATAAAGAAATATAAATATCTAGAGTATAATTGATGGCAAAAGAAAATTTTGTAGGATAATTTGATTGCGTTCTAACTATTATGGACAATTGAATTAATTATATAGATAGATAATAAAAGTCTGATAACAAGCTTTCTAGTCTTTAACATTGTCAATTAGGAGTGCAAAAAACTTAAAATCCTTAATAATGAACTTATACAAGCTTTTTTGTCTGACTTTGACAAGGCTGATTACCTAATCTAATCATCTACATGAAATAAAAAGCAAAGACGACCTCGTACTCATAGGAGATCTCAATCATTTTTTTCTTTCGAAAATGTCCTGGATCAGTACTCAGGTAATTTTGGTTATCATGGAGAAGCATATAAAAGCATTATATATTATTTTTTTATTGCTAGAACACTTTATAAAGTTTTTAGTCATTAATATTAAGCACTAAATAAAATTAGAAGCAAAAGCTAAAAGAAAATGAAACATGGCAAGAAGCGTAGTAAAATGGTTACGACAAATGTACTTTCTTGAACTTTTTAATTGACAATTTCTTGCATATGCATGATGCAAGACATAGTTGTCAATACGTCAAGATTATAATCCCTTTTCATATAATTTAAATTGTCGTAAGAAAAGATGAGTTGTATATCAAATATTTGATAACAGGCAAGACATTAAGTAAATACTTGCTATTATTTTCATTATCATAAATTGTGTTTTTGTCCATCTAAAGTCATATATGGAAATAGTGCATTGTAAATATATGCATCGGGCTTTTATCAACTGGTTGAGATTGAAATGATCATTGAATTCGCTTAATTAATAATTTAGTTAACATTCTCGATCTAATTTAATAAAACGATTTTTAAAAGATGAACAAAACTGCTGCATCCTCTGTGCCTCTCGCACCCATTGTGCAGCTTGTTGCCACCGTCGCCCCCTCAGTAAGTTTTCATATCCTACTTCCCTTTTCCCCTCACGGTTGCAGCCAAGATTGCGACTCTAGATCTCTAGGGTTCGTGGCTGTGATAAATTGAGGATCGCGACTTATTTTGATCTACGATTGCAATGGTGATCCGATCTAGGGTCATGGCCATGGCCATTGCTAGGCAACCCGATCTACTTCCGCACTATTGAGCATGACTTTTAAAATTTGTTTAGTTATATGTTTGTTTGGTCTAATATTCAAGCATCTTAATTAATGATAAATTTGTTTATTATTATTATTTTTGATTTTGCTATGTCTTTTTATAAAATATAAGAGTTGAAATTTATACTTGAAACTAAACGTCTTATCTTAATTCCTATGAGAAGATGAGATTTGAACCCCCACTTTTCCCCATATCAAGGGTCCTTCCCATATTCAAGCACCTATTATTAATGTAAAATACCTCAAAATTTTGTTTTTGTCTTTTGCTACAGCCTAGTGTCTACATGGGAGTGGAATCGACCCCAAGAAGGCTTTGCTGGATTCAGTTACTTGCAATTCAGAAAGTATTATTGTAGAGATTAAAGTTTTTCCTATTAGAGAATATTCTTAAAGATATTATTAGCTATCAGAGATATTATTTTGATATTTTATTATTTTCTAAGTTGGGATTGCCTTGTCAAATAATATTATTTTCTTTCCTTTTATATGCATATTATTTTGGTATAAATATCTTTCTCTAATAAAGTGCAAAGTGAAATTAATTAAGTACAGACAAAATAAAAAAGTTAAATAAGTAAAAATGTAATTTTTAATGATCTCTCTCCCTCCCTCTTGATGATCCTAGAATATTTACATCCCTCTTGACGATTCTAGAATATATACAGTAATGGGTTTTTTTAACCTTGTAATTGTGTTGCCGTACCCCCGAGAGGCCTTTTGCTAGATTTAGATACTTATAATATTCGATTCCTTTTGCCTTGTGATTATGTTGTAAATAGAGTATTTATATTTGAATTAATGAAATTGATTGTCAAACTTATTAGGTCTGATACGATGAAATTATGAACTTTCAAATTTTACAATCTAATTTTCTTATATCAAAATAAGAAGAAAATAATTATAATCAAATTCCAATTAAAACAAACTAACAATGTCTAAGAATGAAAATGAAATAGTTTTTTTTTTTTTTTTACCGAAGAATTGCCAAAGACTCCCTTTCGCTTACATTATTTGGGGTCACACTGCCCTTAGCTCATTCAAATAATGTCGTCGCAAGCCACTATTTAGATGTAAATCTCGGGAGAAGCTAGTACAAGATCCCACTACTATGACCCCCAACTTAATACATGTTAGTAGCTATGGAGTTTCCACCCTGAGACCTCTTGGTGAGGTGCCCAAAACCCAACCAACTTAGCAATCCATCGGTGGGTAAAAAAAACGAAATAGCTGTCTTCTTGTATAACTCGAAAAATTAACCTAACACAACAATAAGTTTATCAAATGCGATTGATGCCAATTTTCGTCCTGAGGCAATGAATCTTGGTTGATAGATACAATATATTTTTATTTTCTTTGGCCAATTAGCAGTGAAAGCAAAAAGAGTTTTGTCGCATTTGAGCGGAACAACTTTATTTTGTCACCTTAAGCATCAATGGTGACAAAATAAAGAAAAACACCGTATTAGATAAAGGTGACAAAGTAAAAACAACAAATGGTATGTGACAAAATTTATTACCCTTAAGGCAATAAAATTTGAACATAAAGTGATTAACCCATTTTTATTTCTTTTGTACCATAAGATGCCATCTCTAGCAACACTGATCATGCAAATTAATCACAGCATCTACAAGAAAAGGTTACATGAGTGGAGGAATCAACTTTAAGGTAGTTGTTCCCGACTTAGGTGTGGACTAATTCATTTTGTATTGAGCTGAAGAAAGTAGGTTAGTCGTGTTGGGTATCCGGCTAATGTTTTATTATACTTTTTGAAAAGGTCTCAAAATAAGTCATTTAACAAGAAAATTATACAAAACAAATAAATTAATATAAAGTGAGGCTCATGATTTGCTCAAAAATCAAAGCTTTGCTTTTGCAACACATAGAGCGTCACCCCAAAAACGACATGTGTCGAGCACGATACCAAGTGAATCAAGCTAACTCGTGTTAACGCGTCGTTAGCCGACTTAGTCTAAAAGTCACCCAACTTAATCCTTTCCTAATACTTGCATCTCTTTACTCAATCATAGATTCATCTAACCTTATCTTATGTGGCTTGACAAGCAAAGAAGATGGAGAGAATTAGAGAGAGAAAGAATGTCTTCTTCCATCCTCTTTCTTTAATCACCCAAGCAACATGATTGGCATGTAGTCCCTACTTTGTTCCTTTCCACTTGGCAAACACAATCTCTTCCCTGTATTAGATTATTCAATTTCAAACCTTTAATTGTGCTTCCAAGAATCTAATATTTTACTATATACTTTTTTTTTTCAATTTTTTTTCATTTGATAGGATGGCGAGACCCTTTCTTTGTTGCTTGTTCTTGGAGGGTTCCTCTCCCCCAAAACCCTAATCAATAATTTTTCCACCCGCCGACCCCAGATGGTGGAAAATGTTAGGAAAATGCAGAAAATCTTCGAGTCACTCTTCGTCGATAGCGACTATTGTTGAAAAAATAAAAAATAAAACCCTAATTTCGTCAACGTCTCCACTTGCTTCTCCCATTAATTGTAGTCGTCGCACGAGTTACAAGATCGCACGTTTTTATTCATTCGAGATCGATTAGGAATTGAAGCCTTCATCGCGTGGTTTGGGTCAAACAATGAATATAATTTTCTTTTCTTTTTATTATATTCTCCATGATATCTAGGTATTTTATGGTCGAACCGTGATATCTAGGTTAAATAAACAACAATAATTTGCATCGCCACTAAAACATTTTTGTTATAAGTAGATAAAATGCAATTCATATAACTTATAGATAAATTATGCCATCTTTTAGAGCTTTTCATATATTTCATTAAGTTCAATTTGTCTTGTCGTATAGTGACATGCATAGCTCTTTTGGCAATAGGCCTAAAGGGACAGTTTTTGTAAAAAATAAATGGCTTGATATGTTGGACGATTGAAACAAGAGTTCAATGACCTTGTTGAAAAATGCTTTGAAAGTTGGTGAACCCTGCAAAATCTGCCCCCCTAATCGAGCTTATCAATGATTTGAGCTTACGTATTGCATCCCGGCTTCTTTTCCCCGTCTACAAACAGACCCATGCAGTGACTACCTAAGTACTAAGTACCAAACTAACTTTCCATGATTAAATTCGTGTAATTCGAAACAATATCCAGGAAGGAAAAAGTCCCAATCAAAACAACCTTGGAGAGACAGACAGGATCCTCAAGCTACTCAATTGCTAGTGGTTCCGGTGAGCTCATTGGAGAATAAAGGGGTGGTGGGGGTGGACACCGGAATTTGGTAATGGGATGCGTACAAGCGGTTGGTAGGTTTTGTTCCCTTTGTTCTTTTCCATTATTCAATTTAACTTGGTTTTCCCCTTTTGGCCGCTTCACCCAAAAAAGTCACCCATCTGGCGTCCAAAGGAGCTTCAAAGAGTCACTTAGGGACAAACATGTAGACTCTTCAAGGATGAAAGAGAAGCTACTCTCTCTCTCTCTCTATTTTTTTTTTTTGGTAATTTTTATTAGGTCTATTACTGATCAAGAAATTATTTATATTTTCATCGTTAGATCATTGACATGTGGAAGAATTTCGCTTACAAAGTTAGCTCTAAATATACATGTCTTTCGTTCGAAAGGTGGATATGTAAGAATTCATTTGCATTGGTGGTGGGCTTAATAATAGTCCATTTTCTTTATAAGAATATTATGTTATTGTTTATTAGTCTTATTTAACTGTAAAGTATGCTTCTTTTCTAATACGTAATGATTTTGCGCTTTTTTTCTGACAAAAAAACCTGATTTTGAGCTTTTTGTGTCGGGCTCTCATTTTTGTAAAAGGGGAGTGGAAGGGCAATTCTTTCCATTAAGATGCATTTATTATATTATCATCCGTATGGTCACTTTATTTCTTCACCTAAAAGTTAAGTGGATCACCCCATAGACATAGTGTTTCACCGGAAAAAATAAGACAAAAAAAAAAAAAAAAACCGAAACTTAGAAATTTTGTTGTTTTTATAAATAATAGGAAATTATCTGTCATAGTTTAAAATTCAATTGAGAATGGAACCTAAAGATTTCTTAAGCAAATAAAATAAAAAAAGTCTTTCCAAACACAAGATTAGAAATTGGACAAATATAGAATACTAAATAGCATGACTTTTATAGTCAGTCATTAAACAAGAATATTGAATTTAAACAAAAAATGAAAGTTGGTACCATGTAAATATATTCTTAGTTCTTTTTGAAAGTTCGAGCCTTATATAACGCCGATCCCATCATGAAATTAAACCCCATAGAAAAAAATTATACAACTAGGCCTATATTCTGAGGCCGCATTGAGAAGGAATAAAGCTTAATTAGGCTGCTTAGGCGGTCCATCCTTTAGGCCATATACACAGAAAATCATTTCAACGTCACCACAGTAGCATTTGCCTAGCCTAATCATTACACCAGTGAATTATTCAAGTCTTATCAAATTGCTCTTTTCAAAAGGGTCAAACAATAAATTTGGACTTGTGTTGAAAATTAAGCCACAATAGGAGTTCCATTTAATGGAGCAGATCATTGACCAAAATGCTCATATCCTCATCATTCACCACCGTTTCCTTTCCACTTTCACACCATTAAAGCCGGGCCCATCGACCGTCCATTTTGTAAACGTAATTAGACAATAATATTACATGTCTGGTTATATATAGATGGTCGACTCCTAAAATCCAATAATACAGTAACTGCACAAGATACAGGTAGATAATTTCTTAATTCAAATATATCTTAATTCTGTGGCCAAAAGAGAAAATCTGATTATCCTAAAACTGCAAGAAATACAAACAAAAGAGGGAAAAAAGGGGGAAAATTCCAAAACAAGGATAAGTCCTGCACAAACAAGAGAACAACATGATAAATGCCAAAATGACAAAAAAAAAAATGTATATAAATAAAATAAAATAAATAAGAAGAGCAAGGCAAGAAATTAAATAAATTAGATGATAGGCGCCCATCGAGTAAGGCGGGTCCATGCTGCTCCGTCCACAAATAAAGAAATTTTTTAAAAAAAGAGTCAAGAAAATATATTTTTCCGTAAAAGAAAATTCCCTGAAATGAATTAAAATTAGAAGGTCCTTGAAGGTGTGACGTGGGAACGAGCACCGGCCGTCGATGGCCGACTTTGACTCGCCCGGGTGACCGGATCGGACGGCCCACGGGCGCCAGCAAGAACAGGAGGAGGAGGAGGAGGAGGGGGGCGGGCCGGCATTTCTACTTCTCGTGCGTTTGTTGTCGCGTTCGGACTCGGGAACTCGCGAACAGTAGTGCGGCAACTACTCTTCGTTGGGTTCGGCGACGCTTTTAAAGCCTTGGATCATTCGCACCCGTTTTCGCCTCCCCTTCTTTCTCTGTCCTCCTCTCTCTCTCTCTCTCTCGCGATTGCTTTTTCTCGCTCTAAAGCTTCCTCCTTTCTCCGTCCCAAGAAAGGAAACGCGGACAAGCAAAGGCCTTTAGCGAGCCGGAGGTAGATTAAAGTTCTGGGTTTCTCTACTTTTCTCTTTTTGATCGAACCCCTTTCGGCTTTTTGCGAATGGAATTCCGTTTCGGAATCGGGTTTCTTGGGTTGGGTTGAGTTGGGTTGGGTTGGGTTGGGTTGGTTAGTTTTTTCAGCCTCCTCGTTCTCGGATGGTTTCTGGGTTGGCGGTGATCGCGCGGCTCGAATGAGGTATTCGCGATGATCGACGGCGATTGTGATTTTCGTTTGTTGTTTTTGGTTTTGGGTCTGTTTTGCAAGCATCGCTCGTTCGGGGAGTCGAGAGGTGCACGGCTTTTCATGCGCTTGAATCGCGGAGAAAAGTGATTCTTTTGCGGTTTTATGGAATGGTTCAAACAAGGCTTTTGCTTTAACAAAAAAAGAAAAGGGTCCGACTTTTTTGGGTTGAATTGCGGTTTTGTGGCCATCTGGGTCTCTTATATTGCTTGCTCGTTTCTTTTTCTCCTTGTGTTGTTGTTTTTTTTGAGAGGGTCGCTTCGTGGGATTTCCTTTTCTGGCCGATTTTTTTGTTGCTGTGTGTAGATGAAAAGAGGTTTCCATCTGTGAGCTCTCCTCCTTGACCCTTTATATTACATGTGAAACGTGTCTGATTCTATGGCATGATTTTGTTTTGTGATGAACGCCTCTGAAATATGTGGTTGCACATAATCTGTTGGTTTGTGGAGTTTTGGACCACTTTTCGCTGTTCGGAAGTCTGATTTTGGGCCTACCCGGTATTTGCTCATTTGATGGTTTTCTGATTTCTCTGCTTGCTCGTGAGGAGGCTTTCGGTCAGCTTGGGTAGCTTGGATGCGTTTAATTAGCGTATGACATGGTTTTAAATATAAGTGATTGAGTTTCTTTCTCGTATCTGCATATTGGGGTACATGTCTCTTTGCATGAAGCTGCTCTGCCTCTGTGCTCTTTTAATTTTCTTTTAGCCTTTCTGCTGTTATTACATGTAGTTCAGTTTTCAGGCTGTTTTGGGTAAATTTGATTGGGAGCTGGTGTTGTCTTTACCTGCTATCCATGTTGTTAGATAGTCTGTACTCTGCAATTCTCTATGCTTTTTTCTTGTGTTCTTTTCGTTCTTCTTGGTGTAAAATTTAAATGAAATAGAGGAAGTTTTCTTCTTGTCAAATTGCTGGTTTAAGATTGCTAACTTGCGAGCTTTTCTCTGGGCCCTTCGTCTGGTCAAATTGCTGTTTTATGCCTGTAACATGCAAAGTTTTCTGGGGGCCTGGAAACATTCCACTGTTTGGTGGAAGCTGATGTAGGTTGCATTTTGTTATCTATGCAGATTTTGCCAATTTGTTTGTCCTTTCCTCACAGTAATTGATATTATCAAAGCTTTTTGTTTGCTGGGAAAATTTATCAGCATGGCATGTTTTATCATGCAGGTTTTCGTGCATATGCATGCTGTATCATAGTGTTTAATTGTCTCAGTTAACAGAAAGGATAATTTTCTCTCTGATGGATTTGCTAATGAGTGTTTTTATTTGAACAAGTATTTTATAAATTTTTCTTTGCCTTTAATTGATGGCTTTTGTTGATGGACGGTTAGAATGATAATAGACAATATATTTTGTTGACACATGCAGGTTTTGAACGTTGGATACCTATGAACATGGAGGAATTTTCTGGAGAGAGAACTCTTCATAAGTTTTCTGGACCTTCTAGGGGATCTAGTCTGGTGATGAGGGATACGGCAAGTAGTAGGGCTCGAAAGGCTCAAATTTGCAGCAGGTTGGGATGTAGCAGCAGACTTAATGCTGTAGGTACCCAAAATGCCTGTGTAGACAAGTGCAGATATACGAGGCCCTCATATCGTTCTTTAACAAGTGGGAAAGAAATAGTGGGGAGCTCCTCCAGACGTAACTTGTCAGCAAGCGGTGAAAGGAAATCCTTCTTGGATCGTCAAAAGAAATCGTCTTCTCAGCAAGATTCTGATTCATCTGAAACTAGCAGTGTTCAAGATGAGCCTGATCTTCCAGAGGTCAATCCGCCACCGGGAAAGATCCAAAGAGGACTTCATCTTGAAAGTGGAGGTGCTGAATTTAGGGAAGTTGTACTGACGGAGATGGGAAGTTCGAGTGCGGCATCAAGTTCAAGATCTATGGATAACAATTCCCTTGATATAAGATCTGATAAAACAGATAGTACCACGAATTCCTCTGTTTCCACGGCATCGAGAAGCACCAGCCAATCTGCGCGTACTAATCTTAGCCGCTGTGGTTTGAGAAACATTAGGTGTAATTCAGCATCTAATGTCATCCCTTCCAATGGTTCACCATCAAATCCAATGCCTAACAGAAAGAAAGATGTGATGAAGAAGTCGAATGTTGAAGGTGAAGCTAGTTCTTCAACTAGAGGTAAGATTGCTGGCAGACCATCATTAGAAGGACAAAGTTCCAGTTCTGAAGCAGGCATATCCATATCTGAGTCAAGAAGAGCAAGATGCAGGGCTCTTAATCGGGACAGTGGTGTCACGTCTTTGAGGACTCAAAGGTCGAATAATTATGCTGAGCCAAGGTGTTCATATCAAGGTAATTTGAGCAGGCCTCGAAACAGGTCCCGTGTTATGACCATGCAGGCCCATCAATCTCCAATAGCAGTTGAAAATGCTTCCTCTTCACATTGCGACTTTTCTGCTGAATCTGCCTCTAGTCATGCGTCTACATACAGCCGACCAAGTAGTAGCAGCGAGAGTTCACGACGTGCAATACCATCTGGTCTTGCTGAAATTGGCATCAGCCGCTCCTTGATGAATCAGGATAGGTTTCAACATTACAATATGGCTGGTATTGCTGAGGTATGTGGTTTTCAGGTTCTTTTCTTTTTTCCCCCCAAAAACATTAAGATTTCAAATGGGGTGGTTAATTTTGTAAAAGCAATGTATATAATAACCTTGCCATTGTGCTAGTTCACAAAGGTCTAGATAGTTCCAAAACTGTGCCTTGTTTTATGCAAATTTAGCCTGCATTTGAAACCAAAACCACTAGTTGAGGGTGATAAAACTCTGCACGATGTTGGCCGCTATACTTTTGATGGACAAGAAGTATAAAGATGTAAAATTTCCAAATTATGTTATCTATAGGGATATGATAATTTTGGTCATGATAGGAGCAACAGCAGCAGCAGCACCAGTGTCCTTAAGCTTATATCAATTTAAAGTTTACAGGAGGTTGAAACTGGTTGGGTGGGATTATCAGCTGCTGTTGACATTGCTGATCTAGTCTCTTTGCTTATTTTTACTTTCTGTTTTGAGTGTGTGGCCAGGTTTGAGGGTGGGTCGGGGTTTGAGAATTGCTCAACAAGGGCAAGAGGTGCTTTGCACCATAATCATATTTAATAATGAGTTGATTTCTATAACATGATATATTACCTTATTATGTTATGTTGCAATGTTGTGCAGGTATTGTTGGCTCTTGAGAGGATTGAGCAAGATGAAGAACTAACTTATGAGGTAGATTCTGTAGGTTATGATGTCCTATAGAGTTGCCTGTTGCTTTTGACTCTCTATAACCATCTTGCAGCAGCAACGTGCTCAAAAAAATAAAACAATATACTTTTTAGTGCATCACTTTTATGGTCAACCTTGAGAAGAGAGTGGATTGATCTGATGTTTTCATGGATTCTAGTTGTGCTATGGCACTGATAAAACTTGCTTTCTTTCTTTGGCCTCTTGCAGCAATTAATTACTCTGGAAACCAATTTGTTTCTTAATGGGATGAACTTCTATGATCAACACAGAGATATGAGGCTGGATATTGATGATATGTCATATGAGGTTTGTCTAAGCATCACGATTGTGTTATAAATCAATTTTAATCCTTTGGTCTCATATTCAGGACTTAATATTGCTTTTTTTGGTTTCAGGACCTGTTGGCTCTAGAGGAGAGGATGGGTACTGTAAGCACTGCACTGACAGAAGAATCATTGGTGAAGTGTATCAATAAAGAATTATACCATCCTACAGCTTCTGCCAGTGGGCAGAATGATGATGTCAAATGCAGTATCTGTCAGGTGAAAATTAAAGTGAACAGGTTTCGCAGAGTCATTTTCTAGTTGTTACAGATGATTAGTGAGGCTTGGCTATAAGGAGAAGTCAATTTGATATTTTGTGGTTTTTATCAGGTAGTATGTGATATTTAAAAAACAACTAAAAATGTTTCTCTCATCTGCTGGTTCTAAGGCCTTAATAGGAGAAAGTTGCTGGCTCTAGGTTAATTGTTCTATAGAGTACCCGAGGTTAATAGGCTCTGCCATACCCATTTATGAGCTGAATAGATTGGCCTACTAATGTTGCTGTCTTAGTCAGCTACCCTCAAGGCCATCATGAATGGGTTCCAAAATGGGCTAATAGGTGGAAGGTTTGTGTGAATTAGCTGCCAAATATTTTATTTGTGGATGAAAAAGAACCAGGTTTTAGTTGCTTTTGAAGTAGAAATGTGTTTGGTGATTATGATTTAAACTGTTATATTTTGATGGAGTTGTAGATTTTATCAGGGAAAGATCCCAACTCGGGGCACCCAGACTTTTTGATCTAATTTGACATATCAATTGCTTTCCAACTAGTCTTCTTATGGTTTGAAAACAATTTGGAGAAGACCCATTGTCTCAGATAATTCTCTTCTGGTGTTTCAATTCCAGTGAGTTTTTAAGAAAAATTTCCGAATCATTTCTTTTTAATTTACATTTAATTTTGGAGAGAACATGAACATATTTAACTTCTAAAATGAAAACACATCTTTTAATTTTGCGAATGAAACAATCTGTTCGTTATCAATAATTATTAGCTGCTCATCATAAAGAATGAAGAACATCAGTTTGCAGAGTTCTTACAAGCAGGTCCAAGATGGTCACTAGTTTTGTTCCATATGTTCAATTGCTCATTGCAACTGTCAGACTGTCTTCCGATTTTAGCATGTTTTATCTTATACGTCTTCCTGTGGTGGTCGTATTTTGATAATTTTGTATACTGGTCACAGGAGGAGTATGTAGCAGGAGATGAAGTTGGGAGGTTGGCCTGTGAACACGTGTATCATGTGTCCTGTATACAGCAGTGGCTGCGGCTCAAGAACTGGTGTCCTATTTGTAAGGGTTCTGCAGAACCCTCGCCGTCATCTTCCCTGCCGCGACCAACAAGTTGAATTCGGTAGTCTGATATTCTTTGTAAAGGAAAGTGCTTTTCTATCTCCCACGCTTCCGGTGTACATATTTGATATTTTTGGTGACTCATTCAATCAATAAACCCTGCTCTCTAGTCTCTTAGTGGCAGAGGATGAACGTTCCATGGAAAAAACCGGAATGCAACTTCTAATGTTTTCAGTCTGCTGTTCGTGGTTGGTTTTACGCTTTTGTTTTAGGGTGAATGGTACTAGGAATCCCTTCATAGTCCAGCATTTTTAAGAGCGAAGGGCGTTGTCCATGGAGATCATGGTCCATTTCATGGTGGAACAGCGAATTCTTGGCCCTTTCTTCCTTGTCATGGCAAGTCTTTGTGAAATAATTCTGATGAGAAGAAAAAAAGGTGTTCGATGACAAACCAAACCCTGCTAGCACATCTCTAGACACTTTAAGGATCGATTTAAATCAATCGTGCAAGTATTTGCTCGACTTTTTGGGCTTCTAGAGCTAGTCAATTAGTTATGGCACCCGGTGCATGTCCCCAAGGTTGTCTTAAAGTTCCCCCGTGGAATTTGCTGCCCCTGTTGGTTCTTGGATACCAGCTTGGTAGCGCAAACGATTGCCTAGACCCTTTTTCTTCACCAAAGTGTCTTAAAGATTATGAGCCGTTGATATGCTACCAAACTCATTGATCCCATAATTGCTGTAGCTTTTGGCGAGCATCGTTTGTGTTTGACACGGTTCGTCGCTTTTATTAAGAATTAGCTGGAGACGAAGTTCATGGATTATGAGCTTGATGGTACCACCTGCAAGAGCGTTCTTGTCAGCCAACTATATGGTGAAATTGGACCTTAGACATCTGGAAGATTCAAGAAGTGGCCGATGGCAACGGGTCTCAAACATGACCAGCTTTCCTCCAACTAGACTGCGCATTGTGGACTGATACTTGATGGCTCAGGAAGATCTGAGAGAACGCAACCTTGTTTGCCAGGAATGAGATAATCTCGTATCGACAGATTGGTCACCTAGACAAGCATGTCTTCCAATCACAAGAGTGCAAACATGCACTCTAGTATCAAGGCAATGAGTCACATATTCACAACATGGACCGCCACAATCCAAGTTACTGGCTGATGAACTAGCCAGTAACTTGGATTGAAATGGGAAAAGAAGCAAAACGAAACAGAGAACCATGGACTTCGTCCCCTCATCCTAGCATACTTTCTCGAGTGCAGGATGCACTCAGAAAAACTAGCAACTAAAACGAAGGGAATACATTCAGAAATAGTGGAACAACTTATGAGATCCCTGACCAGTAACATTAACTTTGTGAATGCAATGATACATGGCCTTGTATCAGCTGATCCAAAGACCATTGTCCTGTCCACCTTAGGTGGTCTAAATTGTTGTACTCATGCGCAATCATCAGTATCGACCATTCAAGGACAAGGAACAAAGCAGCATGTCTGCAGGTTCTCTGAGTCTCAAATTCTGTTTCCAAACACTAACTACTCTGTTGGATGGCTTGTTCACCAACTCAGCTCATGCATTTCTTGGCAACGATGCCAAAGGAATTTTCCTTTAGGCAATTAGAAAGTCCGTTTCCTACAACAATCCACACACCGAACTGACCTGTATCGAAAGCATGAGTTCACTTTGGATTAAACTTCTTTCCTGAGTGTAAGCTTCATACAATTATTAGCCTATGGAGATGAACCTTAGAAGGGAATCGTGACTAAAAGTAACATCAGTTACTTCGCCTTAATTTACACTAACAACAATTTAACCCAAAAACACTTTTCTGCAGCTTTCATCTTTCAGTGCTTCACCAACGCCCAAAACTTCAAATTCTTTCCCTAGTATTCTAGCATTCTTAGCTCTCCATCTTCAAATTAATATGAAGCTTTCACTTGATCTTAAGGAAAAGCTTTGAATGAAGATCAAGTGAAGATTTGCGTAATTAGTTCACTGCTTGCCTATGCCGCAGTCACCATTCTGGATAAGGAGACATCCCATACTTGGACGAACTCTACTAAATCAGCCTATCACATAAATACAACAGTTACTCTCATATGGGCAGCCTGGCAATTTAATAATTTAAATCAGCAAGGATCACCAAGGAGAGCTGTGCAAAAGGATATCTGCCTTGTTTATTTACTTGATACAAAGGTCCCATCACTAGGGGAAAAAATAACAAGATTTGACATTTGTAGATTATTTATATTGGACAGAGAGCATGTGTTTGGCTCTATAAACTGTACATATATATTAGGAGCGGCTCAAGCAGAACATAAGAAAAAAAATTAAGCACTACATAAGAGCAACAGTTGAGCAAGATATCAACCAAAAAGAATAGGCTAGGTGAATGGAAGAGCCAAAACATCAAGGCCATTCAAAAATTTCAGCTGAAGCCCATCTGCATGTTTACCTCAATCACCTCTAGCTGCTGATTCGGTGACTTCTGTTTGGTATTAGAGTCCAACCACGAAAACATGAGATCTCATCTGTATGCATATGCATTTCTCCGTAAACTGACTTTTTATTATCAGAAGAATAATTGCAACTTGGGTTCCTCAGGTTCCTCAGTCAGCCAGGGATCTAGCCCAAAATTTTCTATCCTTCTCTTTCTGCCAAAATAGTAAAGATCACATCATCAATTTGGGTGAAAGGAGGACATCCACTGCATGTCTCATAGAAGAAAGACAACTAAAAACCACCAACAAAGGATCTAGGGTTGCATAACCCTCCAGTTAAGAAGCATCTTTAACAACCATATTAGGCATAATTAGTACATTGATATTGCATCTGAATGACATTATTAACACCAAATCCATTTACATGTGTAGCACCAATTTTGTTTATTCCTTTTTGGTGGACAAACTAGAAAATCCAACAACACACTAGGACAACACCCAACATGGTTACTTGAGAGATTAAGGAAAGTACACAAGCATTTCAACTTCTGTGGACTAGTCAAATTGAATGTTTGAGAATTGAGAATTAATATACTTAAATAGCAAGTAAAGAGCATATAAGAAAAAGCAGATGTGCCTATCTGCCTAGCCTGAGTAAACTGGAAATTTAGTGTCCTTAAACAACTGCTCATACAATACCTAATTTCCAGGATGCTGGGGTTCAACATCAAAATCCTAAAAGACTATAAGACTGATGCTCTACTGTGGGTGTTAGCATGAGTTATTCAAGCTAAAAACATACATATACTTTTATTCCACTTCTATAATCACTCTATTATGTTCGCTAGATTCCTTTGCTATAGTTTCGTATAACCTTGGCATTTAGATAAGCTTTTCTTTTAATGAGGCAGAACACTGACTACTAATATCCATGCTCACACAAGCCCATGTAAATACTTCGCAAGGGATCTGTACTCAGAAGCAGCTCTCGCAACTGATTTGTGCCCCTCAACTAATCATTATATACCTGCATTTGAGCTTCTGCCACTTAATTTTGCAATTTTCTTTCTATTCCCCTTGAGCATGTAACTTCAAGAATATTTTTCACGGCAATCTCTAGAGCTAAAGTGAATGATTAATTAAAGGAACATTTCATTTGAAAAGTCATGTATGTACATTTCTTAAAGGTCTCTCCTTGAGAAATGCCCAGGCCACTGCTTTTAATATATTTCATTATTCAAACTTGGGAGAAGAATAAGTCCTATTTCAATGCACATGCACTTGGAGAAACTGAGTCCATAGGTCCATTCAAAACCCCCAAAATGAAAAACAGAAACCATGTCCACTGAAGAAACTTAAGCGAAGACACCTGACACCAATTGTCAAAATGAATATATCGTATGCAGAGTACATGAATATAATTGTCATTCCCGTAAATAATGTGGATATGACACTTGTGCAAATTCCTTGCCAAGGCTGATGATGGGATCAATCAATTCTATATGTATTAAACAACCATTGGTGAGAGCTCTCGCTTAAGGAAATGAGCCAGCAAAACATGTCATTGAGCATCTATTAAAGCATAACCGCAATAACTACACTCCATTCATTCTCAAATTTGGCACAAACAATAGACAAAACCTACCCATTTACACAGAACTATAATGAATATGTTTCTATTAAGGGACAATCTGTCGATTTGCTTCATCTACACTCAAGATGCATTTTGGGAGAAGATGAGATACAAAAATGTCTACTTAAGGATAGACAAATTTCACAAAACCAATCATCACAGGTTAGATACTATCCTCAACTCACCATTGCCCAGCAGGAAAAAATCCTGCCCATACTTCACATCTAACCGAGCACAGCTTTAGATTCACAGATAAAATGGTATGGTAAATACATGTAAATTGATCGGTTTATCCTTCTTACATTTGCTATAGATAGGAATAAATGATTCGTGATTCCCCAACTCATTGTAAAAAATATGGCAACTTAATTCAGGCTTTCTTCATTAGAAATGTAACAGTTTTCAAGTTTGGCCAAGTGGATGAAGTGTGTAATCTTTTCAATGATGGATAGGCTTCCCGTAGTTTATATATGTCTAAATATAGAAGTACATTCTATGCATACAATTGACATATGTTGCACTTGAAACCTATAGATGTCAATGTTTAAATTAGGTTTGTACGTCATTGCCAAACAAGGAAAATTAAGCATGCAAGTCTAGTGAAGACTATCAGAAATTGAATGTTTTCCAATGTAAGTAAATTACCAAAGTAGTCCAGATTACTTTTTCTACTAAAAGTGCTCCAGTGCTTGCTAAATTGTATCTTTTGTAGAACCACAGAATTACAATATTTTGCAATCTCCAAATAATATTCATAGGAAATGTCGTTAAAATTATAAAATTGTATGAAAAGCATGTACACCATAAAATTAATTGATTTTAAGACTGGATTAATTTTATAATACACTCAATGAACAATTCCATCACTCAATCTAATAACCAAAAGAAACCACCACACCATGTAATAACCACAAACAAAATCAAATTAGATATACAGATCTTAAATACTGACATGACAAAGGATAAAACTCAAAATTGTTGACAGACATAGGAATTCTTGTTGGCAATATTCTTCAAAGCCAATGTTTTATATCAAGATTTTGGGGTTGTTCCCTCAAACTAGTTACTTGTACTTCGGGTCAATTGCAGTTGATTGTGCCTATCAAAGACGAAAGAAATTTAAAACATGAGGTTGAATTGTCCCTTGCTGACTAGCTAGTGAATTTTGTCAACCTCCATGGCTTTATAAAACAAGGCTATTTCCATCCATGCTCATAATTTTCGATCAGGTTGTTCCCACATTGACCACTTAGTGTAGGTTGTGAGCATCCACAACTTTTATAAAGCATCATTTAGTGTTGGAAAAGCACTCTTAAATGATGTTTAAAGGTTGGTGGGCTCTAATATTGAGATGGTTGAGTTCCTTTTTGGGCTTTCTTAGGAGGCCATTAGAGAAGAAAGTAACTGGAAAATGAGGATGACTCAGCATAAGTCAACACACATTTTTAACTAGTGCAGCGAGTTGACTCATGATCCTAGTGCTAAGTCCACTCTGATTCTGTTTGTAGCATGACCTGACGAGAATTGACGTTTTGACTCATGATATCATACAAATTCACAAGTGAAAGCTTCAACTACATTAATTAGCTTTTAGTTTCAGGATCTGATAAAGACGGTGAATGCATTCAGTGTACCAAAAGCCAGGGTTAGACGGTCTTAAATTTAACAATTATTTATAGATATCTCTCGACTTCCATAAAATATAAATGTACCTATTTTAAACAAGTGATTGATAGTACATGCTCCCAAATGGGAAGATGTTTGCTTTCGATGTAACATCGGGAGCATCTTTTCCAGCATGCACCCTTCTCCCTGATATAAAAGAAGGCACTGGGGTTAGCTAACAACTCTTACATACTGAAATAGAACAAGAGAAGCTTAAAGAAGATGGGGAAACAGAAGCAGCTACAGACTCCAGGTGTCTCGAATCATTTGAACATGACATTTCTACATCGAGACTGCACAACTTTAAGTGTTAAAAGTAGCTCGCGTGAATTATGCATTGAAAAGCATCTGGGAGAAGGGAAAAAGATATCGATTTCTAACTATGAAATTTAATCCTTCGTGCAAAGTCCATGAATCCATAATAAAAAGACGACATCCTTAAGCAAAAATGAACAGTGACTATGGATTTATCGCTATTTGATGTTCTCACCAAGGCAACTTAACGTAAAATCTTCTCACTATATGGAGATCTTTATATTCAGTTGAACTTCAGGAATTGGTGAAAGTAACAGATTCTCGTACCATCAGAAATTGCATTTACATATCACATTCCACAAAATAAAGCAGTGTCAAGAATGTCGCCTTGGTTTACAAAACCTTCATGAGAAAGGGTGACCGTTGCTATACAGCTGAACCAAAAATTTTTGGACAGCTGCTCTCTTTCATTGATTATGCACTTAATATGGCTTGAAAGTTGTCACTAATTTTTCAACCGTTTCGAGTAAATGACGAAGATATTTCAAAGGCCCGGCCAGAATGAAGATTCACCTGAATGATGGTTTTCTAGTCAAAGTATGCTATTTGATCTCCTCATGAAGTCAATGCTTTAATGCCTTTGCTTTTGCACATTCAGGATGCTGATAGAGGAATTGCTTTTCAAATGAATACTGCCAGACGAATGGCAAGCCCAAGATGATACATTCTCCATCTGTGCAAAGTATTTAAATAATCTGGAGTCTCCAGCCCTCAGTTTATCCAGGTTATCTTCACAATGATCTAAATCCTCTGATATGATATGAAATGTCAATTTAACATACATATCAAAGTTGATTAACTATTTTGACAATTTGCAAAAGTAAACATTAGAAACTGTAAAACTCTACTGCACAGGTTTTACCTTTGAAAATCAATGCAAGATAAACCTTGAAGATCCTTAGAATTCATTCTCATGGACAATGCGTTGCGGGAGAGCAGGAGCTTGGTGCTGACTATGCAAGCGAGTCAACCGCAATGCAAAAACGTTTGACAGAGCAATTAACAAAGGGATCTTTAATGAAGCACCTCTGTCACTTAATTCTGACTTCCCCCATTTGCTGCAGCAGGCAAATGCAGATTGAAACATAGGCATGTACTTGATAAGAGCAAGAACAAGGGATCAGAACACAGCCACTTTTCTGAAGACTTCTATTGAGTGCAATGGACTGTCTAAGAAGAATATATCAACAAAGAGCATCTCATCTCATCCCTCATATGAACGCATGGAAATTTTTTCAAGCTGCAATGGCCAGTCTTCTCCAAGTTGCCGTGGGTTTAACTCCATTGCAGCCTTGAAATCAAGCATAGATATCGAGCATGGCGAACTCTCTTCCTGCATGCCTGCAACTACAGGGCTACTACCTCGTGTAGCCAAGTGATTTTTTGATGAGGACATGCCAATACTGACCCTTCCTGGAACTTGCAGCTTCTGAAGAGGATGCCCTTTTGGAACATTCCCAGGTCTAGCCCCAACCAACTCAACACAAGACCTGATCAACTGCTTCAAGTATACATCTAAAGAACTGTTCAAGATATTCGCACAATCTTGGGAGACCCCTCCAATTCCCTGACCTGCTGCAATCTGCTCCATTCGTTTCTTCAGCATTTCTGAGTTGAACAGCTGACCATAATCATAACAGCTAACATAATCACCATTGTTTGCTACAGGAAAACTTCTAGTGCCGCCACCTATACTAGGAGAGCAGAGTGGGATCCCAAGGGGGGCAACCAGAGAATTTCTTGCAGAATCTAAGATATGTACCTGCTCCACATCTTCCCTTTCTTCAAGAACAGGAATAAGTGTCTGATCTTTACCATGTGCCCTATATTTATTTATTGGTTGCTGAATTGATCCTTCCTTTTCATCCTCAGGAGGCCGAGTAACTGACCGCATATGCTGAAACGGTCTTGTGTAATCTCGCGGAGTCAACTCACCATTCTCCCTGATAACCTTCCTACCACTCTCTTCAGTACCTGAAGAGTGAGACAAGCAATCCGCTTTGCCATTTGGTCCCAAAGGACTTGGCCGATCCTTGACTTTGCGATCACGGATTCCAGACCTGACCTTTCTAGGGGACAGAGGAAGGACACCATTAGACCACACAGAAACATTTGGGTTTTGATTCGGGATGACTGACAAACTTTGCTCATGTCCATCTTCTCTCCTGAGTGAACTCTTTGGATCTTGAGAAACGGATGGAGGTGGAGTTTTGGCTTGGAATGCGTTCTTCAGTATTGACCGTATCAATTGATTGTGAAGTGGAAGATTCTCTCTCCCAAGCACCCGGCAGCATAACTTGTCAAACTCAACCTTGTTCAGCTTCTGGCTCAAAAACCTATCCAAATAATAAAAGTACAGCTTTGACCTTTCCACTCCTAACCTCTTGACTATTTGAGCTTTCAGGTCAACTAGATCAATTCTCGAGCTCTGCTGCAGTTGCATTTCTTCAAAATGGAATTATCAAAGGAACACTTTCGAGTAAATGCAGCACCCAACCAAAGTCAAAATCAAAAATCTCCCCAGCTCCCAGAAACCCAAAATTCTCTCATCTGAAGACCACTCATTGCAAGAACAACTGACGAGGACTTATCTGGGAAAAAGGGGCACTCAAAGACTCTCCAATACATGTCATGATCCTGAATTCCCAATTAAAAAACTCATAAATAACATTTAAGTTTCCAAAGAACACAAAATCGACCAACCCAGGAACAACACAGAGCAAAACCAAGTCTCATATCTTCAGCAAAGACAGAAAGACCTCCCGAGCAAAGCAGGTCTCAGCACATTCAGCCACTTCAAATCAAGCCGCACCACCCGACCGCAAGAATCAGAAACCCTAAATTTTAAATCATCCAATGGCGGTGCTTCGTCTCTGCCTACAGAAAACATCAAATTAAGTTACTCCCCGCGCCATGGAGCACCCATTGCCACACACCACTCAGAAGCTACTTAGTTCGAAACGTTCGAATCTAAGTCCAACAGAGAAGAGAGAGATCGGAAAGCCGGGAAATTTCGAGCAAGAAACAGAGCAAAAAACCAACGAAGGGAAATAACCCAATCGCACAGAGCAAGAACCAATGGAGGACGAGAGCGAAGGAAGAAGGAGAGCCTACCCGGAAAAGGGTGTCCGCAGATTGGTCCAGGAACTCGACCCGCGAAGTCGCCGAGGAGGATTGAAGAAGAGGGTGGTGGTGTCCGACCGGGAGCAATGACGGGAGTCGAATCTTGAACACAGCTTCGGAAGAAACCCAGCTGCCGATTCTCGCTTCGAGAACCCGGGTTCCGTCGTGGGTCGGGGGAGGACGAATTGCTGGCGAGCTCGTGTCGGGAAGGCTTTGATCTGCCGGAGCTTGTCAGTAGATTGCGTCCCTCGATCGCTGCTAATCCTACGCTCCCCTCTCTCTCTCTCTCTCTCTCCTCTCTTCTCTTCTCTTCTCTCTCTTCGTTCTTGGTCGCTCTCCTATGCTCGCTCACTCACTTCTCCTTTCTTTTTTGCCTTTTTCTTTTTTAAATAACACTGCGGAAATTCAGTTTTGCGCCTGTTTTTTCACCCCAATTTCACAATTGCCTCCATTTTTCTTTCCTTCTTTTCTGTCTCCAAGAGGTTTGCTCGAGAGGGTGTGTGCCAGATTAAGAGAATGGGATTGGGTCAAAGTGGGGAAATTTTTCATCATGGATCAGTTCTTGGCTGTCAAATGAGAGGGAAGAAAAATTAGGAAGAATTTCCAAAAAAAAACCCTAAAATATTACCTAATTCGAAAAGAATGGCCCCATGGTCGACCTTATCTCGGTTAACTTAGTTGGATGACTTTTCGAGTCGAGTAAACTCGCTAGCTCATCACTATTGAAATATCGGCCTTATGACGAGCTTGTGTGACTTGCACATGAATTCTTCTACTCATTTTGGAGGCTTTGTAATTTAAGAATGATATCTAATTAAAATGTGTGTGAACCATGATGCTTAAATTAAAATGCCTAATAAGTTATTAACAAGAGGAAAAAAAGTGGAAAATTTTCTTATTTTAGGGTTTCTACATTCAAGGATGGAGGATCAAGGGAGGTATGGAAGGAGGATGAAGGGTGCATTTGGTTCAGTTTTGCAAAATCCCCGCTAACCCGAGTGAGCATTCAAATATCTGTCCTACATTCATTCGTGAGGGTACTCCTAATGGATTGAAGACCATATCAACAGGTCTTCCATCTTGCAAATAAGGCATATCTTGTCTAGGTAAAAATTTGGAAATGATACATTTATTTCCATACCTTCCAGCTATTTTATTACCCACTTTGATTTCACGTTTTTGTAAAATAAAGACACAAATAGTTTCATATTATGACTAGTAATGCAGTACAAATAATTCCCAATATCGACATTTGGAATAGAAACAAGCAAAAAGCTTTTCATAATTTTGAATCATAGATAATATAATTGAATTGTCAAAACAAAAATTGATAAATACGTCGAATATTTGGCATTGGCAGAAGACATGAATTGAATTGAAAAAAAAAAGAAGTAAGTCGTAGAAAAAAGACGTAGTATTAGTGTCATTTGTCCTATATGTGCAAATAAAAATCGGGCAGATTTTTTTTACTCGGAGTAGAGCATAAACCTAAAAGAATTGAAAAAAGTCCCATTCAGGAACAAGAAAATGACATCGTGATTTGGATTAGATCTCGATGAAACAATACATCAATGAGAAGTTTATTTCATAAGTTTAATGGAATCTTTAATGGAACTTTAGCTTTAGCTAGTCGTGACCTAGAAGCCACCGGTTTCACTTGGTGGGCTAAGAATGCACGACTTATCAATTTATCCGATAAACTATTGGGGGCTCATGTAGCCCATGCTGAATTAATTGTATTTTGGGCCGGAGCAATGAACCTATTTGAAGTGGCTCATTTTATACTAGAAAAGCCCATGTATGAATAAGGATTAATTTTATTTTCCCATTTAGCTACTTTAGGTTGGGGGGAAGATATCAAAAGAAAAAAGGGGTTTGTCTATTCTGTCCAAAAAAAGAAGAGAATGCACATTTGCTTGAAACAATTTACAAATAACTGTTTTACGTCTTTGAGCACGCATAGAGCCTTTGATTATGTCTCGACGAAAATCTGAATGCAAATGCTAAAAGCCCAAAACTACTTGGGGAAATACAATTGCATTTGGTAAAATTTCTTTGCAAATGGACTTTGAGTTAAATGTGTATTTGGTAAAAAAAAAAATTGTAATGGGTTTTGAGGGGCATAATATATGGATATATAATTTGAAAATTGAATAAAACCCTTCGCCGGACTAGCGAAGGGCTATGGTTCGTTAACGAGCCAGATTTGGCGCCAATGGCCATTGGCTCGAGTGGGCTCAAGCGACCTCCGGTGAGGGTTGTGCGACCCTTGGTGAGGGTCGCTCGACCTAGGTGCCGTGCGACCTAGGTGACCATCGCTTGGGTCTTGTGGTCTTAGGCGGCCCTCGCTTGGGCCTTGCGAGGGTTGTGCGTCGTTGTCGAGGGCGGCGGAGGTTGTTTGGCCGGCGGAGGTCGCCCGACCTTCGCCGGCCATCGGCTTGGTCATGTGACCCTCGCCGAAGGTCACTTGACCTTGGGCGACCTTAGCTAATTGCTAACGGCCATTGGATCTAGCTCGCTAGCAGCCGTAACCCTTTGCTGGATCTAGTGAAGGGCTGCCTCCTTTTCCAATTAAAAAAAAAAATCAAGGGCAAAATCGAAAATATGAAAAATTAGTGAGGATAATTTTGGAAGGGAAAAATTAATTTTAGCATTTCACCAAATGCTGAAAGTTCAAAACTAGTAGGGTTTGAAGGCCAGCTTTCAACTGAAAGCTAGCTCCAAAGCTGGTCCAGCATTTCCCAAGGGGCTTTCAAGCCTTATAGCCCATTGAAAATGTTGAACCAAATGCAGCCGAAATGATGCAAACTTGGCAAGGCACTTTTGTGAGTAATAAGAATGTGGCAAGTTTGGTTTTCAACTTACTGATTCAAGTGCAAATTGTTCTCATTTTTAATCTTTGAGCGTGCTGATTGCGACTTCTTTAAATGGATTAATTATGCATCAGTGATGATCCAATCCCGCCTGAGGCATTTGGTGAACTTCTATGATGCAACGATCAAAACCCAATATTTTGTATAATGAATCTCGGGAGAAGATCTATACTTTTAGCTAAAGCTCTTGAAGATACAGGGAATACCTAAATCATGAACAACCATTTTTTCGGTGCATATCGCTTAAATTAAAATGCCTAATAAGCCACATAGAAGAGGGAAGAAAAGGGAAAAATTCTTACTCTAGGGTTTCTGCATTTGAAAATAGAAGATCAATGGAGATGTGGAAGGAGGATGGACCAATGCAAAATCGGGAGGCACTTTTGTGTGTAATAAGAATGTGGCAACTTCGGTTTCAATTTATCAATTCAAGTGCAACTTGTGCTCAATTTTAATCTTTGGGCATGCTAATTGCAGCTTCTTCAAGTGGATTAATTATGCATTGGCTACGATTAATCTTGCTGGGTCATTTTATGAACTTTTACAATGTAACGACCAAAACCTAATATTTTTGTATGATGAATCTCAAGAGAATATCTAGACTTTTAGCTAAAACTCGGATAAAATTTGAGATAGAATAAAATTTATCATATTTTGCATTTGGTACTTATTCAAGATAGGATAAAGTCAAGTATAAGAGGGATATAGGCCGGATAAAATTATCTCATGAGAGAGGTGAGATAAATGTGGGTAGAATTTCTATTTCCATAATAGCAAAGTTATTTTTCTTGAATAACAAACTTATTAAATTAACAAAATTGAAATTATATTTCAATATAAATAGTATTTGGCTTCTAGCATAAGAATTCAAAATAATAAAAATTATAAATTTAGTATTTGATTTAATCTTATTTTTATTTATATATTCGACTTTAATTATATCTTATAATATAAATTCAATATATAAATATAAATATATATTTATATTTTTTTACATATTTTAGGCATATTAGTACAATTTAGTATTTAATAAAATTTAATTAGAGAACGATGGAAGGGGAAAATAAGAAAAAAGAAAATATAAAAAAAGAGAGGAAAAATAAAATAAAAATAATTTGGCAAATAGTGTCGCAAGAGATTCTTACTATCTTTGTTTGTAAATATTTAGGTTTATTTACACTAATATGCCATTTATACAAAAATAATGTATATGATTAGATGTTAATATATCCGACTTTATTATTGTGATTGATTAAATAATGAATAAGATATAACAAAATTCCTATATTTTATATTCTATCCTATCCAATCTTATCCTGATTATAAATTAAGGACGACCAAATGAAGCCTTAAAGATGCAAGCAATACCTCAATTGTGAACAACCATTCCTTTGAAGCAATCTGTAATTTCAATTAATCCCACAAACAATTTTGGGAATAGATTTCATGGAAATGGAGCGAGGCTTGTAGCCTAGAGAATCAAAGCATAAAAAAGGTCAATAAAAAATCCCAATCACTATGTATACACATGAAGCAAAAATATCAATATTACATGTTCTTGCATTATTTCTCCCAAAGATCTCTCTTGCGCTCAATAAAATTATTAAGTGAATGTGTCGATAATGAAATAATTCGATCTCTAGACAAAAATATCAATATTGCATGACCTTGCATATTTTTTTCTTCACCGCATTCCTCTACATTTGCAAATTGGGAACATTGTTGTTTAAGAATAGCGTGGCTGCATCGCATATAAACATAAGCAACGTCATGATTCAATTTGAATCGGCCGGACAAGTGATTAGACTTTAAATGTACAAAAAGGCCCTGCACTCATTTGAACTTTCAAGTTTAAGCCCACGGGAACCCGGCCTCTCTCTAAGGATTTGGCCCTTTCTCTTCCTCTTTGCTTAGGTAAACATTTGCCATTCCAAATTAGGAAAGAAAACAATAAGAAAATAAGGGTGCATTTGTTTGAGGAAATGTGTTTTCTCGGATTAATTCTTTGAAGTTTCACTCATTGGTTTGTTGAAAATGGTTAGTTAATCAAAAACACTTTCGATAAAGGAAAATATTCATATATAAAATTAGAAAAGTAAATTCCTAAACTAAATAGGTAAAAACACTTTCTAGATTTCTCTTCTTGAATTTTTTAATGATTTACTTTTTCTTTCATTTAAAAGATCAAAATTTAAAAATTTAAATATTTTTCTTTTTTGTTGTCCTTCTTCCTCCTCCACCAATTGCTAGGCCTTAGCAATTGACTACAAATGTGGGCCAATGAGGGCGAGTTGGAGCCTCGCTAGCCTCGCCACAGCAAGCTTGAGCTCAACCTTGGGTGAGGTTGGTGAGGCTCGAGCTTGCCCAAGATTGGTCAGGTTAGCCCTCGCTAAGCCTTAGCTATGGCGCTAGTGACCTTGTTGGGGCCGTTATTGAGGCTAGCCAACTAGTGGAGGAGGAAGAAAGAAAGAGAAAAGAGAGAGTAAAATGTAAAAACTAAATTATTTAAAAATGATTTTTTTGAGATAAAATCATGAGATTGAAATCATTTTTCAAATGAGATCCAAACACTTTTCAGTCATATATTTCCAAATAAAAGAAAATTAACCATTTTCCCAAAAAATATTTTCCTGCAAAATATTTTCCTTTTTCATGAAATTTTCCTCGAAAAATTTGGCTAGCATAAAAAAAAAGGAAAGGGATTCTAAGCCAAATTGGAAATAACAAAGAAGGAAAAAGAAATTAAGGAAATGTGGAAAGAAATTAAACTGGAAATGAAAAGAGGAAAGATGAGGAAAATTGAGAGGACGGTTTCCTTCTTTCTGAGGCAAAAATTTGGTCATATAGGGGAACAATTCTCGGCTGTACAAATAAAACATACTCGGCTATATACAGAGCTCAACAAATACAGAGAAGGTAAGGCACGATACAGAGGGAAAAGCGAGTAGGAAAGAGGATAAGAAAGAGTTGGTTTTTCAGTAAAAACCAAAGAAAATAGGCATAGTGATTCTAGGCCGGAGAACAGGGCAGAACAGAGAAGAATTTGGGCCAAAATAGAGGAGAGACTGTTTGTATAGCTAGTCGAAGTCCCCTAATGTAAACCTGCCAAAATGCGTTATAGATCCATTTCTCGATCCATATTTGATAGATTGAGTTGTTACAAGAGCAAGTTATGTTTATAGTAATTGAATCATAAATGAGTTTAAAATGGTAAAACCCAAAATAATATAGGTATTATATAGGTTCACATCTTGCTTACAACATCTAATTCACATTTATGACTCTCTCGCCCTCACTTATTTTGTATTATGACTATTGCTTTTACTTTAGTTTGGGTATGAGCTTTATAGATTATGTCAAATATGGAAGTATTTTAAAAATATGGATCAAGTTAGATATGGATTACTAGATTTGTATTGAATAAAAGTATATCAAAACAGGTTAATTTGGATCATACCATTTTTGACTCAATCCATTTGCTTGATGGATTTACCCTCAAATGACTTGTAGAATTAGTTATCGTCCTTGGTGGTTGCAAGGTGAAACATCCGTGACACTTGCACAATCCTATTATCTGTTTGTTATGATTTGATCCAAGTGTTTACCCCAAAATGGGTTTGTAATCCCAAACCTAGAACATGGCATGATTCGTTGTGGAATGAGTTTTACTACAAGTTATGATCCTTCGCGCTTGATTTCGTCTTATAGTTCTCTCATTAACTTATTATGGATGTTATGATATGTCATCTTTTTTCATCGAATTGATCTCGATTGCTTTTTTGTAACTTGTTTCAATGCATATATTTGAGACGGTAATCAGATTACAAATGTTATTCTAATTCAAGTTAGTTTGCATCGTTTTGATTCACGTTTGCTGTTGCATTTCTTGAAGGTTCGTTCGCAGATCGTTAAGGCTCGTCCTGGGATTGCATTTAAGTTTGGGAGAGGGCTGGACATTCACTGTCCAAACCTTTAACATATGTTACTCGTGTTGTAACGTCCTGACATTTCTACCCATTTTGAGATTAATAAAAAGGGTTAATTCTCAATGCACTATTAGTCGAGTTACCCTGAATTGATCACTCAATAGTAACTGACCTATTCGGAAGGGTAATTAAGAATCAATATGCGTAAGGCTAGGGAAATTGATCCGGGATTTACCTCTCGACCATAAAGATCGAAGAGGTACAATACCATGCCCTTACAAAGCAATTAGCGAATGAAAATAAATCGATTATAGAGGAGTACAAGGCCGGATTGAGGGTTATTCCACATGACCTTGATACTCACGATAATCGACGAAAAACCGATTTCCTTTTTGACTTTGTACGTGGGATGAGAAATTTATTCATCGAGATTACATGACAACCGAGGGTTGCGTGGGGATTTAAGGAACTGAACGTGGATTGAAATTATTTGACCACAAGTCAATTTCGTGCAAAAATCTTAAAAGCCGCTCGGTAGTTTAGGCCATACTAGAGTCATAATTGACGGATTTTAATCTCGATTTTCAATCCGATTTCAAGTATCGAAATTGTAAGGACCTTACGAATAATTATTTTGATGCCGTCTCATTGATCCTCAAGTTTTTACGGTAAGATCGGAAAAGTCATAAAAAAGAGATATCGGGCCGAGAAAATTGAGCCGCAGGAAACGGGCCCAACCGTAGGTCCATTGGACTTTTCGGCCACAAGGGTTGGCCCGCCCAGGGCCCATGGGATTGGTGAAATTCCCATTTGCCCTTGGCTTCTAGAAGATTGATTTTTGGAAGCCTTAACCTTGGTTAATTCTTTAGTAAAACAGTAACCATAGTTTGGGTTGGCTAAACTCAACTTGCCAATTAAGTTTTCACTTTTCTCTCTCCTCTCTCTCTCCCCTCTCTCTCAGCTGCACCTCAGTCCCCTCTCTCTCTCTCTCTCTCTCTCTCTGTTTCTTCTTTTTCTCTTCATTTCCTGTGTTTTCTGCTGTTGTCTTCCTTTGTTTCCCCTATTTCTACTTTTGGTTGCTGCTGTCTTCATGTCTGGTTGCTGCTGTTGTGGCTCCTACTTGCTGCTGTAGCCGCGGCAACTTGCGGTTGCTACTGTGGAGGCTCGGGTTTGCTGTTTCTGTATTTTCTGCCGCTGTTTCTGCATTTTCTGCTGCTGTCCACTGCTGTTTACTGCTGTTTCGGTTGCTGCAAGTTGCTATAATTGCCGTGGGTCGCTACTGGTCATTGTTGCTGCTGTCCAGCCGCTGCTGGCTCTGTTTTCTCTCTGTTTGGTGTCCAAATAGCCATGTCGGGGGCTGTTTTGCCAAGTTAGGTTGTTTTCTGTTGCCCGTTGTCAATTCCGAGCAAGCCGCTCATTGTTCTCGCCGCCGCCGTCGTCCAGGTACCTTCGGAACGTTTAACTTGTGAGTTAATTTCCTAATCCTCGATTAAGGTACTAAACTCCATTAGAGGTTATTATTTTAATGTTAAGCTTGGTTTATGCTTTTAATGATGAGTAATTAGTATTTGTTAATTATTTAATCTTGATTAGTATTAATCATAGTTAGATTAATTTAACCTGGGTTAGATTAAGGTTAGCACGGTTAAATTAAAGTAACCGTAGTTGGTTAAAGTAACTGTAGTCAAATTTATTAATCGTGGTTGAATAAAGTAATTGTGGTTGAATAAAGTAATTTTAGTTGAGTTAGTTAATTGTAGTTGGGTTAAATAGTAATTGTGGTTAATATTAATATATTATTTATTAATTTCGAAATAAATATTAATTAATTATTATTTTTTATTTTCGGAATCAATTAATTATTTTTTTTTGGTAAATAATTAATTAATTAGTTATGGATGATTAATTAATTTTGGATGTTGAATATTTATTGTTGGGTAATTATTAATGGAATATTTTTGGAATAAAGTATTATTTTTGGAAAGTACATAATAATTATTTATGTTAGTATTGATTATTTTTGGTGGATTATTGTTTGTACTTTCCTCATGTGGATTATATATCGAATACATATATACATGCCGCCTTTGATGATATTGTTTAATATGTATTCGGTGGAGTAAATTTGTGGACTACGATTGTGAATTAGGTTTGATGTATTCAACATATTTGTATGATCACATGTGAAAGACATTTATATTCGCGTGACCACGTGTGAAATATTACCGCCTTACGTGTAGAAATTGTGGTGAATTAACATGTACAAACACAAATCATGTTTGCATTGGCTACCCTAAAAGATAATGAAATGAGCATCAGTGATTGATGTGCTTGCATGGTCACATAAGAGCCCGTCACTCGGTGGGGGATTTGTGGTTGACAAAGTCTATATTATCGGAATGCCTGGCGGGGGTTTGGATGCGGATCGTGGTAGAGGCCGGACTTATACTCCTTTCAGGAATGCTGTCTAGACACCAAACATAGTCGTGTCTAATGGGGTGGGACGATGCCCGGTTAGGTCGATAGACTACCAACTTGTGTGTTGGAAGTAAAATTCCCCCAAAGGTTGTTAACAAACAGAACACGAGCGAGTGTATTGTGCATGAGACAACTTGAAAGGTGTTCTAGTTTGATATATTTGTTGCATTGAGGTGGGCATTTAATAAATTGTATCATGCAGGTTTTGTGTGCTAAAAGCGAGGTAAGGATGCCTGTGATTACAATTGTTAACTATTAATAATTGCATAAGAGCATTGGCCTAATCGTGCGTCTAATAATGGTTGAATGGATATTATTTTTTTGTTGATTTGTGGGCGATAGAAATATTGCACGTTTAGGGCGCACCCGAGGTGAGTAGGTCTCCTACTCGAGGTTTAGGTTATTAACTTACTGAAATTTATCTCACTAGTTATTATATAACCATTTCCAAGACCTTAGCATGGCACGCCTCCTAGTGAGGTTTGGTGTCCCAATGGACATGGATACCGTAATCACGCCGCGTCTTGCTCTGGTTAGCCTTTTATCTATGAGCTCCATGTCACCACTATTTGGGTGGATGAGGGCTTGATTAGGGAGACTCCACACCTTTTCAAGGCCTTGTACATGCGACGGGCGATGAGCTCTTTAGTCCCATCAGGGGATTCAAGGGCCCCCTTCTGATGGTTGCACCCATGAGGTTTGGGATCCCATGGCCGTTGATGTCCTTGACGGTGCTGTAGAAGACCCGACTATCGGGGAGGAGGATCTAGAGGAGGATTCGGAAGAAGACCTGGATCAGTTTTTCGCGTAGGCGTTTGAAGCCTACTTTTTGAACTAACCCTTGTACATAGCGGTAGAAGTAAGTTACCCGGCCTAGTCCCTTTTTGTGTAGGCCTACAGGAAAAAGAGCCCAAGGAAGGGCATGTACATATTGCTTTCCCCAGGGTAACTAAAGTAGTGTTTGTTTATGATATGTGTCTTTTTGCTATCCCTATTGCTGTTGTTGATTGGGTGGAGTACAAATTGTTTCTGCATGCGCATAATTCAAAAGTTAAAAATGAATGGTTAACAATGAATCCTGGAAAGTCGCAAATCAAATGACCGCAAGTGAAATAGGGGTTGTTGTGGACTCGAGGACCAGGTCGTGACACGTGTGGTGTAGGGGTCCTTTTTTTTAGAAATTCCACTGCTTATTGCATCTTAATTCTCATGTGTTGGAAAAATTGTCAAAAGAGTACTAAATTCATTACTTTTTTGCCAATTCAATCTTAACTCTTTGCCAATTGAGTCTAAACCATCTTACTTTTAGCCAATGGAGTCAATTTGATCAATTTTGATTGAAAATCATTAACGTGGATACTAGCAGTACCATTTAGATGGTTAGTACTGACGTGAATAATTTTTAATAATATATAATTTTTTTATTTTCCTTTTTCTTCCTTTAGCCGATGACCGGCCATTGGCAAGCCTTGCTTGGGTGAGGGTTGCCCTCGCCTACCATAAGTGAGGTGCAATTGACCCGCCTAGGCTAGGGTGGCCTCACCTGACATTGTCTAGGCCAAATTTGGCGAGGCCAGCCCTTGCCCAAGTTAGGGTGGCCTCGCCCAGCATTGCCTTTAGCTTGGGCAACGGTGAGGTTGGCAAGGGCTCCCCTCTAGTGAGGTTGGCCCTTGCCTAGGCCAGGGCGGCCTCATTGGGCTTGGGTGAGGCCGATCCTTCCTGGGGCCTCGCTTGGGTAAGGGTTCCCTTGTAGGGCTTGCCCTTGCTCAGTTAGCCCTCACTTGTGGTGAGCAAGGCTAGCTTGCTTAGTCATGGCCAAAATTGGTTAAAATATTATTAAAAATTATCCACATTAGCATCAGCTGGACGACTAGCATTCATGACGGTGAGTTATGGCCAAAATTGGTTGAATGGATTCAATTGGCAAAATTTAAAAAGGTTTAGGGCCGAATTGGCAAAATAAGATGTTTATGACTGAATTGGTAAAAGTACAATAATTTTAGGACCTTTTAAACAAATTCCACTAATGTGTTTATATATTCTAATCTCTTTTTGCAATCAGGTTAAAATAGAGAGATTTCCCATGCATGATTTAGACGTTTTCCTTTTATTTAGGGCAGTGCTGTTTCTACCCTTTTTTGAATTAAATACTCATTTTTTTGGTTAATTGACCGAAACACCCTCTTCTCTCTCTCCCCCCCCTCCAATTTATTTATTTATTTTTAACATCCTAACTGACAAATATGCCTTCATTTCTATCATCTCTCTCATCATATAAATGCATAACTACACCCAACAAGATATCATCTTATCCTACATCCTTTTATCACTTTGCCTAAAGGAGGTTATTAATTTTAATTTATGGTCTCACAGGATTTAATCACAAAGCAAATTAGAAGATTAGAAATATCTATTTATAATTGCTATAATGGCTTCTAAACACACATTTAATTGCTTTTTTTGTCAAATAGTTTTAACAAAACTTTATTTAAAGTTAAATTGTAAGATGGATTAATTTTAACAACTCTATTTGAGCTTTTCACACTTTAATCTGACTTGCTAAATGGGAGTTGAAAATCTAGCCACACCTTCTTCACTTTCAAACTCACATCAAATTATTTCATAAAAAAGTTTTAAACATATTTAAAGTTTTGATCCACTTGTCATGAGATTAAATTTACAACCGATATTAATCACTTTCTTTATGGTAAGAGTAGAACAACAAGAAATTCCCTTTTTTGGCTTTTTGTACTTGTCTTTTGATAGTATTTAGACATCATCTAAATATAAATACATTTAGTATTTGATCATGTTTCTAACAAATTAACTTTTCATATTTTGATAAATTTTTTTTTTTTTTTTTTTTTTTTTCAAGATCGGCTAGATAATTATATATATAGTTTCATTCAAACTATTAGATAAATTGTGTGGTCATAAGCCATCAGAAAATATTAATTTTTAATCTTCTATGTAGCTTTTGTGATTAAAAGCATAATGCATTAAATTAAAATTAATAACTCTCAGAAACAAGTGCAGTTTTTTCCTTTAGTCTGGTAAAAAAAAAAAACAAAGTGAAGAGAGAGAGAGAGAGAGAGAGAGAGGGAGGGTTTTGGTCAATTAACTCAAAAGGAGTATCTTAGCTAAAATGGGAGTGAAAATGGCACTACCTTTATTTTATTATTTTTTTGTGTTTCATTATATTGGTTTCTTTTTCTTATACATGTTTGGACAATATTATTATATAAATGAATAAAAAAGCTTTAAGATTGCATTTAGGTATTTATAGCATTATTCTAATAGGATTAGGTCAATTTCTAAGATTGTTGATTCCATGATATTGCATTTAGAATTTTTTTTCTCATCACATACATTAAAATACTTTATTTTATTAGACTATTTGATTTTTTTAGGATTAGTATAATGAAAAACCCCAAGCTGAAACACTTATGATAATTTTACCTTCCATTAAATTCTGTTAAATTTTACTGTCAAACTATTAAGTTGAATGCACCCGGTAGTTGATTAGTATAACGGTTTTAGGGTTATGCTCTCCATTTATCATAAATTTATAAGTTTGTGGTTTTTCATGGCATTAATGCAATTTAACGAAAAGTAACGGAGAGTAAATTTGTGATAAATGTATTAGTTTAGGGTTTTTAGTGGTAACAAAATAAGTTTAAGGTAAATTTGTCATAGTTGTACTAGTTTGTGGTTTTTGGTGGTTGAAAAATAATTCTTAGATAAATTTATTACATGTGTACCAATTTAAGGTTTTTCATAGTACTAACCCTCATTTTTATACATACCTCACAAGGTCCTATCCTCGCCATTTATAATAATGCGTTGTATAATTTTGCCCGATATGGCTCAAGTTGTTTTATTTCTCTCCCAATCTTTCTTTATCTTTATTATTAATTGTTTGATTTTAGTGTTTGAGCACTTATGCATGTCAATAGATTCATTTAAACGAAAAGGATTGAATTAAATAATATTTTGTTAAAAGAAAAAAATGTATCACTAGACGAGTTAGACAAAACTAATATAATCAAGTTTCCAAACTTGAACTAAGGCAAGCTCTCGCATCTTACACAACCCCTAATCAATTTAGATTAGGTTAGTGGTGATGCTAAATCAAATAAATAATAAATGAGTATGACGCCCCATAATATCACACATGACATGTGTCCTTTCTAATTATATCTTCTGATTAGTAATAGCATGCAAAAGGACAATAAAATTTTCTTAACATCCCATACAAGAAATTACATGAGTTTATATATATATATATGCTTCTTTATATTAACACCACCGGTTACCATATTTATATAGAATTCAAATAAATACTATCTTTTACATAAGTTTGGGGAAAATTATGGTCACCTATCATCGACATAGCACACCTACGCCCAAAAGCTTGCATGTACAAAGGTCAAATTATTCTTTCTGGATCGACAACATTGCCCATTGACAAGCCATCACCATCAAAGTCAGGGGACTATCAAAACTCCTAAGTGGTCCAATAAACTCCTCGTCGACCTATACAGTGGAACTACACTTAGTGTATATTACTACTAATTCAAGTATAAGCTTATCTAATTATTTAAACACAAAATACATAGGAGCTGCAAAAAGCAGTGGTGACAGGAATTCATCCTAAATATTTGAAAAATAAGGAGTGAGTCAAAACTCAGTAAATGGAATCTCTAAGTTAAGGTAGGAGATTTACTTACCACTCAATCTGATACCAATAAGTGAGTTTAAAGCAATACAAAATAACCATCTATGATGAGTTCAAGGTAAATGCATTGTCTTTTTTGTCATAATATGCTGATGAAAACAAATAACAACGATGCATGAGATTTGTCATGCCCCAACTCTCAAGCACGCAACAATTCTTATTTCCCTTTGGTCATTTGAATGCAACGTTTAGGACGTGTCACTGACCCATTCATTTTATGTTTCGATTAAACGCATGCGGAAGCAATCCATAATCACTCATTCAATCACAATAATAGGAATAGTAGAGAACACAACTACAAACAGATTCAAAAGCATGACCTTTATTTATTTATTGGTTAACCTTAGCAAGCTTACATATACAAGCTCTTACAACGAGCAACTTCCTACCAAGCCATCAAAAAGATATGGGGGCCAAGATTAACTTGAACTCCTCTAACGTGAGGATCCTTCAAAAAGAGATTTCCCCATACCAGGCTGTGACATCACCCCTTAAGCCCTTGAAAGGGACCTCGAAGGTTACCATTGAGCCAGATGAACTAGGCCACGTAGCAATGGGGAAACAACTCATCTAACCTCACATCCACTCATAACGCAGTGGTACACTTCATAAAGATGGATTCGTACCCTTTAATTGTGGACATCATCACCCGTAACTTAGGTGCTATAGTAAGTCCAAAGCGCACGGGTTGGGGATCCATAACTAAGGGCTTGAAAAACATTTGACAATAAGTGAGGTAAAATCTCAATGAGTTAACAGCTTAAGCCTCATTTAGGAAGCTAACTTGCATCGGGTGCAACCTACACATGGAGTATATCATCAATGGTAGATCAACAACAAAGCACCCTTGGCTTTGTAACATGAGTAGGCACCTTTGCTCAATAATAGCTAACAAGACCATCGAATCAATTCGCAGGCATTCTTATCTCACCTTGGCACATGCACTGCATACAATAAATTATAATGTGCCATAATCTTACAACCAAACTCAAGCATGATAAGAACTCTTTCAATAATTCCAATGCACAAAGCATTCACACAAGCATCCTCGTCTCACCTCGGCACATAAAAATTCACATGATTAATTCACATGTGAGGCCATGCCTACAACCATCATACAGTAAATGCATTTCATAATCCGGGGCACACAATAATTATCAATTCCATGCACAATGCATCCATACGTGTCTAGATTATTACAACCACTTAGGGCCATGCCCGAAATCCATTGAGGGTCTTTTGGCATAACCGGGCATTGTCCCGCCCCTTTAGGCACAACATTGTCTTGGGCTCCCTCACATATAGCATTCCATAAGAAGTATCAGTTTGGCCTTAACTGTGACTTAGCATCCAAAATCCATCAGCAACGGTTTCCTTTATGTGATCACATGGGTGCACTCATGCCAATTTCATTTTTTCCTCATTTAGCAAGTGCATACGTGGTTTGTGCTCATACGTCAAACT
This sequence comes from Corymbia maculata, assembly GCA_014182735.1. NCBI lineage: Eukaryota > Viridiplantae > Streptophyta > Magnoliopsida > Myrtales > Myrtaceae > Corymbia > Corymbia maculata. Next base: position 16,153,575 of record CM024684.1, read on the forward strand.
ATTGCAACTTTCATTTGTAAAAATGCAATAAAATAATCACATGCAATCACTTGTACTTAGTTAACCCATCAAACTCTGCATGCTTCAATTTCAATAATTCCTTGCCCACTCCAACACACAAAACATAGCATATAAATCTGAAAATTCACGAATAACCTCTCATATGGTTATAAAACCATTTTTTAAAATAGCAACTTAGGCCTTTTAATAAGGCAAGTCATTTCTCATGGCAATTTATGCATTAAACAACATAGAATATGCATGAAATCACTACTAATCTCAAGCACAAAGCACATACAACCACAACTTATCATCCACCAATGATAACTTATTATTAATTCAATGATAGCTTATCGTCTATTTAGCAATAGCTTATTACCTATTTTCCAATAACTTATCACCTTTTTGGTGATAGCTTATCACTCTTTCCTTGATAGGTTATTACTTCCACTTATCACTTTCCTTGTTAACCTATCACCTCTCCTCATCACTTATCGCGATCACTTATCAATTCTGCTTATCACTTATCGCGATAGCTTATCAATTAAATCATCATTAATTAGCACTAAACATAATTGCCTTAATTTAATGCTACTCTTAAACGCAATTAACACCCTAATCAAGGATTAGGAGGTTAACTCACCTTTTAATGGTGATGGCAAGGAAAACGGCGACAACAACGCAAGTAGTGAGACAATGGGAACGTGCAGCTACAAACAATGATGTTTACAGCTTGAAATGGCAAGGTGGGTGGTGGCTTGAGTTTCTGGTGAGAGGGAGAGGTAGTTTGGTGAAGGTGGTACATGGTGGTGAGATGGATGGTTTCGTAGCGATGAGACAAATAGTGGCTCGATAGTGGCTAATGGATGGTGATGGAATGGAGGTTGTTTTGTGATGGTGAACGGCGATGATGGCAAGGTAGTGGCTTGGCGATGAGAGAGAGCCAAACCAAGAGAGATAGATGAAGAAAGAGAGAGGGGACACTAGAGGTATGGCCGAAGGGGAGAGGGAGAAAGGGAGAGAGAGTTTGAGTGAGAAAGCGGGAGAAATGATGAGAGACAAGAGCATTCTCCCCTTGAAAGTCTTCTTCATCATTGCATTTCATTAATGAGCATGCACAAATCTCCCTAAAATCCTTTTGGCTCATCATTCTTGGTTTGTATTCTTTCTTCTCAAATCTTCCCATCCCATCCTTCATTTAATGCAAAATCTTCTAGAAGGGGTATTTTGGTAATTCTACCAAAGTAAAGTATAAAATACTATATATGTACATGGGCCAAAATTATGTACAAGCTTGTATAAAATCCATCTTGGGCTCAATTGGTCTTGATGGGCTTAATTTTTTCTCCTTGGGCCCCCAATGGCCGAATCTCATGGGTGTGAGGCCCATTGGGCCCGCCCGTGAGCTTGGGTCCTCATGGCTCCTTGTTCACAGTCCATTTCCAATTTTCCGATAATTTGTGGCCTACTATTGTCAACTTGAGCATCAACAATCTCCTTGTAATCATCCTTAATCCAAAAACCTCGAATCTTAATCCTGCTCCTCAAATAGGAGTTGAGTTGAGGATGTCATAAGATTATTCACTTTAGGGCAAGCAAATGGGATAACATATAATAAGACGTGGTTATCATTAATGAGTTCATTAATAGACATGTATTATATATGCACATATACATGTATTATATTCTTTACTTCTCCTCTCGAACACTTTTGGGATATCTTGACTTACAAAGGATCTTGATTCTTAGGGCATCTTAACATATGAGGCATCGTCACCACTAACATATGGGCGATGGAATTATATAACATAATACTTTCCATATTTAGTCATATGGGGGAAGAAAATTAAGAGTACCATAACTTTCGTACGACGCTTACTTTGATACCAAATTTTTTTTTCGCTCACTTGATTGCCAAATCGGAGTGAAATCGTTCAATTAAGTGCCACTTCCAATCAAAAGTCATATGTGGATTTTTTTTAATGATTTTCCATATTTTTTTTAATAATTTTCAATTTCCAATGTGGATTTTCTAATTCCGACGTGGTTTTTGGTGGTGACTCTCGTCGGCCAACGTGGATTCTTCGTGCAATGGTCCAAAACGACATCGTTTCTCCTCATCTTGTCTCTCTTCTTTTTGCCCTTTTTTCTTTTTCTTTTTTTTTTCTATAGGACCGGCAAGGGTCACCGGTGACCTTTGCAAGCCCTTAAAAAAAAAAAAAAAAAAAAAAAAAAAAATTCCAAAAAATTAACAAAATATTAAAATATTGTCTATTGGTTGTCAGCTTTTCCGGTGGCTAAATCGAAAGTGGCATTGAAGTGAACATTTGTTTAAACTTGTGGCACTCAAGTGAGCAAAAAAAAAGTTTTGGTACTAAAGTGAGCGTTGTACGAAAGTTATAGCACTTCTAGTGTTCTTCTGCCTAGTCATATAGTAATAGTGCATGTGATAGCATCATATTCTTTCTACATCAATATATTCATCACTCATTTTTAAAAATTGACCTCTGATATACAACATCTTTTCATGCAAGTCACACCTGAAATACAATGACGTTACCCTTTCAATAATACATACACGCGTCGAGATAATGACATGATTACATCCTTTCATTTCACAGGCGAGTGATGATAAAAAAATAATTACATTCACCATAACACATATACCTACCTTCTCTTCTTGGCATGCTATCATCAATATAATAAAAGGTTTTAGTTAGGCAGCTAGGTCAAAAACAGGAAATGGTCAAAAGTGACAGGTGGGTGTAACCGGCAAGTAAAGTATAACCGGCAGGTGGTTTGGCATAAGCAAGAGGTGTGTCAATAGTACTTTATTTAAGGTTCCGTTTATTTCCCGGAAAATGTGACATATATATTTTCCGGGAGGACATTTTTCGAGGAAAATGATATCAACTCTTCCAAGAGCCCGGAATTATCATGGCCTTGAATTCCGACAAGATCTGCGCAAGAGCATCCTTAAATAGCTTCAAACGGTCTAATTGTGAAAGTTCCAGCCCTTTAATCAACATCTAACGTTTCCAAGAACCACATATGGCCTTGAATTTCAGCTAGATTTTCACAAAGAAGAAGCCTTCAAGTGCTTTAGATGATTAGATTGTTAAAGGTTAGCTTCTTAATGGATTTGCACTAGGAGATATCCAATATGTTCAAGAACTCTGACCTACGAAGGCCTCGAATTTTAACTAGAATTTCACAACAACTAGCATTTTCTTTCTTCAGATGTTTCACTTGAGAAAGATCCATCGTTTCCATGGAAGTGCATGAGTCTATACTCAACTCATACGAAAACTTGGATCTATCATGACCTTGAACTTCAACAAGAACATTGCTTCTTCTTCTTCTTTTAAATTTCAGCAGAGCATTCGTTCCATCTAAATATTCAAAGTCATCAAGACCAAACAAATTTGTATACCCTACTCCGTTTGTCGTTTCATATATTTCATATTTTCAAATATGCCATGATATTCAATTGCTAGAGCTGCAAAATTTTCATCCATTGTTTGAAGTATATGCAAGTATTCCATCCAATGAACTTTTTTATGTTGTTTTTTTTTTTTCAGGAAAAGAAAAAGGAAAGAATTTCTCTTACCATCCAATTAATGATAACGCATAAAATCGTCTTCCCAATAAGAATATTTTACTCTTAATCTATGTATTAAGGTAATTTGACTTCTAATTATTCTAACTAATTATTCTGAGGACTGACGTTGGCTTTTTAATCAGGATATATGCATTTCTATCGACACTAAAACTGAAAATTTAAATTTGAACAGTGATGAATAGAGTAATACAATTATCTATAGCAAAATTTTAGTTTATTCCGCGCGTGTTGCTCGGGTTGATGGACTTTTTGGCCACCGATCCACTGTCAAGACATAATTTTGTGAAAAATCCAGATGAGCGTTTTCCAAATTCATGTTGCTTTTTGCCATAGTAGCTTTTGGAGGCTCTTGCAAATGCCGATTTTCTATGTCTCCCATCAGCTTTAAAGCTCATTCACTTTGTGCTTTCTATTTCAGCACAGAAGATGGAAGAGCACGTCTTTCTGAACCCGTTAATGAAGATGGAACATGTTAATTAAATTAATCTTCTCGTGCAGGCTATTGAGTATTTGATAATTAACTTTGTAATTCCAATGACTGAGAGCAGTAAGCACATGGAGGGTCATTGCCCACCCTTGGACCTCGACCTCTTCCCAATATATCATTTGGCCACATCCTCCAACAAGAATCTACCTCTATCTTCCCCAAAAATAAACTAAAGGAGTGTTTTCAGAGCGTGCGAGGGAGAGCAGTTAGAGTATGATAATTAAATCGAAAGCAAGTTATACAATTAAATATGATTTATAATTATGTTTATTGTTCATCATTCTAAAATAACAACATTAACAATTATTCTATAATAAAACTGTGTTTTTTAACAAATTAATCGATGATATTTTTAATTATCATCATGACGTTTGAAGAGTTAATTGCGATTTTAGAATACTTGTTTTTTCTAAATGAATTATAATGCATATTTGTATATTGTATTAAATTCGTTAGAATTAATAGCCCATTCTACTTTCACAATTCATTTCTCATAACAAAGCAAAAGAGCGTTCATTGTCTCCATCCTGTAAACTTACTATATGAAAAGTTATCTCTTTCCGTTTTAATTGTACCAAACACATATTTACTGGAAATTGAATAGGTTACAGTTGATTGGGGCCACTTAGTCTTCAAACTCTGAAACTTTTACATGGATATCCACACGGTCTGTTTGTAGGATGCCACAGATTAACGACCATGTGTGCGTTTCCAGATTAATTTGAAAATCAATTTGCAAAGAAAAGTTCAAGGATCCCATGGTACATTTTGCAGAAGTTCAAGTTTATTAGTGTAACCATCTGTCAATGGTCGGCCAGTTAAAAATGTCCCTATGCATGGCTATTCACGCTTCACAGGATAGAATGGGTAGTGTTATCTCCTCTTTCGCCCATTATATTAATGGGTTAAAGATGAATATATTGCATATCCATTAAAGTCTATTTTCTAGTTGCGTTCTATCATGATACATTCATTCCAACTTGTTATTCAAATTTTAAATAACCCATATTCTATCTTGTCTATTGAATATGAGTCAAAATATGAGTTTTTGAAGCATTTTGCATTCCATGGAAGGTCGACTCTGAGCCTAAAGGCCTCAACTTTGCCAAGAGTTTTATCTTTTCCTCCCGGTCATTGTTTTGTAAGTTTTTCTTCCCGTTATCTTTGATGGGGAAATTCTACCGTCCTTCTAGAGGTTTTGACGAGACTGGCCTCATATCCAACAACATCATGCATGACGGATGGATAGAAAAGAAAAAGAAGAAAAAAGAAAAAGAAACGATGTCAACGAAGGGGGAGAGCATGTGCTATGTGCTCTGCCTTTCCTGACAAACAGCTTCACAAAAGGAGAGGGGAGAGAACGTGCCCCGTGCTCTGCCCATAGGGTTCCTCGAACTCGCTTCCTTGAGATTGGTGGTCCTGAGAAAACGTGTGTTGAGATCAACGAGAGAAATTATTACCGATCGGATCGGCTTTAATTTGCAGCAACAGTTCTACCTGTCCAGCAACTTTCACCTTCATAGAGCTCAGAGACGTGCTTTTGCTGAAGCAGTGCGTCTCTGGTGCCTCATTTTCTCTCCGATTGGTTGCGATGCGAGGATACAACTATGAAGTGTTCTTGAGTTTCAGAGGATCGGACATGTGGGCAGGCTTCACCGATTTTCTCTATTCCTGTCTCATAGATGCAGGAGTCCGTACATTCAAAGACAACAGAGAACCCTCCCTCGAAGAAGAGTTCAAGTCGATAGGGCTCAAAGCGATAAATCAATCGAAGATCTCCATACCCATCCTCTCTGAAGGTTATGCTTCCAGTATACAGTGTCTTAAGGAGTTGGCCCAAATGGTGGAGTGTAAGAGAGGGAAGGGACAAAATATCATTCCAATCTTCTACGATGTCGAACCATCCATGGTTCGACACCAAACCGGAGGTTACTGTGACGCCTTCCTTTTGTACGAAAGCAAGTGGAGACATGCCAATAAGACTATCCAAGAGTGGAAAGCTGCTCTCCGTGAGGTTGGTAGTTTGAAGGGATTCGACCTCACGGCTAACAGGTACCTAATTATCTTCCACCCTTGACGAACTCCATAATGCAGGAGACCATGAAATTTAAGTACAAACCTTTGCATCTCATCATACCGTACTTTGTCTGGGTCGATTTAGTAAAAACATATAACGCTAATTGCGTGATCTGTTTGTCTAAAGCTGAATGCTGTATGATAGTTTTTGAAAGGACAGCGTGACCTTTCTAATGCAAACTACTTCGGAGTTCAGGCATCATTCAGCAATCGTTAATCTTTGTGCATATGTCTTGTGCACACGTGCACGCATTGATACAGGTCACGCGAAAAAGACTCAATCGCCAAAGAAGTTGTCGCATACGTGTTGAGCATATTAAAGAGAAACTTTGTTGGAATCGAGCCTCATGTGAACAGTGTTATCGAATTACTAAAAGTAGAATCTAGTGAGGTTCTTGTAGTTGGAATACATGGCATAGGTGGCACCGGGAAGACAACGATTGCAATGTCTGTCTACAAAAGAATATTTCATCTCTTCGATGGCTGTAGCTTTGTGGAAAGTGTTAGAGAAAATGCAAAAAAACCAGGAGGTTTAGTTAATTTGCAAGGTCAGTTGATTTCTGACCTTCTAGGTGCAATGCATAGACAAAATCGTTCTGTTGATGACGGGATTAAGTCCATCAGAAGCAGATTCTTCCATAAGAAAGTTCTCATCGTTATCGATGATATTGAACCAGGCTTTAGACTTGAACCAATTTTAGGAAGTCTTGATTGGTTAGGCTATGGAAGCAGGATCATAATTACCGCCAGAGACGAACAAGCTTTAGATGAGCTTGGAGTGCTCCTGAAATATAAGGTCGGGGGAATGCAACAAGTTGAAGCCCTTGTACTTTTCCACGTCTGTGCCTTCAGGGAGAAACGTGCTCCAGATGACTTGGTTAATCTGTCCGAAGAAATAGTATCGACTATTGACTGGCTTCCTTTGACTATTGAGGTTGTCGGGTCGTATCTATTTTCTAAAGAACCGGACGTGTGGAATCAGATATTAGTCAAGTTGAAAAGAGTACCTCCGCAAGATGTTCAAAAGCAATTGATGGTAGTCATCAATGCATTACCTGACAAGCAAATACAGGTATTTCTTGACATTGCTTGTTTCTTCATTGGAGAGGACGAAGGTGTTGCATGCTATCTGTGGTCAGACTGTGATTCCGCAAGCCAATTGGAATTAAAAGTGCTCCTTGACTCGTCCATTGTTAAGATTGAGAACAATAAGTTGTGGATGCATGATCAACTTCGAGACCTAGGTAGGGATATTGTCCAATGGAAACATTGTGAACCTGGAAAGCGCAGCAGATTGTGGAATCAAGAGGAAGCCTTGAATGTCCTGTTGAACAAAAAAGTAAGACAAAAGTTCATTACTGTTTTTACCTTACAATGTATGCCTTACTACTCATGTTCTTTTTTTTAAGAGGAAGACACTTATGGTACGTTTATTTCACGGAAAATGAATGCTTTAAAAAATATTTTCTTAAAATGACCACTTATATTTCTTGAAATAATTAGCAAATGAATTTTTTTCATTATTGATAACTATTTATGTCTGCATATTTTTGTAGACGATAAAAATATTTTTTGTTCATTTGTTTTTGTAAAAGATACAAGCGATTATTTTTAGGAATTTTTTTTCAAATCATTAATTTTTCACGAAATAAATAGACCCTTAATAAAATGAATTTTTACTTTGAAGTCTCTAAGCATTTCTTATCTTCACATATTTTTGGGGGAATATCCTAACTCCCTCTGGAATCCTACATTTCACGTGTAGGGAACGGAAAGTGTTGAAGGTGTTCTTCTCAAATTTGACAGTCGGTCACAATACTGTTTTGGACCAGCACATTTTGCAAGTACGTCGAACATAAGATTCCTTCCGATTGGATCAGGCAAACCTCGAAGGAAATTTTGAGCGGCATCTGTCAAGTTTAAGATGGCTCCATTGGCAAGGTTGTCCTCGGACTCTTTGTGCTGAAAATTTGGATTTGAAGAGGTTGGTTATTCTAGATCTTTCCTGGAGCAAGGTCAATGACAAATGGAATGGTTGGAGTGAAATCAAGGTAGGGAAGTATATTATTTTAATTTCAATTGTCAAATTGTTTTGGAAAAGTTAACTCATTTGTTATTCTATTTTCTGACAGAAAGCAGATAAATTGAAAGTTTTGAACCTCACCGGTTGTGTTGATATGATCAGAACTCCAGACTTATCTTATTTCACATGTTTAGAGAGATTGATTCTCGAAAGGTGCATTCGATTGGTTGAAATCAGTTCGTCAGTGAAAAGTCTGGCGAGCTTGGTTTCACTGAACTTGAGGTTTTGCACTGAACTCAACAAGTTGCCCGAAGAGCTGGGTTCCCTCATATCCTTGGGAGAGATTCTTATAGATGGAACTGCCGTTCAAGAAATTCCTGCCTCCATCGGTCATTTGCAAAAGCTTAGAAGATTCAGTGCCTGCAACTGTCTTTCATTGATCCAGCTGCCCGAATCAATTAACCATGTAAAATCTCTAGAAGTCCTCGCACTGAACAACACCAAAATAACCAGACTTCCCCTGTCTGGAGATTTAGGAGTGCTACAATACCTGTCAATAAATCGTTGTTGGTCAGTATTGAAGTTACCAAAGTCCTTGGGGACTTTGGCTTCATTGGTCGAACTTGATCTATCAAGCACTGGAATCGTTGAATTACCTGATACTGTCAACGAGTTATGCCTTTTAAGAGTGCTCAAAATTGATTTTACTTTTGTAAGAGTGCTGCCTAGCACTATATGGACGTTGACGACACTTCAAGAGCTGCACGCTTCAAGATGCCGGAGTTTGGATGGGAAAATTTCTGAAGATATTCAGAAGCTTTCGGCATTGAGGGTCTTGAGGCTCGGATACTCTCGAATTTCTGGTCTACCAGATACCATATCTGAACTTACCAACCTCCAAAGGCTTGATCTGCTTCACTGTGATGAGCTCCGTAAGGTGCCCAAGCTTCCTTCAACTTTAATAAGCCTATCTGTCAGTTCTAAATTGATAGATACAATCCCGGACATCAGTAGTTTGGCTAAGTTGGAAGAGTTATTCTTGGCTGATGGTACCCAGGAACTGGTGTTACCTGACAAAGGTCAAATTGAGGCGAAAAGACACCCTTTGCACCTTGGGAGTTTGTTAGAGCTAAAGATATTGCAGCTATCTCTGTTAAAGATCCAAGCACTACCTGTTGGGTTGCGTCACCTTCGTAAGCTCACGAAGCTCTCCCTTTGCTGTATTCACTTGAAAAAGCTACCACGGCTTCCTCCAGGTTTATTCACTCTCTCACTTCGGCAGTACAAATTGCGGACAGCATTGCCAGACCTTTCGTATTTAGAGCTCCTATCAGAATTCGAGCTTTTCGACTGTAGTGCAACAGAAGTTGCAGGCCTCGGGGAGTTCAAATCGTTGCGAGTTTTCAGAATATCTCACTGTGACCTGCGGCAGCTGGATGAGCTGGAGAACTTGATATTTTTAGCATCATTGAATGTTTCATACTGTCAAAGTCTTGAGAGACTACCCGATCTATCAAAACTGACGAAGCTGAAAGATTTCAAAATAAAGGGCTGTCCGAAGATTCCTGATATTAGAAGTGTGGAACACCTGAATTTGTTCGAGAAGCCAAGCAGTCCAATAATTGAGGCATCCGAGGTAACCAACACTACTGATTTTCCCACTGGACCCCATAGATGGAGGATGGCACTAGATAAGCACGTGTGATGTTTGGAATTATTACTAAGATGAATGAATTCCCTAATAATAACAGAAATGCATGACATGATGAATTACGATAGACAGTATATTTGCTCCCATTAAAACATGCAGAATAATTTTTCAAATGAAATTTGATTCATCGAGACTTTATATTTTTTCATCTTTTTTAATGGATAGATGGATCCAAATATGTAAGTGACTCCACTTCTTTTTCTTCTTTAAAAGGGCCTTTTTTTATACTTTTTTTTGAGTATTTTTCTGCGATATACAACCAAAGAACTTCTATTTGTGCCAATTAGTTTAATCATGCTTTCTGGAGGTGTTGTTACATACTCAATCCAGAGCGTTGAATGTTGCATTGGTGTCTTAAATCTTTGATGTGGTGCGGAAAAGCACTGACCGATGTACCAGTATCTTGAACTTCTGATGTGGTGCTTCCGTTATGTTCAAGTTAATTCTCAATATGAAGTTCTGTGAATAAATTGGGATGAGTAGCTCATAGAAGGTATTTCATTCTCTAAACTGTTCTCTTGTAATTCAGACTTGTTTGACGAGCTACTTCTCCAAGGATACAGTCTGATCAATACTGTCAATGAAATCTCAAAACTCGTTTGGTCTCTTTTCACATTCAGTCAGTTTGAATCTAGGCATCAGTCTTTATGACCGTTTGACACATGGTTGAAGTCTTATTTGATGCACTGTAGCATGCTTACACAAGTTTTGTCACAGGTGGAGTGCATCAAACTAGCTAATATCAAACATTCTTCCTTTCAGGGTTTCAAACGCAAATACAAAGGTATGCTCTACAGTGAGATTGTCAAATTTTAGTTGTTATCTGAGTTCGACCTTGAAATGTAAACTCTGAAAGAGGTCACGGCTAGAGAGCTGCCAGACCTTAAGGATAGGCAGTCAAAGGATTATTTCAAGCAATGCCAAATTGTTGGAACTGATTAGACTTTAGACTAATTTTTTGGGCCAAATGAAAAATCTTATTCCTTGTTTAATGCTCCTCTTCCTCCTAAAGCACGAGCAAAATCTTCCGATTCTGACAAGTCAATAACTGAAACTATGGGCGCTTCTTCTAACTTGCAAAACTCTCCCTCTCTTGCAGGTCCATCAACCACGTGGCATAGAGTGAAGGTAAAACTACTGCCAACTTCCTTTCTATCTCACTCTGTCAATGATTAATTCTGGATTTCTTTCAGGCTGTCGCTTCCAGATTCAGCTGTCAATTGATTTTCCAAACTAAACCAACAGACTCTTTTCCATGTAAATCAAACTCGAGTGTTGAGCCAGATAAGAATTCCAGGTTGTCAGTGGATCGGACAGGGACAGAAACTTCTGGCATGCCTCCATCGACAGAACAAGATGATATGCCACTTGACAGGGCATCAACTATCCCCTCTTTGGCAACCATTGGTTCTGCTGTGCCTCTTCCTGCTGCTCAACCAAAGTCATCCAGGTTGTCAGTGGATCGGACAGGGACAGAAACTTCTGGCATGCCTCCATTGACAGAACAAGATGATATGCCACTTGACAGGGCATCAACTATCCCTTCTTTGGCAACCATTGGTTCTGCTGTGCCTCTTCCTGCTGCTCAACCAAAGTCATCCAGGTTGTCAGTGGATCGGACAGGGACAGAAACTTCTGGCATGCCTCCATCGACAGAACAAGATGATATGCCACTTGACAGGGCATCAACTATCCCTTCTTTGGCAACCATTGGTTCTGCTGTGCCTCTTCCTGCTGCTCAACCAAAGTCATCATCAGCAACGGACAAAGGTAAAGCCCCCATTGTTGTCAAGGCAGATTTATGCGGAGATGGAGAGGGATCTCTTTTCTCAAAGATTGAGTCTCTGTTGAGTGGTGACTCTGGAAAGCAAAATACTGGGACGGATATGTCACGAGCAAGTCAATTTGATCTTCAAGCATACCATAAAGAGGTGGAAGATATAATGAGTCAGGGACTCCTGACAATTATGTTTAATCCGAAGCTACTAGGGCGTTTGCAAGAATTATTGAACTTCTTAGTCACACAGAACACGCCAGAGGTCTCTACAATCGGACATCAACGTGTCTATCTCAAACTGCAGAACTTTATTCAGACTGTGGGTGACTCCCTCTCTTCCCAACAAAAGATCTTTACCGAATGTGAGAGGTTTGAAAGAGAGTTTAATAAGGAAAAGGATTTTTTGGCATCTGACAGGGAAGAAGTTCTTTTGCTTGAGCGACAATTTAAAGAAAAAGCTGACAGTGTGGCGGACAATGAGCAATTTATTGCCAAACTTCAAGCAGAGATTGAGGCACGCAAGCTGACCGTTGAAAATGCAAAGTCAGAATTATCATCTTTGTGGACAAAGAGATCAGAGAAAGTTAAGGAACTGAAGAATAAGTACGAGCAGGTCCTCAGTATGAAGAGTGAGAATCCAAGCATGGAAAATCAGAAAAATCAAGCTCAGCAAACGATCGACAGGATCAATGCAGAGTGGAACGAATTGTATGCGGATATTAAAGGCCGATTGGCGTCTAAATAGGCTGGCACTTTTCACTTTCTTTTATTTGAATCTTCATGTATTGAACTTTTCCATTCTAGCAGAAAACACAGGCTTGGAGTTTCATTCCTAGTTATTTATCACTGCTGAAAGAGTGAAACAAAGTCTATTGAAACAAAGAGAACACTTGAGCAAGCGACTGCGCTTTAGAGGAAAACCATTTGAGTAAGAGAGAATTAGTGTGCTCACCTTGCAAACTCAGCATGCCGCTCGCCTTGGTCTGCAATCTCTGAAGGGTCCCTTTAGCTAGTCATGCCATATGAAAGATTGCTGGTTTCAGGAGGTAGCAGGCCATGCAGAGTAGCGGTGTAAAAAAACCTATTTAACCTAACCCGAACACGACCCGAATACGAAATAAGTATGGTGCATGTTTCGCGTCTTAATGTTGTTTGGGTAACAATTATAAACACAAATAGAATATATGTTTTGGGTCAAGTTAGAATCGAAACATTATTTTGACCCAAACACATTAAAGGCTTCAACCCAAATACACCCACCCAAGCTATCTCCTCTATAACTTCTTATATTCACAACTCATTAAGCACGTCTCATCTCACGGGTCGTCGCCCCCCTCTCTTTCCCCATATTCCATATGATTTGTTTCTTTTTCGCGGCCGACGCAAAACTTTAGAAGAGGGAGTATTATTTGTTTGCGGAGATGTTCACGGATGAGTTGGACGAGGTATCGTGGCGTCACGTAAAAGCATTTCGAATTCCCTTTATCATATTTTTTATTAAAAAATTATCTATCTGCAGAAATATTCACGAACGGGTTGGATGAGATTTTGCGATATCACGTAAGAACATTTTGAATTCCCTTTGTAATAATTTTTTAAGATAATTTTTATTAAAAAATTATTTGTCTGCGGAGATGTTCACGGATGGGTTGGACGAGACCCCGCGACATAATGTAAGAACATTTCAAATTCCCTTTGTCATAATTTTTTATTAAAACATTATTTATCTACGGAGATGTTCACGGACGGGTTGGACGAGGTCTCGTGGCGTCACGGTTCACAAACGGGTTGGACGAGATCTCGCGGCGTCACGTAAGAGTATTTCAAATTCCCTTTATAATATTTTTTAATAAAAACCTGACCCGACCCGACCCGAACCGACCCTTTTTTTTTTTTTTTCATGTTTTATGCATTTCGGATCGGGTTGGGTCGGGTTAAATGATATGACCCTTATTGTTTGGGTTGAGTCGGGTAACATCAAGACCCAACCCGGCCCGGCCCGACACCCGACCCGACCCGACCCGACCCGACCCGACCCGACCCGACCCGACCCGACCCGTTAACACCCCTGACAGAGTCCCTCGATGCAGTACAGTGGCCCACCGCACTTCTCGTTCTTCTTTGCCACGGTCCTTATTGGTAGAGAAGGCGGTCTCTGTGATAATATCGGCCGAAATTAGCATAACGTAGATATTCCATGCGTGCTCTCTCCACTGCGAATTTCAGCAAAATCCAGATGGACGCATGCAAGCAAGGTCGTGGCTTTATCTATGATGCCTTGTTCTCCGGGGGCAAGCTCATGCACCATCCAAGTAGGTCGAGAAATTTATAACCATGTCGGAGTTAGGCAACAGGGCATCCAAGAACAATTATAGGCTCCAAAGGACCATATTAAAATTAAGGAAAGACCGCATGGCAGTAATTAAGACACACCTATTCTAAGTAGTTTTTTTTTGTCAGTACCTATTCTAAGTAGTTGGAATACCCTTTGTTCACCTAGCACTGCACAATTTATATTAGAGTTAATACCATAAAAAAAACCTAAATTGATACACATGTGACAAATGTACCACAAACTAATTTTTGACTTCAAAAATCTCAAACCGATACACTTGTGACAAATTTACCCAAAATTACTAAAATCCCCCACAAATTGATACATTTGTGACAAATTTACCCTAAACTAATTTTTTGACATCCAAAAAACCCCAAACCAGTACACTTATGACATATATACCATCTATTAAATTGAATTAACATCTCCAAATACGACAAAACTGGTACAATTATGACAAATGGAGAATAAAATCCCAAATTGATACTTTAATCAATTGTCACGTATCATCAAACTCAGCAATCTGATAATAAAATTTAATGAAAACTAACAAAATGTAAATTTTTGATAAGTGTACCAATTTGGGGCAAATTTGTCAAATATACTTTTGGGGTTTTTTTAATCAAAAAATTATTTTTTGGTAAATTTGTCAAATGTGTACAAGTTTGAGGTTTTTCTTTGTATTAAACCTCTATATTATGGGTTATATTTATGTTGTGTGACATCCACTCCAAAATGGTAATTAATCCAAGTAATTGTTCAAGTTGCAAAATTCTAGGGTCTCACGAGGTTCGGGAAAATTACAAAAAAAATTGTAAACCTATTATACTTGTACAATTCAACTCTAAAACTTTTAATTTAACCAATTTAGTCCTAAAATTTTTGACGATTCGCTAATATAGTCATTCTAGGCAATTTTTATCTTGAATTGATGATGTGGACTTTAGCTATCATATATGGCATGACAAACACCAACGTAGATCATTTTTTTTTTTAAATTACTTATTTAATTTTCTTTTTATTTATTGTTAAGGGTTGGTGGGGGCCGTCCATCCTTGGCCACTAGGTAAGGGCCTATGGGTGCGTTTGGTAAAGCATTTTGAAAGCCCCTTCGGGCTTGAAAGCTCCTTAGAGAAAAATTGGGGGTGTTTGGCAATCATTCTCCAAGGAGCTTTGAGTTGAAAGTTGGCATCGGGAAGGTTGAAAGCTCAATGCTATGCTGAAAGGCTTTATTAATGAAATTTTGTCGAGTTCCTTTTTGGCCCTTGAAAACCCATTAGAAATCCAAGTTTACCCCTTTTAAAAAAAGAAAACCTAGGTTCCTTCACTTTGCTCCCTCGTGTCTCTCGCTCTCCTCTCGACAACCCTCGCGCTCGATCTCCCTTGCTTGCTCGTCTCCTCCCGACAACCCCTCGCGCTCGCATCTCTTGTTGCGGCTATCCCTTGCTCCCTCGCATCTACTACCTTTCTCGACAGCACTCCTTCACTCGGATCACTCCTCTGCAGGTTCAGTCTCTCCTTCTTGTCCTTTGTGGGTTTTTGGGCGTTGCTGATTGTGCCCTTTTGACTTGCTTTTGGCTGAATCTGTGAGTTTAGTTTGTTGGGTGTTGTTGATTGTGCCCTCTTGACCTGCTTGGGCCAAGTTGATTGCTTTTGGGTGTTGCTGAGTTTGTGTTTGCGCAAAATTGCTTGTTAAATAGGAGTATTAGCTCTCTATTTCCCTTTTTTTATTCCACCGAGCTTATCAAGCAACGTGGCATAGATATCAGGGAGAACAATGAGAAGGGCATTGACGCAGGATGCTGTGAATGATGTTGAAGCATAGGGCTATTGTTGGGTGCGAATTCTAATGAATTTGTGTTTAACCATTTGAAGAATCTCATCAGGGGTGCTCTCCGGCTCCCCCTTCTTTGCCTGCAGCCAAGTTACGGAACTGCATGTGCACATGATTTCAATCCCCTTATTCAAAAAAGGAAATAAAAATAGTAGATGTGCTGGAAAAAGGGTAAGCATAATCACAGATAAAAGTTATGGTCACAGCTGATGTAAAGAGGTCCAAAGCATCAAATGCAGGGTGGGACGACGATCAATCTTTATCGCCGTCATCCATGGGTGACGACGAGAAGGAAAAGGCTCCACGCCTTGGGGATCTTGTAGATGCCATGAAGAATTTGGAGACGAGGACCAGAGAGTGCTATTCCGAGAGCGAGAGGTGGAAAGCGCTTATGGTGACAGAGGCTATGTGAAGAGTAGATCGTTGCCACTTTCTACTCTAATAGAGATACTTAAGCAGGGTAAAGATGACATAGATGTAGGTAAGTTGAGGTGGAGGGAGGCCTCGCTTGATGCGCCCCGAGCCCAGCGCGGCCCTTCCTGTCGGTTGATGGATTTGATCGAAGGGGTCAAAGAGAGCTCGTCCCCACCGCGGAGCTTTGTCGGCAGCAATTTTGGGGCGAATTATTGGAACCAGTGTAAGATTCTCAATTGTGTAGCTAAGCCATTAAGGATTCTGTGGTTGTCTTTTGGATTGCAGATATGAGTTGCTTTATGAGTTTGTGCTGTTTTTTGAAGTTGTTTTGTCCTATGTTTGTACCCATGACAGATTACCCAATCCCTGAAACTTGAAGTTGAAAGAATTCAAGCTGCAAGACTGTCAGAAGTTGCTTGAGATCCAAGGACTTGATAAATTGCAGTCATTGGAAGAACTACAGATATCCCACTGCAGATCTATTGGGAGTATACCTGATTTGTCGAGCTTGAAAAAGATAAAATTTTTGGTAATTAAGAATAGTGATAAGATCAAGGATATTGGGGGGCTTAACATATTGGAATCCCTGGAGGAATTGCTGATTTGAGAGTGCAGATCCTCGGAAAGACTATCAAACTTGTCAAACTTGAAGATATTGAAGGACTTCAAGATCGAGAGTAGCGAGAAGATAACTGACATTGAAGGCCTTAACCACTTAGATGCTGAAGGACTTCGAGATCAAAGGAGTTAACTATTTTTGGGCATGACACGGCTTTATTTTCTTCAAATCAAGCAATGATAAGCTTTTTGTACTGGAAAAAAATGGCAAGAATGAAAAAAATTAGATGTTGATTCTTTTTTTAATCTTTTTGGTGATAGTTTCCTCTACATTTGTATATTTAGATGCAACGGGACCATTAATATGATGAAAATTCTACTGTACTAAGTCTAAGGTATTGATAAGATTCCCTTTCTTTTCTCACTGGTCCATGAAATATTTTCACTTGCAATTTTGTCATATTTAAGCACCTAGATGGAGTTGAAAGTTCAATGCATGAACCTTCTCGTATCTAGTAGCACTTGGCAGTGTAATGATTTCTCTTTACATAGATATTACATTATGAGTTTATGATGCTAGAAAGTAAATAAAGTTAGTTACCGCATAATAAAAGTATTCTTCTTATAATTGAGAAAGAGGGCACATGAATTTTTGCTGTTTGATATTTTTTAGCAAATAAAATTGTTTAAACAATATCTTTAACATTATCATCGAAATATAAATTAAAAAGTTGCAAACATTATTTTTTAAATTTTGAACAAATAAAAATTAAAAAGCATAAATTAATCACCAAATGGGCTTTTCAAATATGTTTTCTACCAAACAGCATTTCTCTCAAAGTTGCTTCTCAAAGCAAAATTTACCAAACAGTCTTTGCATTTCCCTAAAGCCCTTTAGGCTAAATAGCTTTGCATTTCTCCTATGGGCTTTCCAAATGAGCACTCGCCACGGCTAGTGATAGCTTTTAACCCTTGATTGGATCTGGGCAAGGACTAACAACCCTTATTGGTTGTGTGCGAGGGCAATGGTACCTTACCAAATAGCTAGTGAGGCACATAGGTCCTTAGTCAATGGCCTTTACTGCCCTTAACTATAAAAGAAAGAAAAGGAAAAGAAAATATAAAAAAATACAAATTAAAAAAATAAAAAATTTCATAAAATTTTCTCGTCAGCACCAACCGTATCACATAGAACGGCCAATATCCACATTATCAATCTTTGGCCAAAATTGGTCAGATAAACTAAATTAGCAAATTGTGAAAAGATTTAGAACTAAATTGGCACAAGTGCAATAGGTGTATGGCTTTTTTTATTAATTATCCCTTTGTAGGTCAAATTGGAAAATTTCCGTGTCAGTAGAATTTTAAAGCTGTTGATAATTTTTTAATCTTGTTAGTAAAAAATTGTGACGGGTAACTTTCTTAAAATGTCACTTGTGAGTAAGTTACCATCATTATTAGAATTAATGTCCGTGCGATTTAGTAAATTATGAACTTATGTAAAATTCTACAACTATAAATTTACCAATACTCCATTAGCATAGTAACTTACCTCTTTTTCCAAAATTTTACAAGTGTTTTTAGTAAAATACCACCACAATAAGTAATTTTTTTTTTTTGGTAAAGGTAAATGTGTATTAACTTCCAAACCAACAACTATACATCAAAAGGAACCGGAACCAACTTGCACTCACTAAGACAACATGTCATGTGAGTGGAATGGTGTTGAATTCAAAAGCAAGAGTAGTAACAAAATGAACAACCTTTGACTAATACAAAATCAATTGTCATTTTCACTAAAGATCACCGGATTGATACCCCATCCGCGTTGAATCCTTCTATCCGCAGCAGTGTCCGCGACGCCATGGATAGCAAAAGCCTTGTCTTTGACCACCTTGATGATATGGAGCTTCATCGATGGGATATGTAGAGGCCGGCCTTGGAAAATAATATTGTTGCAAGACTTCCATATAACATGGCATAGTGCCCCAAACGAGAAGCGGGCAACCTCTTGATGAAAATCATTGTCCAGTAGAGATGTCTTTGCCCATTCGATAATGTCATCCCACGGCTTATCTTGCCAAGAAAGATTACACTTGCCCGCCCAGAAAGTGACTAAGGTTCTTGAGACGTGACAACCAAAATAGAGGTGATTAACAGAATCTGGTTCAGAATTACAAAATGCGCACGCCCCTTTCGATATTCTACCATAAGTCAGCAGAAATATTTGAGTGGGGAGACGTTTCTTAGTTATAAGCCATAGCAAAAATTGGTGCCGCGGGATAAGAGATCCGTCCCACACAAATTTTGTCACGCCCCGACTCTCGAGCTCGCGACAACCCCTTCTCTTGGTCGATTGAAAGCGACGTCCCAGGACCCGTCGACGACCATTCATTTTATCTTTCGTTAAGCGCAAGCGAAGACGAACCATCCCCAGAGACCAACAAACAATCAAACGGGGATAGAGGGATGAACAAGAATGACAACAAAGCAACTATTCATTTATACATCTTCTGGATTAACCAACGGAGGATCGTTTCCGAATTACAAGCCCGACAAAAGGGGCCGATCTATCCTCTAAGCGAAACCAAAAGAACTAGGCTAATCCAACAAGTACACAAAGAACCCTCGGGTTCAACACCACGGTCACTCGGACCCATCGGACTCAAGCTCCGTCGGGTCGATCACTGGAGAAGCGGGGGCAAGATTCTCCACTGCGGGTACGCCATTCTAAAGACCTGAAAATGTTTACCACGACGGGTTGAGATAAAATCTCAGTGAGTTCTTCCCCCTAAGCCCCGGTTAGTACGCCAACTCAACCCGGGGTATCTCTCCAGAACCACCCCTCACTCAACCCACAACAAACAACCAAAACCAAACAACAGCCAACAACGAGACGGGACAACCAACATAGCAATATTCGATTCGCATGCAACCTTACCCGGTATGCCATACCCTGCACGTTCAATCTCATCCAATGCAAGCAAGGCACATGGCCGTTAGATGACACAATTTATCAATCACATGCGAATCGCGCCACAAGCGATCTCACCTGGCCATTGCCACACCCCGCACGATCTTGTCAACTCATGCGTGCGTACCACAAATCATCACGACATTAAGAGCATGCGAATAATCAGAGCATCTCACACAACTTTCTCATGTCTCAGATCCACACATATGCTCCGATTATTATGACCCTCTAGGCCACGGCACAACCTTATGGTTGGCGGTCAATTGGTCGTAAACCAGGCATCGTCCTCCCCCGTGAGGCACGGCGACGTCATGGGCTTTCCCCCACCGACGGCATTCCATAAGGAGCATGGGCCCGACCTCAACCGCGACTCCGCATCTGACCACTGTCAGGCGACCCAATGGTCACGGCACAACCCCGAAGGATTGGTGGTCATCCGGCTCAACCGGGCTATCAACTTTAATCTGACCATGCAACACATCAGCAAACAGTTCATTCTTGTCTTTGCTTTTGCTTGGTCGTGAATGCAACATCGTTCATACGCTCATGCTCATGCGACATGCCATTTCAGATGACCCACACGATATGTCATACAATCTCAATTGACAATTTCCAAAATTCAATTCAACCAACATTCGATCACGCATTTCATCAATATTCACGAGTATAATTAACAATCGGCACTTCAATTAATCATAACAATCAATAGCACATCAAATTCGGACAAAATTTAGCTTACGGATGAACAGTCAGTGCCGTGAACGATGATCGTGAATGTAATTATGAACAGTGATTTTCCCGAAATTCAATTAATTAAAACATTTAATCCAGAAATTAAACAAAACATTAATTAAAACAATTAATCAACCAATTTAATCAAATCATGCTTAATTAAACACATAAACACAATTAATCACAAATTAAGCACAATTAAGCCTAATAAGCAAAATTAAGCTAATATAATCTTAACCATCTATCTAACCACCTATCTTAGGGCTAATACAACTTACTTAAACCCCTTAAACCAAGATTAACACTAACTAACCAACCTAAGCAAGTTTAGGCACTAAATAGGGATTAGGAGCTAAACTCACCCGTTAGGCGGGCCGGCGACACGGACGCGGCGGCGGCAACGAACCCGACACCCGGGGACCTCTACCACAGCGATCCAAGGCGGTCCCGGGGCTGAGAACAGCAGCAACAAACTCGAAATCCCTCTGCAACTCTGAAAAACTGACTGCACAGGAGGAAAGTTGCTGACCGGAGTTGAACGGGCTGCCCGGAGCTCCGGCGAGCGACGGGCCAGCGACTGGCGGCACCTGGGGGTCGAGGGGGAACCACTTGTGGCTGGTATGGGCGGAGATTGGGTCGGAAAGGGAGGAAAATGGCCGAAACAGCAAAACAGAACAGCAGTAGGCGGTCAGAAAACGGTCCAGCCGGCGGTGGCTTTCGGCCGGAATACGGGACGATCAGAGGCTCCTTCCGGCGATCGGTCGACGCTTTCTGAACGGTTTTCGTCTTCTGAACACAACGGCGGGTGGCACGAGACGAGATTCTAACGGGAAGGCAATGAACAACTCAGATTTCGGTGAAAGGTCAAACTGAAAAACAGAAGGAATGAAGGAAAACCATGGGAGAGAAGGGTGTGCGGTTTGGGGAAGATGAAGAGGAGAGAGAGAGTGAAGTGAAGGCTGAAGGATAAGGCTTATCAAAGCCTTCAATGCTTGCCCCACTTGTCAAGAAAATGACCTCATCTTCTCTTTCTTCTTTTTGACTTTTCTTCAAAATATCCAAGGGCATTTTGGTCATTTCCACCTTGCACATTTCCTAATCTGTCCTTGGGCTGAAAATGGAGGGGCGGGCCTAGGAAATGGGCTGGAAAATGAATAGGAACGGGCTTGGGAATTTATTGGGCTTGAATCGGCTCGGTTTTAAACAATGGGCTCGGAAGGGTAAAGGGTCGGTTTGGCCCAACGGGCTCACTTGCTTGCCTCGGGCCTTCCATGGTGGCTGTCCCACCTTGGGCGTGAGGCCCACACTGATTTTGCCCGGCCCACGTCCTCATAGGCTCGTTTTCTTGGTCCGAAAATCCCTTTTCCAACTACTCGGCTCAACCGGCGGTGTCGATCGTCTAAGAAGTATCGTCCAAAAGTCTTTCTCGAACATTCCCGAAAATTCGAAGTCCAATACTTGGATTCTCATGCTATGTCAATTTCGCCCGAATGCCATTTTGGTACTTTGCTCGGGCGACGGGGCGGCTTTGAGGATTCACGCGTAACCGACTCGTGCCAATTCACGTTCAAGACTTCTCGACACATGGACGTCCTTGACTACATGAAATTGCGAAGAATCGATTCTTATTTCAAAGTACACGATTACTAAGGATCGACACGGGGCCGTTCGCGGGTTCGATAATAGTAGGCGGAATCACCCGTCGTCCCATTATGTTCTGCCCACGAATCGACTCCTATTCGTCCTTGGAATCGGCTGCATGACTACGGGATCATCCTTACGCAAGTCTCACGGTCGAGTCGTTTTCCCGTGTCAAGTTCTTTAGTCGCACGAGTTCTGTCCTCATTAGCCTTTCCCCTCAAGGTCGGTATCTCGGGGTGATCGGTTAGTGAGATCAACCAACAATGCATTTACGAAATTAACGCTCGTTCCTCCCTAAAAGGACTCGAATTTCAGGATGTTACAATTCTTCCCCTCTTATAAAAATTTCGTCCTCGAAATTTGTAGCTATTGACAAATCCTCAAAAAGATGGGGGTGTTGATGCTTCATCACTTCTTCACTTTCCAATGTAGCTCCCTATGATCCATGATACTTGCCAAATCACCTTAACTAAGGCGATAGTCTTAATTTGAAGTACTTGCTCTTTACGGTCCTCTATCCGTATCGGCTTCTCCACGTACGACACCACATCGACTATGTCCAGTTCCTCAAAATTCAAAACATGCGTCAAGTCCGGTTCATACTTTCTCAACATGGACACGTGGAAACATCATGTACTTGAGCAAGCTTCGGTGGCAACGCAAGATGATACGTTAAAATTCCGATCCTTTCCAAAATTTTAAAAGGGTCCAACGTACCTCAAACAACTTTTCTTTCTTGCCAAATCTAGAAGTACCCTCATCGGCGATACTTTCAGAAACACACGATCGCCCACCTTAAGCTCCAACGGTCTACGATGCTTATCTGCATAACTCTTCTGACGACTCTGAGCAGTCTTTAATCTGTCTCGATAATCGAACTACATTCAATAACTGCTAAACCCAATTTTGAACCAGCGATTCCCAGGTTCTCGACTTTGTTCCATAGACTAGAGTTCCACAAACTTGACCATATTTCTGCTATACCGCTCCGATAAAATCTTATCTCACAAACACTCTCTTTTTGCACAGTGCGTAGTTCAGTCCATTTTTGCCCCTTTCGACATCCTAGAAGCCTGCCAGGAGTCGCTCCTTGCTCAGGCACTCGGCCCCCGGCGACCACTCCCGCCCTCGTCGGATCGGTCATCACGGGCATCTACGAACCGCACCACTACTAGCAAAGGTCCTTTTTTTGACATACACCATCTCAAAGAGGTATTATCTGCTTTGGCCTGTCCCATACCAAGCCTCACGGTTTTAACCTCATCCACCTCAAAGTGCAAAACTTTCTCCAGCTTCGTCAACCCATGAGCTCGTTTCGTGAGGTCACTTATCGACACTTAAAATCTGATTCACTGAATTTCCATTAAATCGCTGTTCGAATTCCACAAACTATCGATTTTTCTTTCAACATTCCTTTCACGTCCATTTAATAACCAAATGTCATTTATTGCACCAAAAGCTTTCGGGTACTTCTTCAAATCCTTTCTGATACCTCAAGAAGAAATCATCGACAATGCCATTTCCTCACTCATCCATCTAGCATCAAGGGATAATTAATTCTTAATCCACCGAAGACAAAAATCCATTCCTCACATCCCTATTTCATATATCTCTTGAAATAATCCACCTTGGGTAAAATCATAGCTTAATCGAATCTAAGACTTCCGAGCAATAAATCATCCACCGTAATCCTTATCAAAGATCATCACCATTTAATAGATCATCTCTTATGATCCCATACCTACAACTCCTCAAATCATTAAGATAAAACTTATCTTACTTCCATTAAATCCAAGGACCTCAATTGTCGTGACGCGTAAGCAACCAATCTTCCTTGTTACCTTACCACGTAGTCAAATCCCTTATACGACACCTCACTGCAAATCTCGTATTCTCCAATAATAGACTAAATCCTCAAAACTGGTGCGATAATCAACTTATACTTAAGCTCTTAAAAATTTCACTTATTTGTCCATTCAAATTCTTACGTCCTTCATTAACCTTCGTATCAGAGGCGTAGCTATCGTAGAGAACCTTTCTACGAATCGTCTGTACTAACCTGTCCGACTTAGAAAACTTTGAATCTCTGTCACCGTCATAAGTCTCGGCATATTCATGATTGCTTTGATCTTAACGGATCCATAGAAATTCCTTCGTCCAAAATCATATGACCAACAAAACAACGCGAGTAAACCCAAACTCGCACATATTAAACTTGGCATACTTGTTTATGCTCTCGAATGGTCTATAGCACCACCCTTAAGTGCTGTCTGTGTTCCTCTAAATTCCTCGAATAATCCAATATATTGCTCACGAACACAATTACAATCAATCCAAATACGCCTTAATCACTCAATCCATCAAATCCATAAAAGTAACTGGCGTATTAGTTAATCCAAATGGCGGTACGGTAATCTCGTAATGACCAAATCACACACGATATGTCGTCTTTAATTTTTCCTCCTTTTTAATCCTCAACCACTGATAGCCCGTCCTTAGGTCTATCCTGGGACATATCGAAGCTCCTTGAAGTGGGTCAAACAAGTCATCCATCCTTGATTCTTCAACTAACCAATTAACCTCAGTTGTCCAATAACCTTAGCAACCTTCGTCCAATAAACGAGTTATTTCCAACGACGAATTTCAAATGGGTTGAGGGTCCTCCTCGATTTCCCACAAACTCCAAACTATCACCCACTACAGTTAAACTGAATTGTCTTTCCATGACAATCTACTTTCTATTGGGTGGGATGAGATTCCTTCTCCCCATCATCGGTCCCTTTCCAAATCGACGATTGTCTCTATTAGGCACGAACTGCGAGCCAAATGCGGTCGTCCTCTCAATCATATTCTTCTTGATTATCTCGGGTCCTCTCGTACATCTCATCAAAACTCTTTAAACTCAAGGGCACCAGCTGGCTTTCAATTCCGGTTCAAGCCATCTCTAAACTATCTCGCCCTATCCAAGGGTCCTCCACTAATCTCGGTACATACTGGGCCAACTCAGTGAACTTCGTCTTATACTGATCCACTGACATCTAATTCTGACGAAACTGTTGGAACTCTGCCATCTTTGACTCTCTCGCACTGTTTGAAAAATACTTTCCATTAAATGCTTCGTGAAAGGCACCCCAAGTCTGAACTATGCCTTCAGGGAACACTCTTCCTTGAGTGGCTTCCCACCAATTAATAGCATTACCTTGAAACGATAAGCCGCTAGAAGCACTCTGTCTTCCTCTCTCGAACATCTTAACACTCGTAACAATCCTCTCACTATCCCTTATCCAAAGGGTCGCGGCTTCGGGGTTGCCCATGCCACCGACCTCGGTGGCTTCGGTCTCGAGGAACGCTCTACCGGTCTAGGTATCGGTCTCTCACGGACCTCTCCTCTCACTAGGGGAACCACAAGGACCACGGCAAAAGCACACGGCTTGCTGTCCTAACAAGGTCTCTAGCGCCAGCGGATCCCAACTAACCTAGGATCTCGCCACACGCTACCTCAAGCACCGGTTTGACCGGACACGCCCTACGCCTAAGGGCGGCGCTCGGGATTGCTCATCACTCGGACTATGAGCAATCCGCCACCACACGAAACCACAAAAGCAATCACAGGCACGTAATTAAAAGCCATCCCTATCTCACTATCCCAAAAATCCCACGCACCTTATCACTTCAAGTCTCGACCTCGCTCTGATACCAAAACCGACGGGGATGTCACGCCCCGACTCTCGAGCTCGCGACAACCCCTTCTCTTGGTCGATTGAAAGCGACGTCCCGGGACCCGTCGACGACCATTCATTTTATCTTTCGTTAGCGCAAGCGAAGACGAACCATCCCAGACCAACAAACAATCAAACGGGGATAGAGGGATGAACAAGAATGACAACAAAGCAACTATTCATTTATACATCTTCTGGATTAACCAACGGAGGATCGTTTCCGAATTACAAGCCCGACAAAAAGGGGCCGATCTATCCTCTAAGCGAAACCAAAAGAACTAGGCTAATCCAACTGTATACAAAGAACCCTCTGTTTCAACACCACGGTCACTCGGACCCATCGGACTCAAGCTCCGTCGGGTCGATCACTGGAGAAGCGAGGGCAAGATTCTCCACTGCGGGTATGCCATTCTAAGGACCTGAAAATGTTTAACCATGACGGGTTGAGATAAAATCTCAACGAGTTCTTCCCCCTAAGCCCCGGTTAGTACGCCAACTCAACCCGGGGTATCTCTCCAGAACCACCCCTCACTCAACCCACAACAAACAACCAAAACCAAACAACAGCCAACAACAGACAGGACAACCAACATAGCAATATTCGATTCGCATGCAACCTTACCCGGTATGCCATACCCTGCACGTTCAATCTCATCCAATGCAAGCAAGGCACATGGCCGTTAGATGACACAATTCATCAATCACATGCGAATCGCGCCACAAGCGATCTCACTGGCCATTGCCACACCACGCACGACGTTGTCAACTCATGCGTGCGTACCAAAATCATCACGACATTAAGAGCATGCGAATAATCGAGCATCTCACACAACTTTCTCATGTCTCAGATCCACACATATGCTCCGATTATTACGACCCTCTAGGCCACGGCACAACCTTATGGTTGGCGGTCAACTGGTCGTAAACCAGGCATCGTCCTCCCCCGTGAGGCACGGCGACGTCATGGGCTTTCCCCCACCGACGGCATTCCATAAGGAGCAAGGGCCCGGCCCGGCCTCAACCGCGACTCCGCATCGACCCCCCCGTCGTCGGGCGACCCAATGGTCACGGCACAACCCCATAGGATTGGCGGTCATCCGGCTCAACCGGGCTATCAACTTTAATCGACCATGCAACACATCAGCAAACAGTTCATTCTTGTCTTTGCTTTTGCTTGGTCGTGAATGCAACATCGCTCATACGCTCATGCTCATGCGACATGCCATTTCG
This sequence comes from Corymbia maculata, assembly GCA_014182735.1. Taxonomy (NCBI): domain Eukaryota; kingdom Viridiplantae; phylum Streptophyta; class Magnoliopsida; order Myrtales; family Myrtaceae; genus Corymbia; species Corymbia maculata. The sequence goes on from CM024684.1 coordinate 16,180,708, forward strand.
AGATGACCCACACGATATGTCATACAATCTCAATCGACAATTTCCAAAATTCAATTCAACCAACATTCGATCACGCATTTCATCAATATTCACGAGTATAATTAACAATCGGCACTTCAATTAATCATAACAATCAATAGCACATCAAATTCAGACAAAATTTAGCTTCGGATGAACAGTGCCGTGAGAATGATGAATCGTGAACAGTGATCGTGAACGAGTAATCGTGAACAGTATTTATGAACAGTGATTTTCCCGAAATTCAATTAATTAAAACATTTAATCCAGAAATTAAACAAAACATTAATTAAAACAATTAATCAACCAATTTAATCAAATCATGCTTAAGTAAACACATAAACACAATTAATCACAAATTAAGCACAATTAAGCCTAATAAGCAAAATTAAGCTAATATAATCTTAACCATCTATCTAACCACCTATCTTAGGGCTAATACAACTTACTTAAACCCCTTAAACCAAGATTAACACTAACTAACCAACCTAAGCAAGTTTAGGCACTAAATAGGGATTAGGAGCTAAACTCACCCGTTAGGCGGGCCGGCGACACGGACGGCGGCGGCGGCAACGAACCCGACACCCGGGGACCTCTACCACAGCGATCCAAGGCGGTCCCGGGGCTGAGAACAGCAGCAACAAACTCGAAATCCCTCTGCAACTCTGAAAAACTGACTGCACAGGAGGAAAGTTGCTGACCGGAGTTGAACGGGCTGCCCGGAGCTCCGGCGAGCGACGGGCCAGCGACTGGCGGCACCTGGGGGTCGAGGGGGAACCACTTGTGGCTGGTATGGGCGGAGATTGGGTCGGAAAGGGAGGAAAATGGCCGAAACAGCAAAACAGAACAGCAGTAGGCGGTCAGAAAACGGTCCAGCCGGCGGTGGCTTTCGGCCGGAATACGGGACGATCAGAGGCTCCTTCCGGCGATCGGTCGACGCTTTCTGAACGGTTTTCGTCTTCTGAACACAACGGCGGGTGGCACGAGACGAGATTCTAACGGGAAGGCAATGAACAACTCAGATTTCGGTGAAAGGTCAAACTGAAAAACAGAAGGAATGAAGGAAAACCATGGGAGAGAAGGGTGTGCGGTTTGGGGAAGATGAAGAGGAGAGAGAGAGTGAAGTGAAGGCTGAAGGATAAGGCTTATCAAAGCCTTCAATGCTTGCCCCACTTGTCAAGAAAATGACCTCATCTTCTCTTTCTTCTTTTTGACTTTTCTTCAAAATATCCAAGGGCATTTTGGTCATTTCCACCTTGCACATTTCCTAATCTGTCCTTGGGCTGAAAATGGAGGGGCGGGCCTAGGAAATGGGCTGGAAAATGAATAGGAACGGGCTTGGGAATTTATTGGGCTTGAATCGGCTCGGTTTTAAACAATGGGCTCGGAAGGGTAAAGGGTCGGTTTGGCCCAACGGGCTCACTTGCTTGCCTCGGGCCTTCCATGGTGGCTGTCCCACCTTGGGCGTGAGGCCCACACTGATTTTGCCCGGCCCACGTCCTCATAGGCTCGTTTTCTTGGTCCGAAAATCCCTTTTCCAACTACTCGGCTCAACCGGCAGTGTCGACTGTCTAAGAAGTATCGTCCAAAAGTCTTTCTCGAACATTCCCGAAAATTCGAAGTCCAATACTGGATTCTCATGCTATGTCAATTTCGCCCGAATGCCATTTTGGTACTGCTCAGACTGACAGGCGGCTTTGAGGATTCACGCGTAACCGACTCGTGCCAATTCACGTTCAAGACTTCTCGACACATGGACGTCCTTGACTACATGAAATTGCGAAGAATCGATTCTTATTTCAAAGTACACGATTACTAAGGATCGACACGGGGCCGTTCGCGGGTTCGATAATAGTAGGCGGAATCACCCGTCGTCCCATTATGTTCTGCCCACGAATCGACTCCTATTCGTCCTTGGAATCGGCTGCATGACTACGGGATCATCCTTACGCAAGTCTCACGGTCGAGTCGTTTTCCCGAGGTCAAGTTCTTTAGTCGCACGAGTTCTCGTCCTCATTAGCCTTTCCCCTCAAGGTCGGTATCTCGGGGTGATCGGTTCAGTGAGATCAACCAACAATGCATTTACGAAATTAACGCTCGTTCCTCCCTAAAAGGACTCGAATTTCAGGATGTTACAAATTTGAACTACAGAACTATTTGAGACTTATGTCTAATTGCAGCCCATGCAGTAGCAATTGAGAACATACCCGAAGAGTGCTCCAACCAAATAAATATGTCCAGATTTTGATTGAGAGTTGGGATGGGGAAAAGCCGATCTTGGAGTTCTAGCAACACTTCCTAGCCGGCTGGAGTATAGAGCTCCGCCACCTTGGCCTCTCTAGACAAGCTTGAATGATATATGAAGTTATTGGAGAATACTAGTGTTTAGAGATCCATCTGAAAGCCATGGGTCAAACCATAGAAATGTTGACCGGCCATCCCCAATTTGCCAGCAGAAGTACTTCTTACTATCACCTCTGAGACCCAGTATTTTCCTCCATGCCCAAGAGCAAATAGTCGATGTCGGGGTGTCCCAGAAGTTCTTCCGTTTCAGGTATGTTGCATGTATCTATTTGCACCAAAGTGATTCCTTATCTGTGAATAACAGCCATATGTGTTTCATCATTGCCGCTTTTTTGCCATCACAAAGTTTGCGTAATCCATAGTATATTTGAATCCATATGAAGATTCCCACCTAGTATATTTGAATCGCATGTAGGACTGACTTGATTAACTGAAGACGGCCTGCTAAAGATAAAAACCGATGGGTCCACAATTGAACTCTTGAGGTAAGTAGGCTTACCAAGGAATTGCAATCGATTTTCCTTAGGCGTGTTGTGGTGATGGGGACCCCAAGATACCGCACCGGGAGAGAACCCAGTTGAAATCCCTAGACCTGCTGAATTTGATCTCGAAGTGATTCAGGTCCTCCCGCAAGGAATACTTCGCTCTTATTAAGATTTGGTTAGAGCCCACTCCAAGTGGAGAAAGTCTGCAATCCCTCTTGTAAACAAGAAACAAACGCCAAGCTTGCCTCGCTGAATAAAAATACATCATCGGCAAAGAAAAGATGGGAGAGGCAAGTGGACTTACATCTCCAAAAGTATCTGAATTCAGGCCATTGGGACTGTTGGGCAATTATACTGGAAAATACCTCCATGGCCAATGTGAATAGGTACGGGGACATAGGATCGCCTTGTCGAATTCCCCGGCCACTCGAGAAGAAGCCATGTAATTCCCCATTAATGGATATAGAGAATTTTGGCGTTCGAACACAAGTCATTATCAAACCGATGATCCATGTAGGAAAGCCAAATGCTCCTAGGGAAGATTCCAGGAATTGCCAATCGAACATATCATATGTTTTTTGGAAATCTACTTTAATAGCACATTTGGGGAGATAGGGATCAATATGAAATCTACTAAACAGTTCTTGTGCTAAAAGGATATTATCACTGATCCAACGACCTTTCACAGATGCATTCTAGGCTAGACCAATAATAGATGGAAGGGTTGCAGCAATTCTATTGGCCAATATCTTAGTGATTGTCGCGACCTCACCTCGGGTGCACCACCTAGGGTTTGGCTAATGGATTACTAAGTCTAAACTTAGTTCGGGCTCTCCCAAGCCCATACCAATTCACGACTTAGGGTTTAAGTTTTTTAACATGCCAATGATTTTCACTTAGGAGTCGCCACTAATCTATTTTTGGTGGGTCGATTAGAAACCCAAGTAAAGTAACGAGAGAATTACTTCACTCCTACGAACCAGAGACTATGGGATCGGGGACTTGATTACGTTAAATTTCTCTAACGCCCTTTCGGTACCTTTTCTCTTTTATTTGAAAAAAATGATTTGCAGGCAGTTTGGATTGATTTTAATTTAATCCCTAACATGCAATGTGATCATACGAGTGCGCAATCATAATTTAACACTCAATAAAGCAAAGTAATAAATAAATTGCAAGCACAGGGAAGAGATAATTACCTCGAAGCAACGAAAGCATCTGCAATGTTAGTTTTAAAAAAATCACATCAATGATCCTAGATATGATTTCTAATTAACATGCAACCATTCAATTTTTTTTTTTAAGGTTTTAAATTATTTAATGAGGCCCAAAATAATAAGTGCAATGCATGCAATGGTGTGCAAAAATGTCTAATTATAATAACATGCAATGTGCAACCTAATATGCAAATTATATGTCACGCGACAATAATTATTTAACTTAATCTAATGCTAGAAAATATTTAATGCAATTATCCTAGCATGCCACGCATTCGAATGACCCTAAACATGCAATGACTAGATAACACATGGAAGATGACCTAATTCTAGGTGACATGAGCATGGCAATTTTTATGTTTTTTTTTTCTTTTTTATAATCAAAATTCGAAATTAAAACTAACCTATAGTTAAACATGCAAACTATCCTAAAAGAAAATATTGTAACAAGAATCACATCTAACTAAACCATATTTTTTTTGGGTTTTCAATTCGAGCAGATGCATCAAGAAAAGCATGGTAACAAATCATGCAAGATATTTTCCACATCCATTTAATTTTGGAAACAAATAAAATCGATGAATTGTAAGGGTACTATGATCAAACTCAAGAGTTTGAGTGGCAAACTTGTGACAAGTATGCTATCCCACACACGGCCCTCTTGGCCTTAATAGGGACTGCCTGTTAGTCACCAAGTTTCTTCTCAGACTCTGAACTTGGACCATAGTAAACTCTAAGATATCGAAAATTCTGATGCATAGGATCCCCTAAGGGCAAGTGCAGAGCATACTCCAGGATTTTTCTCAATTACAGTGTTTATTCAGAACCATCGTTTTGGACTAGAAGAGAATGAGAGTGTTTAGAAGATCATGTTGGAAGTAGAGTACACAACACACTTCTTATTTCAGTCTCTGGTTTTTACAATGGGGGCTCCTTGCTCTTACATAGGCCAATGAGGATACAACAGACAAGAGCAGACAGACTGACCATGATAGGACGTAATTATCGGAGCAAACTTAGCCACTTATGGGCTACACACATAGGGAGTCCTAAAGAAATCCCGTGACAGGCTATGAACAGTAGTTTTTCATCTGGTGCTACAAGAAAAAACAGATCGAATGAACAAGTAAAAATGCAGACTAGATGAACAAAGTGAATGCGATGTACAAAGGCGGGTGTACAAATGTTTTCAGGACGGCTTTTTATTTGTCTCTTCCATTTTTAGCATTGTAGTGGTCATAGTCCGAATTATCAGAGCTATGATGAGCGATCTGTTCTCTATAGAGAGCCTCTTCTGCATCTGATGGACTGGAGCTTCCGTCTTTTTCTCTTTTGAAAGCACGGATGGGATTCTTAATTTCCTCTACCGACAGGTCTGGTGGACGAGATGAGCTAGCACCGAAAGAGCTGGGAAAATGGGCGTAATTTGGGGTATTTCCCCAAGGGTCTTGTGAAAGTGGCCCTCCCCATGGATCATAAGGGGTGGAGGAGTCTGGATTGTTTTGCCGAAAGGTATGAAGAGCCTCTTGGATCTGTTCTCTCATGGAATCCCAAGCTTCAAGGTGGTCCCAAGAGACAGGGACCTGTGTAGATGGCCATGCTTCTGGTGGGATGGTGCAGTTTTCTTGACATAGAATTCTCTGGAGTGCACGTGATGCTGGCCTGCTGGTGGTGATGGAGTATGGAAGTGGTGGTGATGGAGTATGGAAGTGTCTGGTGAATCCGAGCAAATTCTTGAAAGACTTGAGGTCTGTAGCTTGAAATCCTGCAGTAGAAGGTTTGTCAGAAATCCAACCACTCGGATGGGAAAACGTCCATGGTCGGTGGAATAAGATAACAGTGTGTCTTTCTGGTTCAGGCCTTCCTTGGCGATTTTGGACCTTGAAGAGTTCTCTCCAATATTGGAGTGGTTTATACCATGCAAAAATCTCCAAGAGATGTTTCTGGTTGTGAAGTTGACCCTTGCCATCTTTCTGAATAATCTCATTGTTCCACGGTTCTACTCGGCCCGTTTGTTGACATAGAATGCTTCACATGCCCATTGGGAGTCAGAGGGTTCAATAAGACCTTGTGCCAATAGTTCTGCACATTCTTGCTGAGCGAGTGCGAGATGTTCAGGGCTCATTCCTGAGTGACTGGCTCTTGTGGGATTGATATCTTCATTCCTTTTGAAAGGAAGTTTGACATAAAAAGAAGAGTTTTTCCACAAAGGCTGGGTGCAAGTTTGGGAAAACTGGGAGTGTGTTTCAGCATAGGAAGAAAGTAGACTTTGAATGATTGAGTCCAGAATGGCTGGTTGAAGAGCATAGAATCGTTTAATATCTACAAATTCCCTAAATTGATTTTTGAAACGGAGGCCATGAGAAAGAATTCTGAGTTTGGGAAGTTGGGTCAGGATGTCCCAACCAATGATGATGTCTTTATCTGGAGACTGAGAACTAAGGACTTTGGTGGTAATAGAACATTGGGGAAAGAACTGAATAGTAATGGGTTTACTATGATACTTGGTAGCAAAAGTATCACCTGAAGCAGAGTTGAAGTACCTGGTGTAGGGTTTCCAAAATTCTTTTGGAAGGATCTTTGTGTCTAAAATGGAAGAGCTTGCTGCAGTATCGATGAGTGCCACCAAAGGGATTGGTTTATGGTATTTGGACAAGAGAATGTGGACAGGGATATATGGATGATGGACAGGTTCATTGAGCTCAATTTCTGTAGGTGAATCAGGGAAGAAGGTGAAGACATCGTTCTCAAAGTCTGAACTTGAATCTGAGCTATATGTCTGAATAGCACAGAGAGTATTTTCAGATGGTTGGTCGTCTAGGGAGAAGACGGATTCTATATCTGAGTCATCAAGTTGGATGCCAGTGCTTTTGGCGATTTTGTCTATCAAATGGCTTCCTCGCCTATTTACCTTTGGACAATTTTTGGCAAAATGTCTTTTTTTTGTTGCAGACATAACATCTGCCTTTGTTGCGCTTCTTGGAGGAACGATGACGGCTTTTACGCAAAAATTTCCACTTACCTTTGCTTTTTCTTTTGTGTGTTTTTTTTGAAGGAAAGCCGTTTGAAATGTCTTTTCTTTTTACATCTGGTGCAGGAAGGATCAGAACAATCTTTGAGACATTTAATCTTTAGACCGGGTTTGAAGCATGCCTTATCAAGATGCCTGTTTTCTTTGAGAAAGCTTCGGAATGCTTCTCTTCGGAGGCAAAGTTCTTTTATGGCGATGTGAACGGCCTGCTGGATATTACCAAGAGTAGCTTCTGTTATGCTTTTCTGCTTTTGTTGGAGAGTTTTTTCTGCAGCTTGGCTGAGTTCTTTTGGGATAGATGCCAAGAAGATAGGCTTAAGATTCCAATCGGCACCAAGTAGATAAAATAACTTAATCATAGCTTGGAAGTGCCGGTCAAGATCTTTGCGCCTTAGTGAGCAGCATTTTCGGTCAAAGAACTCCTTTCTTTTGAGTTCTTTGGAGTCTTCAGGCTTGCCGATGAAATACATGTGAATTATCTGGATAGCATTATCCAGAGGCTGAGTCAGGAAATACATCTGATCTTGTTCTGAAGCAGTATGCCACCAATCTTTAAGTGCTCCTGTAAAACGACTGGTGAATTCCAGAAGAATATCATAAGTGCTAAGTTCAGAAATATGCCTGGTAGTGAGCCAAGCATGAAACTCTTGAAGCCTATCAGGCCATTTAAAATATGGAATGTCATCTAGAGTGAAGTAGATTTTGGATGATGAGGTTGTAAAAGACTGGGTGGCATCAGGTTGTTCCTGGTGATGGATTTCGGGTTCAGAGAATATCTCTTCGTCCTTGATGCTATCTGCCATAAAAAAGGTCTCTTCTGAAGAGGGTGACTCGATTAAAATATCAGAATCAGATCCAGATGATGTCTCAACCTGGCTTGTGGCAGAGGGTTTGATAACAGCAATGGAAGGGATCTGGTGGCGAAGGAAATTTTCGAGTGGATTGGAAATGGTCAGGGTGGCAGATTGTTCCCCAGGAGGGTGGTCACCAGGGGGATGTTTAGGTGTGCCTGGAGAGGGTGGTGAAGACTCTATAGGAGGAGGGGATGGATTTGTTTGAATCATTTTAGTTTGGTCATTATCACGTTCTGTTACTAGACGAGAACCTCTTACCCTATGGAAATTTCAGACTCCTCTTCTCCTTCCCTTCCTATTTCTCTTACCTCCAACCTTTCCCTTCAGCCTCCACCAGAACTTCGAAAGTCTTCATGTTCAAAGATAGACTATCTTTATGAGGTTGCTTACCTCACATAAGATAGTAAGATTTCAGAAACCCAGCTCCCCATGATGAACCCTTACACTGCTTTCGCAAAACCCCCTTCTTTCTCCCCACTTCGGTTTATCAAACACTTGATCAAACACACTCTTCGCACTGTCAAAGAATATGTTCAGTCTTCCCGTTTTGACTAACACCCCATCCAGGCAACTGAACAAGAACAGTTTGTTACTCTCCATATTCCACCAGAGTTTCCATCCCAATGGATCCAACAAGGCTACACTCATCTCCATTTCGGAGCCATCCGTCTTGCCTTAACTTTCCATGGCCGAAAAGGCTTACCTGTTACCGCAAGGATAGCCTTGTTAGACACCAGGTTTTTGGAATACCAGCAAGCTTGTGTTGGCACCATCCAAATGACAATGAATGCGGGAACTATTTTTGTTACACTTTTCTCAAATTTTAACATTACTCTTGCAGATCCCAACCTGCTTACTGCTCTTAAGGTCCAGCTACAAATTACTGGAGCTTCGCAGACTCCTGGATCCATTGCTACCACCTTACACTACTAGATGATCTACCGGGTCCAAAACCATGCCATTGATCTCAACATCCCAAATTCTGAGGATGCCCTTGTTATTTCGGTCGATCACGACCAGACCTCCTGCATCTATGTTCCTCGCCAGATCCCAAGAAATGAGCTTGTTAAGCTCCTTCCGGATAGTTGGGTCACCAATTACGAAAAACTCCATTAGAGTTGCAAACCAGTTCAATCTAGTGAACCACAGTTCACTAGGAAAAAAGATGGTACTGTTGCCATCAAGTTTAGTAAGACCAAAGAGGAACCTTCCTCTATTTTCCCTATCATTCTTCACTTTACTCATTGTCCTACTGATCCAGTTTCATCTGAACCGGACAACAAACAATTTGTCCACTCCTTTGGGCCTCAAGGACAGCCAATTCATCATTTCACAGACCCTACTGGGCATTGCTTTGGGGACCGAGATTGTATCTGTCCATTCTGCACAAAACCTGACGATGAAGATGACAGACCTTTTGCAAAAAAGAAGAAGACAAAGAAAGATACCCTTTACCAAAGGTATCTTGATAGAGATTCAACTGTTGGACCTCTTGGAGAAGATGGAGATAAATATCAGTTCATTGTTTCTTATGGACCTTCCAGGTCCCCTGTACCAACCTCACCTCCACCACCTTGTAAGCCAGCTCCCTCCTTTCAACCATGATGAGCCCATCCTTCAAAACTCCCAGATTTATATTGATGACATCCTTCTGTTCAGCTATGATGAACAATCTCATTGTCAACTCTTGACACATTTTGCTGATATTGTTAAAAAGCATGGCATTATGCTTTCTCAAAAAAAGATGATTATTGCTCAAAAGGAAATTGAATTCCTTGGCATGCGCCTCAAAGAAGGAAGCTACTGCCCTGAACCTCACATTGCTGATGAACTCCAAAAATTTCCTGAAAAGGATCTCAATCCTAAACAAGTTCAGCAATTCTTTGGCATTGTCAATTATTTAAGAGATTTTGTTCCCCATATCTCCATACATCTTAGACCCCTTTAGAGAATGCTCAAGAAAAATCCTCTACCATGGGGACCAAAACAAACCCAAGCTGTTTCCAAACTCAAACAGCTTTTGCAAAACCTTCCTCCTTTAAAAATTCCATCTACTAGCAAGAGGATTCTCCAAATTGATGCCAGCGACAAGTATTGGGTAGCCATTCTTTTCAAAGAAATCAATGGAACCAGACATAGTTATGCCTACAAAAGTGGCTGATTTTCCCAAGCAGAAATCTATTATCATTCCACTTTTAAAGAGATACTTGCGGTCAAGTATGGCATCAAGAAGTTTGAATTCCACCTCATCGGACACCATTTTCTTGTTGAAATGGACATGTCCTCATTCCCTCAGATGCTTAAATTCAAGCAAAAGCAAGTTCCCCATCCACAATTACTCCGATGGGCTGAATGGTTTTCTAAATACTCCTTTGAAGTCAAACACATTCCAGGAACTAAGAATGTCCTTGCTGATTTCTTATCCCATCCAAAGAAACCATTGGAAACCATCAACATGTATGTCAAGAAGGAGCTTTTCCAAGGACACATACCGAACGGACAAAATCCCAGGTGGTTGGCCCAGCCTCAAATACCCTCCTGATGTTCCCCCGGCAATTCACCACAATATCCTGAAAGAAAGACTCCTAGAATTAATGTGGGAATACCACATTCGAATCTTTCGAGAACATGGAGGATTAATGCTTAGACCAGACGGACTTCATCCGCAATATCCATTCATTCACCCTCTCAAATGGTCTCCCGATGAAGAATTTTCAGAAGATTTGAAATGGTTATTTTGGTACATGTTCAACTTGTACACTATAGCCATTGAATTTCCCACTGACAAAATTTTGCAGATTATTCAGAAAGATGGCCAGGGTCAACTTCACAACCAGAAATATCTCTTGGAGATTTTTGCATGGTATAAATCACTCCAATATTGGAGAGAACTCTTCAAGGTCCAAAATCACCAAGGAAAGCCCGAACCGAGAAAGACACACTGTTATCTTATTCCACCGACCATGGACGTTTTCCCATCCGAGTGTTGGATTTCTGACAAACCTGCTACTACAGGAATTTCAAGCTACAGACCTCAAGTCTTTCAAGAATTTGCTCGGATTCACTAGATACTTCCATACTCCATCACCACCAGCAGGCCAGCGTCACGTGCACTCCAGAGAATCCTATGTCAAGAAAACCGCACCATCCCACCAGAAGCATAGCCATCTGCATAGGTCCCTGTCTCTTGGGACCACCTTGAAGCTTGGGATTCCATGAGAGAACAGATCTAAGAGGCTCTTCATACTTTTCGGCAAAACAATTCAGACTCCTCCACCCCCTATGATCCATGGGAGGGTCACTTTCACAAGACCCTTGGGAAAATACCCCAAATTACGCCCCTTTTCCCAGCTCTTTCGGTGCTAGCTCATCTCGTCCACCAGACCTACCGGCAGAGGAAATTGAGAATCTCATCCATGCTTTCAAAAGAGAAAAAGACGGAAGCTCCAGTCCATCAGATGCAGAAGAGGCTCTCTACAGAGAACAGATCGCTCATCATAGCTCTGATGATTCGGACTATGACCACTACAATGCTAGAGACGGAAGAGACAAATAAAAAGCCGTCCTGAAAACACTGTACACCGGTCACTGTACACTGTTCACTGTTCATCTAGTCTGTTTTTACTGTTCACTCAGTCTGTTTTTACTATAACACTAGACGAAAAACTACTGTTCATAGCCTGTCACGGGATTTCTTTAGGACTCCCTATATGTGTAGCCCATAAGTGGCTAAGTTTGCTCCGATAATTACGTCTTAGCATAGCTAGTCTGCCTGCTTTTGTCTGTTGTATCCTCCTTTGCCTATATAAGAGCAAGGAGCCCTCATTGTAAAAACCAGAGAGTGAAATAAGAAGTGTGTTGTGTACTCTACTTCCAACATGATTTTCTAAACACTCCCATTCTCTTCTAGTCCAGAACAATGGTTCTGAACAAACACTGTGATTGAGAAAAATCCTGGAGTATGCTCTGCACTTGCCTTTAGGGGATCATATGCATCAGAATTTCAGATATCTTAGAGTTTACTATGGTCCAAGTTCAGAGTCTGAGAAGAAACTTGATGACTGACAGGCAGTCCCTATTAAGGCCAAGAGGGTCGTGTGTGGTTCAAAAAATCGCGAATCGTATCTCGGGTGTGAGATCGGATTGACGATTTTTCTGTGCGATTGTGAGTCATATTTCGGGCATAAAATCGGACTGACAATTATAAGCACGTTGTGAAACAAGGAAAATTTCCTAATTCATGAGGGGTCAAGAAATCTTTTGGATATGGCAGTATTGATCAAATATTTAACTATGATTGCAATTCGACGAACTAGGCAATAAAATATGAGAAAATTGTATGAATTAGGATTCTTACCTAGCTTTTGATATCACACGAATAAAATTTCCAAATTAGGGCTCGTCGGATCAAGGAATGGCTCGGCGCTACAACTCGACTTTGGCAAACGTCGAACTTGCTTTAACAATATTCTTTGAATATTCAACTTTGATTTTCAAAGCCCCCACAGTCCAACTTGATGGTCCGTGGGTATGTAGAAAAGCTGCATAAAAATCAAGTGAACCGTCCAAAGAAAATTCACGTTATTCGGTCATGCAGGGATGTTAGAGTTGAGTAGCGATCCGTCAATGTCCTGGGCTGATTGGCGGTAGATTGTTGCAACTAGGAGCTCTATGGACAACAACTCGCACAACTCGCCAAGGTAAGGAACTCAGGCAAAGCAGCAACACGTAATCAGGAGGCTGGGCGCGGCGGTTCGTCAACAAGGCGTGCGACTCTCCATCGAAGGGGTTGAAGTGCGATGAAGCTTGGGCAATTGGGTGAAGCTCCGCCTTGTACAAGGAATTCGGGACGGACCCGTCCCTCTTGACTTTTCGATTGAGCTTGAGAAATTATATTATTTAAGAGAATAAATGCGATTTATCTTGTATCCCACGTGTAACATTCTCATTTTCTATTCCCAGGAACATTCTCATATTCCAATTTCAATTCGTCACCCCTTAACGGGAATATTTCATCCGACACCTTCCCAAAATATTGAAAGAATAATGCAAATATTCTCGGGAACATTCTCATATTCCTGGGAATATTTTCATATTCCAACTTGTTACTCTTTAACGGGCCTAGCCAAATTCTTTTTCACCGTGGGCTTAGTCCAACTTGTTAAATTAAAGCTTAGAACCATCAATTGAAGCCCATCTACCACATGTCCAATGCAAATGCAATAATAAATGCTCCTAAAACTATATGCTATGCAATTTAATCATAATATTTTTTGTTTAGGGGTTAAAATTAATCTCTAAATTTTTGTGCATTAAATTATGGATGATCAATCAAAATTTAGGTGTCAACAACTGCCCCTCTTTGAAAGTGAGCTCGCAGAGGTTGCATTCAAAGATAAATTGAGACCTAAATTTTGACTATGCATATGCAATATAATGTTATTTTTTGTGGGAAAATGAATCCCATTTTAAAATGCAATATGATATGATGCATGGAAAAGCTAATGCAAAGTATGAAAATGAAAAAAAGAAAGAAAGAAAGAAAAAAGAAAAAAAAAAGAAAAGAAAAAAATCGTACTTGTAGTTACTTACCAATTAATATGGTAGAGCATATTGAGGTACATGATGAATTTTTTTTTTTTTTTTTACTCCACAAGCATTTAGTTTTCATTCTAGATTTCTTGAAGAGTTTAATGTTTATCAAATTACCTAGATCCAGACTGAGGCAACCAAATCAATAGACGCTCAATGTTAGGTGAGACGACCATTGGAACAAGATGTCTCGAAATACCTAGATCCAAACTAAGGTTTAATGAGAAAAATCAATGAACATTCATATTCAGAATGAAATGTTCGATGAAAAGATTCGAGACATTTAGATCCATACTAAAATGTCAAGAATCGGGGAACTTAATCAATAAACACTCAAGTTAGGTGAGATGAATATTGAATTAAGACAACTTAACCAATAGATGCTCAATGTTAGGTGAGTCAAATATTGGATTAAGATAACTCGAAATACTTAGATCTAGACTAGAGTATAACGAGAAAAATCAAAGAACATTCATATCCAAAATGAAATGTTTGATGGAAAGATTCAGATATTTAGATCCAGACTAAAATGTCAAGAATTGGGAAACTTTAACCAATAAACACTTAATGCTAGATGAGATGAATATTGAATTAATACAATCTAACCAATAGATGCTTAATGTTAGGTGAGTCAAATATTGGATTAAAATGATTCGAAATACCTAGATCCAGACTAAGGTATGACAAGAAAGCTTAGAGAACATTTATGTCCAAAATGAAATGTTCGACACAAATATTGTGTAACATTTGGATCCAAACTGAGATGTTAACTTATGGGAGGAGTTACCAAATTTTGCTTTGGGTACTCAAAGAGATTTAATACTCACCTGGTGACACTTTTGACCCTTAGAGAAAACGTCTCTAAGGTGATGAGGAGACTTTCGGCTAGAACAGCACACCAGGTGGATAAAGAGGAACTCTGGGCTACGGGAGCATGCCGGATTGATGAAGAGACTTTGGGCTATGGAGGCATGCCGTGTCGATTAAGAGGGACATTAGGTTATAGAAGCATGCCTTGTCGATGGAAAGGACTTTGGGCTACAGAACTATGCCAGGTTGATGAGAAAACTCCAAGCTACAGAAACAGGCCGTGCTGAGAGAAAGTGACTCTAGGCTACAAAAGAATGCTAGGTTGATGAGCACGCCGTTTCGATTAACGGGGACATCAGGCTATGAAAGCACACCATGTCAATTTCCTGTAAAATTCAAGAATGTTTGGACAAATTTCGAGGCTTTAGAGAGCAACTCGAACGTCGAGCATTATTTGGTCTTCAAGAAAATATTATCTATCAAACACAATTAGAGCAAAACTGATATGCATTCATAAAAAATGTCGACAATTTGAGCTACTCTAGAATGCACATTTCAATCCAATCAAAGTTTATGCACAATGTTTGCACAACTAAATTGTCACTAGGGAGAAGAATCTTGTAAAACAACTTTCACTCATGACATGAATTTCTTAAGAATGCTAAATGAGTGACTTTGAGTTAGAAAGGACTTTCACTCACTCTCATTTAGAAGGGCTATTTTATGAGAATCACTCCATCTCACTATCATCATATCGACAAGGGTCCAAGAATTCTTGCAAGCGGTACGACCTTACCAATTTGAGAGGTCTTTAATAGGGACCTTAATGTGGGCTTGGTCAACGGCTTAACAACGGGACTCTTTGAATCAAGGCTATTGAAAGAAAATAATATTCCACGATCACCTTCGGATTTACAAGTCAAGAACTCTGCAAAATGAGATATAAATAATCTTGCTCGCACTTGTTCGAGCAATACTTAAGACATGTGAACACCCACATTAATTCAAGTGCCCTAATCTGAAGAGACTTTATAAGGGACGTAACATAGGCTAGGTTCACGGGTTGAGAAATGAAAAGATTATCAAGCTCAAAATGTGTATAGATGGGTGAGAGTTGGTGATCATCTTGGCATTATCGCCGGTCTTCATATTCACCATCAAGGATTGTCTTCAAAATGTGCTCTATTGACTGTAAAAGTTTTGCACTTGAGTTCTTTAAGTACCACTCCATTGGGGATAGAACTTTTCACAATTGATAGTCATCCATCTCGACTCTTTTTTATTTTCTCCTATGGGCATTGGCCTTACTTTTACCAGGCACACCGCTTTTTCTTGCCCTCTAGTTCTATTTTAACATCAACACACTGTTTACAATGTATCAAATTTTCATTTGGACTTCTGAAGGTCTTCATATTTTGTTGGCGCTCTAGACCATGCTGTTTCTTGAATGATTACTTTTTGCTTGCCCTAATGTGGGGGGATGATCACCAACTGGGTTCAAAGAAATGAATTTGTAGGCTCAAGAGGGCTATGCAATGGATATAAGTGTGTAGGATAGAGAAAAAAATAATGCTCTTCGTCATCCTAAGGCACTTGGATTATTGTTTGAGTTCATCTGCAATAAGATACCCAAAGATTGATGCAAGTGAGAGCAAGAGAATTTCTATCTAATTTTCTCACCACATGATGCCAACTTACCTCCAGTTTGCCCCGATATGGGGTGGTTCTTGATAGGGGTAATTTGAAAGAAATCTCCACAAGTGTAGGGGCTCAAAGGGGTTAAGCAATGGATCACTTATAGTGTTTGGGATAGAGAAATGAATTGCCCCTCATCATTTCAGTTGTCGTACCTTTCGCAAGAGAACTCTTTACTTTGTGGATATGGAAATTGCTGTACACATCTCACAAGTGTATAAATAAGAGATTGTGTATAGGACATGTTTTGCCTTTCATCATCCTAACACACGTCTCACTTAGCATTCTTAAGAATTGGATGTCATTCATTAAATTGCACATCTTGACAAATCTCCATGTGAAATTAGTAATTAAGTAAGTAAAATCACCATGCAAATTCTCTTTCCAAAAGAGCTCAACAACTTTCAGCTTGAAAAGCTTTGTGACTTCGGAACAAACAATTCAAAAAATATTTTCACAAGCATGAAAACATGATATTGAGCATTCATTCAAGGAATGAGGGATTATCTCAACAATCAATGTCCTTGGATTACCCCTATCTAAAGGGAATAAATACATAAATGATCAATTGAGACTGAAAGTCAATCCTTGATTCGATAAATGTTCAATTCTTGCTTTTACCCCAGCACAAGAGAATGTGCATGAATAGGACACTATGTAAGAGAATGTAAATTGAACATCCATTTCGGCTTGGATTGAGATTTTATTTCAATTGAGTCATTACCGGAATCTATCATCCCTCGATCCGTCACTTGCAAGAAAAAGAACAAAATGTCAATTCAGAATTAATTATATTCAGGGACGAGATGTACCTCTTTCATCAAAGATGGATGGTCCTTTTTTGACTTGCCTCTCACTTTCTCTAGGAGATGAGAAATGTAGGACACTTTGTTTGGATTTTTGGGATAGATATCTCAAGTATCAACAAGAGATGCCCCACATTAACTATTTGAATTGTGCTCTAATTGAATAACAATCAAGTCAATGGGTCCATTACAACTTGTTGTGCCTTTTCAGATGTTTTTTCCTTAGGCCAAGAAAATTATGCTCTGAGACATGAAGCAAGTGAGTTAGCAAAATAAACAGACCAACTGGAATGCATAATTTTGGAAATGGCTCCAAAAAAAAAATTATTTTTAATTTTTCTCTTGGGTGAGGAAGCATGATGAAGCCCAACCCTCAGAATTTCTCCGAGGATGATATTTTCTTTTCATTGTTGGATATCGTCACCGGGTTGGTTTGGTGTACCTCATTATGCCCTCAAAACAAAACTTGTAATTTTATTGATATTCATCAATCAATTACAACTTATTGAATGAAAATGCAATATTCAAGCCCTAAAAGAAAGTGAAAAAGAAGAAAAGAAAAGAAAAATCCCTAAAATGCACTAAAAACTCCCACGTAGGGGAATATGCGATAATGATAAATGAGTTACTCTTGTGGGCTAGCGCCTGTTCTGTCCGAAGATCCTTCTTCAATGGCATCTATAAGGAAATCATCAAATAGGTTAATAATGCATCATCAAGGTTCTCTTCTCGTGGAGGTATTGGATCATCCATTCCACCCCACCCATCTGGGACAATGTCACGGGGATCAATGTAAAAACTAGGGGGAGCTGAGTACTTCACATAATAGTCAAATTTGCCACTTGGCTGCCCTAGGGTATCCATCACCTCTCTTCTATCCTGCATCATTCTAGCGGGACCAGGGAATGTCTCGTGAATATGAGGAGGTAGCGAGTTTTCCCTTTTTTGTCCTTGTGAGTTTCGCCTTTGTTGCCTTTGCCCTCCAAAGCTTTCTCCACCTCTTCCATGGTACCCTAATCTAGCAAAACGGGACCTCTAAGGGGCTTCAATAGGGTTTCTAATACCTTGACCTCTCCTTCCAAGACCATGACCAGCAATAAAGCCATCTCCAACCATCACTTTTCCTACCATAACAGCAGCATTTGAGACTTCAGGAGTGAGTAGCGAGGAACCTCGAGAAGCATGTATGGTGGATACCAACTCAAATGAGTGGTAACTCGATCCAAGTTCAGAATCTGGCTCGATATAAGGAATATTAGTTTCATGATAAATCCGGTGGTCTTCCTCGCCATGGACAGTGACCAGCTTCCCCTTGATCACAAATTTCATGCTTTGATAGAGACTTGATGGTATAGCCTCGGTAGTATGTATCCAAGGACGACCCAAGAAAAAATTAAATGCGATGAGGATATCTATTACTTGAAAGGGAATCTTAAAGATTACTAGTCCTATTTGCACATCAAGGTGGATCTCCCCAATCACTTCCTTCCTAGTTCCATCAAAAGCTCACACGCAAGTCTTCGCAGCATGTATCTGGGATAGATCTGTCTTGAGGCGGTGAAGGGTGGCCAACGGACATATATTCAGAGTGGCCAACGGACATATATTTAGAGCGGATCCATTATCAATAAGCACGCGGGACACATGGGAAGCTTTGTGTTTGACTGATATATATAGTGGTTTATTGTGTCCTCTCCCTTCAACAGGGAATTTTTCGTCAGAGAAAGCGATCAAATCCTTAAGAAGGATTGACCCAACAAATTCTTCGAGCTGGCTAGGCTCAACTGTTTTTGATACATGAATTTCCCTCAACACCTTCATTAGAGACTTCTGATGTGTGGGAGATGTTTGCAAGAGCTCAAGCAAAGAGATTTGAGCAGGCATTTTCTGTAATTGATCGACCACGTTATACTCACTTGTTTTGATTACAGTAAGAAATTCTTTAGCCTCTTTATTAATAATAGGCTTTGCAGGTTGAGTATTGGCTTGAGCATAAACTCGACCAGACCTTGTGACCAGATCAACATACAAGTCATAGGACCAAGGAACCACCTTATTATTAGCATATTCATAGGGTTGAGGTATCTCGATCACTATCCCTTCGTTGTGCACCGGCACCTTAGTTGATGGTTCCGCATCGATTTCATCTTTACTAGCATTCAACGCAGTCCATTCTTCCTCCCAATCAATAACGACTTGGGATATAGTGGAGACCATGCTAGTATGGTCTGCATACACAATCACACCGGCGTCCGTCATCATAGCAACCCTTTCTTTCATCAAGGATAGGGGAATCGCCTCATGACTCGGGTAGTATCCAGCCTTTACTAGCCCATTATAGACATCTGCAACATGCACTCTCAAATTCTTGATTTGACCAACATCAAATCCAAATATGGCATTTACCTTGCCTTCGTGCTCAAGCAACGGGTTCCTCTTGACATTCGGTTGGGTGGTGCGGAATGAAAATGCATTAGTGTCCAATAAATTTTGAACTTTGTGTTTCAAGGTCATGCATTCATCAGTTGAATGTCCCACTTCTCCCATATGATACTCGCACTTCTTGGAGGGGTCGTAGTTAGAGAATTTCTCCGCATTGGGCCGCTTTGGTTCATAGGAGAGCAGCCCATTCTTTTGCAAGATTAGCAAGACTTGAGATAGAGAACCAGGAAGTGGAGAGAACTGCCTCTTAGTGAATTGTCGTGATGCGGAAGGGCGGCCTCCACCTTGCTAATTCCTAGGAACATGAACGATCGGAGGCTTATTAGAGGTCGGTTGCACGTATGCAACATTTACATCAGTGGTTGGCTCTTTCTCTTTCTTTGCAGTAAACCTCCTGTTTGGAAAGGTCGGTTCATTAAACCACCCCTCCTTCAGCCCCATTTCGATTTGTTCGCCCATTGGAATGAGTTGATTAAAGTTCTCAACATACGTGGCAACCATCCGATTACGGAACTCAAAAGGGAGGGTCTTGACAAATAGCTTCATCAATTCTTTGTCAGTGGGCTCAGGAGTAATTTGGGCGGCTAAATTTCACCATCTTATGGCATACTCCTTAAACGACTCACTCTTCTTTTTTTCCATCCGCTCAAGGTCTTCTCGGGAAGGTGCAATGTCCATGTTGAACTTGTACTGCTTAAGAAATGCATCGACCACCTCACTCCAAGTGTTGAGGAGGTTTATGTTCTTCATGATATACCAAGTAAGTGCGGGCCCGCCCAAGCTCATTTGGAACCACTAGATCATGAGGGGTTCATTCTTGATATGTTGGGCCATCCTCACATGGTACATCTGTAGGTGAGCTTTCGGGCAAGAAGTGCCATTATACTTCTCAAATTCTGGCATCTTAAATTTGTTTGGCGTGTTGACCTTCTCATAAATAGACAAATCAATCGGGAGTGAACTTTGCAATCCCTGCAATTGTTTCACTTTCTCTTCAAGCTTTGCAAAACGTTCATCCTGCTCTGTTTTAAAGACCTTATGAGTTTTGGCCTTTCCTTCCACGACAATGACATCATCTTCTAAGGGGGGCATGTCATCATCAAATTCATTGGATTGGCCATGATCAACTTTCTGCTTAAGTGCTGTAGTTCCAGGAGGTGTGACTTCTGGGCTCGAACTTGCTCGGAGCTCCTTAAACTCAGTTGTCATTTGTTGTATTGCAGCAAAGCATTGATTCATTTGATATTCCATTTTATCAATACGTTCGTGCAACTTAGTTTGCTCGGCCATTCGTGCTTTCAATCTCGTAATGATGGGTGAACGAGATAGCTCCGTTATCACCTAATTTGAAGAAAAGAGAACACATAAACATCGCATATGGAACGTGCCAGTCCATGACAAAGGTCTAGCCACTTTTATTCATTAATGGAAGTATTTTACGTGAAGTAAAAACTTGAAATGCCTTAAACAAATGAACTAGGAAGGTAAATAACTCAACTAGACATTAAACTAAAAGAAAATAGACTCGAGACATTTCACTTGGCTTGATCAATATACAATTGGAAAACTTTTAGACAAAATCGCTTATTCTCCTCCGCAAGATGTGCCACACGCCTTTTGGTCTCTTCAGCAACTCTTTTGAGGCGTTTATTCTTTGCATGGTTGGTGATCTTCTCGGGTACTTTCGGTATCTTCGGGTGTAGCTCCTTTGGGATCTTGTGCCGTTGAATATATTCGATAGAGGCATAGTATCTTCTTTCTCTACCCTTCAACTCCTTCTCTAGCCATATGAGCTTCCGTGGGTGGCACATATCCCACATATCCCACATCGATTTGATTGTAAGAACGGAATCCTCATGGTCTTGATTCTCGTCAGTGAAGTTAACTTTGGAGCGGGTTTGTTTGCAAAGCTTGCGGAAGTTCTTGCACAACTTGATATTGGTGAGTCACTCTAGTTGGCTAGTATTCCATTGCTCCAGTAAATCCCAATAAAGGGACAGGGCCAACACGCCCACATGTGAGCCTCGCCTTACGAACTTGGAACCATTTAGCATGCCATAGAAATCCTTTGGAATCTAGTTTTTTCATGAAAGCTAGCCATCTAGAATAATGATAATCCGGCGCATGTTTTTGTTTGTTCTCAAATTGCATAATAGGGTGATTAGAGTCGCAAACATCAAGTATAGTCATTAAACCACCAAACCCTTTTATGTGAGAAAGAAACCAAATTTGTAAAGGCTCAGGAGAAGCATGCAAAACCTTGTCACCACCTTCTTTAAATCGAGTAAAGGAAAGAAAAGTTTCAGTCAAAGTAGTATTAACGAAATTCTTTCCTTCAAGGATTTGCTTAACTAGATTAGCAATCAAAGGATTAATAGCATTCTTGCAGTGAGGGAAAACTATAAACCCGAAGAAAGCTAGTAGGAAGACCCTACACATTTGAAAGGAATTGCCATTTTCAAAATATTCATTTAAAAATGAAAGTGGGCATGAATTTCGGTGACCTTTCAAAAATTTTCTTATTTTATCTTCTTTAATTCTCAGAAAATCAGACAAGGCCGTGATAGGATCTATTCCAATAGATGGACTAGCTAATTCAGCTTCCAAAGATTTTCCCATGGCAATACTATATTCTTCCAAGGTAGGAGTGAGCTCATGCTTACCACCAAAAATAAAAGTAGAAGTTTGAGGGCACCAACAATGAGCAAGAGCTTGAACAAGGCCACCATGAATATTAATGCGCAGTAGAGGAAGGAGCCGACCAATGTGTGACTCCACGAACTCACGGCTAACTTGGTCTAACTTGCCCCACCATGTGTTAAGCTTTTCCTTGGGAGGGAGAATAATTTGAAGGTCTGGTATTCCCATTGTATATTGACCAAGACTCGAGACCAACCTAATGTCATGGACCGACAAAATAATAAATTAAATAAATTACAAAATGAGAGTTAAGAGAACTTACTTCACTGATAAAAAGGTAACAATCACATAGACATGCGCATGGTACATAGCTCGATTTCTACTCTAGAAGGCTTAACAAAATGGAGCCACAAGGATGATTGGACTAGCTACGGGCTTGCGGACTAAGTCGGGTCCTCATGACTTCGGCTTGGTCAAAGAGCCGACCCGGGTCGTGGGCATACGGACCGAGGTGGGTACTCTTGACACCAGGAAAGAAATTTCAGGATTGAGATGGGTGACTCGTACCGCGAGCATGCGGTCGGAGTGGTATCCATCTCAATACCATCCTAATTAATCCTATCCGGCCCAGGTCCGGCGCCAAGTTGTGTGTGCAAAAGTGTAGTGTAAATGCATAGGCATGCACAATAGTTTATATTCAGAACAATACTTCAATAATTCAAAACATTCATTCCCAACTCCAACCTACAAGACAAGGGGTCAACATTCACTCCACCCCTTATAACTCCCATCTGCAAAAACATTTAACACCTCAAATGGTTAGGGATGTACCTGGTATCCTCGCTGCCAAACAAATTTTTTAAAAAGAGAAAATTGGCTTAAGTCCACTAAGAGTTTAAATTCAAGTCCCCAGTGGAGTCGCCAAGCTGTCGCGACCTCATCTCGGGTGCACCACCTAGGGTTTGGCTAATGGATTACTAAGCCTAAACTTAGTTCGGGCTCTCCTAAGCCCATACCAATTCATGACTTAGGGTTTAAGTTTTTTAACATATCAATGATTTTCACTTAGGAGTCGCCACTAATCTATTTTTGGTGGGTCGATTAGAAACCCAAGTAAAGTAACGAGAGAATTACTTCACTCCTACTAACTAGAGACTATGCGATCGGGGACTTGATTACGTTAGATTTCTCTAACGCCCTTTCGGTACCTTTTCTCTTTTATTTGAAAAAAATGATTTGCAGGCAGTTTGGATTGATTTTAATTTAATCCCTAACATGCAATGTGATCATACGAGTGCACAATCATAATTTAACACTAAATAAAGCAAAGCAATAAATAAATTGCAAGCACAGGGAAGAGATACTTACCTCAAAGCAACGAAAGCATCTGCAATGTTAGTTTTAAAAAAATCACATCAATGATCCTAGATATGATTTCTAATTAACATGCAACTATTCAATTTTTTTTTAAAGGTTTTAAATTATTTAATGAGGCCTAAAATAATAAGTGCAATGCATGTGATGGTGTGCAAAAATGTCTAATTATAATAACATGCAATGTGCAACCTAATATGCAAATTATATGTCACGCGACAATAATTATTTAACTTAATCTAATGCTAGAAAATATTTAATGCAATTATCCTAGCATGCCACGCATTCGAATGACCCTAAACATGCAATGACTAGATGACACATGGAAGATGACCTAATTCTAGGTGACATGAGCATGGCAATTTTTATGTTTTTTTTCCTTTTTATAATCAAAATTCGAAATTAAAACTAACCTATAGTTAAACATGCAAACTATCCTAAAAGAAAATATTGTAACAAGAACCACATCTAACTAAACCATATTTTTTTTGGGTTTTCAATTCGAGCAGATGCATCAAGAAAAGCATGGTAACAAATCAGGCAAGATATTTTCCACATCCATTTAATCTTGGAAACAAATAAAATCGACGAATCGTATCTCGGGCATGAGATCGGATTGGCCAATATTTCAGAAAATCGCGAATCGTATCTCGAGCGTGAGATCGGATTGACGATTTTTCTGTGCGATTGCGAGTCATATTTCGAGTATGAAATCGGACTGACAATTATAAGCACATTGTGAAACAAGGAAATTTTCCTAGTTCACGAGGGGTCAGGAAATCTTTTGGATATGGCAATATTGATCAAATATTTAACTATGATTGCAATTCGATGAACTAGGCAATAAAATATGAGAAAATTGTATGAATTAGGATTCTTACCTAGCTTTTGATATCGCACGAATAAAATTTCCAAATTGGGGCTCGTCGGATCAAGGAATGGCTCGGCGCTACAACTCGACTTTGGCAAACGTCGAACTTGCTTTAACAATATTCTTTGAATATTCAACTTCGATTTTCAAAGCCCCCACAGTCCAACTTGATGGTCCATGGGTATGTAGAAAAGCTACACAAAAATCAAGTGAACCGTCCAAAGAAAATTCACGTTATTCGGTCATGCAGGGATGTTGGAGTTGAGCAGCGATCCGTCAACGTCCTGGGCTGATTGGCGGTAGATCGTCACAACTGGGAGCTCTATGGACAACAACTCGCACAACTCACCAAGGCAAGGAACTCAGGCAAAGCAACAGCACGTAATCAAGAGGCTGGGCGCGGCGGTTCGTCAACAAGGCGTGCGACTCTCCATCGAAGGGGTTGAAGTGCGATGAAGCTTGGGCAATTGGGCGAAGCTCCGCCTTGTACAAGGAATTCGGCGGACGTGATTGAGCTTGAGGAAAGAGAAGCACCCGTCCCTCTTGACTTTTCCCGAGTCAAAGAGACGAGAAGCTTTCTCGACACAACACCACTCTCTCTCTCCCTTTTCTGTGTTTTTTTTCGTCTCTTTTCAGTGTGTGTGGTCCCCTTTTTATAGGTAAGAGGACTATATTATTTAAGAAAAAATGATAAATCTGCATGTTGCCTATTTAGCTCTTGTATCCCACGTGCAACCTTTTTTCCAATATTTCATCCGACACCTTTCCTAAATATTGAAAGAATAATGCGAATATTCTCGGGAACATTCTCATATTCCCGAGAATATTCTCATATTCCAATTCGTCACCCCTTAACGGGAATATTTCATCCGACACCTTCCCTAAATATTGAAAGAATAATGCAAATATTCTCGGGAACATTCTCATTTTCCCGGAAACATTCTCATATTCCAACTCGTTACTCCTTAGCGGGCCTAGCCAAATTCTTTTTCACCGTGGGCTTAGTCCAACTTGTTAAATTAAAGCTTAGAACCATCAATTGAAGTCCATCTGCCACATATCCAATGCAAATGCAATAATAAATGCTCATAAAACTATATGCTATGCAATTTAATCATAATATTTTTTGTTTAGGGGTTAAAATTAATCCCTAAATTTTTGTGCATTAAATTATGGATGATCAATCAAAATTTAGGTGTCAACAGTGATGCATTTATAAACAGTGTTGTAGCATGCAATGGGCCTAAACTCCCCTATTGACAATGCATTCAGGACCTTAGGCACGAGCAATAATGGTGTTATTCACCTCCATTAGTAGGCTTCCAGTGTGGAAGAAGTGCATCACCCCATCTATCACTGATTGACCCACAATTTCCCAATTTTGTTTGAAAAATTCTACATTGAAACCATCCGGGCAAGGGGCTTTGTCTCCAGCTAAAGAAAACATCGAATCTCGAATTTCCAATGGAAGGACAAGTCGAGATAGAAGCCGCACCTGTTCCTCCGTTAGTGGATGCCAAATTATATCTTTGATCTTCGGTTGGGATGGACAAGGAGGCCTTTCTACCGGAGCCAATAAATTCTAGAAGTGAGAAATGAAAGAGCCTTGCACCTCCACTAGGGTTATCCACTAGGTTGCCCGAATTATTACGGATGGAAATGATCCGATTCCGTAGGTGCCTCCTATTGACCGAATGGTGAAAGAATTCGGTATTATGATCACCTTCTTTCAGCCACCTGACCTTGGACTTTTGACGAAAAAAAGATTCTTCAAGAGAACGGAATTCATAGAAACTCCAAAGTTGGGCTTTTTCAGCTTCCACCAAAGGAATATTACACAGATCCAGTTGAAGTGCATCTTGAATGGTACGAAGTTCTTGTCTAGCTGCCTCCGTCCTCACTGATATATCCAAATAGGCATCCTATTGAGCTGTTTAAGCTTTACTTTTAAAGCTTTTAACTTGCAATAAAGCTGGTATAGGGGGATACCTGAATGATGGCCATTCCACACTTTAGTGACCGTCTCCTTGAAGCTTGGGTGTTTCATCCAAAAGTTGAAGAATTTAAATGGTTTGCTCTGAAAAGACGGACTCTGTGATTCTTACAACCATAGGCGTATGGTCAAACACTCCTGGTGCTACAAAGGCTGCTTCAAAGTAAGAGTATTCCTAGCACCATTTTTTGTTTACTAGGACCACGATCAATCTTTTGGAGTTTCTAGTGTATTCCAGTAGATGAGGCCCAAGTGAATCTATGTCCCACATATCGTAGGTCTTCAAGCTCTACTTGATCTAGGCATGTCTTGAACTCGTCAAAGGATGGAACCCAAGTATCCGAGCTTCCTACTCTGTCCGAGGGATCCCAAATGGCGTTGAAATCACCAGCCACCAGCCATGGGTTATTTTGCAGGATGTTGCTTCTTTGTATAAGATCAGCCCATAGGGACCGACGTAAAACAAAGGTATGTTCCCGGATACAACCGACATATCAAAAGATCTCCCTGAACCAATATCTCTAAGCTTGCCATGGATGGCTTGGTCATTCATCATGCAAAACTCATAGGTAGTCCTACTCGGGTCCTAGCCAACCCAGATTCTACCGCGTGGAGAGAAGTCATAATTCAAAAGCCATTGCCAACCTTGAAGAAGACCCGAGGAGATGGCTCCAAAATTGTCGGAAGAGACCTTTGTCTCCAGCAATCCCACACAGCATATATTATGAGATTGAACTAGTTTCCGAACTTCAACTTGCCGAACAGGGTTAATAACACCCCTAATATTCCAAATATCTATATTCATATACTATTAGGTATAAAGATAGACAAAAAGAGGATTACCTCAGTTTAGTTCGCCGCCGGCTGGCTGCTGATTTTGATTTCATACTAGAAGATACATGTTGAGGTTGTCGACTATCGATTGGTGCCTTCCCATGCACAGATAGTCGAACAGCTAGTACACTAGTTCTCGGAGGATGAACTGTGGGTCCCTCTCTCACATTCTGCTCCACATTAGAACTGTTAGCTATTGTCTCCTTATTCAAATCATCATCCGAGGAGAAAGAGTTTAGGGTGGTAGGCTCCTCCATACTTTTAGGGGTTGACTAAGATGAGGGGGATTATCACGTGGTGTACCCTTTCTCTACTTATTTTTTTCCGAGTTGAGGATAGTGGGCACTTGTGCTGCAGGCTGCGTAGTTGAAGACTGAGCTCGATCTTTCTTAGGACGGGATGATTGCCTGTTCGGTCTCACTTGTTGCCATTCTTCCCTAGGGGCATTTTCAGGCGCCACTTTTGGGGTAGGGGCTGAAGCTCTACCAGGAGGAAGGTCATCCCGAATCGCTGGAGCCTCTGCTACAAGTGCTGGGTTGTGGCCATCCTGATAAGAGGGGCTATTTTCTCAGCACATTTATGACCAAATGTGCCACAAATTTTGCAGGAGACAAGTCTCCACTCATATTCAACTTCCACTAGACGAGTTTCCTTGTTTAATATCACTTCCACAACATCACAACAGTCCTTAGCAACTGTTAATTCCACACAGACCCTGGCAAGTATAACATCCTGAAATTTAGGCCCTTTGAGGGAGAAATGAACGTTAATTTCATCAATACATTGTTGGTTGATCTCACTCGGAACTAATCACTCCTGAGATACTGACCTTGAGGCAAAAAGGCTAATGAGGACGGAACTCGTGCGACTAAAGAACTTGATTTGGGAAAACGACTCGATCGTGAGAATTGCATAAGGACGATCCTGTAGATATGCAGGCCGATTCTAGGGACGAATAGAAGTCGATTCGAGGATAGAACATAATGGGATGACGGTGATTTCGTCTACTGTTATCAAACCTGCGAACAACCCTATGTCGATTTTGATAATTGTGTACTTTGAAATAATAATCGATCCTTCGAATTTCATGTAGTCAAGGACGTCCATGTGTCGAGAAGTCTTGAACGTGAATTAGCATGAGTCGGTTACGCGTGAATCCTCAAAGCCGCCTATCAGTCTGAATAGTACCAAAATGGCATTCGGCGAAATTTACAAGGCATGAGAATCCAAGATTGGACTTAGAATTTTTAGGGATGTCCAACACGGACTTTTGGACAATGCTTCTTAGATAGTTAACAATGCCGGTTGAGCCGAGTAATTGAAAAGGGACTTTTGGACCGAGGACATGAGCCTAAGAGGGCATGGGCTAGGGCAAAAATAGTGTGGGCCTCACACCCAAGGTGGGACAGCCGCCATGGAAGGCTTGAGGCAAACAAGTGAGCTCGTTGGGCCAAACCGACAATTTACCCTCCCGAGCCCATTGTCTAAACCTAGCCGATTCGAGCTCAATAAATTCCCAAGCCCATTCCTATTCATTTTCAAGCCCGTTTCCTAGGCCCGCCTTTCATTTTCAGCCCAAGGGTAGATTGGGAAATGTGCGAGGTGGAAATGACCAAAATGCCCTTGGATATTTTAAAGAAAAGTCAAAAGGAAGAGAGAGAAGATGATGTCATGTTTTTGGGAACTTGAGCCAAGCCATTAATGGCCTTAATTGAGGCCTATCTTCAGCTTCACTTCACTCTCTCTCTCCTCTTTATCTTTTCCAAAATCGCACACACTTCTCTCCCTAGTTTCCTTTCTTTCTTGAAATTTCAGTTTCTGTCCTTTCACCGAAAACTGAGTTGTTCATTGCCTTTCCATTGGAATCTCGTCCCGTGCCACCCGCCATTGTGTTCAGAAGACGAAAACCGTTCAGATAGCGTTGGCTGTTCGTTGAACAGAGCCTCCGGCAGTCCCGTACGGCCGCTGGAAGTTGCTGCTCGCTAGACCGCCAATGTTCTGCCTACAGCAGCTTTGTTCCACATTTTCACTTGTTTTCCTACCATTTCGACCCAACCACCACCCATCCCAGCCACTAGTGGTTCCCCCTCAACCCCCACGTGCCACCGGTCGCTGGCCTGCCGCTTGCCAGAGCTCCGGGCAGTCCGTTTTCCTCCGGTCAGCTTCTTCCTCCTCTAGCAGTGCAGTTTTTGAGTATTGCAGTGGGAAGTAGAGGCTATTGCTGTTGTGTTGAGCTCGGGACTACCTTGGATCGCTGTGGTAGAGGTCCCTAGGTGTCGGGTTCGTCATCGCCGCCATGTTCGTGTCGCCGGCCCGCTTAACGGGTGAGTTTAGCCCCTAATCCCTATTTAGTGCCTAAACTTACTTAGGGTGGGGTTAATTAGTGGTAAGATTGGTTTAGATAGTTTAATTAAGTTGTATTAGCCCTAAGATAGGTGATTAGATAGATGGTTAGGATTAGATTAGCTTAATTTTGCTAATTGTGCTTAATTATTGCTTAAATGAGGGTTATGTGATTTTTGTATTTAATTAAGCATGATTTGCTTAAATTGGTTGATTAATTGTTTTAATTAATGTTTGGATTAATTTCAGAATTAAATGTTTTAATTAATTGAATTTCGAAAAAATCACTATTCATAATAAATGTTCACAAGCACTATTCACGATTATTGTCACGAGCATTGTTCACGATTATTATTCATGTATTGTTCATGCAAGCTAAATTTTGGCTTATTTTGATGTGTTCTTGATTGTTTTGATTTATTGAGGTGCCGGTTGTTAATTATACTAGTGAAATTGATAAAATGCGTGATCGAGTGTTGGTTGGTTTTAGAATTTTGAAATTGTTGAGTGAGATCGCATGACATATTGCATGGATTATTTGCAATGGCATGTCACATGAGTATGAGCGCATGAGCGATGTTGCATTCACGACCAAGCAAAAGCAAAGACAAGAATGAACTGTTTGATGATATGTTACATGATCACATTAAGAGATGGAACCCGGCATTGCCGGAAGATTGCCAATCCTTATAGGGTTGTGCCGTGGCCTTTTGGTTGCCTGACTTCAATCGGATGCCTAACGAGACACATGTTGTGGGACTGCGGTAGTGGGCGGGTCCTGTGCTCCTTCGAGAATGCCGTTAGAGGGAAGGGAATGACCCCTGACGTCGCCGTGCCTCGAGATAAAGAAGACGAAGCTGGCTTGGCCAAGAACCGCCAACCATAAGGTTGTGCCGTGGCCCAATAGGAGGGGTTGTAATAATCGGAGCATATGTGTGGATGTGAGATATGAGAAAGTTGTGTGAGATGCTCTGATGATGATTGCATTAATTATGGTATGCACGCATGAATTGACAGTTGTGCAGGGTTTGGCAATGGTCAGGTGAGATTGCTTGTGGCGCGACTCGCATGTGATTGATGAATTGTATCATCTAACGGCCATGTGCCTTGCTTGCTTTGTATGAGATTTGACGTGCAGGGTATGGCAGACCGGGTAAGGTTGCATGTGAATTGAATGTTGATTGTTGGTTTGCCTTGTCTATTGTTTGGTTTGCTGTTTGCTGGTTGTGGGTTGTTGGGTTGAGTGAGGGATGGTTCTAGATAGATATCCCGGGTTGAGTTAGCATACTAACCAGGGCTTAGGGGGAGAACTTACTTAGATTTTATCTCAACCCGTCATGATTAACCATTTTCAGGTCCTTAGAATGGTGTACTCGCAATGGAGAATCTTGCCCCCGCTTCTCCAGTGATCGACCCAATGGAGCCTGAGTCCGATGGGTCCGAGTGATCATGATGTTGAACCCGAGGGTTTTTGTGTACTATTGGATTAGCCTAGTCCTTTTGGTTTTGCTTAGAGGATGAATTAGCCCTTTTTGTCGGGCTTGTAATTCGAAAAATGATCCTCCATTAGTTAATCCAATGAAGATGTATAAATGAGTAGTTGCTGTTGTCATTGTTGTTCATCCCTCTATCCCTATTTGATTGTTTGTTTGTTTGGGGATAGTTTGTCTTCCGCTTGCGC
The DNA here is from genome assembly GCA_014182735.1 of Corymbia maculata. NCBI lineage: Eukaryota > Viridiplantae > Streptophyta > Magnoliopsida > Myrtales > Myrtaceae > Corymbia > Corymbia maculata. The sequence continues at coordinate 16,211,698 of CM024684.1, forward strand.
TTAACGAAAGATAAAATGAATGGTCGTTGACAGGTCCTGGGACGTCGCTTTTAATTGACCATGGAAATGGGGTTGCCGTAAGCTCGAGAGTTGAGGTGTGACACCAAGAGTTTGTTCTTATGGTCACTTTAGGAAATCTCTCATCCTAGCAATTTTTTAATTCTACATCTTTCATAATTAATCTCTAGTCAATTCTTAATGCATCTCTGATCGATGCACAAAGATAATAGAATTATGAATATTTTGGAGATAAATGCCTAAAAATAATTATTTACGTACATATAGATTCTATTTTGAAGTACCTATAGACATGTTTAAAGAAATTGTTACTAATGAGCTTTTGAAAGAGTTTAACAAGGTAGAGATAAATATCTTGTATTTGACACGTAAAGGTTGAAAGATGAATCTCAAATTTAAATATTAAAAAGCTAAAATTATTGAATTAATAAAAGAACCCATCATTACAAAAAGTTGAACGCATTTTTAAAGCATCATATTACATGAATGTGTAGATTTCTTGAATAAATATGATTAGAAACATAAGTAGCGGTGGCAAATTTTAACACTTTAATATATATCTTATTGAAACATTGTCGTTACTTCTAAACAATACCCTATATTCCTTTTTATTTAATATCATTTCTTCTCATAGAAATGTTAAAGTATAGGGCGAACAATGTTTGATTATTGTCACATGAATGTCTATATAATAAATTAAACATATTAATGCAAGTATAAAATATTAATAGATAATAATAATACAAGCAAATTATGTTTTTGAAAGTTAGGAGGAATAATTAACCTCAAACATTAATAAATGCAAACTGTATTGACAACCCACAATTGGGGAAGAAATTTTCACAAGAAAATGAAGAAACATATGAATATTCTATCTAAATTAAGGGAATTCTCAATATGCATTCTTGGTGAAAAGAATATTGCGAGTTTTATTGTATAATTCTGTAAGATATCTCATCATTCTTTTTGTGATATATTGTCATGGATAATGCGATATCCCTAAACTCTTAATAAAATAAAATAAATGATATTTATCTTTTAAAAGAAGAAACTAAAATTTGTGGAATTGGAAGATGATATTCAAAAAAGTACCTTTAGCTCTTTAAAAATAGAGAGAAGCAAATAGAGGAGGGAAGAAAATTTTTTATTCTACATAAATGGCTTACTTGCCTTTTTAACACTCGTTCTTCAAATTCTTACTTTTCATAGAAGATTCCGACAAACAAGGAAATAAGGAAAGGCTGAATTTACATTCGTACTTTACTTTTCATGATTCTTATTGATTCCAATTATTTTGGGGGCTCACGATTGCATTTACTTATTTTATGATTGATAAATATTGTAATTTTATGTTTCTTATTTTCTTTCAATTGAAAGATAAACCTACACAATGGGATTTAGATGTACTTTTAACCACATCAACTCTAGGTGAGAAATTGATTCAGGTAAACATTTATTTTGTTGTAATTTTCTACACATTATTTCTATGGGCACATGTCAACACCAACATTTAGAGCAATTTAAAACTTATAGTCTTAGTTAAAACTGTATAATGCACAAATTATCTTTTTAGTTTCAAAATAGTTAGACTCTATTTGTTTCGAGAAAAATAAATGAATAGAAAAAATATATTTTTAAAAATAATTACTTATACCATTTGAAATAATTAGTAATCATTACCAACGATAATTTATATCTAAATATTTATTTGGTTGATGAAAATGATTTTCTTTTATTTTATTTTTATAAGTGATAAAATTTTGAGAAAAATATTTTACAAATAAATGAGTCAAAATAATTTTTGGAAAAATATATTGTAAATAAAGTTTATTTTAAGAGCAGTATCTCTTCCCGATTTTCGAGCTTTGTAACAAATTGACCATTGAATAGGATATAAAACTTCCTCTAAGGTGTGGAAATGACATTGTTTCGACTCACCCAATAATCACAGTTATTTGTAGGGGTGTGCAACAGGAACCGCCCAACCCGAAAACTATCCAAACTGGACTGGATCGGCTAGTTTTTGGTGGTTCCCAAAGCCGGCGGTCTAGTTCCCTATTCCAAGGTGGGAACCAAACCGATTGAATCGGACTAGTAGTTTTTAATATATATATTTTAAAGTTTCTTAAGAATTTGAAAAAAAAGAAAAAAGATTCTTTAGAGTCTTAGGAAAATACAATTACATAACAAACTGATAAAGCAGCGTATAAACAAAGTGGGATGTCTTTGAAAACGTACTCTAACATTAACAAATTTTTTTCCCAAAAAGAAAATTACCGGTTCTCGGTTCCATGACCGGCTGGTCCGGTCCATGATCCTAAATTTGGAAACCGGGAACCGATCACCCTTAGTTATTTATTTGATTCTTGGAAGCATCAATGAATTTGGTCCAGTCCAAGTGTCGCACCCTAGATAATATATGATATGAGTAAGGACGCGGCGGTCCTTACGTCCAAAGAACATAACTTTAAACCCAATAAAAAATTCTAATTCCTAAAAATCCCCGTTGGTAATGCTCTCACTCTAATGGCCACTAACCAAAAGACTTGAAAAGCACAACGGATGAATAGATTGAGCAATTGCCACCTAATAAGTAGTGTGTATATCTTCTAATTAAATCAAACATCCACTATGCACTTAACAAAGCAATATCAAGACTCATTTATTTCAATTCCAGTATATAATAGACAAACAAGATAAAAAATGAGTTATATCGCTTTAACATAAGAATATATATATATAAAACACTTGTTAAATCAATAATTTTATAACAAACATTAGTGATTCGGTCCATTCATCAATCTCATCAAAATAATTTTATTGATTAATCTCAAATCACATGTCAGTAGTCCATCCAATGGCCAAACTCTTGCTTAAATATCTAACAACGATAACATGTGACACCTTGTGACAAAGCATCCAAGCTTTCCTTCCTTGGCAAGGGTCTTCACCTATTCTGTCAATGGTTGGCTTAAAGGATATTCTAACTAGTATGGACACCTACAAATTCCCATTTGTCTCACAACAATATTGAGCTTTAACACCAATCCACAACAATATCCTTCACAAATTCACAAAACCAAAATTAGAAACCATCTCATATATCACAATATATTTTCCAAACTATTTCAAACTCTATTTCCTAAACCAATTCGCAAATCAATATATAACATTCTATAAACCATATTTAAAGTTAAGAATTTCTCGTGAGTCTGTCTCAAGAGGTTCTGCAGACTCATTTCCAAGTAATCAATTTAGATTATAATCCAAAGATGACATTTTCATATCTAATAAGCAAATGGTGGTAAATGCTTGATCCAGTTTAAGCAAGAAATATACTTATTCTTAATTCATAACATAATTAACTATTTCGTTTTCGAAATATGAGTTTACAAATTCAAAGAAAAGAAAGTACCACTTGCTTAAGAATGCCCAAACCAAACAATGAGTTGCTAAAGGAGTTGAGCTCACAATCGGGTGATCCTAACAATTAAACGAGAATCGACATTAAAATCAAGTAAATCTCTATCTAAAAACAAAACAACTATTATGAGCTGAAAAAATTCTCAATCGAAGCGGATATGCAAAGTTATCCGCTACGCAAAACTTGAGCGCAAACCATTTGCTCTGATGAAATCGTTGCTCTAAATTGACTACCATTGAATCCACAACTCTACAATGCCATAATCCACAATTCCCATAATATCCTAAAGCTCCATAGTTCAAAAAATCAGACTTTACGGTTTGATTTTTACAAAACTTCGAATATATGACATAATTTCGAAAATCACTCTAATTAGATGAATGAACGGTGCAGACACTTAACGAGCATTGCGATATGTAATTGAATCGGCTTAATTAGATGTATGTGGCAAATATGCGAAAAGCCCCCCTCTTTTCCCTTTTTTTTCTCTCTTTCTTGTTTTCCTTTCTTTTCTCTGCCCGAGCCCTCGTCTTGTCCGTCTTACCCGAGCATCCCCATGTCTCTTTATTGATCAAGTCACTTTTCTTTTCTTTTCTTTCCTTTTAATGGGGCTCATGCGAATTGATCTAGTAAAAAAAAAAAAACTTTAACGCCAATGAACCATTTAACTACTGAATTTCCGCGCAGAGGGAACACCTACTTCTCCAATTGTCAACGGGGCCTGTGTGTTTTGTCAAGAACTTGGCCGAGGAAGTTTTCCGAGCATTTGTCGTCTCTTTTCCAGCTGCAAATGTCGAAAGAAGGTCCTCACGGCGGTTCGAGCTCAGCATCATCAGCTCCGGTGACAGGAAACAACTTCGACGTGTTCCTGAGCTTCAGAGGAAGCGACACCCGACTTGGACTAACCGATGTTCTATACACCAGCCTTATTGGTGCCGGGATTCGCACCTTCAGAGACGAAGAAGAGCTTTCCAATAGAGACTCTCGAGAAGCAGCTTCCCGAGGCAATCAAGCTGTCGAAGATTGGCATCCCGATCCTGTCCAGGGGCTATGCCTCGAGTAAATGGTGCCTCCGAGAACTGGCTAAGATGGTCGAGCAGCGCAATGATGGAATTCTCATCATGCCCGTCTTCTTTGAGATCCCGGTGGATCGTGTGAATGAAGGATGGGAAGGGTCCCTACGCCGCTGACATTAAGGAACACAAGGAGAAATGAGTTGAACAGGCTACGATTGAGAAATGGGAGAGTGCCCTCAAAGAAGTGGCGTCTTGGAAAGGGCGGCAAGTCGATCGTGGGTAAGGTTCAAGGATCTGTAGCCAGTTCTGCTTTCTTTTCTTTTTTCTTTTCTTCTTTCATTTTTTTTCCCGGAATGATGTAGTACTCTCATGTTCAATTCAATTAATTTCACGGCAAACCCCTCCCCTATACAAAAGTAAGGGTCTGTTAGGGGTTGTGATGGGCATGGCTCAGGGTCAATATGAGTTTTTTTATGGGGGTTGGCTAATGGTCACTCTAAATTGAATGGGAGACACTCTCTTGCATTTGTACGAAGCCTTTGAGCATTCCGTCCCATACAGGTTTCATCATTTTCAGATCTTTATCCACAGTTAACAGTGTCCCTGAATCCGTGCTCTTTCTTTCTTTCTGAAACTTTTTTCTGTTTTCTAGGCAAGGAGAATTTGCAAAAATGATGGTCATAAAAGTTTTGAAGAAATTGAGAAAGGCTAAGCTCAACGTGTCTGACAAATTAGTCGGGATGGAAGACCATTTGACTGTGCTGAGAAGACACTTGGATACTGACTCTAGTGACGTGTGGGTGATCGTCATCTCTTGCATTCCAGGCATTGGTAAGACGACCCTCGCAAAGTCTCTCTACAATGATATCTGCCACCTGTTTAATGGTTGCAGTTGTCTCGGCGATATTGAAGAAACTACTGCAAGGAAGGGTCTTGTAGCTTTGCAAAATCAATTGGTTTCTGACATCATCCGAAGGGACCTGGCAAACTTCTACTTGGTTGAGGAAGGAATCAGCTTCCTCAAAGATAGATTCAGCACACTGAAAGTCCTCATCCTTCTTGATGACGTGCATTAGAAGAATCAGCTTGAAGCATTGGTTGGAAGTCTCAATTGGTTCGGTTCAGGTAGTAGGATCATTATCACAACCAAATACAAAGGAGTTCTTAGTGGGTGTGAAGTAACCAAAATTTATGAGGTCACAGAGATGAAGCATGGTGATGCTCTAAAACTTTTCTGTAGATATGCCTTCGCAGGGGATTGTCCAGAACATGACTACATTGATCTCTCTGAAAGAATTGTGACAGCTACTGGAAGACTTCCATTAGCTCTTGAGCTCATAGGTTCACAGTTGTCTCTGTTTCAGGATGACAAAGATTTCTGGGAAGCTCTTCTGAAAAGGTTAGAGGAACTACCTAATGATAATGTCCAGAACAAGTTGAAGATACCTTATGAACGGTTAAGCAGTTCCCAACAGCATATTTTTCTCAACATAGCTTGTTTTCTTAATGCAGAGGATAAAAGAATTGCATCTTACATGTGGTACAAGCTTAAATTGAACCCTAAAGTTGAAATCAATACGCTTGGTCTCATGTCCATGGTAAAGATTGGAGATGACGATAGGATGTGGATGCACAATCAGCTTAGGAAGCTTGGCAGGCAAATTGTTCAAGATGATCTCAAGGAACATAGGAACCACATTAGACTATGGGAACCCAGTCAAGCTTGGAAAATTATTGAAGAAGATGAGGTAAGATCTGACATTGCCTTTTTAGTCTGCCCATCGGATATTTAACTCTCCTTGTTTTGATCCCCTTAGGGAAGAGCGAAAGATCAGATGATCCTCAGTTCACTTCTGTATTAGGGTCGCATTAGTTACTATCTGACCATGGTGTTTTGACCAACAGGGTCCGGTGACAAGTCAAAGCTTTGTGTCTTGACATGGATAATCAGTCCTTCACTGAACAAAGAGACAGGGATGATTGATCACAGAACTGTTTGACTCCTGACCAGTTCAAAAGAGTACCAAATCTCCGCTTCCTCATTATGGATCACTCTGATATTAACGTGGATTTCAGTGGTCTTCTTTCGAAGTTACTTTGGCTCCGTTGGCATGGTTGTCCAAGAGCTTTTACGGCAATCATGGAGCAAGGTAACTGAAGAAGTTGGTTGTTCTCGATTTATCATGGAGCAAGGTAACTGAAGGTTGGGAGGGTTGGAAATATATAAAGGTAGCTTGAATAATTTGCATTTCCCTTTTCTCTTGAATACTTACTGCAAAATTAACAGTTTCTGTGTACTCGTATTGTTTTCAGTTGTCAAGGAACCTGAAGGTTTTAATTCTCACAGGCTGTGTTGACTTGATACAAACTCCAAACTTCTCTAATTTTGAGGCTTTGGAGATGCTGGTTTTAGAATATTGCTCTCATTTGGTTCAAATCGACCCATCGATTGGGCAGTTGAAACGTTTGCAAATTTTGGATCTGAAGTTCTGCACTGACCTCAGTAACTTGCCCAGAGAACTTGAGTCTCTGGAAGCTTTGAGAGAGCTCCGTCTTGATGGAACTTCTATAGAAGATATTCCAGTCTCCGAAGATATGAAGCACCTCAAGACTCTCAGAGCCTGCAACTGTAAATCATTGGCACAAGTATCTAGTGAAATTGGTGATGTAAACTCTCTAGTATTTCTTTCGATAGATGGCTCTGAACTTACTGCTCTCCCAGATTCAATTGAAAGGCTGGAAAAGCTGAAACAACTGTCTATGAGGGATTGTTGGCTGATGTGGAAACTTCCAGACACCATTAGAAGATTAACATCATTAGAGAATCTGGATCTCTCAAGTACAGGAATAGATGAATTACCGCATGCCATTGGTGATATGCAAAATTTGAAAGTGCTCAAAATGGATGGAAGTTTCATTAGAGAGTTCCCTCGGTCTATTGGAACACTGGAGAAGCTTGAGGAGATTCATGCGTCACGCTGTAGAAGTCTGGAAAAAATTCCTGAGGAGATCAAAGGCTTGTCTTGTTTGAGAATTTTGGTGTTGTCATATACCAATATTCCTGGCCTACCAGGAAGCATCTCTAGTCTTTCCCATCTCCAAAACCTTGATTTATATGGCTGCGACAATATTCATGAGGTTCCCCTGCTTCCCTGTAGTTTAGCCACTTTCCGTCTCACTTATGACTCAAGTAAAATGAAGTCTTTGGATATTTCAAATCTGACCCATCTCAAAGAGTTGTACATTGCCGATTATTTGGAGGAGGAGGAGAGATCTCCTGGTACAGACCCAAATGTGATGACGGAGCCACTCAGCCTTTCTGGGATTGGCAAAGTGACAAAAGTTGAGGTCTTGGAATTGTGCCTCACTGGCTTCACTACACTGCCAGAAGAAATGGGTGCTCTTTCACAGCTAAGGAAGCTTGATCTTCGATGTCTGGACCTGCAACGTCTTCCAAAACTGCCCAAAAGTTTGAAAAAACTGACCCTCCAACACTGCAGATCGTTGGAGGCATTGCTGGATCTTAGGCATCTCAAGTCTTTATCAGGATTGGGGCTTTTCTCATGTGCAGTAACAGAAATCCAAGGACTTCGAAGTCTCTCCTCCTTGGAAGCCTTGTTTATTTCTCACTGCAAGCTTGAAAAGCTAGATGGTCTCGAATGCTTGACATCCCTGAGAACATTGACCATCTCATACTGTGATTCCTTTCAAGGACTGCCAGATCTGTCAAACTTGAAGCAGCTGAGAGAACCTAAAATCCAACATTGCAAGAACGTACCTCAACAGGACAGCCGCTAGTAGTTGAGCTCCCCAGAAAGGCCAGAAATTTGTAAAGTTCGTGGTAGCCAACTGATCTAAATCAGGACTTGAGACAGAGCCATTTCAAACTTCCTTGAGAAAGCCTGAAGTTTCTGAAAGGTACATTCTAAAGTTCATGCATCTTTACAATATAACAATGATCCATGAGTTCCACTTCTGTTGTTCTGTCTTCCTTGTAATGAGAATGCTTTCTTCTTCTAGTTTTCTTTTGTCTTTTCCTTTCAAAGAGAATGCAATAAATTTCCTCTACAAAGTTATTCTCAACAAGGCCCTGCAATTGCTCGGTTACTTTCCTAGCCATGAAGAGAATACGTACTGTTTCTGATGACTCAGAATGCAAGCTATCCTACTTAAACAGTTCAACTACATTTTCTCGTTTTTCACAAATATTCAAATAGGTGCATGAATCAGCATTACTGAATTTCCAAATCATTCTGGTCATTGTTGTTCTAAATTTCTTCCATGTAACTGACTCGTTATTATTGATGTCATAATATGCCCATTTGCTCAAAATATATGGAGTACTCTCTATCGGAATTACTGTCATGAAAGAAATAACTGGATGAGCAGTGATGTCTGTTCGATTTTATTGCCCATTGATGATTAATAGAATAGCCATTCCCGAATGGGATGCAGAAAAGCCGACACCCATATACAGAGCATTCTGGAAAAAAAATCACCATTACATGCACTTTTTATGAGGTGTTTATGTGATTAATGAGAAGCACCTGGTTATGCTATGATCTATCTGATTAGAGGATGGAAAAATTGCAAAAAGAATGATGAATTAATGTTACCGAGCATCATCTGGCATTACTTTGTCTCTGTTTTCCCCTTGTATGTTAAGCAGGTTATCTACTCGAATGCATAACATTTGACTAGCTGAAGTGCTTTTCAGGTATTCTGAAATATCACTGTAACCTAATGTCTCGGGCTAAGCAGCCAACTTAGGCTAAGCAGCAGGTAAAAATGCCGCGTTGTGACTTACCTGGATTATTGTAGCACATTCCAAGACAGTCCTGCCTTTCACAATCAAATAAAATGCATCCCTTTGTTGCCTGGCCAGATCAAACAGAAGATTCAGAAGCTGTGAAGAGACTTGCCTGCATTAGAGTATCCAGACACTACAGTTTCCTTCTGGCAAGCCCCCGGTACAAAAGACCGACCCCCCTCTCCCACGGGGAAATCTTATATGACATTGGTAGTGGTTTGAGGGGTGAGGCACAAATTCAGTGAAGCACATGTTTCCAAATCTTATCTTTTTAACATAGTGGATCTTTACTTGGGTCTCTCTGCATGATTCAGGCATCTGCAACTGACATTTACATTTTGTTTCATTGAATGTTCCAAGCCAAAGAATGTAACATCTCTGGATTGTTTTTTCTTTTGGATACATACCACTAAAGCGTTTCTTTCCTATTTCTACTAGCTCTTTTTGCTATTCATTTTGCTGAAATTTACAACATCTCAGTACCTACTCTGCTACGTTTCAATAGACTATGTGATCTCTTACCTCCCAGATTTTTAGGAATGTAGCATAATATGCTTGTGCTGTGTCAATTGTCAACTTAAGCAGACTCTTTTGGACAAAAGAAACATTGAGAGAAACTTATACAGAGATACAGACAGATTTCCTGAGAATTGACCGCCCCAAGTCAGTAGCATTCAAACATTAGGCTCTGTAATGTTTCCATGATCAATAACAATAAAGAAAGTCATGAATCGGCAAGAACAGTATGGATGATTTGTGACCTGGCGAATTTAAATCCAGAAGGCTGGCTGGTCGTCTTACATCAGCTAAAGGAAGAAATGCAGCAAATGGTACATCAAGTAACTTCCGTTAAATCTGTAATACCCTGAAAATTGACCTCATTTTGGGATTTTATAAAATGGCAATATTAGTCGAAGGCCTGGTCAGTATAAATATTCCGAATTGTTTGTTCGTAGAATAATGGATTATAGGGAGGCACTGATAGGAAACGATATGCATATGACTCGCAATTTCGATTAGGAACGAACCCTTCAACCATGAGAACCTAAGCGGGAACAATATTCTCTAAGTACTAGACTATTAAGGAAATGGAAATAAATCGATTCGACACACGGACCCCAGGAGTGCCAAAAGTTACAAACGGTACACTTAAGTGCCAAAATCGAAGCAAAATGGATCACTTAAGTGCCAACAGCGAGAAAATCCAGCCAAAATGCATACGTGGCATTTTCCGACGACAAAATTTACTTAGGTGGCAATTATGGAAAAAAAAAAAAAAAACACATGTGGCATATGAAAATTATCTGACGTGGACTATAAAAATACAGGTGGACTCGTACAAGCTAAACAACGTCATTTCTTCACAAGAAAGAACGATGTCGTTTAGCTTACTTTGGCTAAACACATCGGGCTCCCTCCTGTCTTTGTTGCCGGCTCAGTCCTGTCTTTGTCACCGTACATCTTCATAGAGGAGAGGGCACTTCATCGCTCGCCGTCGTCCCTCGCCGTTGTCGCTCGCCATCGTCGTTCACTCACCGTTGTTCGCTAGCTGAGGTTTGTGCTTTTCTCTCTCTATGGATGAAATTAGGGTTTGGAATTGTCTTAGGGCTCGAATGGAAAAATTGGGGCTCGACTATGAAATGTGGGGTTTGACTAGGAAAGATAGGGCTCATATGATATTGTGATAGATGATTTAGGGCTCAAATGTAGTGCTTGAATAATTGAAGGGTTTGCATTGGCAATTTAAGGCTCGGCCAAGAAAAAATTAAGGCTGGTATGCTACTGTGATGTGTGATTTAGGGCTCGAATATGGTTTTGTGATATGCGATGGTCTTTTTAGGGCTCTGTTGGATATATTGATGTGCGTGGGTATTTTTAAGGCTCCAATGGGATATTCTGTAATGTGCGATAGCGATTTCTAGGGCTTGGAGTGGTTGTTGTGGGGACTTCTGGTCATTTTGAAATCGATATATTGAAATAGGTATCGTGGGGGAGTTGTCCTTGTTGTGGGGACTTCTATTTGTTGGTTTTATAATGAAAGTTATTATAATAGTCATACGCTCTTCTCTTTCTTTAATTAAGTGTATGACAGTGTGGGGACTTCCATGTGCAATTGCAATTGTCAATTGTCTTTTGTCGATGTGGTCTCAAAAAGTTAATTGTTTTCTTTTTTCCTTGCTTACAGAAATGGCTTGTAATAAATATTGTGTTGCCATTATTGTTTGCTACGGAGAGGACTTTGTCATTGGGGAGGACGAGTGGGAGTATGAGGGGGGAAATGAGGGCACTATTTTTGTCAAAGTACATAAGGCATCTTATATTGGGTTTGTTAGGGATATAGTGACATATTTACCTTGCAAAATACAGAAATTGTTGTATTGTGTTCTGGGGAAGGGTTTGAGAGATGGTTTGAGAAGCTTAGAAGATGATAATGGATTTAGAGATGTTTTATACCATTATCTTCATGGCGAAGAAGAGAAAGTATACGTTGAGTACAATAGTGAGTCTAAGGACGAAGATGATGGAGATAGCACCCAAGTAAGAGAAGAGGGAGATGGTAGGGATGAAGGACAGCAAGATAGACAGGAAATTGGTGATATCACAATCACTGGATTAAATTGGGAAGTAGCTCAATCCAGTGATGAATATGATGATGAAGGGTTGGCCGTTAAAAATTTCTTAAGTGATGAGGACGACGAGGAGCTTGTACAATCAAGGAGAAAGCAAAGGGACTTTTTGGCCAATAAATTTGCAGCTTTGCAAGTAGCTGATGAAGCTCCAAACAGGGCTGAAGGCCTTGTAGATGCTGGTGTCGGCCCTGTAGATGCTGGTGTTGGCTGATGCTGGTGTTGTCAAGAGACGATTATGAAGAAATCATCGACAATGCTACTTCCGAGGGCGAGCTTGAAGAAGATGAACAACCTATGTGTAGAAGGAAAAATAAGTTTCCTTCTTATGATCCATCTGTTGTTTCCCTTCCTTGTCGGTAGGTATGAAATTCCAAGATGCCAAACAATTTAGGGAAGCTATACTGAAGCACTCCATTGCTGAACAAAGGAATATTGACTTCATTAGAAACACTAAAGCCTTTGTAAGAGCTAGGTGTTCACAGCAAAATTGTCCATGGAAGATTTATGGCGTGTTTGTTAAGAGGAGTGAATCCTTCCAGATTAGGTCTTTCCAAGAGGAACATACTTGTTCCATTAATTTTCAAAACGAAAGGGTAACGAGTGCATGGCTGTCGAAGTAGTTCTTTGATCTGATGAAGTTGATGCCCAAGATGAATAGTGTGCAGTTCAAGCAGTTGGTGAAGAAGCGTGTGGGCATCAATGTTTCCAAGAATCAGTGCAAAAGAACGAAACAAAAGGTGATGAGGGTACTCATTGGTCAGTATGGTGAGGAATATGGGCAAGTGTGGGATTATGCTTGGGAGTGTAGGGTGCAAAACCCTTCAAGTAGAGTGTTTGCTGAGATCGTGAAGAGACCACTTCCTAATAGTGGAACTAAGTTCGATAAGTTCTATGTATGCTTTGATGCGTACAAACAGGGATTTTTAGCCTGGTGTAGATGGATCATAGGATTGGATGGTTGTTTCTTAAAGGGCTTGTGCAAAGGAGAATTGCTTGCTGCAATTGGAAGAGATGCTAACAACCAAATGTTTCCATTGGCTTGGGCTATTGTGAAGATAGAGAACAAGGACAATTGGTCTTGGTTCCTAAAAAATCTCATGGCTGACTTGGATATAACAAATGGGGAAGGATGGGCATTTATGAGTGACCAACAAAAGGTAATGTCATGTCATAGTAATTTGTTTGTTTTTTGATATTAACAATATGCTATTTTCTTACATTTCTTGTTTCAAATTATTGTAGGGACTCGTTCCGGCATTGGCCGAGTTGATGCCCTATGCCGAACATCGAATGTGTGCACGGCACATATATGCAAATTGGGCAAAGATCTATAAAGGGGATAAGTTGCAATTGCAATTTTGGTAGCTAGCAAAGAGCACAAACATGACTGACTTTAGGATGGCTAAAGAAGGATTGGTTCAGTTGACCAAGGACTCTGATGCACTATTCAAGATAGAACCAAAGCATTGGTGCAAGGCCTTCTTCAGTGAGCAATTTAAGTGCGATCACGTTGACAACAACATATGTGAAGCATTCAATTGGAGAATAATTGATGTGAGATGCAAACCAATCATCTCAATGCTTGAAGATATATGAGTATTGGTCATGACTCGGCTCTACAAATAAAGAGATGAGGCTGGGAAGTGGACTAGGCAATATGGTCCTAGGATTGCCAAGAAATTGGATGAGAACTTGGCTGCAAGTAGATATTGTCATGCCATCTGGAATGGGGATGAAGGATATGAGATAATGAAGGGTTCTGATAAGTATGTTGTCCATCTAGGTAGGAGAAATTGTTCATGTTGAGCATGGCAACTAAGTGGAATTCATTGTGTACATGCCATATGTGCCATCCAATTGAAAGGCCATAACGTAGACGATTATATTGATAATTGGTACAAGAAAACGACATATCTTGCTTCATACCAATTCATGATGCAGCCAATCAGAAGTAACAAGTTTTGGGAGCCAACAAATCGTGAAGCACCTCAACCTTTGCCGTTGAAGAAGCAAATGGGAAGGCCAAAACGAAGACGAAGAATGTCGGAGGGGGAGGTCTCGGGTTAGCAAAGAATGAGTAGGACATGTGGGAAGATGACATGCTCTTATTGCCATGTAGCATGGCACAATACTAAAGGTTGTCAATTGAGAAAGCAGCAAGAACAGTCAGGTGAGAGGCCAGTGGAAGGGCTTAGTGAAGGGATAGGTAGAACAACAACTGAAGGCCAAACAGAAGGGCAAAGTGAGTTCACTGTTCATCAATCAACGACAAGAAACCCCGTAAGTTATGATATTTTTGGTTTATTACATATTTGTACATAGAATAATTAGCAAGTTTTTTTAATGTGTTTGTCAGGTGACAAATATGACACTTGAAGGATTTGCTGAAATGGTTCCAGTTGTACCAGAAGGATTGGTTGAAATTGAACAAAAGCCAGTTTAGTTGACCATTCCTCAGCTAAGGAAAAAATACCCAATAAGTTCAATGACTTCTTTAGTTTTCCTTTACGTTATTATATGGGCTAATGTTATATTCATAATGTCTTTATTAGGTTCGAAGAGGGTAAGCTCCAGCTTGATTGCCAACAACAGAAATGCCAATAGAAGGGCTACCACACGGGCTAGATGAAGGTGTCGGTGAACTCGAAAGACTAGGTACGAGAAGGATAATTAGAAGAAGGGCAGTTGAAGAGTTAGCTACCAAAAGGCTAGTTGAAGGGCTAGCTACAAGAAGGCCACCCAGAAGACGCCTAGTTGAACAATTGGTTGAAGAAGCCCTTGTTGCACCTGAAGAGCCAAATGTAATCAAGCTGAACAGCCATTAGAAGAGCCACATGAAGGGCCAACTAATGGGCAAAAAGAAGGGCCCAAGAAATCACAGGCCAAAAAAAGGAATAATAAATCACAAGATGCTGAACGTGATGCTCCAATTCAAACAAGAGGGGCTATTGGGAAGAGACTAAGACAATATGTTTATGGTCTTTATACATATGACTGTACTAAAACTGTCATTCTTAATGTAAGTTTTATTGCCTGCATTTAATAAATTGTGCAAACTTTTGCTTATAATTTACTTGTGTTTTTTTTTGCCCGGGAGAAGTTCGGAGGTTCTTATTTCTCAAAGCCCTACTCAAGAATCCACGGCCGTGCCAAAAAAGAAAATGACATCGGTTGCGCCAAAAAAGAAGACAACATCGGTTGCGCCAACAAAGAAGACGACATCGGCTGCGCCAAAAAAGAAGATGACATCAATTGCGCTAACAAGAAAGACCAACAACTCAGCACCAGCTCCATCTGAATCAGTTCATCCTGAGACAATTACAGCTCCATCCGAATCAGTGCATGAAGAGACAGTTGAAGAGGAAGTTGTACGTCCAGTTAGAAAGAGTGCAAGGATAATGAATCAAGGTCCATCGAAAGGAGCACGAACAAGGGGGCCTATGCATATTGATATTGATTGATGAGAATGGCTAGTTTTGTTATAACTTGTTGTGGATGATTTTTTTTATTTTTTTTGGTTTGTCATTATGTTGGTGAGACTTGAAATCAGATATCAATGGAATAATCTTGCTACTTATCAATTTTTGTTGTTGTGTTTTTGATATTTTCGATTTACATTATGTTTTACTTGCTCTACTGATGGTTGGTGATTATTGGTGGTGGGTGTGTGGTGATGCAAGAGGCCCCTGCAACACTTGGTGCAAGTGTGTAGTTTGCACATCTTGCACCAGGTGGTGCTTGGTCCAATCATGCTATGATGGTGGTGGTGGTTCATAATCTAGTCGTACTAGAGCTGGTTGTGTTGAAGGTTCATGCCTGTTGGTGGTGGGTCTGTAGTGGTGGTTTGGGGGATTTGTGCAGCACTTGATGCAAGATGTGCATCAGTTCGTGCTAGAGCTGATAACCTGCACTTAAGTGCTCCTTTCCTAGAGAAGTTGACACTTAAGTGTTCACTTTTAAGCACCAACTGGCACTTAAATGATCACTTTCAACAATAACCTGACACTTAAGTGATCTTTTCTTTAATTTGATTAGTACTAAAGTGATCACTAAATACAACTTATGGCACTTAAGTAATAGCTCGTGCCTGTCCTATGATACAGCAAGCAGCAAACCTAAACCAACCCAGTTCAGCTAGGTTAAGGTTAATATTGCGAATAAAAACAAGACCTCCTTATGGCAGCAAGTAGCAAACCTAAACCAACTACATGTGTATCATCTCATCATTCCCTTTTCTTGACCTCCCTCAAAGCCGGTCGATGGTGTGGACAACACAAACACAAACACAAATAAAACAGTACATTTATCAACTCATTTTCAACTATGGCAGCTGAAGAAACTTCTTCTTATCTTCAAGTGCTTTACATTTGATCATTAAGTAGGCTATATAACAAAACAACACTATAATAAACATTTGATAACACTTCCGTTCAATTTTCATTCTTGAAACTTCATTCTTCAACAAATAATTAACTGAAGATACTTCAGCTTGCTTTGAGACTTCATTCTTCAAATAATTAGCCAAAGATGCTTCAACTTGCTTTGAGTCAACGTCGTCCAAGTCGTCCACGAATGTAGATGGAGGTTGATGCCGCCCATCAAGTAGGTCTAATATCACTTCTGTCGCTTGGTCAGAGAACTTCGCGTCGATCCATTTGAAGTATTTGCACTTCGACCCTTCTCTATATCTAGCGCATCCATAGAATCTTCTCCCGGGATTCATTCGAGTCCACGATGTTCTTGTTGGACTCGGCAACCCACAATAATAGAAACATTCGTGCTCGCCTTCTCCGTCGCTTCGATGAGACGAATTTGAGCTACTATTTAAAATTCTACTCTCCATTTCCAGTATTCAGCGCTCGGTAACCCACAACAATAGACGGATTCGCGCTTGCCTTCTCCTTCACTTCGATGGGATCTGGGGTTGATTGAAATAATTTGAGTGCTTGAGGGATTTTTGGGGCAAATCGAAATTAGGGTTCGAGCTCTTCTTAGGGAATTTGGCTGATTTAGGGATTTAGTCGGCAATATGAGATGAAAATGGGGAGACAACGCTGTTTTGGCCATTTTAGGGCCTTTGCTTGGAAACGGCGTCGTTTTGGGTGAGGGTTCACAAAGGTGGATCTCCGACAAGCCACGTTGGCAAAAATATTAATAAAAAAATGCCACGTAGGATTTCCGGCTGAACTCCAACGACTTGGCACTCAAGTGATCCATTTTTTTTGAAAAGTGGCACTTAAGTGTACCTTTTGTAACTTTTGGCACTTAAGTGTCCCTTTGTGCCAAGTTTTGGCACTTGCGCTGTACTTTCCCCAAATCGATTCGGCAAAAGTATGAAATCAGATTGCGGGTGATTTCCACACGACTTCAATACCAGAAGGTTGCCTATGAAACTACTATGAAACTAATTCATAGACTTGAGTCGCAAACTCATGGCAAGTATGCTATCCCACACACAACTTTCTTGACCTTAATAGGGACTGCTTGTTAGCCACCAAGTTGCTCCTCATGTCATGAACTTAGATCATAGTAATCTCTAGAATATCGGAAATTCTAAAGCATAAGATCCCCTAAGGGCAAGTGCAGAGCATACTCCAGGATTTTTCTCAATCATAGTGTTTGTTCAGAATCACGGTTCTGGACTAGAAGAGAACGGGAGTGTTTAGAAGATCATGTTGGAAGTAGTGTACACAATACACTTCTTATTTCACTATCTGGTTTTTACAATGGTGGCTCCTTGCTCTAATATAGGCAAAGAAGGATACAAACGACAAGAGATGGCTGACTGGCCATGCTAGGACACAATTATGAAAGCACACTAGCCACTTATGGGCTGCAAACATAGGGAGTTCAACAGAAATCCCGTGACAGGCTTATGAATAGTGATTTTTGCCTGATGCTACAGTAAAAGTAAACTGGATGAACAGTGAAATAGTGTACATTGACCGGTGAACAGTAAAAGTGAATAGTGACTGGTGCTACAGTGATTTGTAGCGGCTATTTTGGCCACGCTCCGTCTCTAGCATTGTAGTCATAATCCGAATCATCAAAGCTATGATGAGCTAGTTGTTCTTTGAAGAGAGCGTCTTTATCAATGTCTGATGGACTGGAGCCTCCGTTTTTTTCTCTTTTGAAAGCACGGATGAGATTCTCAACTTCTTCTGCGACAAGTCGGGTGGACGGGAGGAGCTAGCACCGAAAGAGCTAGAAAAGGGGCGTAATTTTGGGTGTCTCCCCAAGGGTCTTGTGAAAGTGGCCCCCCCATGGATCATGGGGGTGGAGGAGTTTGGATTGTTCTATCGAAAGGTATGGAGAGCTTCTTGAATATGTTCTCTCATGGAATCCCAAGCTTCGAGGTGGTCCCAAGAGACAAGGACTTGTGCGGATGGCCATGCTTCTGGTGGGATGGTGCGATTTTCTTGGCATAGGATTCTCTAGAGTTCACGTGATGCTGGTTTGCTTGTGGTAACTAAGTATGGAAGTGTCTAGTGAATTCGAGAAAATTCTTGAAAAACTTGGGGCCTGTAACTTGAAGTTCCTGCAACAAAAAGTTTGTTAGAAATCCATCCAGATGGATGGAAAAATGTCCATGGTCGGTGGAACAGGACAACAATGTCTTTCTAGTTCAGGCCTTCCTTGACGATTTTGGATTTTAAAGAGTTCTCTCCAATATTGGAGTGGTTTATACCATGCAAAAATATCTAAGAGATATCTTTGATTATGAACTTGACCTTCTTCGTCTTTTCTAATGACCTACAAAATTTTGTCAGTGGGGAATTCAATGGCGATAGTATACAAGTTGAACATGTACCAAAATAACCATTTTAGGTCTTCTGGAAATTCATCATCAGGAGACCATTTGAGGGGATGAATGAATGGATATTGTAGATGAAGTCCATCTGGTCTAAGCATTAATCCTCCATGTTCTCTGAAGATTCGGAGGTGATATTCCCACATCAATCTTGGGAGTCTTTCTTTCAGAATATTGTGGTGGATTGCCAGTGGGACATCAAAAGGGTACTTGAGACTCGGCCAACCACCCTGTATATTGGTGGTGCGGTATGTGTCCTGAAAATGTTCATTCTTGACATACATGTTGATAGCCTTCAATGGTTCTTTTGGTCTGGACAGGAAAGTAGCTAAGACGTTATTAGTGCCAGGAATGTATTTGACTTCAAAAGAGTATTTTGAAAACCATTCAGCCCATTGGAGCAACTGTGGGTGTGGAACTTGCTTTTGTTTGAATTTTAACATATGGGGGAAAGAGGACATATCCATTTCCACAAAAAAATGGTATCTAATGAGATGAAATTCGAACTTTTTGATGCCATACGTGACTGTAAGTATTTCTTTGAAAGTGGAATGGTAATGAATTTCTGCTTGGGAGAATCGACCACTTTTGTAGGTGCAAATATGCCTGGTTTCATCAATTTCTTTGAAAAGAATGACTACCCAATATTTGTCGCTGGCATCAGTTTGAAGAATTCATTTGCCATTGGATGGGATTTTTAAAGGAGGAAGGTGTTGCAAAAGCTGTTTAAGTTGGGAAACAGCTTGAGTTTGTTTGTGTCCCCATGGGAGAGGATCTTTCTTGAGCATTCTTTGAAGGGGTCTAAAATATTTGGAGATATGGGGAACAAAGTCTCTCAAATAATTGACAATGCCCAAGAATTGCTGAACTTGTTTAGTATTGAAATCTTTTTCAGGAAATTTCTGGAGTTCATCAGCAATATAAGGTTCAGGGCAATAGGTTCCTTCTTTTAGGTGCATGCTAAGGAATTCAATTTCCTTTTGGGCAATGATCATTTTTTTCTGAGAAAGCATAATTCCATGCTTTTTGACAATATAAGCAAATTGTGTCAAAAGTTGACAATGAGATTGTTCATCGGGACTGAACGGAAGAATGTCATCAATATAAATCTGGGAGTTCGGGAGGATGGGTTCAAAGATCTTGCACATAGCCTTTTGAAAAAGAGAAGGTGCAGTTTTGAGACCAAAAGAGACAACCGTTCATTGGAAGTGTTAGTTTGGGATACAGAACCCGGTCTTGGGTCTGTCTTTTGTGTCAATACCGAATTGCCAAAATCCTACCTTAAGATCAAACTTTAAATAGATTTTTACTTGGGCGAGGCTTAGAAAGAGAGAATTTCGATGGGGCAATGAGAATTTATTATCTTAAAGGAACTGATTTAGAGGTTGATAATTAATTACTAACCTCATTTTGCCACGGTTCTGCTCGGCCCGCTTGTTGACATAGAATGCTTCATATGCCCATTGAGAGTCAGAGGGTTCAATGAGACCTCGTGCTAGTAATTCTGCACATGCGAGATGTTCTAGGCTCATTCCAGAATGATTGGCTTTTGTAGGATTGATGTCTTCATTCCTTTTGAAAGGAAGTTTGATATAGAAAAGAGAGTTTTTCCACAAAGGCTGGGTGCAAGTTTGGGAAAACTGGGAATGTGTCTTAGCACAAGAGGAAAGTAAGCTTTGGATGATTAGGGTCCAGCATAGCTAGTTGAAGAGCATAGAATCGTTTGATTTCCACAAATTCTCTGAATTGATTTTTGAAATGAAGGCCATTGGAAAGGATTCTCAGCTTGGGGAGTTGGGTCAGGATGTCCCAACCAATGATGATATCTTTATTCGGGGACGTGGAGCCAAGGACTTTGGTGGTAATAGAACACTGGGGAAAAATTTGGATGGTGATGGGTTTACTACGATACTTGGTAGCAAAAGTATCACCAGAAGCAGAATTGAAATACCTGGTGTATGGTTTCCAAAATTTTACTAGGAGAATTTTTGTGTCTAGGATGGAAGAACTTGTTCCAGTATCAATGAGTGCCACCAGAGGGATTGGTTTGTGGTATTTGGACAAAAGGATATGAATGGGGATATATGGATGATGTACAGGTTAGTGATGTGAATTTCACTAGAGAATCAGGAAAGAAGGTGAACACATCATTCTCAGAATCTGAAGCTGAGTTGGAGCTATATGTTTGGATAGCGCAGAGAGTTTTTTCTGATGGTTGGTCATCTAAGGAGAAGACAGACTCAATGTCAGAATCATCAAGCTGAATGCTTGTGCTTTTGGCGATTTTGTCAATCAAATGGCTTCCGCGCTTCTTTGCCTTTGGACAATTTTTTGCAAAATGTCCTTTTTTGTTGCAAACATAACATCTGTCTTTGCTTCGATTCTTGGAGGAGCGATGATGGCTTTTACGCAGAAATTTTCACTTTTCTTTGCTTTTTCCTTTGTGTGTCTTTTTAAAGAAAACCGTTTAAAGTGTCTTTTCTTTTTGTATCCTATGCAGGAAGGTTTGAGCAATTCTTGGGATATTTGATCTTTAATCCGGGTTTGAAGCACACCTTATCAAGATGCCTGTTTTCTTTGAGATAACTTCAGAAAGTTTCTCGTCAAAGGCAAAGTTTTCTATGGCAATATGAACAGCCTGCTAGATTTCACCAAGAGTAGCCTCTATTAGGCTTTTCTGTCTTTGTTGAAGAGTTTCTTCTACAGCTTGGCTGAGTTCTCTTGGGATAGATGCCAAGAAAATAGGCTTAAGGTTCCAATCTGTACCAAGTAAATAAAATAATTTGATCATAGCTTGGAAGTGTCGGTCAAGGTCTTTGCGCCTTAACGAGCAACATTTTCATTCGAAGAACTCCTTTCTTTTGAGTTCTTTGGAATCTTCAGGCTTGCCAACGAAGTACATGTGAATAATCTGGATAGCATTATCCAAGGGCTGTGTTAAGAGGTATATATGATCTTGTTCTAAGGCAGTATGCCACCAGTCTTTAAGTGCTCCTGTAAAACGACTGGTGAATTCCAAAAGAATATCATAAGTGCTAGGTTCAAAAATATGCCTAGTAGTGAGCCAGGCATGAAATTCTTGGAGCCTATTAGGCCACTTATAATATGGGATGTCATCTAGGGTGATGTAGAGTTTGAATGATGATGCAATAAAAGTCTGAGTTGCATCAAGCTGATCTTGGTGGTGGATTTCGGGCTCAGAAAATATTTTTTCATCTTTGACACTGTCTACCATAAACAGGGTTTCATCTGAAGAAGATGATTCGAGAAGAATATCAAATTCGGATTCGGATGAAGTTTCCACTTGTGCTGTTCTGGATGGTTTGATGACAGCAATTGAAGGAATCTGGTGTCGAAGGAAGTTTTTGAGTGGATTGGAAATGGTCAAGGTAGCAGGTGGTTGATCATTGGGAGGACGTTTAGGTGTATTCGAAGGTGATGGTGATTCTGAAGGCTCTGTAGGAGTAAGAGATTTCTTCAGCTTCTGTTTAAGCTTGCGAAGCTTTTCACGAAGGCCCAAGAAATTGTTTTGAGGTGGAGGGGCGGCTAAGCTCAGAACAATAGCAAATGAAGAGGATGATCCAAAAGAGGATTTTGGTTTTGGTGGTAAGGAAGGAGAGGGGAAAAAGGATGGATCAGTAGGAGTGAATGACTGTTGACTTTTGAGAATTTGGATTTGTCTTTTGAGTTTCTTAATTTCTAGTTTCTAATCTTCCAAGTAATGGCTAAGAGGTATTTACTTGGTTTCTAGCAGATGAAGCCGTTTTTGGAAGTCTTTCAGCATGGGACAAGATAAGTCAGTGGTCTTGTCTACCTGTTCAAGACGTGTAGCAACAGTTTTAAGAGCTCATTTTGGGCTAAAGCATTTTCGGTTTGTCAATTCAAAACGGTTTCAGCAGCAGAGGGCTGCTTTCGTTGTCCTTGTGCATCAAGGCCAGTGGGGTTTGGTACCTTGGGTGAGTGCTGGTACCTTTGTTGTGGGTCAAAGAATTTTTCCAATGGAGAAAATTTCCGAGTACTGCTGGATTCAGATTCTTTGGCTTCGAGCGGAGGGAAGTCATTTGGTGAGAACATGCAGATGCTAGGTAGAACAGGAGGTAGATCGGACTTTGGTGCACAAGTGTTTGGCCTAGGTAAGTTCAAGGGACAAGAAGGATTCCTTCTTACCCATTTCTTGATCGGCTTATAGAAAGGGGAAGTAACCATGGGTTTGGCTGGTGGTGGTTCAGGAGGAAGAGTTGACTTACAAGGGGATGGAGAAGGGGTTATCTTTGGAGGTTTAGGTGATCCGTATGAAACTATGAATTGATATTTGCCACTATCTTCTCCGAGAGGTCCAACAGTCGGATCTCCATCAAGATACCGTTGGTAAAGTGTATCTTTCTTTTTCTTCTTTTTGGAAAAAGGCATGTCATCTTCGTCTTCAAATTTTGTGCATGAAAAGTAAGCACAATTAGGATCCCAATAACAGTGTCTTGTGGGATCTTTGAAGAAGTGGATTGGCTATTCTTGAGGGCCAAAAGAGTGGACAAATTGTTTGTTGTCCGGTTCAGATGAAACTGGATCAGTAGGGCAAGGGGTAAAGTAGAGAATGGTAGGAAAAATAGAGGGCGGTTCCTCTTTGGCCTTACTAAACTTGATGGCAACAGTACCATCTTTCTTTCGGGTGAACTGAGGTTCACTGGACTAGACTGGTTTGCAACTTTGATGGAGTTTTTCGTAGTTGGTGACCCAACTATCTAGAAGGAACTTAACAAGCTCATTTCGAGGGATTTGCCTAGGAACATGAATGCAAGTGGTTTGGTCATAGTCGACCGAGATAACAAGAGCATCTTCAGAATTTGGAATGTTGAGATCAATGGCATGATTCTAACATGATAGATCATTTGGTAGTGTAAGGTGGCAGCAATTGATCCAGGAGTCTGAGGGGCTCCGGTGATTTGTAGTCGGATCTTAAGAGCAGTAAGCAAGTTGGGATTTGTAAGAACAATGTTAAAATTTGGGAAGAGTGTAACAAAGACAGTTCCTGCATTCATTGTTGTCTAGATAGTGCCAACACAAGCTTGCTGATATTCCAAAAATCTAATGTCTAATAGGGCTATCATTGCAGTAACAGGTAGGCATTTTCGGCCATGAAAAGTCAGAGCAAGGCGGATGGCTCCAAAGTGGAGATGAGTGTAGCCTTGTTGAATCCATTGAGATGGAAATTCTAGTGGTATCTGAAGAGTGACAAACTGTTCTTGTTCAGTTGCTTGGATGGGGTGTTGATCAAAGCATGAAGACTGTACATACTCTTTTATAGTGCGAGGAGTATGTTTAATGAGATGTTTGATAGATCAAAGAGGAGAAAATGAAGGTGGTTTCGCAAATGCGGTATAGGGGTTCATCATAGGAAGCTGAGTTTCTAAAATCTTACTATCCTTTGTGAGGTAAACAATCTCATAAAGATAGTCGATTTTTTAACATGAGGACTTTTGAAGTTCTGGGGGAGGTTGAAGAGAAAGGTTAGAGGTAAGAGAGACAAGAAGAGAAGAGGAAGATGAATCTAATGTTTCCATGGGATGAGAAGTACTCTTCTAGTAACAGAACGTAGTCATGACCAAACTAAAATGATTCAAATAAATCCATGGCTCTGATACTAGAAGGTTGCCTATGAAACTACTATGAAACTAATTCATAGACCTGAGTCACAAACTCATGGCAAATATGCTATCCCACACACGACTCTAGTTAAATCGAATCATTTTCATCTAGTGCTCAGGATTATCAATTAAGCTCCTAGGATCACATGACAATTGAGGGACGTCCCTGAATCGAGAATTGGCATAAACATAGATCAGATAATGGTTGACCACGGGTCAAAGGTTAGGAAAAGTCCTAAAGGGGCGACTAATAATTCAAATTATACTATGGTCGTAATCGACTCAATTTAGCCCCATTTTTATTCGATTTTGGGAACCGACTTCTTAGGGGTGTTGGGACTTAAAATTTGGACATTGCCTCATCGATTTTTGGATTTTCCATTAGATCTCAAAGTGTCGGAAAAGGAAAAATCGAACCGGGTTTCGGGCCCGTAAGTGGGCCGGCCTAAGGCTCGCGGCCCATTGGACCTAGCGCCCATCCAACCCAGCCCAAAGGGGCCCAAGCTAACCCAAGCTCCTCTCCCTTCTCAGCCCAATGTGCTTCTTTCTTTTGGCCTTTTTCCCTTTTGCCCAAGTGGGCTTTGTTGTGCTTGTTTCTTGCTTTGTTTTGATTGGCCCTTGAAGCAAGTGGCTAGTCCACTTGCCTGGGCTTCTCATCTAAGTCTCCGGCCCTCTCTCTCTCCTTTTTTCCCCCCAGCTCAACCACACATCCTAGCCCCACTCTCTCTCTCTCTCTCTCTCTCTCTTCCTTTTTCTCTTCCTTTTCTCTTCCATTTCTACGGTTTTTGTTGCCTTTACTGTTTTCTCGCCGGAAACCACCCTAGCCGCCACCACCGGAGCTACCACCGCCACCCAAAGTGAAACCACCGAAGTCGGGGGCCAACTACTCACCGCTGGCCACCCCTGGTCGCCGCCGGCCACCCGTCCGGCCACTTTCGCCCGACTGCACTAGTTCTGTGTGAACAGTGTTTCAGTACTGTTTTGGCCTGTTTTGGTTGCCATTTGTCATCCGTTGTCGTCCCCAAGCTAACCCTGCGTAGCCTCTTTTCCCCTTCGTGCCGATGTCATCGGATTTCCGACCCAAGTAAGTTAATTTCCTAATCCTTGTTTAGGGGTTAATTAGTGTATTTGTGTGCTTATTAGTTAATCAAGATTAGTGGTTAATTGTGCTGGTAATTAAGGTTGACTAGGGTTAGTTAATTGACCATAGTTAGTAATAAAGTAACTAAGGTTAATTAATTAAAGTAACTAAGGTTAGTTTTAAAGTAACCAAGGTTAGAATTTAATCATGGCTAGGTTAAATTGACTATGGTTCGGTTAATTGATTAACCATTGTTAAGTTTATTTATTTTTATTTAATTAATTAATTTTGGATGAATTACTGTTCAAAGTTACTATTCATGAGTTATTGTTCTTGAGTTACTATTCATGGTACTGTTCATACAAAAGCTAAATGTTTTTAGAATTTGATGTGTTATTAGTTGTTATGTTTTCTTGAAGTGCCGATTGTTAGTTATACCCATGTATAATGAGGAAATGCATGATCGAAAATCGATTGGAATCGAAATTGCTTGGTTTATTGAATTTCTCCGTGAGTAATTGGAATGCATTGTTGTATGTGAAGGTTAATTGTTGCCGCATTTTATTATACGTGTGCCAAATGTAACCGCATGTTGTGTGAGCATGAATTATGTGGCATTCACGACCAAGCAAAAACAAAACAAGAATGAACTACTTGCTGATGTGTTGCATGGTCAGATTAAAGATGATAGTCCGGTTTAGTCGAATGACCATCAATCCCCATTGGGGTTGTGTCATGACCATTAGGTCGTGGGCTGTGGTAGTGGGCGGGTCCTATGCTCCTTTGGGCATGTTGTCAATGGGGATAATCCATGACGTCGCCGTGCCTCAAGGAAGAGAACGACGCCTGGTCTACAACCAGTTGACTGCCAACCATAAGGTTGTGTTGTGGCCTTGATGGTCATAATAATCGAAATATGTGTGAACATTAAGATATGTGAATGTTGTGCAGTGCTCTAATTATTTGCATGTCTTCCAATATGATTATGAGATGACTAACAACTTCTACAGGTCACGTGTGCCAAAGCCAGGTAGGATCGCTTGTGATTGTGTCTGTTTATCGAACTATCCTTGTTTTTTCTTTTTTTTTGGGTTCTCTCTGTATTGCAATGATTTATGTATTAGGTTGTATGTTAGACTCCCAAGGCAAGTGAAATTCCTAACCGAGGCTTAGGACTTTAACTTGCTGAGTTTATCTCAACCCGTCGTGATCAACTTTTTTAGGCCCTAGATGACGTAGTACTCGGTATGCTTCGGCGCCCCGGTGGATATGAGGACCACTGTCACCATGCGGCCAGCCTCGGGCCGTAATTTTGTTTATGAGCACCACGTCACTACGGTCTAGCTAGATGAGGGGTTACGAGATTACTATGTGCCCCACGTCTTTAATGCATGGTTTATTAAGATGGGAGGGATTCTGTACGGTCCTCTCCGTGGGGCCGGTAGACGAGGTTTGGGATCCTATGGACATAGATCCCCCTGATGGCAAGCTTTCAAATCTGATGACCAAAGAGACCGACCCCTCAAAGGCCAACGAGTAGGCAGCTGTGGCCTATCTTTCTTTTTGGCGAACCCCTCCTTCGCTTATGCAGTAATAGGTTAGCTAGGCCGGCCCCTTTTGAGAAGGCCTTAGTGTATCACCCCTAGTGAGGCGTGTACATATTTGCTGGTGTAGAAACTAACTTTCAAATATATAATATGATATTGTCTTTCCTCTACTGCTACTGTTGTTATCCTTATTGTTTCTGTTTTGGAAGTTTTCATTTCCTCTTGCGCTTAACTATTAGATAAAATGAATTGGTCAATGATAGTACTTAGGACATCGTATAGTTAGACCTCAAGTGAAATGAGGTTACCGCGAGCTCGAGAGTCGAGGCGTGACAAAATCTAAATCTAAACGCCATATAAGAATACGAAAATCACACCATTTGATATCCCGAAAATTGCATCCTTGGAGATCTTAATAGAGGGACTCTCTTCTTTTTAGATTAGTCCTCAATTATAGAACTTAAGTTCTTAATGACCAATACCAAAAGTTTAATACCTCTTAAAGCACTTATCCCAAATATATGAAGAAAGTCTATTTGAAAACCATTATGAAATATCATTACTTTTTTTTGTCTTTGGATTATCTATTTAGTGAACATTAATGGAAGTTTAATGGATCTTTTCTTTCTTTAAAAAAAGAGAGTAGGAGTATTTGTTCTCACAGTAGTAAATTAGAAAAGTTACCCAAACATTGCATGCAAAAGAAATGAAGATGAAAATGAAAAAAAAAATTCAGATAATATTATTTTGGATTAATACTACAAAAAACCCAAACTGGTACATTTATAACAAATTTACCCCGATTAGTTTGTGTTAAATTTTACTATAAAATTGATGAGTTGGATGAGACATAATAGTTAACAAATATACCAATATGTAATTTTACTCTTTGTTTGTCATAGTCATATCATTTTTGTGGTTTTTTGTGACATTAATCCAATTTAATGAATGGTATATTTTTCAAAAATGTACCGGTTTAGAGTTTTGGGTGGTCAAAAAATTAGTTTAAGGAAATTTGTTATAAATGTATTAGTTTGGAGTTTTTTGTGGTTATTTTGAGTAAATTTATTATAAGTGTACTAGTTTGAGATTTTCCGTAACATTAATCCTATTCTTTTAACTTCCTAATAAATTTTGTATGAGTTTTCCTCTAAAATAAATAACTTTAGCATGCTCGATAAATGTAAGTTGTAGGAGAAGTTGGATTTCGTATCGTTGAATTTCTAAAACAATGCATTTGGACTTAACTTTTATATATCAACATATATATTCTTTATGTCATTACTATCAAAAGCATGAAAGGGTCTTTCAACTTTTTAATATTTCAAAATTATCTTGGCCTAGCTCTTTGTTTAATTTTTTGTACTCCCATATAGCTTCCCTTTATTGATTCTTCATTCGCTTTCAGTGTACTTATTTATCTTACATTTAATATGTTTGATGAAAAACTCTTCAATCACATTACATTGGTAAGATAGTCGATTTTTGTTGCCAATTTAGTGTCTTGCCATTTTTAATCGGCTGGTTCCCAAGTTTGTATATACTAGATTTGATCTAAATGATTCGCGGGAATTATATCGCCCAGTTTGATGCTGATGATGTCTCTAGGCACTAGGATTGAAGCATCCTGCTTGCTCCATCAGCCATCTCTGAGAACCTACATTTCGCAACCACAAGTGCATGTTCTACGTTATGATCCTGTTTAGAAAGAGAACTCTTGTTCGTTCACCATCGGAAGCTCTCTTCTCACCTTAGTTTTGGGAGCAAGACTAGCCATAAGGGCAGCCACTGCATTATCAGCACTGTTTTCTTCAATGCTAACCATTTTCAGGTTAGTGGGATAGAAAACCAACCGGTGGTGCGATTCATTGCAATGTTTTGCAAGGAGTAGAATAACCCTGACTCTACTGTCCCTTTTTATTGACATAATAGGAAGTTGTCTGTTGTAAGGGCTTATACTCGTAAACTTCTTAGAGTTAATCAATAAATAAATAAAAGATGTGTTTTGTTTTTTATATGTGTCTTTCTACTATCCCTACTATTGTTGTTGATTGGGTGAAGTATGATTTGTTTCTACATGTGCATAACTTGAAAGTTAATAATGGACGGTCGGCGACAAATCCTAGGAAGTCGCAAATCAAATGACCACAAGTGAAATAGGGGTCATTGCAGGCTCAAGGGTCGGGTTGTGACACCTAAGACAATTCGAGAGGCTCTCTCATCCCTTGACAAGAAAGAATGGAGAAAAACTTTGGAAGATGAAATAGAGTATATTAGGGCGAACCACATTTGGGACTTGGTCGATCTGCCACCCAATTGCAAGGCTATTGGAAATTAATGGGTTTTCAAAATCAAGCGAAGAGCGGATAGATCCAATAAAAAGTATAAGACTTGCCTTATGGCGAAAGGTTATACCCAATAAAAGGGTATAGACTATGAGGAAACATTTTCACCGGTTATAAGGTTTGCCTTTATATGCCTTATCCTAGCCAATATCACATATTTAGACCTAAAAATACATTAAATGGATATAAAAACAGCATTTCTCAATGGAGAACTAGATGAAAAAATATATGAAGCAACCGATAGATTTCGTAGCTGAAGGTTATGAGCGAAAACTTTGCAAGCTTAGTCACTCAATATATAATCTTAAGTAATCATTTAGACAGTGATATTTTCATTTTCATCGAGAAACTGGTTTTGACCATGATTGAAGAAGATCACTGTGTATATATCAAATGGTTTGAGGATAAATTTGTGATTTTATCAGTTTATGTGAACAAATTCTATTGGCTGGGATTGACAATGATTTGGTTATAATCATAAAAAAAAAAAAAAATGATTATCCTTCAATTTTGAAATAAAGGTTATGGGAGAAGCTTCTTATATATCAATCAAAGAAACTTATTGCTATGTCACAAAAGTATTATATAATGAAGATTCTTGAATGCTTCAATAAGTAGTACTGTTATCCCATTGATACCCCTATATTGCAAGGCGAATGCCTGAGTAATAAAATGTGTCCTAAGACTCCAAAAGAAAAGAAAGAAATGGAAATTGTTCTTTATGGTAGTGCGGTTGGAATGTATGTTATGTTGTGTACTCGATTCGACATATGTCATGTTGTAGAGTTAGTGAGCCAATACTAATCAAATCATAGTTCAGCTCATTGGAAAGTAGTTAAGAGGACCTGGAATACTTGAAAGGCATCATGGACTATCAACTTTATTATTAAGGGAATGATTTATGCTTATTAGGCTACTCTGATGCTAATTAGGGAGGAGAACTAGATGAGCATAAATCGATGTCTAGCTATGTGTTCTTGCTTAATGAAAGTACAATTTTTTGGAATATCAAGAAACATACATGCACAACCCTATCAACGATGGAGGCAGAATTTATTGCATGTTCTACGGCGGTGTAAGAAGCAATATGGCTAAAACGTTTCTTGAAAAATTTAGCCAGTATTACTGAGGTTACAAGACTAGTGTTAGTTCAATGTGATAATCAAGTAGCCATTGCCTATGTGAAAAATCCCAAGTATCATATTAGGACAAAGCACATTGACATAATGAATACCTTCATCAAATATATAATAATGCAAAAAGAAATGGTCCTACAATATGTTTCAACCAGTAGGATGGTTGTTGATCCATTCACGAAAGCTATTCCTAGAGATGTATTCTTGACCCACATGATGTCTCTAGAGTTTTGTGAAATGTGATATGTAATAATGTTGAGGATTATTGGTTTATGTATATGTAAACATATCTAAGTATTTGTTTATTTTTTAATGAATTGATGTTTCTTTGGCAAGTACAAATCTATTGTGAGACTAGCACAAACACACAAATATTATTGAAAAGTTTATCAGCAGGCAATGATTGACTCACTCACATGAGCAATCGCCTCAAGTGATATAATTAGCATATTGAGATGAAACGCTATGTATTATAAATATTGGACAAGCAATTTTAGTATATAAAATAATTTTACGTTGCCTTGATTAGAGTCTAGATGAGGTTTGTGATTTCTATGTGATAAAACCGAACATGATATTCTAACAATCATGTATGCCTGAAGAAAGCTAGATGTGAGTACTTAATTGGACATTGTAAAAAGCGAGCTAATATAGCACTTGAGCTAAACTTGAGCATGTGAAAACCACATGACTATGTTTAGGCTAAGATCCAAATAGTGGATATGTTTAATAAATAACATATGCTCTTATAGAAAGAGAAATTCACTATAGCATGTAATTCATACATGTGCTTTAATTGATACAATAAGGAAGATGAGTACAATTATCCCTATTGTGTAAGTCCTTGAGATAATTTATAATTTACCCTATTTGTGTCCTATGTTACTTTCGACTATGTTCTTGAAATGACGAATCAACGTTGCTACTTTAACATATTATAGGCGGTCATGAGTTGATTTGGCTTTATGAGATGTATTTAAGAAAACAGTTGTTTTGAAATGAAGAGAGACATGAGTGCGAAAGAAAACTATTATTTTTTTTGTCACACCCCAAATCCCGAGTATGCGACCATCCTTTCACTTTGGTCAAATGAATGCGACATCTCAGGACATGTCACCGACCATTTTTTTTATCTTGTGATTAAACGCATGCGGAAACAATTCAATAACACCTAGTCAATAAACAATAGGGATAACAAAAAGACCACAAACATTGCAGCAACGTCGTTTTTATTCTTGTACTAATTAACCTTAGGAAGTTTATACATAAGCCCTCAATCGGGTGACTTCCTCTATAGTCATTCAAAGATACTAAATAGGGTTAATCTACTTCCTTCAACCATTGGGCACACCAATCTACTGCCCTCCACAATGCTCTCCAACACCGTCCGATCCATGGCAATATAGGTGCCATAACTACAGACCTGAAAATGTTTAACAACGACGAGTGAGATATAATCTCAGTGAGTTATCGCCTTAAACCCTGGTTAGGATGCCAACTCGTCTCGGGTTCCTAACAGGCATACACCTTATAACGATGGCGGATCAATTGCAAAGCAACTCTCGCTTTGACTTAACTATAAATGTGATCTACCCGATAAACCCCATGAGAAACAACCAGCAATCAATTGATTCGTAGGCATCCTTACCCGGTCATGCCATATCCTGCACGGTATAAATTCTCATGCGTGCCATAAACAATGCAACCAGCATTTTAATCACCACAGTGATCAATTACAGGCGAGTCGATTTGCAGGCAATCTTACCTTGCCATTGCCATACCTTGCACGATATAACCTCACGCATGCCATGGTCAGTGCAAACAACACATACATAATCAGAACACGTCATAATATGTTTCACATGCATCCCTGTATTCACACATATTCCAATTATTAACACCCCTTAGGGCCACAACCGAACTCCCGCCGGTGTCTACTAGCATAGCCAGGCATCACCCTCCCCCATGAGGTGTGGCTACGTCAAGGGCTCTCTCCCAAGATGGCCTCTAGTGCGACTCTGCATTTGGACAACCGCCGGGATTTTCGACAAGTCGGACTTCGTCCCCCGATCTCCCGCCGGGGTGATGAGTTCAATTATGTGACCACATGAGCACACCACAATAATCCATTTTAATCTTGCATATTAGCCGATGCAAGCGTGGTATATGCTCAACATAATAAATCACTGCACATTTTTCATGTAAAAATTGTAGGAAAATAATCACATGTGATCACATTTTATTCCAAAACCCATCCACTTGCATGCCTTATAAACAAAACACACCCTTTCCATTTTCATGGCAACATTTGACATAAACATACACCCGATAGTTTGAGGTTTTTCCTTTTATATGCTCATGCGATTTTATTGCAATATCAATGCATTTAACAATTGATAACGCAAATCATACAATCAATTCATCATCCATACAAGCAACCAATCAACGTGCCTTAACAATCATGAACGCATCGAATAAAGACTATAATTCAATTATGCATGAATAGTAACGTGTGAATAGTACTATTTTCGAATTTAAAAATAATAATATGAATTCTGAATTTCATAAATAAATAAATTATTAAAAGAAAATAATTCTTTTTGATAAAATAATGCTAATCAAGATTAACCCATAATCCTTGATTAGTCTAATTAATCTCAATTAATAAGAACTAAGCAAGATTAATAATTTAATCAAAACTAATCATGGTTAACTAACCTAACCATGCTTCAACCATGGTTAATTAACCCAACCTTCGTTAATTAACCTAACCTTGATCCACCCTTGGTTAATTAACCCAACCTTGGTCATCTTTCTAAGCAGCCCTCTTAACTTTAGTTAGCCATAATTAAACCCTTAACTAAGATTAACCATAACTAAACTACCCCTAAACAAGTTTAACGGACTAATCAAAAGATTAGAGCGTAAACTCACCCGATGACGACTCCGATGACACAAGCACGATGGTGGCAGCGAGGGCTACGCACGGCTACCTTCAAAATGTCACGTTGGCGCTTGGCAAAAATGGGTCTCGGCGGAGGCGGTTTCCGGCGGAGGTGAGAATCGCGAGGGAGAGAGAGGCGCGGCTTGGGCGGCCTCAAATGGGTAGCACCACAGCGGCATGGCAACTCCAAAACAGCAGCAAGGCAGGAAGGATGGCGGGTGAGGGTGGTTGGGGTGGTCAAGGGGCATCCAAGGGGAAGAAACAAGAAGAAAACAAGAGGAAAAGAAAAAAATGAGAGAGAAATGGGAGGAAGGAGGGGCTGGACGCCCAAGGGGAAGAGAGAGGGAGGAGAGAGAGAGAGGAAAGAGAGAGAAAAAGAGAGGGAAAAGATGAAGACACCCCTCTTCAAGTCTTCTCCAAGAGGCTTCATCCATTTACCAAAAAATTTCCATCATTTCCTTGACTTTTCTTCCCTTTTGTCCTCTCCCATTTAATGCAAGTTCTAGAAGGGGCAATTTGGTAAATTCCAAAAGTATAGTATACCGTACTATACGTGTATATGGGCCAAGATTTTATACGGACTTGAATAAAATTGGTTTGGGCTCAAATTGTGGAGAAATGGGCTAAAAAATGCAATTGGGCTCAAAGGCTTGAAGTTGGGCTTGGTGGACCTAATTGGGCCCACTTGGGCTACCTTAGGGCCCATGTGGCTGACCCCTAATAGGCACAAGGCCCATTGGGCCTTCGGTCGGTCCAACTCCTCTTGGGTCCAATTTTTCGGCCCAATTGATAATTTTCGGCCTTCGATAGATTCAATAGTACTCCCCTCGAAGAACTCCTTTCATCGGGTCCTACAATTTTGAAATGCGATAGCCATACCAATGATTTGGAGGAGATCTCTCGAAAAGTATTTAGGAAAGATATATTTTTTTTTAATGAAAGACTTGACTCCCAATTCATTGGGATTTCCCTATTGGGTCACGAAATCTTCCCTCTTTGCCTTCAATTACATCCGAAAACGACTTGTAAACCTTATTATGACCATCCCTCATTGGTTGTCCGCGAATTCCATTATCAAGAAGTGTATAAATTCAAGAATCAATGAGGCAACGTCCAATATTTTAGTCTCAATATCCTTGAAAGTTTGATACCGAAAAATGGATTGAAATTCGTGGTTAAAATCGATCAATCACGACTTTAGTACAACCTAATTATCGGGCGGTGTTTAGGGGTTCTCGCATGTTTGAGCCGTGGTTGATAGCTTTTCAATCCATGATCGTGCCTATTCAAATCAAGTGATTATCGATTGTCATATAATCATGAAGTGTTAATTGCTCACGCTGAGTATAAGGCCAAAAGAAAATTGGTTTAACGTCGTTTGCAGTCAACATCGAAGTTGTGCGGAATCACCCGCAATCCGACTTTGTATTTCTGCCGAATCGATTTATTTCCGTTCACTAATTGGACTGCAACAACATGGTATCATCCCCCTTTGATTCTTATGGTCAAGTGGCTTATCTCTAATTGAATTCACTGGTCATACGCGTATTAATTCTTAATTGCCTTTCCGACTAGTTAGTTAACTCATGAGAGGCCAGCTCAAAGTAAATATAACTAACAACGCATTAATAAAATAATAATTTCATATATCTTGAGATAGGTCGAAATTCATGTTGTTACAGTTTTACATCTATCACTTGCATTTACTAGTTGACTAGTTATATCGCCTTCTATGATTTTGGATATAATTGTAAATGCATGGTATTTTTAGTATAGTCAAGTATGACCTTTAAGGGATAGGTATGATTGGATTGATGTAACAAAATATGTCCGAGGCACTATGAGACATTAATTGTTTATTTCTTTTTGCAGTTGTAGCCATTATATTATTCCTAACATGTGTATATAATTAGAGCTCCCAAATGCAAATATACTCACTGGTCTCACGACTTTTTTGCCAATATGAATTGTTCCTAAGGTAGATGAATGTTGAATGCCTTATATCCTTGATAAAGAATTACAAAGCCCATCATGTCTGCATAGGAGATATTATATCACTATGGTTCGTCCATGATAGGATGTGTCCAAGGGGCACCATTTGCTCTAACAGGATGTGTGTCTAAAAACACATTTTTGAAAAGGTGCAACTGGTCATCTTTTAAGAGAAGTTTAAATAGTTTTTGGAGATAACCGTCAATGGTGGTTGACAGCAAAATAGAAAGAACGTTATGCAGAAAATAACATTCCTCTCACTCTCTACACAATAGAACAACACACAAAAGGCTTTCTTCATTACTTTGAGAAACGATTGGCTTTAACGCTATGGAATGGGAATACTTTCTTTGTGATTGTATTAGGACCATCGTGAAGTTATATTGTCTATCGTTTGCTTGCGATCCAATGTGCATTCCTTGGGTGATTTGTTTGTTATGCATTTAAGAGATTAGTCATTTCTTCTGCTAACTATTCTTCCAAATGCTACAATATACAATATCTGAAAGGAAGGGAATAAGGCGATACATGAGCCAGTTAACCCCCAAATGAATAGGGTTGCTGCTGCTGTAATTGTCAGCGAAAACTATGTTTGAGTCATTAATTCTGAAGGAAGCAGCTCCTGACGAGGCTAAAAGCATCTGAGGATTGCTTGTTGTATGTTCTTGCTCGACCAAGGCTGCTTTGAAGCCATAATTGAGGACTGGTGTGCTCGATAGGGTCATTGAGTTTAAGGAGAGGTGTAAAGGACCTATTTTTTAATTTATATTTAGTGGACTCAATCGTATATGGGTTAGCCAAAATTTGAAGAGTTGGTTATTATAGGTTTAGAATAGCAAAGCTCAACTACATATGGGTCTTAATTGGTCTGGACTAAACCGGCGTGCAACCCACCAAACAATGGCTCCTCTTGTTTAGGTTGGCTGATGCAGTTTGGGCTGTTGTTGGCCAAAGCTTACAAATTCACTCGTATCTTGCAGATTTTGAGCAATAGCGACCATTCGGATCACATAGTCGGTGGGTCTTGCAGCGTGTGCACAAAAGATATCAAACTGTTCCAAGAATCCAATCTCTCGAAGTCCTAATTTCAACTAGATTTGAGCAAACTCCAGCAATCAATAGCTCCAGAGATTAAATCTGAAAGATCTGGACTTGCATCCAGAGATATTCCACTTTTCCGCGCATGCGCCTACGTATTATGGCCATGTATTCTAACTAGATTTTGCAATTTATAGCACTCAAAAGCTTCTTTCGACGGACTTGCACTAAGAGACATCGAACTCTTCTAATTTCGACTCGATAATGACAACCTGCGGCACCCAACAGCTTCATATGATTACTGCGGTCTCCAATTTCAACTAGTTGATCACCAAATAGCTTCAAACGTTTAGATTGCAGAAGGCCCAAGCCTTCGGGGGACTTGCACCGAGAGTTATCCAATAACTCCAACTTACAAGCCCTTAAATTTTATATAGGCTTTTGGATTCTCGAACCATCACTTGCTTAAGACAATTTGATTGAGAAAGGTCCAACCTTTCAAGGGACTTGCACAGAGCATCTACTTTCTTCAAATGTTTCACTTGAAAAGATCTGTCGTTTCCATGGAATTGCATGAGTCGATACTCAATTTGTGCAAAAAAATGGATCTATCAAGACCTCGTACTTCAACAAGATCATCATTTAAAAAAAAAAATTTCGACAGAATATTCATTCCATCTAAATATACAAGGTCATCAAGACCAGACAAATTTGTACACATTGCTCCGTCCAATGTCGTCGTGCCATTTTATATATTTCATAGGTTCAAGTGGGGAAATCTAGAGACGCCTTCAAATTTTTACTAAAAATGTTTTTGTTGATTGACTAAAAACAAATCTTTACTAATTGCCTTCTCGTGGTCCTTGATTTATGCTCCCTATTGGCGTTAATAACTAACCCACTATCACTTCGTTATTGAAAAGTAATTACAGTGACACATATAATTGATGTAATAAAATAGACTAATTAATTGACCTTTTTCTTTTCTTTTTAAAGAATTGACCTTGACTTAGTAAAGATGTATGCTCCCTTGTGGCCTTGACGACTAAATCACTATCCCTTCTTTATTGAAAAGTAATTACAGTGAACTCATATAATTGATGTAATAAAATAGACTGGTTAATTGACCTTGACTTAGAAACGTGATGGGCCGTTCCCTTCTAGCTCTAGATGGCCTTTCCTTTTCACTTTTAGAAGCCTTCAGGCCTATTTGGTTCAACATTGCAAATAAACTTTGGGGCTCTAAAGTCCCTTGGCCAAATATAAATAGCATTAGGTAACTTTTTGACTCACTTTGGAGAGATGCGTTTACATCTCCAGGGCTCTCCAAAAGACTTAAGGTGAATGCAGGGATGGAGGTGGTTCGAGAACTTGCATTTTCAGAATGCTGGAGCTTGGTTTAAGGAAAATGTCAAAACTTCCCATCCAACCCTCATTTGAGAACGTGCTTAGTCGCTGCCTTTTAGGCATTATCCGGTGGTGATTCTATCTTTGTGTTGAATGGAGTCGACCAATATGAGCCGATTTTTTTATCATTTGTGCACCGACAACTTGATTAGCTCGTGCAACGCATGGGAGGATCGTTTAACGTTTACATTGTTGTCTACATATCCTCTTTGGCCGCAACATTAATAATGTATCTAAAAGCAAGGTGTTGAATGGAGTCGACCAATATGAGCTGATTTTTTTATCATTTGTGCACTGACAACTTGATTAGCCCGTCGCATGGGAGGATCGTTTAACGTTTACATAGTTGTCCTCTTTGGCCGCAACATTAATAATGTATCTAAAAAGAAAGAGAGAAAAGAAAGAAAAGGACCTTACCAAAAAAAAAAAAAAGAAAGAAAAGGATGTATCTTCTTTGGCTGCAACATTAATAATGTATCTAAACGCAAGGTGTTGAATGGAGTCGACCAATATGAGCTGATTTTTTTATCATCTGTGCACTGACAACTTGATTAGCCCGTGCAACGCAAGGGAGGATCGTCTGATGTTTACATTATTGTCCTCTTTGCTCGCAACATTAATAATGTATCTAAAAGCAAGGAGAGAAAAGAAAGAAAAGGAATTGTCCTCTTTGGCCGCAACATTAATAATGCATCTAAAAGCAAGGAGTGAAAAGAAAGAAAAGGACGTATCCTCTTTGGCCACAACATTAATAATGTATCTAAAAGCAAGGTGTTGAATGGAGTCGACCCACATGAGCTGATTTTTTCTACCATTTGTGCACCGACAACTTCATTAGCCCGTGCAACGCATGGGAGGATCGTTTAACGTTTACATTGTTGTCTTCTTTGGCCGCAACATTAATAATGTATCTAAAAGCAAGGAGAGAAAAGAAAGAAAAGGACGGAATAGCTATGTTTACACTAATTATGTTACTATTACACTAGTCTCTACACCCATGCAAATGCACGTGAAAAAAATTTGGGAAATAGATTACGAGAAATAACAATTCTAGAAGTATACTTGATTAGTATGAGAATAAGATTTTCGTAATATTGAAAAATATGTCTGTTGAACTTAATGGGAAAAAATTGGTTCGATTAAAGTGGAAAAACAAAAGAAAACATTTTTTCAAAAGAAAGTGAAAATAAATGTCACTCATGAAGAGTGCCACATGTCAATCACCTACTAATAATACTTTAGAACACCACTTTACTCTTTTCAAAGAGTAAAAACCACCAAAAACCCTAAATTATACTCATTGTGACACATTTACTTCATTTTTTTTTTTGTGACACCAAAATCACAAATTACTACTCATGTAACGTATTTACTCTAAACTTGTTCCAATTTTTTTTTTTAACATTAGAAATCCCAAACTTTTTTTTTTGTGATACCTAATTTTTGGGGAAAATATGTCACGTGAATATAAGTTTAAGATTTTTGGTATAATAAAAGAAGTTGGGTTTTTGGTGTCACATCAGTATAAATTTGGAGTTTTTGGTATCAAAGAAAAAATTTGGAGATAAATATGTCATAGAAGTACAGTTTGGGATTTTTGATGTTACCAAAAATGTTTGAAGTAAATATATCACAGTTAGTAAAGTTTGAGATTTTTTCCTTTTCTCAAATAAGATAGATTTAGTATATCATATTTAGATCAATAACGAGACATATTTGATTTTGTAAACCTAGCACTAACCGCTAAGAATTTTTTTTTCTTTTTTTTCTTTTTTTCTTTGATCAAGCACATACAAATTTTCTTTTCATTAACTTATGAACTAAGATAAAGAAAATAACTAAATTTAATTATGGGACGTTCATGTTGTTATTTATTTTCTTTAACTTTCGGTCTTACTATTTGTTAAATTAGACAACTTACTAGTTTTGATGTATCTACGACTAGTCTAACGGTGGCTGGTTTTGTCTTTTTGGTGAAAATTTGGACTTTTTACAAGACATTTTTCTCACGAGTGAAAGCTGGGGGCATTTTTTTTTTTTTTTTTTTTTGAGAGGGGGTGGGGGGAGGGTTGGGGGAAGGCCCATCCGATAAAAATCATCTTTTATTTTTCAAGGAAAATGGTATATCCACAATAAAAGAAGTATGCGATCACAATTTTTTCAAAATTTCTATTTTAATAATAGATGTCGTTTTAATAGTATCATCTTTGCTTTTACTTTATAGTGTATTTTTCCATTAATATAAAGAAGAGTACTAAGTACATTTTGTTCAATTAATAAAGTAAGCCATGATATTCAATTGCTAGAGCTGCAAATTTTCATCCATTATTTGAAGTATGTACAAATTTTCCAACCAGTGAACTTTTTTATGTTGTTTTCTTTTTCAGAAAAAGAAAAAGAAAAATTTTCTTTTACCATCCAATTTATGATAATGCATAAAATCGTCATCCCAATAAGAATAGTTTACTGTTAATCTATGTATTAAGGTAATTTTTTGACTCCTAATTTTTCTAACTAATTATTCTAAGGGCTGACGTTGGGCTTTTTAATCAGGATATAGGCATTTCTATTGATACTGGAATTCCAATGATCAATTTGAACAATGATGAATAAAGTAATACAATTATTTATAGCAAAATTATAGTTTGTTCCGCGCGGGTTTTGCGGGGTGGACTTTTTGGCCACCGACCTATTTGTCAAGACAAATAATTTTTCTGAAAAATCCAGATGAGGGTTTTCCAAATTCGGTCGCCTTTTGCTACAGTAGCTTTTGGAGTCTCTTTACAGATGCAGATTTTCCATGTCTCCCATCTGTTTCAAGCTCATTCACTTTTTGCGTCTTATTTCAGTGCGGAAAATGGAAGAGCACATCTTTCTGAATCGTTAATGAAGATGGAATCTGTTAAAATCAAACTAATCTTCTCGTGCAAGCAGGCTATTGAGTATTTGAAAATTAACTTGGTAATTCAACATTGACTGAGAGCAGTAAGCACGAGGTGGGTCATTGCCTTCCCCTGGACCTCGATCTCGATCCAATATATCATTTGGCCACATCTTCCAACAAGAAATCTACCTCTATCTTCCACAAAAATAAACTAAACGAGTGTTTTCAAAGCGTGCGAGGGAGAGTGGTCAGAGTATGATAATTAAGGAACAATCGGGCTTGGATTTTTGGTTTTCAATACTTTCTTTTGGACTGAATCGCACTTGAATTCACCTACTCACTTTTTGCCATTTCTTCCCTTTTCTAATATTTTTTCTCTCAAATTTTCCCTCAATTTTCTTCTGTTTC
Organism: Corymbia maculata; assembly: GCA_014182735.1. Classification (NCBI taxonomy): domain Eukaryota; kingdom Viridiplantae; phylum Streptophyta; class Magnoliopsida; order Myrtales; family Myrtaceae; genus Corymbia; species Corymbia maculata. Next base: position 16,252,831 of record CM024684.1, read on the forward strand.
GTCTTTTAATGCATAAAATAGATACCAATGTATACTCCGAGCAGTTAACTTTTTGTCACACCCCGAATCCTGTAGGGATGGGGGTGACATGGCCGCCCTTTCACCCGAAGGACACAACCTCTAACCACAAAAGGTCAAGCTCCCAAAAGTCTCCACAAAAGCACTCTCACTCTACTAGCTGCTAACCAAATAACTTGGAAAGATTGGAAAAGAGGGGTGAGCAACCACAAGCTCAGTGAGTAGTACATATATTTTAAGCAGATCAAGCAAGTACTATGCATGAATTCAAAGCAATACCAGAACTTTATAACTCAATCCAATATATAAAATACATAATAAATCATATAAGAGTTACTTTTATACTTATATAAAAAAACTCATTTAAACCACCATCACAATACAAAAATCAATGGTCAAGTCCATTGAATAATCTCCATTCAAAAATCACACGTCAATGGTCCATCCATTGACTAATCTATTACTCAATTTCTTACCATGGTCACGACACAACATCTTGTGACAAGGCAACCAAGATTCCCCCTTGGCAAGGTCTCCACTTATAATGTCGATGGCTCGACCCAGAAGGATATCCTAAACTCGGTTTGCATACCAACATGCCTCACAATGGGCTCACAGCAATAATGAGCAAAATAACCATCCTCCAATATTAGAAAGTCAATCCAGGAATCAATTTAATAAACCGAACAAATATCTTTTTGCAACATCATCATCCACCATTTCTCGTCCATTTCTGTCACGACCTATTTTTTTCGTCCCGAATGGGAGAGAGGGATATCCAAATAAATAAATAGGTTTAGGGGTATCGTCCATAGGGCGGGTCCAAGACCCTCATTAGACATAGGCTCTCCCAAGCCCATACCCCGCGTGACGTTGGGTGTTCATGAAAATCTTCAAATGAGGAGTCGCCACTAGCCTATTGGGGTCGGCTAGAAACCAAGCGAGGCATGGGAGTGTGCCTCACTTTCTACGCAACCGAGAGATTCAGGGTCGGGGACTTGATTACACTAATTAACCAATTAGTGCCCTTTCGGTACCTAATCTTGTTCATTTCAAAAGACTTTTGTCGGGCGTTCGAATTGATTTTAGAATTAACCACTAACATGTGAGGTGATCATGCGGGTGCGCAATCATCAAAATATGACAATCAGCAATTCAAGAAAGCATTCAATAAATTGCAGGAGAAAATAAACACATAGCATTAGGAGATAAATAAATGACAATCCTAATTAAACTGAGGAGGAAACCATAATCATCGCATCATAAGCGTGCATTCAAGGGCAATTGTATCCGAGGATAATTAAAACCCTAAGGTGAAGCTGGGAAGGCTTGTTCGACTTTAAGCACAATCTTAGGCCGATGATTTTCCAACATTTTTTAAGAGAAAATTGATCCAATAATTATTTTAGAGCTTTTATGAAGCTCTAAAATCAACTTGGGGTTTTTGGGATTTTTTTTTTTTGAAAATGTTTTTGGAATTTTCAATATTTTAATATTTTTCTATTTTTTTTTTTAATTTTTTAATTAAAAAATATTTTATATATTTTTATTTTTTTATGAATTTTCAGGTTTCTTAATTTTCCATGAATTTTGTTTTCTTTAATAAATAATTCGGACCGGGTCAAAGGACCCGGCCCTACTAGATCGACCCGGGCCCGTCGGTCCGAATTGGGCCACAGAAGGCCGTGCCGACCCAACCCACTAGAAAAAAAAAAAAAAAAAGGCCCACATGCTTGGGCAGAAAAACAAAATTAAAAGCCCACAAAAAATTAATAGAGACAAAGCCCACTTCTAATTTCTGTCTCTTGGCTCGACCATCTCGGCCCGCGACGAACCCAGCTCGGCGTACACAAGCCCATGACGAAGCCCACTTTCCTATTTTTCTATTTTTTTCTATTTTCCGATTTTTCCCATTTCTTTTTTTTTTTTTGTCTTTTTCTGCTTTCTTTTAATTATTGTTTTTTTTTTTCCTTTTGGTCTTCTTCTCCTGGTCGTCTTCTTCTGGTCTTCTTCCCCCGTCCTCTCATGCATGCCCGACGCCTTCATGCACGAGGACCTCCAAGCCCGAAGCTCACCCGCTCTCTCACCGAAGCTCACTCGCTTTCCGATGGGCAACCACCGCTCGCCGGACATCCCCTTTGACCGGCGTCGGCTATTGCCGGCCACTTATCCGGCGACCGCGAAGCTATTTTCCGGCGCAAAGGAAGCTCCCATTGACTCGACAATGAACAATGATTCCACGCAAACCATACGAAAAAAATGACATGATTCGAACGAATATAAGTGCAAACACGTACAGATCCCGAGTTACGACGTGAGCAGGCTTCGTTCTTCTCTAGGGCATTTTATCGAACATTTGGCGTGTGCTACTGAAACTAAGATTTTCGGCTCAACCGAGCCTTGAACGTGCCTTGGGGGGTCTCGGACATGACATACAAGTAACGTGGGACCAAAATGTAAGGGCGGCGAGGGCCGAAGCTTGCGCGAGCCGGATGGCCGCGAGCTCCGGCCCGGTGCGCCTAAAACGGAGCAAGAACGGAGCCGAACTTACCTGGTTCGGGAAGGGCTGCGGCAGATGGGCCTCCGGCGACGGCTAACCGCTCTTCTGGGTTTGCTCTCTCACCTCTGACTTTGCCCTGTCTCCTCGCTCCAGCTGCGACTAAACACCGGTTGGCTTCAAAGAAAAAGAGCGGAGGCAAGGCAACGGGACGTAGACCTCGGGTCAGGCGTGGCTGCCGGCAGTCTCTCACTCTCTCCCTCTGCTCTCTCCTTCTCCGTCTCCCCTGCTTTCAGATCTGGTTTTTTTTTTCAAAACAGCCTCCCCTCCGTTCTCTCTCGAGCTCCCTTGTTTTTTTTTTTTTTCTCCCCTCTTCTTTTCTTTTTTTCTTTCCAAGCCCTCTTTCTGCTTTTTTTCTGCTGACTTGCTCCCCTCTGCTGACTTCCTGCTGTTGCTTTGCTGCTGCTCCTCTGCTTTCTTCTCTGCTGCAACCTGCAGCTTTGACTTGCTACCTTCTGCTTTGCCGCGCGTGGAAGAAGAAAAGAAGGAGGAAACGGGTGGGCCGAGCCGAAACAAAAGGGAGAAGAAGAAGAAAAGGAAATGGGCCAAGCCCATGCGAGGGAAGGGAAAGGGCCACATGGGGGCCGAGCGGGCCCAGCCTTGGCCCGGCCTCTCTTCTTTTCTTTTCTTTTTTCGATTTTTTTTTTAATTAATTAATTTTTAATATTTTTTTTTGAATTTTCAATTTTAGAGCTACTGATGCAAATGCCCTAATATCTATATGCAATGCAATTTCAATGAAATTTTTTGTTAAGGGATTAGAAACTAATCTCTAATTTTCCAATGCAATTAATAAATATTAAAACAAATCGTCAAAATTTAGGTGTCAACAGCTGCCCCTCTTTGAATGGGAGCTCAATGAGGTTCCTTTCAAAGACGAGAGACACCTAAATTTTTTCCATGAACGATGATGATCAAGGGTGCGTATGAGATGATGATGTGAATGCATGATCTTTTTTCTTTTTCTTTTTTTTTTTCAAAAACGAGATGAGAAAGTCTTATTACATGGTAACTAGTCTTGACTGGAATGGAGGTCTCACCGTGTAAGAACGGGTTTCGATCGGAAAGGGAGGTCTCACTATGTAAAAACTGATTTTGACCGAGGATGAGTAGTCTCACCGTGTAAAAACGGGTTTCGACCAGGGAAGAGGTCTCATCGTGTAAAAACGAGTTTCGACCGGAGATGGTAGTCTCACCGTGTAAAAACAGGTTTTGACCAGGAAGGTCTCATCGTGTAAAAACGAGTTTCGACCGGGGAGGATAGTCTCACCGTGTAAAAACGGGTTTTGACCAGGGAGGAGGTCTCATCGTGTAAAAACGAGTTTCGACCAAGGAAGATAGTCTCACTGTGTAAAAACGGGTTTTGACCGGGGAGGTCTCATCGTGTAAAAACGAGTTTCGACTGAGGATGATAGTCTCACCGTGTAAAAACGGGTTTCGACCAGGAAAGAGGTCTCATCGTGTAAAAACGAGTCTCGACCGAGGAGTATAGTCTCACCGTGTAAAAACGGGTTTCGACCAGGGAGGTCTCATCGTGTAAAAACGAGTTTCGACCGAGGATGATAGTCTCACCGTGTAAAAACGGATTTCGACTGGGGAGGTCTCATCGTGTAAAAACGAGTTTCGACCAAGGATGATAGTCTCACCGTGTAAAAACGGGTTTCGACCAGGAAAGAGGTCTCATCGTGTAAAATCGAGTTTCGACCGAGGAGGATAGTCTCACCGTGTAAAAACGGGTTTCGACCGGGGAGGTCGAGCGTGGTTTAAGGATAAACCCACAAACAATGTGGTTTCGGATAACCACAAACCCCGTGGTTTAAGGAAAGACCACCAACCGTGAGGTTTAAGAGTTGACCACGAACCATGTGGTTTCGGATAACCACAAACCCCGTGGTTTAAGGAAAGACCACCAACCGTGTCGATAAGAGGGACTACGGGCTACAGAAGCACGCCGTGTCGATGGTAAGGGGGACTCCGGGCTACAGAAGCTCGCCGTGTCGATAAAAGGGACTCCGGGCTACAAAAACTCGCCGTGTCGATGATGAGGGGGACTTCGGGCTACAGAAGCTCACTGTGTGGATGATGAGGGGGACTCCGGGCTATAGAAGCTCGCCGTGTCGATGATGAGGGGGACTTCGGGCTACAAAAGCTCGCCGTGTCGATGATGAGGGGGACTCCGGCTACGTGGCTCGCCGTGTCGATAAGAGGGACTCCGGGCTACAGAAGCTCGCCGTGTCGATGATGAGAGAGACTCCGGGCTACAGAAGCTCGCCGTGTCGATGATGAGAGAGACTCCGGGCTATAGAAGCTCGCCGTGTCAATAAGAGGGACTCCGGGCTACAGAAGCTCGCCGTGTCGATAATGAGGGGGACTCCGGGCTACAGAAGCTCGCCGTGTCGATAAGAGGGGGGGTACCTGGACAATAGCAAGTACTCCAAAATAATGGGATACCTGGATGATTACAGTTATTTATACACAGAGTACAACTCGAATAGATCGAACGTTGAAGAGAGAGAGAGAGCAATGATTGCATGAGCAAATCGAGCTAATTCAATTATTTGGTAAATATACAGGTATCACAAAATTGTCATCGAGTTTGGAAGACATCATCAATTCTCAAATTGCTTTAGAAGAAAAGTCCATATCAAGATGATCCCGACTTATGAGAAGGGTTCGTTAAGCATGCCAAGCAAGGGCTCTTAGTCCAAAAGGGCTTCTCACATCTTCTTGAGAAAATGGCTATTTGTGTCCCATCCCTTAATGTGGGAAGCATAGCTGACCATTGGGAGCATCTCACATAACCTATGCCAAAGGCTTTGAGAATCATTCTCAGTAAGTACACATTAACCTATCTAAGAGGTCTTTTGGAAGGGTCATGATGTGACTTGGTCAAGGTTTCAACCAGGATAAAACATCATTGGTCATGAAGTGAAATAATCATCGATCAACATCTTCGCCAGGTTTACGAGTCAAGAAACCTTTGCTCTCACTTCTTTAAGCAGTAGCTTCTTTGAGAAGTCCTTACTTTCACTCGAATCATCCCAATCTGAAGAGACTTCAGGAAAAGGTTGTAATGTTGGTTCGGTTAAGGCTCAAAAGGCTCATAACTTTTCACAAAGAGGGGTTTGGAAGTTGGTGATTATCATGGCATCATTACCATTTCATCCAATTTTTTCGAAGCACTTGACTTTGGAAATCTAACTTTGTCTCGAAAGTCCTAAACATCTCAACATGAGAGCTTTGCTCTTTCATCTAATGGTTTTTGCATTTGCAATGATTTTCTTTTTTTCAATGCAAGCATTTTGACTTTGACAACTTTTCTTTCATAAGAAAGTCTCTTCCTTTTTTGAAATTGGGCATTGGCCTTGTTTTTACCAGGCACACTGCTTTTTCATGCCCCCTAGTTTGCATTGATTTTTTTTTTTGAGCCCCTAGGACTTTCGAGACACTTTCCATATTTTCATGTAAATGCAAATTGCCTTGATAAATCATATGTCTTGCCCTAGTGGGGGGAGATGATCACCATACGGGTTTTAGAAATGAATGTTCAAGCTCAACTTGGCTAAGCAAAGGGCATAAGTGTTTAGGTAGAGAAATGAATGCTCTTCTTCATTTTGGGATACTTCGAGTTTCCATAAGAACTCACCTGAAGCCACTACAAAAGGTTGATGCAAGTGAGAGCAAATCAGTCTTTCTTGTTCTTCTCGCCATATGATGTCAATCGAAACCTCCAAATTTGCCCCATTGTGGGGGGTGGTTCTTGACAGGGGTATTTTATAGAAAATTTTCTAAATTTAAAGGCTCAAATGGGCAAACTGTTGTCACTTGCGGTGTGTAGGGCCTAGAAGAAATTCCTCTTTTCACTTTGGTCCATGTACCACTTGCGAATGAATCTCTCGTCCTTAAATGACACGGCTTTTCTTTTTCCGCTCAACTCTCAAAGTGTTTAAAGGACGTATTTGGAAATGGGTTGCCTTTCCTCATTCTAAGTGTCTCTCGCTTGGCACGATTAACATCCCAATTTCAATTAGTCAAAATCATCTAAACAGATTAATCTTCACGGGGAATTTCAATTCAAAATGAGTGATCCACCAAACAGATAGAAAATTTTGAGATAAAAAAATGTTCAAAGGTTTTGTGGAAAAAAATTCAATTTTTTTTTTTTGCTGGCTTTTCAGGAAAACGCTAATAATTTTTTTTTAGAAGAAGGGTACTTACCTGCCACGAGGCGACTTAGTAACCCTGTAAAGAATAGGAAGGAAAGTGTTATTGCAAGAATCTTCAAGGATTGAAAATTGGAAACGATACATCATTACCCTTCACTGACATTTATCACTCAAATGCCAACATCATCCTCTTGGATATTTGGCAACCCCAAGTTGCCCTTCACTTGGAATTTTTGGCATCCTTTTTGTGTATTTGATGTTTCCCCTTCACGTGTTTCTGTTCTTCGAGCATGAGCATTTACGTCTTAACATTTGAGGGAATTGTTTCTTGGATGCTTTGCCCCATTTATCGTCTGTGAAGAAAATGATTGGGCATGTTATTTCCACACTCAATTGGAAATCATTTCGGAACGAAATACATCCTTTACGCCAAAATGGACGATTGGGCTTTAACATGCTTCTTTGGTGGAAGGCACTTCATGTCAATGCGCACATTTTCCTACAAAAGATGGGACATGTTATTTGCATTCTAATCATTGAATTGGATTAATTTAAGAACAATACACCCTTTTTGTGTTAGATTGATGACTCAATTTCATCATGCTTCATGAGAGTGAATTATCATGCTTTAGGTGACTTGTGTCAATGATCGCCCTATGATAAAAGAAGATGAACTGTGTTATCTCCATACTTAATTAGGTTAAATTTAGGAACGATACATCCTTTTGTAATGAATTTTTGCCCCAGCACGTCATCAGTGGAGAAGGAGAGATGTTACCCCAAAGTCGAATGCTGCTCCAACGTCTTTTACATCAAGACAATTAATTAAGCTTCATCATATTTTGTTCCAACACATGTTAAAACCTTGTGCCATGTCAGGCTTGTTTGATAGGCTTTGGTTTTATTCAAATTTATCCTGCATCAAAGAAAATGACATGTCATTTCTTTAAACTAAAGAGAATCAAATTCAGGGACGAAGTACACCCTTTTTCAAAGTCAGACGGCTCAACATCCCAAGGCATCTTTTGCAGAGGAAGGGGAAATATTGCCCCTATGATCAAGGTTTAAATTCACGAGTACGAGCTTTTGAAGGGTCTAGTGTCAAAGTTGGACTCTCATTTCTTTGAATTCTAAGATCGAGACTCGTGAGAGTATTTGTTTGTGATATAATTCAAATACCAATGTCAAAATTATTTAGTTCTCTCCTGCAGGAAAAATGTATGAACAAATCAGTTTCGAAATAAATTGATTCCATTGGAACGATCACAATTTTACCATCCTAGATTATCCTTCTTGAGATTCCCTGCAAAGGATGAGCACGTGAGAGGAACAAAGTGCATTGACTTTTAGAAACCCATGGAAATTCAATAGAATATACTAACTTTCGAATTACCCTCGAAGCCAAAGGGTGTTCATAAATTTAAATTTATTTACCCAAAAAAAAATGAGTCACTTGTGCTTATGATCAACTTGGAATTGAACACATCATCCATAAAAATCACAAATTGCAGTGGTGGCAGGTTCGGTCAAAACCAGAACCGAGTGAGGGGGAGAGAGAGAGAAGCGACTGATGGAGAGGGGGAAAGGGCACAAAAATAAAAGTTGCAAAAAGTTAGTTTTCGCCCTTTTTTTCTTTTTTTTTTTATTTATGCGGCCACTGCCGCTTTCGGGATTCGAACTCCCGATCGGACCAGGCAGATTCCTTCCCGGATACCACTCGGCTAAGAGCGCCGACGGTGTCCAGAGTCACTTTCTTTTTCCCTTTAAGGCCAAAATTCTCATTTCCCCCTAGAACGATCACAACTTTACCATCTCAAAATATTATCTTGCGGGTCAACATAAATGAGTGTAAAAATCAATTCTCATCCGAGTTTGAAAGTTCACTTATTTGTATGGTCAAGTAAATGTCTAAGAGTAAATGTTACTCGCACCTTACAAGAATGAAATGATGTCAGTATATGAATGAGAAAATAATCTTTCAATGATGTCATCCCTTACAATGAGATCAAGACAACGGCACATGCCCCCTGGTCCTTATTGTGGGGTTTTGGTGTTCTACCGAGATTTCATCATAAGAGGAGACATCATTAAAAGATTGATTCGCGGCTGTCAATCGAATGTCTACTCTATTCCCAAAAGTTTCATATGCAAAATGTGGCATTGACTTTGAAATACTGATTTGTGCTTCCACTGTTGTCAAGATGTGATTTTTATTTTGAGAAGTCTATACACAAAATGTGATTTGAAAAATTAACCTCAAAACGTGAGAGGGAAAGAATTTGATTAAAAGTGTGATTTCAAATTTTTTTTTGGTGCCCCAAAACATAATCATGAATTGGAAGAACTTTTTAGCAAGATGTGATTTTAAGCCCATGATTGGAAATTTTGACAAAATCATCCGTTTGTGCAAAGCTAAATTAGGGGTTTTTGAAATTGACACTAAATGTTTGCTTATGAAGAGTAATTGCCAACTTTCCTAATTAGAAGCCTACACTGAGGGCATTTGATTGATCTCCGCAACTTTTAAAAATGAAAGTTCACATAAACAATGAACAAGTAAAAGGAGAAATCATACTTACCAATGGTGATGATTTTTTTGGTGCATAGACACACGCATGAGATGTAGGTCGATTTCTACTCTAGACGGCTCAAATGAAGCCACGGGATTACCAGACTGAACCAGCATGGTCGCGGTTAGGTCGGGGTTCCCATCACTCCGGCTTTGTCAAAGAGTCGACCCGTGTTGCGCGGTTGCAACCGGGGTGGAAGCTCTCGACGTCAGAAGAATTTCGGAATTGAGGTGGGCGACTCGTACTACATGGTTGTAGTCGGAGTGGTATCCACCTCAACACCATCCTAAATGATCCTATGCGGCCCAGGTCCGGCGGCAGGTTGTGTGTGCTAGGGTGTAGTGCAATGCAAATGATACATGCACATCAATTTATAAGCAAACAACACTCCGTACATAAAAATAAACCATGCATTCCTACAACTCCCTGCAAGACAAATGTGAGCAAACACTTCCCCTTATGCCTCCCATTCTGTAAAAACATTTAACACCTTTAATGTTAGGGACGTACCTGGAATCCTCGCTGCCAAACAAAAATATTTTTGAACAAGATTAATTCTGGCCTAAGTCCTCTAAGGTTCAAAACTATGTCCCCAGCGGAGTCGCCAAGCTGTCACGACCTATTTTTTTCGTCCCGAATGGGAGAGAGGGATATCCAAATAAATAAATAGGTTTAGGGGTATCGTCCATAGGGCGGGTCCAAGACCCTCATTAGACATAGGCTCTCCCAAGCCCATACCCCGCGTGACGTTGGGTGTTCATGAAAATCTTCAAATGAGGAGTCGCCACTAGCCTATTGGGGTCGGCTAGAAACCAAGCGAGGCATGGGAGTGTGCCTCACTTTCTACGCAACCGAGAGATTCTCGGGTCGGGGACTTGATTACACTAATTAACCAATTAGTGCCCTTTCGGTACCTAATCTTGTTCATTTCAAAAGACTTTTGTCGGGCAGTTCGAATTGATTTTAGAATTAACCACTAACATGTGAGGTGATCATGCGGGTGCGCAATCATCAAAATATGACAATCAGCAATTCAAGAAAGCATTCAATAAATTGCAGGAGAAAATAAACACATAGCATTAGGAGATAAATAAATGACAATCCTAATTAAACTGAGGAGGAAACCATAATCATCGCATCATAAGCGTGCATTCAAGGGCAATTGTATCCGAGGATAATTAAAACCCTAAGGTGAAGGCTGGGAAGGCTTGTTCGACTTTAAGCACAATCTTAGGCCGATGATTTTCCAACATTTTTTAAGAAAATTGATCAATAATTATTTTAGAGCTTTTTATGAAGCTCTAAAATCAACTTGGGGTTTTTGGGATTTTTTTGAAAATGTTTTTGGAATTTTCAATATTTTAATATTTTTCTATTTTTTTTTTTTTAATTTTTTAATTAAAAAATATTTTATATATTTTTATTTTTTTATGAATTTTCAGGTTTCTTAATTTTCCATGAATTTTGTTTTCTTTAATAAATAATTCGGACCGGGTCAAAGGACCCGGCCCTACTAGATCGACCCGGCCCCGTCGGTCCGAATTGGGCCACGAAGGCCGTGCCGACCCAACCCACTAGAAAAAAAAAAAAAAAAGAAGGCCCACATGCTTGGGCCGAAAAACAAAATTAAAAGCCCACAAAAATTAATAGAGACAAAGCCCACTTCTAATTTCTGTCTCTTGGCTCGACCATCTCGGCCCGCGACGAACCCGGCTCGGCGTACACAAGCCCATGACGAAGCCCACTTTCCTATTTTTCTATTTTTTTCTATTTTCCGATTTTTCCCATTTCTTTTTTTTTTTTTTTGTCTTTTTCTGCTTTCTTTTAATTATTGTTTTTTTTTTCCTTTTGGTCTTCTTCTCCTGGTCGTCTTCTTCTGGTCTTCTTCCCCCCGTCCTCTCATGCATGCCCGACGCCTTCATGCACGAGGACCTCCAAGCCCGAAGCTCACCCGCTCTCTCACCGAAGCTCACTCGCTTTCCGATGGGCAACCACCGCTCGCCGGACATCCCCTTTGACCGGCGTCGGCTATTGCCGGCCACTTATCCGGCGACCGCGAAGCTATTTTCCGGCGCAAAGGAAGCTCCCATTGACTCGACAATGAACAATGATTCCACGCAAACCATACGAAAAAAATGACATGATTCGAACGAATATAAGTGCAAACACGTACAGATCCCGAGTTACGACGTGAGCAGGCTTCGTTCTTCTCTAGGGCATTTTATCGAACATTTGGCGTGTGCTACTGCGAAACTAAGATTTTCGGCTCAACCGAGCCTTGAACGTGCCTTGGGGGTCTCGGACATGACATACAAGTAACGTGGGACCAAAATGTAAGGGCGGCGAGGGCCGAAGCTTGCGCGAGCCGGATGGCCGCGAGCTCCGGCCCGGTGCGCCTAAAACGGAGCAAGAACGGAGCCGAACTTACCTGGTTCGGGAAGGGCTGCGGCAGATGGGCCTCCGGCGACGGCTAACCGCTCTTCCGGGTTTGCTCTCTCACCTCGACTTTGCCCCGTCTCCTCGCTCCAGCTGCGACTAAACACCGGTTGGCTTCAAAGAAAAAGAGCGGAGGCAAGGCAACGGGACGTAGACCTCGGGTCGCGTGGCTGCCCGCGCCTCTCTCACTCTCTCCCTCTACTCTCTCCTTCTCCGTCTCCCCCTGCTTTCAGATCTGGTTTTTTTTTTTTCAAAACAGCCTCCCCTCCGTTCTCTCTCGAGCTCCCTTGTTTTTTTTTTTTTTTTTCCCCTCTTCTTTTCTTTTTTCTTTCCAAGCCCTCTTTCTGCTTTTTTTCTGCTGACTTACTCCCCTCTGCTGACTTCCTGCTGTTGCTTTGCTGCTGCTCCTCTGCTTTCTTCTCTGCTGCAACCTGCAGCTTTGACTTGCTACCTTCTGCTTTGCCGCGCGTGGAAGAAGAAAAGAAGGAGGAAACGGGTGGGCCGAGCCGAAACAAAAGGGAGAAGAAGAAGAAAAGGAAATGGGCCAAGCCCATGCGAGGGAAGGAAAGGGCCACATGGGGGCCGAGCGGGCCCAGCCTTGGCCCGGCCTCTCTTCTTTTCTTTTCTTTTTTTTTCGATTTTTTTTTTAATTAATTAATTTTTAATATTTTTTTTGAATTTTCAATTTTAGAGCTACTGATGCAAATGCCCTAATATCTATATGCAATGCAATTTCAATGAAATTTTTTGTTAAGGGATTAGAAACTAATCTCTAATTTTCCAATGCAATTAATAAATATTAAAACAAATCGTCAAAATTTAGGTGTCAACAATTTCTCAAGTCATCCACATACTTTTCCATAAACCATTTGCAAAGTAATTATAAATATATTTTGCCTTCCAATACTTTGCATAACATGCTTTCCAAACATTTATAAACAATCAAAAGATAGTCCATGCCTGATCCGACTTTTATGCAATAACAATGTCATTTCATAATTTCATACTATATATAATCCATAGAATTTTCGCTACATGAATTTTACAAATTCAAAGAAGATATAGTACCACTCGTCTCGTTGCCTACGACCCAATAAAACAGTACTTGTATCATCAAATTCACGGTCCTAACAAATAATTGAGGAATAAGTTAAAATCCAATAAAACTCTACCTCAACTATGAGACAACTAAATTACGCCTTAGCACTAATAAAATGACCCCTATGAGCTAACAAATCGCCTATCGAAAGTGATTAATCAAAGTCATTTATAAAGCGAGACTTGAGTGCGAAACTTGATTATGCCAAAACTTTCTCATCCGAACTTCGATCTAAGAAATCTTGTAGTCAAAATGAAGATAATTCCAAGCACTAGAAGACCCATAAGTTGGACAACCCAATTTTGAGCCAAAATCGACAAAATCAGACCTCAAAGTGACCGCGCGCGTACTGTTCACCATGTGTGGGGAAGTTCAAAATTTCGTTTCGGACAAACCACAAGCCCAAATCCAAATCCGTAAAATCTTACGGGTCCATGACATCCTAAACTACCATTCTTATACATTTTCATGGCTCAACAACTCAAAAATTGGATTTCGCCACTCAATATTTTCAATATTCTGGATTTGAGCCCTAAACCGGAAAAATGCTTCGATTGGAGGAACGAGGGGTGCGTGTACTTATCAGGCATTGCATAAAGTAGTTGAGTCGGCTTTACGAGACTCCTGTAGCATGCACGTGTGAAAACCCTCTCCTTCTTTCCCTTTCTTTTTCTTTCCCTCTCTTCCCTCCTCTCTTTTTCTTTCTCCCGACTGGTCGGCTTCTGCAAGTGAAAATGAACCCCCACTTATTCTCTCTCTTTCTATTCTTTTTGACTTTTCAACTCTCCTTTTCTTTTCTTTTCAAACTCAAGTAGGGCCCACCATTCCAAAAGAGTTGAATATTACATCATTACCCTCCTTAAAAAAAATTTCGTCCTCGAAATTTGAACTTGTCTTAACTATCAAATAAATGCGGACATATCACAAATGATGCAATGTTAAGGACCAGAATCATCACTTCCCAAAACTTAGAATCCTTTTTAAATTCAGGTGGTGGTTCATAAAATGTCTTGATAACACTCGCTATAGGTATGCCACAAATTGAAAGTATCACGTCATCAACAACTATAGTGACAATTTCAAATTAGCAAGATAGGAACTACTAGTTTATTAAGATGAGCAATTCGGCATAGGGAGACCTTTGGTGGTCTGGCCACAATATCATCGGCAATGCTAAGTCCAGTGGAAAGACCAAAGGAGACTGAGAATGAGTTGCGACTGATATCCCCTAAAGATGATCCCTGAGTAAATGATTATTGTACAAAATTCTATGACTAGACGGCTTGTTAATCAATTATCTTTGGCTTGTTTTGGTCAACTTGTGCTTGTTTGGACTCTCTATTCACTTCCTGCAAGCGTATTAGCTGAGAAAAAGCTCCGTTTAAATCTTTGAGCAATTCAAAGGATGAGTCAACCTCTACCATTTTTTTTTCCATGATGAATAATAGCAATCATATTAGCATTCCTAACTGTACTCAAATGGTGGGTAAGAATGACTGGCCTCTTGAACTATCCTTGTAGATTCCACATCAAGTGCACTTGTCAATTTTTAAGAAGCGCTCTTGTTATGGCTACTCTTTACTTCTGCCTAATAGTCAGCTGAGTCCCATGTTCCTCAACCAGCATAAGTACCCCTAGAGTACCAAAACTTGGCACGAGGGGATAATTAAGTGCCAAAACTTACAAAATGTACACTAAAATGCCAAAATCGAAGAAAAATGATCGCTTAAGTGCCAATGGCAAAAATTCTAGCCAAACCGCCACGTGTTCATTTTCCGGCGAGTTTATTTGCTTGACGGAGTATTTTTTTCAAAATAAAAAATCCACATGGCAATTTTAATAAAAAATTGTCCATGAAAATTGATTTTATTAAAAAAAAAAGAGAGAGGAAGGGGGATCCGGCGAGGGCTATGTAGCCCTTGTCGCCATCCCTTCTTTGCAGCCGCCCCACCATCGCCGGAAGGGCCGACGATGGTGGGCGAGGGTCGCGACCCTCCTCTAGATCCAATGAGGGTCATTGGCCCTCGCCCAGCAAAGCTAAGGGCTGTCGGCCGCCTGGTGCTAGGCGAGCGAGAGCCCGGCAACCCCGACCGACCCTTCCTGGCAATGGTGGGGCAGCGATGGTGGCGGCGGCGAGGGCTGTGCGGCCCTCACCGAATCCCCTTTCCTCTCTCTTTGTTTTTTTTATTTAATGAAACCGATTTTTAAAAAAAAAATTATTTGACGTGGACACTTTTTTTATTAAAATTGCCATATGGATTTTTTATTTTGAAAAAAAATGCTTCGTCAACAAATAAACTCGCCGGAAAATGGATACGTGACAGTTTGGTCGGAATTTTTCGCTGTTGGCACTTAACTAATCCCTTTTGCTCCAATTTTGGCATTTAAGTATACCTTTTGTAACTTTTGGCACTTAAGTGTCCCCTGTGCCAAGTTTTGGCACTCCAAGGGTACTTATGCCTTCCTCAACCATATTATTCAAGCCCTATGGTAACTTATCTATGAATTTGGAAGCATTCACAAGTTCTGTAATAGTTTTGATCTCTTCAAGCGTGACGCCTTCCTTTCCATATGCAATGTTGTCCTTGATGTTGCACATGACTAAACATAGGCTTTAGGCTAACAACCCCCCCCCCCTTTTTTTTTTCTTCAGATCCATTTAAGTTGAAACTCTTTAATATTGATACCATCAATAAGTATTCCACCGGCTTATTAGTCGTAGGATATCTCTATCAAATTGATCAACTTAAACTTCCCACTTTTTGTTCCAATGGTAATTGCACCACTCGTGATGCTAAGAGAGAACCTATTGAATATTTGTTTATCAGGCTTAGCTACATAACTGAAATAAACATCCCTCAACTCTAAATAAACATCCCTCAACTCTATCTCCACGGATTCATCTAGTTTATTTCCTTTAGTATCAAAAGAATCAATCTTTGGCTTCTTGTGGATGATCTCGAACATCTTATATGCAGTAGCTTGACCAGCAGCAAATACACTAATGCATGGATATGCCTACCCAATAGATATGGAATCAATCAATATTGTCATGATCACATTAATCACTGCACTCCCAACATATACTTCTCCAATATCAACTTTGTGCTATATCATATTGCCAAAGCATAAGCGCCAAATGTGATGAGCATGACTCTTCCAAGACCTAGTAAGCCTTCGTGGACCCCTGATTGTATGCATTCACAAGGAATTTGTTGTAATTTGTGATTACTTGCTCCTCTCTAACAAATGATGCAACTGTCCTAATCAAACTACTTATTTGTTCAACAACATTTGCTGCCTTTGCATAAGCATTTTGCCCATGATATGCCACTTTTGAGATGATGAGGGACATAACTCCACTCACAGTCACCGGTAGAGGAATCATAAAAAGCATATTCAAGTCACAGCCACTCATTGATAAATGCTAATGACCAAGTCTCTAACAAATGTCGACATGAGCTATATGAGCTTCCCCACTTCTTCTTTTTTTTCCATGGCATCCTAGATGAGAACTATGTCGCTTGACATTCTCCTGGCAATCTCTCTAGTGATAGTCTCTTTTGTTGAAGAACACAACATTTTGCATACATTGAGATGAGAAAATCGCCAACCGATGTTGAAAAAGCATAACCTGATTTCAAAATATCTTTACTTAGTTAACCATATCCTATCAATAACTATGGCGACCCCATTCAACTTTACTAGTATATGTCTCATCCCCACCATCACCAAATCTTTCCATCAATTTTCCCCCCCTTAGTCCTCACACCAACCATTGTCACCAACATTTTCCCGATCCATCTTGCACTTTTAGTTCTAGACAAGCAAAGGGTTCTCCTCATAAGCATTGACTTGTCAATCAAAATGTTGTATCTCAATATAAAAAGATTATATACTAAAACTATGTCATCGCGGATATATGAACAACATCCCCAACAACTAAGTCACAAATAAACATTTTTTTTTCCATTGTAACTTGAACAAATATTTCCTTTTCTCCCAATCCAAATTCCTAAGTTGTAAGGACTGTTTATTAATTGGATCATCCAATTCTAGCAATTTCATATAATTGCCTTCCCCATTATCAAAGATCTTGACTTTATTGTTGTTGCAGCTAGAAGAAACCACCAATGCCCTCCCTCCTTACAAAACAAACTACTCCGTTTCATTCCTTGAGAACTTGTCCATCAATATTTGCTTGTGTAAGAATTTCAAATCCATGGTAATGTTGTCTTGCAACATGCTATGGCCAAGTTGTAGTCCCTTTCCTATGTCCTCTTCATGAAAAAAAAACATTTCTCTTATTTCACATTCTCTCATGCTCCACGTGTTTACTGTCAAGCATATATCCACCATTAATCAAAGGTTTATCTACTAGTTGACTTAGAATACCAACCAATGAAATGGAATCAAGATGAAAGCTTTCCTCCTCTCATGTTCTTACCCAAAGGTGCAAAGCTTGAAATTATTGCTGTACATGCAGCTAAAGACCAACCTTAATAATCAAGCTGTGAATAGATTCTAGTTCCAATGATCTCAAGATAACACGTGCCTACATTATAGATACTATTATCACTAAACCAAGTACAATGCCAACCATCATAATTTCATTAAACTGTGCAAGGACCTCCTTGAAACATCATTGTACACAAACCTAGCAATGTTTGCATTGAAAGAAATTAAGCCTTAGTTCTTTAGGCATTGAAGCACTTTATAAGAGCTACCAATAAGCATCTAACAATGCAATGCCCACAATCAAAATATGCTCTTGTCCATTCTTAACCATCAATCCATAAACTCATTAGAGCCACAAGTGGATAAAACATGCAATATCAATAGCAACTCTAACAATGGTGAAAAAATATTTAATCACATTAGATATTCTCTACAAATCCAATTCAATGAGAGTAGTACTTTGCCCTTCCACATATGACCATCAACCGATCTAAACTTTCATAGAAACCACTGCGAAGGAGATTGGAAACACATCGCTTTTTCAAAAGTTCTCTAAGGTCCATGTTGTTGTTGTCATTAGGAGGATGGAGTCTATTATACTTCTGGGAGGCCCACCACATTGTGCACATAGAAGGAACAATAAACTAGCTATGATTATCGTGAGCAACATAAAAACAATCCGATGCTCTAATAAATTCTAAAGTTCCATTTGTCATCGTCGTTCCCTCTTAACTCTTGTGAGCAAATCAATTAAAGTTTGTCTTCCACACAAATGAAGCATGTTCCATGAAAATGCTCTGGTTGACCATCCTTGGGTCAGCAATAGAACTTTCATGAACTGTCATCTTGAGCACCTTGTATTGCTCTATTCCTGTGAGTCGGGACTTGGATCCTTTTTATCTCTTGTCAAAACCGCACCTTGAAATTCTTAGGATACAATCTTGATATAAAAGGTAAGAACTCGCTTGCCTTTGTTGTCTGTCAAAAACGAAGCATGCTTCTTTGAATCAAAATCGATGACCGCTTGGACCCAAAATAAAACGTACATCTTAGTACCTAATAAAACACTAACGCACTAAAATCTCTCGCACAACTCACAACGTCCCATAGAATCTATACCCAACGATCACAACCTAAGCTTTGATTTTACATGATGTCACACCCTGAATCCTGTAGGGATGGGGGTGACATGGCCGCCCTTTCACCCGAAGGACACAACCTCTAACCATAAAAGGTCAAGCTCCCAAAAGTCCCCACAAAAGTGCTCTCACTCTACTAGCTGCTAAACAATGAATCTAGAAAGATTGGGAAAGAGGGATAAGCAACCACAAGCTCAGTGAGTAGTACATATCTTCTAAGCAGATCGAGCAAGCACTATGCATGAATTCAAATCAATACCAAAACTTTATAACTCAATCAAATATATAAAATACATAATAAATCATATAAGAGTTACTTTTATACTTATATGAAAAACTCATTTAAACCACCATCACAATACAAGAATCAATGGTCAAGTCCATTGGATAATCTCTATTCAAAAATCACACGTCAATGGTCCATCTATTGACCAATCTATTGCTCAATCTCTTACCATGGTCACGATATAACGCCTTGTGACAAGACGACCAAGATTCCCCCCTTAGCAAGGTCTCCACCTATAATGCCAGTAGCTAGGCCTAGAAGGATATTCTAAACCTGGTATGCATACCAACATGTCCTTCAATGGGCTCACAATAATAATGAGCAAAATAACTATCCTCCAATACCATAAAGTCAATCTAGGAATCAATATAATAAACCGAACAAATACCTTTTTGCAATATCGTTATTCACCATTTCTCATCCATTTCTCAAGTCATCCACATACTTTTCCATAAACCATTTGCAAAGCAATTATAAATATATTTTGCCTTCCAATACTTTACATAATATGCTTTCCAAACCATTATAAACAATCAAAAGGTAGTCCATGCCCGATCTAACTTTTATGCAATAATAATGTCATTTCATAATCCCATACTATATATAATCCATAGAATTTTCGTAACATGAATTTTACAAATTCAAAAAAGATATAGTACCACTTACATCATTGCCTATGACCCAATAAAATGGTATTTGTATCATCAAACTCGCGGTTCTAACAAATAATTGAGGAATAAGTTAAAATCCGATAAAACTCTACCTCAACTATGAGACAACTAAATTACGCCTTAACACTAAGAAAATAACCCCTATGAGCTAACAAATTGCCTATCGAAAGTGATTAATCAAAGCCGTTTATAAAGCGAGACTTGAGTGCGAAACTTGATTATGCCAAAACTTTCTCATCTGAATTCCGATCCGAGCAATCTTGTAGTCAAAATGAAGATAATCCCATGCAGAAGACTCATAAGTTGGACAACCCAATTTTTAGCCGAAACTGACAAAATCAGACCGCAACGTGACCGCACGCGTACTGTTCACCATGCGCGGGGAAGTTCAAAATTCCGTTTCGGACAAACCACAAACTCAAATCCAAATCCGTAAAATCCTACAGGTCCATGACGTCCTAAAATACCATTCTTATAAATTTTCATGGCTCAATAACTCAAAAATCGGACTTTGCTGCTCAACATTTTCAATATTCCGAATTTGAGCCCTAAACCGGAAAAATGCTTTGATTGGAGAAATGAGGGGCGCATGTACTCACCGGGCATTGCATAAAGTAGTTAAGTCGGCTTTACAAGGCTCCCACTGTGCGCACGTGCGAAACACCTCTCCTTCTTTCCCTCTCTTCCCTTTTCTCTCTTTTTCTTTCTCCACTCAACATTTCCAATATTCTGAATTTGAGCCCTAAACTGGAAAAATGCTTTAATTGGAGGAACGAGGGGCGCGTGTACTCTCCGGGCATTGCATAAAGTAGCCGAGTCAGCTTTACGAGACTCCCGCGGTGTGCACGTGTGAAACCCCTCTCCTTCTTTCTCTCTTCTTCCTTTTCTCTCTTTTTCTTTCTCCCGATTGGTTTGGCTTTTGCGAGTGAAAATGAACCCTCACTTATTCTCTCTCCTTCTCTTCTTTTTGACTTTTCAACTCTCCTTTTCTTTTCTTTTCTTTTTAAACTCAAGTGGGGCCCACCATTCCAAAAGAGCTATTCTTTCCCTCTCTTCCTTTTTTCTCTTTTTCTTTCTCCCGACCGGTTCGGCTTCTGAAAATGAATCCCCACTTATTCTCTCTCATTCTCTTCTTTTTGACTTCTCAACTCTTTTTTTCTTTTCTTTTTTTAAAACTCAAGTGGGGCCCGCCATTCCAAAAGAGTTGTTCTTTCCCTCTCTTCCCTTTTCTCTCTTTTTCTTTCTCCCGACGGGTTTGGCTTTTGCGAGTGAAAATGAACCCCCACTTATTCTCTCCCCTACTCTTCTTTTTGACTTTTCAACTCTCCTTTTCTTTTCTTTTCTTTTTAAACTCAAGTGGGGCCCACCAATCCAAAAGAGTTAAATATTACATCTTTGTAAGGACCTAGGGCTCGTTGAGTAATATTGTCCGCTTTTGGCAGATGCACCCACGGCTTTAAAACACATTACTCATGAGAGAGGGATCCCAGTCTTATAAACTAGCCCAAGACTCTCTCCCTAGGCAATGTGGGACAAGAGACATGTCTCTCCCTCCCCTGCGCACATCCGAGGACCGAGGCGCAGACGCACTGCCATCCCTCCTCCTCGTGCGTCTCTCCCTCCCCTGCGCACATCCGAGGACCGAGGCGCAGACGCACTGCCATCCCTCCTCCTCGTGCACCGTCGTATGGGCTGTCACATTCTCCTCCCTTCTGGCACAGCGTCCTCGTTGTGGCCCCACACGCAGTTGGGAGTCGGTTCTGATACCATTTGTAAGAACCTAGGGTTCACTAAGTAATATTGTTCGCTTTGGGCTGAGGTCTGCACGGCTTTAAAATGCGTTACTCAGGGGAGAGGGATCACAACCTTATAAACTAGCCTACGACTCCCCCCTAGGCGATGTGGGACAAGAGACATGTCCCTCCCTCCCTTGCGCACGTTCAAGGACCGATGCACGGATACACCACCATCCCTCCTCCTCACGCACCGTCGCATGGGCCGTTACACTTTCAACAAACACATCTCAAGTTCCAGTCAACATTGATTATATTAAAGCCCATCGAGTGTTAGTAGATCCACCTGGTGAGAGCCAATGCCTTTACATATCATTTACCCTAGCACTCTCATATGTAAACTCGTTAATTTGTTTCTATTTTTCTTACATGGGACTCTTTCCACAAACTCTCTAGCAATTCCTGCAAGTTTGCAGAGCAAGCTGTTCTTGGCAATAGTACTTCATCTAAGGTTCTGTTTATTTCATAGAAAATGTGACATATATATTTTCCGGGAGGACATTTTTCCAAGAATATGATATCCAACTCTATTAGGAGCCTGGAATTATCATGGCCTCGAATTCCGACAAGATCTACACAAGAGCATCCTTAAATAGCTTCAAACGGTCTAATTGTGAAAGTTCCAGCCCATTAATCAACACATCTAACGTTTCCAAGAACCATATATGGCCTTAAGTTTCAGCTAGATTTTTGCAAAGAAGAAGCCTTCAAGTGCTTTAGATGATTACATTGTTAAAGGTTAGCTTCTTAATGGATTTGCACTAGGAGATATCCAATAGGTTCTAGAACTCTGACTTGCGAAGGCCTCGAATTTCAACTAGAATTTCACAACAACTAACATTTACTTTCTTCAAATGTTTCACTTGAGAAAGATCCATCGTTTCCATGGAAGTGCATGAGTCAATTCTCAACTCATACGAAAACTTGGATCCATCATGACCTCGAACTTCAACAAGAACATTGCTGTTTCTGTTTTTTAAATTTCAGTGGAGCATTCATTCCATCTAAATATTCAAGGTCATCGAGACCAGATAAATTTGTATCCCCTACTCTGTTTGTCGTTTCATATATTTCATATGTTCAAATATGTCATGATATTCAATTGCTAGAGCTGCAAAATTTTCATCCATTGTTTGAAGTATGTGCCAATATTCCATCCAATGAACTTTTTTATGTTGTTTTTTTTTCAAGGAAAAGAAAAAGGAAAGAATTTCTCTCACCATCCAATTTATGATAACGCATAAAATCGTCTTCAAATAAGAATATTTTACCATTAATCTATGTATTAAGGTAAATTGACTTCTAATTTTTCTAACTAATTATTCTAAGGACTGACGTTGGCTTTTTAATCGGGATATATGCATTTCTATTGACACTAAAACTGAAAATTTAAATTTGAACAGTGATGAAAAGAGTAATACAATTATCTATAGCAAAATTTTAGTTTATTCCGCGCGTGTTGCTCGGGTTGATGGACTTTTTGGCCACCGACCCGCTGTCAAGACATATAGTTTTGTGAAGAATCCAGATGAGCGTTTTCCAAATTCATGTTGCTTTTTGCCATAGTAGCTTTTTGAAGGCTCTTGCAAATGCCGATTTTGTATGTCTCCCATCTGCTTTAAAGCTCATTCACTTTGTGCTCTATTTCAGCGCAGAAAATGGAAGAGCACGTCTTTCTGAACCGTTAACGAAGATGGATTATGTTAATTAATGTAATCTTCTCGTGCAGGCTATTGAGTATTTGATAATTAACTTTGTAATTCCATTGACTGAGAGCAGTAAGCACGGGGAGGGTCATTGCCCACCCTTGGACCTCGACCTCGACCCAATATATCAATTGGGCACATCCTCCAACAAGAATCTACCTCTATCTTCCCCAAAAATAAACTAAAGGAATGTTTTCAGAGCGTGCGAGGGAGAGTAGTTAGAGTATGATAATTAAATCGAAAGCAGGTTATACAATTAAATATGTTTTACAATCATGCTTATGGTTCATCATTCTAAAATTACGACAGTAACAATTATTCTATAATAAAACAGTGATGATATTTTTAATTATTATCATGACTTTTGATGAGTTAACTGTGATTTTAGAATACTTTTTTTTTCTAAATGAATTATAACGCATATTTTTATATTGTATTAAATTCATTGGAATTGATATCCCATTCTACTTTCGCAATTCATTTCTCATAACAAAGCAAAAGAGCGTTCATTGTCTCCATCATGTAAACTTACTATATAAAAAGCTATCTCTTTCTGTTTTAATTGTACCAAACACATATTACTGGAAATTGAATAGCTTATGGTTGATTGTGGCCGCTTAGTCTTCAAACTCTGAAACTTTTACATGGATATCCACACGGTCTGTTTGCAGGATGCCACAGATTAACAACCATGCGTGCGTCTCCAGATTAATTCCCCTCCCCCCCAAAAAAAAGCATTCAATTTGCAAAGAAAAGTTTAAGGATCCCATCATACATTTTATAGAAGTTCAAGTTTATTAGTGTAACTGTCTGTTAATGGTCGGCCGGTTAAAAATGTCCCTAGGCATGGCTATTCACGCTTCATAGGATAGAATAGGTAGTGTTATCTCCTCTTTCGCCCATTATATTAATGGGTTAAAGATGAATATATTACATATCCATTAAAGTCTATTTTCTAGTTGTGTTCTATCATGATAAGTTCATTCCAACTTCTTATTAAAATTTTAAATAACCCATATTCTATCTTGTCTATTGAATATGAATCAAAATATGAGTTTTTGAAGCATTTTGCATTCCATGGAAGGTCGACTCTGAGCCTAAAGGCCTCAACTTTGCAAAGAGTTTTATCTTTTCCTCCCGGTCATTGTTTTGTAAGTTGTCTTCTTCCCGTTATCTTTGATGGGGAAATTCTACCGTCCCTCGGTGTCAAGAAGGGAGAGAGCATGTGCTATGTGCTCTGCCTTTCCAGACAAGCAGCGTCACAAAACCAGAGGGGAGAGCACGTGCCCCGTGTTCTGCCTATAGGGTTCCTCGAACTCGCTTCCTTGAGATTGGTGGTCCTGAGAAACTGTGTGTTGAGATCAACGAGAGAAATTATTACCGATCGGATCGGCTTTAATTTGCAGCAACAGTTCTACCTGTCCAGTAACTTTCGCCTTCATTTAGCTCAGAGACGTGCTTTTGCTGAAGCAGTGGGTCTCTGGTGCCTCATTTTCTCTCCAATTCGTTGTGATGCAAGGATACGACTATGAAGTGTTCTTGAGTTTCAGAGGATCGGACATGTGTGCAGGCTTCACCGATTTTCTCTATTCCTGTCTCATAGATGCAGGAGTCCATACATTCAAAGACGACAGAGAATGCTTCATCGGTGAAGTTGAGTCGATGTGGCTCCAAGCAATAAATCAATCGAAGATCTCCATACCCATCCTCTCTAAAGATTATGCTTTCAGTATACGGTGTCTTAAGGAGTTGGCTCGAATGGTGCAATGTAAGAGAGGGAAGGGACAAAATATCATTCCAATCTTCTACGATGTCCAACCATCCAAGGTTCGACACCAAACCGGAGGTTACCGTGAGGCCTTCCTTGTGTACGAAAACAAGTGGAGACATGCCAATAAGACTATCCAAGAGTGGAAAGCTGCTCTCCGCGAGGTTGGAAGTTTGAAGGGATTCGACCTCATGGCTAACAGGTACCTAATTATCTTCCACCCTTGACGAACGCCATAATGCAGGAGACAATGAAATTTAAGTACAAACCTTTGCATCTCATCATACCGTGCTTTGTCTGGGTCGATTTAGTAAAAACATGTAACGCTAATTGCGTGGTCTGTTTGTCTAAAGCCGAATGCTGTATGATAGTTTTTGAAAGGAGAGCGTGAACTTTCTAATGCAAGCTACTTCGGAGTTCAGACATCATTCGGCAATCGTTAATCTTTGTGCATGTGTCTGGTGCACACGTGCACGCATTGATACAGGTCACGCGAAATAGACTCAATCGCCAAAGAAGTTGTCGCAAACGTGTTGAGCATATTGAAGAGAAACTTTGTTGGAATCGAGCCTCATGTGAAGAGTGTTATCGAATTACTAAAAGTGGAATCTAGTGAGGTTCTGGTAGTTGGAATACATGGCATAGGTGGCACCGGGAAGACAACGATTGCAATGTCTGTCTACAAAAGAATATTTCATCTCTTTGATGGCTATAGCTTTGTGGAAAGCGTTAGAGAAAATGCAAAAAAACCAGGAGGTTTAGTTAATTTGCAAGGTCAGTTGATTTCTGACCTTCTAGGTGCAATGCATAGACAAAATCTTTCTGATGATGACGGGATTAAGTCCATCAGAAGCAGATTCTTCCGTAAGAAAGTTCTCATTGTTATTGATGATATTGAACCGGGCTTTAGACTTGAACCAATTTTAGGAAGTCTTGATTGGTTAGGCTATGGAAGCAGGATCATAATTACTGCCAGAGACGAACAAGCTTTAGATGAGCTTGGAGTGCTCCTGAAATATAAGGTCGGGGGAATGCAACAAGGTGAAGCTCTTGTACTTTTCCACGTCTGTGCCTTCAGGGAGAAACGTGCTCCAGATGACTTGGCTAATCTGTCCGAAGAAATAGTATCGACTATTGACTGGCTTCCTTTGACTATTGAGGTTGTTGGGTCGTATCTATTTTCTAAAGAACTGGACGTGTGGAATCAGATATTAGTCGAGTTGAAAAGAGTACCTCTGCAAGATGTTCAAAAGCAATTGATGGTAGTCATCAATGCATTACCTGACAAGCAAATACAAGTATTTCTGGACATTGCTTGTTTCTTCATTGGAGAGGACGAAAGTATTGCATGCTACCTGTGGTCAGACTGTGATTCCGCAAGCCAATTGGAATTAAAAGTGCTCCTTGACTCATCCATCGTTAAGCTTGAGAATGATAAGTTGTGGATGCATGATCAACTTCGAGACCTAGGTAGGGATATTGTCCAATGGAAACATTGTGAACCTGGAAAGCGCAGCAGATTATGGAATCAAGTGGAAGCCTTGAATGTCCTGTTGAACAAAAAAGTAAGACAAAAGTTCATTACTGTTTTTACCTTACAATGTATGCCTTACTACTTGTGTTCTTTTTTTAAAGAGGAAGACACTTATGATACGTTTATTTCATGGAAAATGAATGATTTAAAAAATATTTTCTTAAAATGATCACTTATTTTTCTTGAAATAATTAGCAAATGAATTTTTTTCATTATTGATAACTATTTATGTTTGCATATTTTTGTAGACGATAAAAATATTTTTTATTCATTTGTTTTTTTAAAAGATGCAAGCAATTATTTTTAGGAATTTTTTTCCAAATCATTAATTTTTCACAAAATAAATAGACCCTTAATAAAATGAATTTTTACTTTGAAGTCTCTAAGCATTTCTCATCTTCACATATTTTTGGGGGAATATCCTAACTCCCTCTAAAATCCTACATTTCACGTGTAGGGAACGGAAAGTGTTGAAGGTGTTCTTCTCAAATTTGACAGTCGGTCACAACACAGTTTTGGACCAGCACATTTTGCGAGTATGTCGAACATAAGATTCCTTCGATTGGATCAGGCAAACCTCGAAGGAAATTTTGAGCGGCATCTGTCAAATTTAAGATGGCTCCATTGGCAAGGTTGTCCTCGGACTCTTTGTGCTGGAAATTTGGATTTGAAGAGGTTGGTTATTCTAGATCTTTCCTGGAGCAAGGTCAATGACAAATGGAATGGTTGGAGTGAAATCAAGGTAGGGAAGTACATTATTTTAATTTCAATTGTCAAATTGTTTTGGAGAAGTTAACTCTTTTGTTATTCTATTTTCTGACAGAAAGCAGATAAATTGAAAGTTTTGAACCTCACCGGTTGTGTTGATATGATCAGAACTCCAGACTTATCTCATTTCACATGTTTAGAGAGATTGATTCTCGAAAGGTGCATTCGATTGGTTGAAATCAGTTCATCAGTGAAAAGTCTGGAGAGCTTGGTTTCGCTGAACTTGAGGTTTTGCACTGAACTCAACAAGTTGCCCGAAGAGCTGGGTTCCCTCATATCCTTGGGAGAGATTCTTATAGATGGAACCGCCGTTCAAGAAATTCCTGCCTCCATCGGTCATTTGCAAAAGCTTAGAAAATTCAGTGCCTGCGACTGTCTTTCATTGATCCAGCTGCCCGAATCAATTAGCCATGTAAAATCTCTAGAAGTCCTCGCACTGAACAATACCAAAGTAACCAGACTTCCCCTGTCTGGAGAGTTAGGAGTGCTACAATACCTGTCAATAAATCGTTGTTGGTCAGTATTGAAGTTACCAAAGTCCTTGGGGACTTTGGCTTCATTGGTCGAACTTGATCTATCAAGCACTGGAATCGTTGAATTACCTGATACCGTCAACGAGTTATGTCTTTTAAGAGTGCTCAAAATTGATTTTACTTTTGTAAGAGTGCTGCCTAGCACTATATGGACGTTGACGACACTTCAAGAGCTGCACGCTTCAAGATGTCGAAGTTTGGATGGGAAAATTTCTGAAGATATTAAGAAGCTTTCGGCATTGAGGGTCTTGAGGCTTGGATACTCTCGAATTTCTGGTCTACCAGATACCATATCTGAACTTACCAACCTCCAAAGGCTTGATCTGTTTCACTGTGACGAGCTCCGTAAGGTGCCCAAGCTTCCTTCAACTTTAATAAGCCTATCTGTCAGTTCTAAATTGATAGATACAATCCCGGACATCAGTAGTCTGGTTAAGTTGGAAGAGTTACTCTTGGCTGATGGTACCCAGGAACTGGTGTTACCTGACCAATGTCAAATTGAGGCGAAAAGACACCCTTTTTTGCACCTTGGGAGTTTGTCAGAGCTAAAGATATTGCAGCTATCTCTGTTTAAGATCCAACCACTACCTGTTGGGTTGCGTCGCCTTCATAAGCTCACGAAGCTCTCCCTTTGCTGCAGTCACTTGAAAGAGCTACCACGCCTTCCTCCAGGTTTATACACTCTCTCACTTCAGCAGTACAAATCGCGGACAGGATTGCCAGACCTTTCGTATTTAGAGCTCCTATCAGAATTCGAGCTTTTCAACTGTGGTGCAACAGAAGTTGCAGGCCTCGGGGAGTTCAAATCCTTGCGAGTTTTCAGAATATCTCACTGCGACCTGCAGCAGCTGGATGAGCTGGAGAACTTGATGTTTTTAGCATCATTGAATGTTTCATACTGTCAAAGTCTTGAGAGACTACCCGATCTATCAAAACTGACGAAGCTGAAAGATTTCAAAATAAAGGGCTGTCCGAAGATTCCTGATATTAGAAGTGTGGAACACCTGAATTTGTTCGAGAAGCCAAGCAGTCCAATAATTGAGGCATCCGAGGTAACCAACACTATTGATTTTCCCACTGGACCCCATAGATGGAGGATGGCACTAGATAAGCACGTGTCATGTTTGGAATTTTTACTAAGACGAATGAATTCCTTAATAATAACAAAAATGCATTACATGATGAATTACGATAGACAGTATATTTGCTCCCATTAAAACATGCAGAATAATTTTTCAAATGAAATTTGATTCATCGAGACTTTATATTTCTTTCATCTTTTTTAATGGGAAGATGGATCCAAATATGTAAGTGACTCCACTTCTTTTTTCTTCTTTAAAAGGGCCTTTTTTTTATACCATTTTTTAGAATTTTTCTGCGATATACAACCCTAGAACTTCTATTTGTGCGACTTAGTTTAATCATGCTTTCTAGAGGTGTTGTTACATACTCAATCCAGAGCATTGAATGTTGCATTGGCGTCTTAAATCTTTGATGTGGCGCGGAAAAATGCTGACCGATGTACCAGTATCTTGAACTTCTGATGTGGTGCTTCCATTATGTTCAAGTTAATTCTGAATATGAAGTGCTTTGAATAAATTGGGATGAGTAGCTCATAGAAGGTATTTCATTCTCTAAACTGTTCTCTTGTAATTCAGACTTGTTTGACGAGCTACTTCTGCAAGGATACAGTCTGATCAATACTGTCAATGAAATCTCAAAACTCGTTTGTTCTCTTTTCACATTCAGTCAGTTTGAATCTAGGCGTCAGCCTTTATGACCGTTTGACACATGGTTGAAGTCTTACTTGATGCACTGTAGCATGCTTACACAAGTTTTGTCACAGGTGGAGTGCATCAAACTAGCTAATACCAAACATTCTTCCTTTCAGGGTTTCAAACGCAAATACAAAGGTATGCTCTACATTGAGATTGTCAAATTTTAGTTGTCATCTGAGTTCGACCTTGAAATGTAAACTCTGAAAGAGGTCATGGCTAGAGAGCTGCCAGACCTTAAGGATAGGCTGTCAAAGGATTATTTCAAGCAATGCCATATTGTTGGAACTGATTAGACTTTAGACTAATTTTTTGGGCCAAATAAAAAATCTACGCCTCTTCCTCCTAAAGCACGAGCAAAATCTTCCGATTCTGACAAGTCTAACTGAAACTATGGGCGCTTCTTCTAACTTGCAAAACTCTCCCTCTGTTGCAGGTTCATCAACCCCGTGGCATAGAGTGAAGGTAAAACTACTGTCAACTTCCTTTCTATCTCACTCTGTCAATGATTAATTCTGTATTTCTTTCAGGCTATCGCTTCCAGATTCAGCTGTCAGTTGATTTTCCAAACCAAACCAACACACTCTTTTCCATGTAAATCAAACTCGAGTGTTGAGCCAGATAAGAATTCCAGGTTCTCAGTGGATCGGACAGGGACAGAAACTTCTGGCATGTCTCCATCGACAGAACAAGATGATATGCCACTTGACAGGGATTCCAGGTTGTCAGTGGATCGGACAGGGACAGAAACTTCTGGCATGCCTCCATCGACAGAACAGGATCATATGCCACTTGACAGGGCATCAACTATCCCTTCTTTAGCAACCATTGGTTCTGCTGTGCCTCTTCCTGCTGCCCAACCTAAGTCATCATCAGCAACGGACAAAGGTAAAGCCCCCATTGTTGTCGAGGCAGATTTATGTGGAGATGGAGAGGGATCTCTTTTCTCAAAGATTGAGTCTCTGTTGAGCGGTGACTCTGGAAAGCAAAATACTTGGACGGATATGTCACGAGCAAGTCAATTTGATCTTCAAGCATACCATAAAGAGGTGGAAGATATAATGAGTCAGGGACTCCTGGCAATTATGTTTAATTCCAAGCTACTAGGGCGTTTGCAAGAATTATTGAACTTCTTAGTCAAACAGAACACGCCAGAGGTCTCTACAATCGGACATCAACGTGTTTATCTCAAACTGCAGAACTTTATTCAGACTGTGGGTGACTCCCTCTCTTCCCAACAAAAGATCTTTACCGAATGTGAGAGGTTTGAAAGAGAGTTTAATAAGGAAGAGGATTTTTTGGCATCTGACAGGGAAGAAGTTCTTTTGCTTAAGCGACAATATAAAGAAAAAGCTGACAGTGTGGCCGACAATGAGCAAGTTATTGCCAAACTTCAAGCAGAGATTGAGGCACGCAAGCTGACCGTTGAAAATGCAAAGTCAGAATTATTATCTTTGTGGACAAAGAGATCGGAGAAAGTTAAGGAACTGAAGAATAAGTACGAGCAGGTCCTCAGTATGAAGAGCGAGAATCCAAGCATGGAAAATAAGAGAAATCAAGCTCAGGAAACGATCGACAGGATCAATGCAGAGTGGAATAAATTGTATGCGGATATTAAAGGCTGATTGGCCTCTAAATAGGCTGGCACTTTTCACTTTCTTTTATTTGAATCTTCATGTATTGAACTTTTCCATTCTAGCAGAAAACACACTTGGAGTTTCATTCCTAGTTATTTATCACTGCTGAAAGCGTGAAACAAAGGCTATCAAAACAAAGAGAACACTTAAGCAAGCGATTGCGCTTTAAAGGAAAACCATTTGAGTAAGAGAGAATTAGTGTGCTCACCTTGCAAACTCAGCATGCCGCTCGCCTTGGTCTGCAATCTCTGAAGGCTCCCTGTAACTAGTCATGCCATATGAAAGATTGCTGGTTTCGGGAGGTAGCAGGCCATGCAGAGTCCCTCAGTGCAGTGCAGTGGCCCACCGCGCTTCTCGTTCTTCTTTGCCATGGTCCTTATCAGTAGAGAAGGCGGTCTCTGTGATAATATCGGCCGAAATTAGCATAACGTAGATATTCCATGCGTGCTCTCTCCACTGCGAATTTCAGCAAAATCCAGATGGACGCATGCAAGCAAGGTCGTGGCTTTATCTATAATGCCTTGTTCTCCGGGGGCAAGCTCATGCACCATCCAAGTAGGTCAAGAGAAATTTATAACCATGTCGATAGAGTGAGGGAACAGGGCATCCAAGAACAATTATAGGCTCCAAAGGACCATATTAAAATTAAGGAAAGACCGCATGGCAGTAATTAAGACACTGCATCTAGATTAGGACCTATTCTAATTAGTTTTTTTTTATTAGAGTTAATACCATAAAAAAAACTTAAATTGATACACGTGACAAATCACAAACTAATTTTTGACTTCAAAAATCTTAAACTAATACACTTGTGACAAATTTACCCCAAATTACAAAAAAAACCCTCACAAATTAGTACATTTGTGACAAATTTACCTTAAACTAATTTTTTGACCTCCAAAAACCCCAAACCAGTACACTTATGACATATATACCCTATGTTAAATTGGATTAATATCCCAAAAAATGACAAAACCGATACAATTATGACAAATGGAGAATAAAATCCCAAATTGGTACATTAATCAACTGTCATGTATCATCTAACTCAGCAATTTGATAATAAAATTTAATGGAAACTAACAAAATGTAAATTTTTGACAAGTGTACCAATTTGGGGAAAATTTGTCAAATATACTAGTTTGGGGTTTTTTGTAATCAAAAAATTAATTTTTGGTAAATTTGTCAAAGGTGTACAAATTCGGGGTTTTTCTTTGTATTAACCCTCTATATTATGGGTTATATTTATGTTGTGTGATATCCACTCCAAAATGGTAATTAATCCAAGTAATTGTTAGAGTTGCAAAATTCTAGGGTCTCATGAGGTTCGGGAAAATTACAAAAAAAACTGTAAACCTATTATACTTGTACAATTCAACTTTAAAACTTTTAATTTAACCAATTTAGTCCTAAACTTTTTTGACGATTTTAATTTAACTAATATAGTCATTCTAGGCAATTTTTATCTTGAATTGATGATGTGGACTTTAGCTATCATATATGGCATGACTAACACCGATGTAGATGATTTTAAAATTTTTTATTTAATTTTTTTAATTTTCTTTTTTTTTTTTATTGTTAAGGGCTAGTGGGGCCGTCGATCCTTGGCCACTAGGCAAGGGCCTATGAGCACTTGCCACGGCTAGTGATAGCTTTTAACCCTTGATCGGATCTAGGTAAGGGCTAACAACCCTTATGGGTTGTGTGCGAGGGCAATGGTACCTTACCAAGTAGCTAGTGAGGCACACAGGTCCTCAATCAATGGCCCCTACTACCCTTAACTATAAAAGAAAGAAAAGGAAAATAAAATATAAAAAAATACAAATTTATAAAAATAAAAAATTTCATCAAATTTTCTCGTCGGTATCGATCGTATCACATAGGATGGCCAATATCCACATTATCAATCTTCGGCCAAAATTGGCGGATAGACTAAATTAGAAAATAGTGAAAAGGTTTAGAACTAAATTGGCACAAGTGCAATAGGTGTACAACTTTTTTTGTTAATTATCCCTATGTAGGTCAAATTGGAAAATTTTCGTGTCAGTAGAATTTTAAAGCTATTGATCATTTTTTAGTCTTGTTAGTAAAAAATTGTGACCAGTAACTTGCTTAACATGTCATTTGTGAGTAAGTTACCATCATTATTAGAATTAATGTCCATGCAATTTAGTAAATTATGAACTTATTTAAAATTCTACAACTATAAATTGACCAATACTCCATTAGCATAGTAACTTACCTCTTTTTCCAAAATTTTACAAGTGTCTTTAGTAAAATACCACCACAATAAGTAATTTATTGCTTCTAATAAATGAGTGTGTTATCAAGTTTATTAAATTTTAGAAGGGTGCTTTTGAAAGCTACGAATAAGGAATTTACTAGGATATTAACAAGGGTAAAAGCCACCAAAAACCCTAAACTATGTCCAACGTAACACATTTACTCCAAACTTTTTTTATAACATCAAAATCCCAAACTTATACCTATGTAACACATTTATCCCAAATTTGTGCAGTGTGACACATTTATCTTAAACCCAAACTTTTTTTGTGACACCAAAATTTCCATGGCACCAAATGTTACACAAACACAAGTTTTGGGTTTTTGGTGTCATAGAAAAAAATTTAAGGTAAATGTGTCACACGGATACAAGTTTTGGGCTTTTTTATATTAAAAAAAATTTGAGTAAATGTATCACAATTGATAAAGTTTGGAGTTTTTTTTTTTTTTTTTTTTGTGGCTTTTTCTCTTTTAACAATGTCCAAAAGAATTAGTAATTTTCATTACTAACTTTGGAAAATTAGCTAATTAGTCCAAAACCTATCATACATATATTAATTTATTTATAAATTTTTCAATTTTGCTAATTTAATTTTGAAACCTTTGAGTTAAATTCTAATGTTGTATTTCTGGTTAATTATTCCCGGAAATTGCTGAGAGTGGACTAATTCGGTAATCTAAGTAAGGGATCTCAAAATAGCTTCAAATACATTTTACAGTTTGTGTGATGAAAGCATATTCTAAGAAGGGATGAAAGCATTACTAGTCCTCGACTTTTACAGTTTGTGTGATGTGGCACTGAAATTTTCTTTCCAATTTGATCCATAAATATTGTTGTTATATTTATATGTTAGTCCTTTAGTATAAAAGAAAAGATGTTAATGCTGACGTAGACCAAAAATTTTGTTAAGTTGTCGTTAACTGCAAAGATGTCATCCGATTTGGCATTTCCAAAACCTGAAACTGAAACGAACTATTAAACTTTGATGACCATAGATTTTGAAACTCTTTTTTGGAAAAATAGAAAAGGAAAATCAGGGAAATTACAAAAATAAAAAGGAAAAGCAATGACGAGCCTTAGATCTCGGCAGTGCAGTGGTGCATGGTCCCTCTAGTGAGGTTCCCATCCTCACTGAAGAAGGTGGCGACTATCACCACTTGCCGGTGAGGGCAACCCTTTCCATTAACGACGGTGATGGCAAAGGTCGCGAAGGTAGTCATGGTTGATGACGAGGATTACAACCCTCACCACCGTGTGCATAAAATTAATTTTTGTGAAAATAATAATGGGTTTAGGATTATTGTTAATTTCGGGCCCGTCGCCGTCGGGAGACCCGGCCCTACTAAACCGACCCGGACCCTATCGTTCCGGGCCGGAGCAAGTGACCGGGCTGGCCGAACGGCCCGGTCGAAAACTCTTCAAGATGGCCCATTAATGAAAGAAAGTAAAACAGCCCATTTCTAATTCATAAAAAATTGGCCCAAACTCAGATTGGGCCCACATCAAACAATCAGCCCGAATTCATACTAGGCCTAGTCGAAACCAGCCCAGCCCACAATTTAACTGAGACCTAAATAAAAACAAGCCCACATAGCAAATTAAACATAAACCCGGCCCAGTCTACTTATGCTAACCCAACAACTAAACCCTACCCGCTTATACCTCATCCGACCCGGTTCTTGACCCGGATCACGGCGATCTCCTCCGCGGCGCTGATGGGGACGGCCGGGCATGTCTCGGCGAGGCCACGGCGACGGGCAGCGACGGGCGTGAGACCAGGAGCCGGGGCGACGAAGCGGCGGGCGGCCCAGGGGCGACAGCGGTCGACGGCAGAGGCAGCGTGAGGTCAGGCGGGATCGTCGTGGGTTGGAACGACTGCAACGGCGAGAGCAGCTTGCTGGCGGAAGAGACTTCGACGGCTATGCGAGCAGATGGTGGCAGAGCGGTGGTGGTGTCGGCTACGGAGCGGGCACGGCGGTCACATTGCGCGGCTGACGACGGCTTCGGACAAGGGCGGCGACCGGTTTCTTGGACTTCTTGGCAGCAACCTCCGTCTTCTTCGAAGGCTTCGACAAAGGCTTGGCGGTCTCCTTCTTGTTCAGCGCCATGATCGCCTCTTTGATCATCTGGAAGTAGGGAGGATGCGAGGGTCTTCGGTTGCTTCAGCTTCTTTCTCCCTCGGAGCCCGGGGCTTCTTCTCCCTCGCGTTATTCTTCTTCAGCCCCTTTCTTTTCAGATCCACTCTCGAAACCTCAAAAACAGCCGCTCTGCATTTTTTTTGGCGATCCTCCTCTGGTTTTCTTGCTGCGTTTTTTTTCCGAAAACCCAGAAAAATGCCTCGAGCTCTCTCTCGCCAGCACCTTCTCTTTGCTCAGTTCATGTCCAAAACCAGAAAACAGCCCTCCATTCCTCTCGTTCTCACCATCGTCCCCCGTCCGATTCTCTCCTGTTTTTCGCCGTGTGACCGCAGTGAGGGTCGCGTCCGAGCGGCTTCGTTGCCGCCTGCCTCTCGTTCGTCTCTCTGCGTTTTCCGGCGTTCGTCGCCGTCTGTGTTTTCTCTCTCTCCTTCAGCTCACTCTCGTTTCTTTTTCTGAGAATCGTCGCCGCCGTCGGAGGGGAGTCTTGTCCGAACGTCCTCACTGTGTCTGTGTTCTCCTCTCGCTGCTCAGATCTGCTTCTGCTCCTTCGTTTTTCTTCCTGCCCAGATTTTCGAGCTCACTCTCTCGCGGGTCTGCTCCGTCGAGCTCTTCTTCCTCCGCTTTCTGCCGCGTGACCGCACAGCAGGGGAAGATTCCCTGCTGGCATCACGCGGTCACCGCGGTGGGGCATCTTGACCTTGGACTAGATCGATGCATTGTCAACTCTCCCCTAACCTTTTTCCGCGCCTGCGTGGGTGAGGGCTAAGAATGGGGCCGGGCCGGAGAGAAATAACTATCATGAATTATAACATTAATGGAGAGTTCACCATTGGAAAATTCTTCCCCTTAAGTAAGCGGTTGTAAATCGATCTAGATTCCATTTGGAACTTGGAATCTATTTGTCATAGTCAGAATTGGTTTCCCAATTTTTGAACCTCGAAGCTACCATACATAACCTGAAATCTAAAACCTACTCTATCACATGTTCTATTATATATTCAGATTTCACTTGTATTCTTAATTGAATGATTGTCATGAATTATCATTTATAATGACCATTCTTTACTATTATAGTCCATCAACCACAATTTATATTTAGACATACAAAAAATATGAAATATTAACAAAGTAAAAGTTTCAATGGATATCCTCATAATGATAGCTTAGACTAGTAGTTTAAATTATATACCTATTATTTGACATTATGAAATACCATAGAATTGCATAAAAATACAAAATAAGAACAACACAATAACTTGTTCTAGGTTCCAAACCCATCGGAACCGGTTCCCCAATTTTTGCAACATGACACTACTTTGCATACCTTAGAATTTGGAATTGGACCCGCGGATTCTTCAATTCTTGGTTCTTGTTCCACCCAAGAACCATGCTCACTCCTAGCATATAGTGCACATAATGGAATTCCCCATTGTTGCGACAAAAACAAAAAATTAGGATTTATTCCTAGAATAGACGTCTATCCAAAAATCTTATAAATACCATCCTAGGAGTATCCAAATTCTGAAGTCAGTAATTGTACATGAAGAATAGTCTTGCTTCTCATGTTTTTATGGGAATTTCTCCTCTACAGAAAATTGATTTGAAGCCGGCATTGAAATTAAATTTTCATGTTCCATATATGCCGATAGATTAAGTATTCTTGAGGATGGAAAAAATAGTCCAAAAGTCCTAAATTTATTATATGATAGCCAATTCAATACTAAATTTTTCAATTTGACCAATTTAATCTTAAATTTTTTATGATTTGCCAATAATCCTTCAGCCAAATTTAGCTAGAACTTGCCATGTGAACTTCCGTTGTCTTATGTAGCATAACTAATATTAATATTAATGATTTTTACAAATTTTTAAAAAAAATTTAAATTTTTTCTTTTTTTTAAAATTACCATATCCGATCACGTTTCGTATAGCAATGGCCGCTTCACCGAGGGTAGCGATGCTGTACTCCGCCTGTTTCCTCTGCAACAAGCCTCTCGAGTTCAACTCCGACATTTTCATCTACGGGGCAGTAGCTAGCCCACCTTTCTTTTTGGGCATGGATCTGAATTTTAGACATCTTTTTTTCTTGCAAAAGTCTCCTGCAAGAGACCCAGGAAAAATCTTGGTTTATTTATTTTTCTTTTAAATCAGGTCAGAATCGGATCTTGATCTTCTTTTTTTCTTTCCTTTGTTGTTTCAGGGGTGACACAGTGTTCTGTAGCAAAGAGTGTAGTCAGGAACAGATGGACGTCGACGAGGTGAAAGAGGAGCTGGAAGAGGTCGCCATCGTCGTCTTCTTCATCGCCTCGAGGTCTTTGAGAAAATCAAAGTCGTCCAAGAGCAACAAGATTGTACAAAATGGCACGGTGACAGTCGCCTATTGACTGGTGAGGATGTCGCGGCCATATCCTTGGCCGGTGAACATAGTGGAGGAGCCGAACCAGCAAGGGGAAGGAAAAAAATGCGTCTTACTTTTAGAGAAGTTGGATTAATTTAGTGGGATGTTAGTAAGTCCTAATAATGTTGTTAGTCACTAACCATACTGTTAAATGTAAAGAAATTGACAACTTACTAATTTATTGGAATGTTTGGTAAATTCATTTTATGTTTATATTTTATTGTCCACGCTTGTAAAATTTGAAAATTTAATAATTTATTCAAAAAATTGTAAATTAGTTATTGCATTTGTAGTTTACTGTTGAAACTTGCAAAATTTCAAAGTTGTAATTCACTAATCTAGAAGGTGGGTAAAATTCTTATAGGATTAGCATCTTATTAAAATATCAAACAAGTGGATAATTTACTAATTTATTGAGATGTTGGTAAATTTTTTTGTGGTGCTAGTATTTTACTAACAATACTTGTAAAATTTTAAAGAGTTGGCAATTTACCATTGAAATGTTGATAAATTCTTGTAGGGTTGATAGTTTACTAACTATATTTGTGACAAATCGTATAAGTTGATATGTTACTAATGTATTAGAATATTTGTAAATTTATTATTTTGTAAGAAATATACTTACAACATCGTCAATATTTCAGAGGAACTAGTAGCATACTATTGCATAGAAAATTGGTAAAATACTAATACTAATGGTTACCTTATATTCAAGTTGCTGATCATTCTATTTTAACCAACAATATTGGAAATTTACCAAGGGAATCTAAAAATACTAATAGACAAAAATTTCAATTTATTCAATGATAGAATCATAGAACTGTCCAACATTTAAGTTAAATTATGTACATAAATCCATGAAAGATTGAGTCACGTGGCACACTCACGCACAAGTTTTAGCCAAGAGTTTGTTCTTATGGTCACTTTAGGAAATCTCTCATCCTAGCAATTTTTTAATTCTACATCTTTCATGATTAATCTCTAGTCAATTCTTAATGCATCTCTGATCAATGCACAGAAATAATAGAATTATGAATATTTTGGTGATAAATGCCTAAAAAATAATTATTTATGTACATATAGATTCTATTTTGAAGTACCTAAAGACATGTTTAAAGAAATTGTTACTAATGAGCTTTTGAAAGAGTTTAACAAGGTAGAGATAAATATCTTGTATTTGACATGTAAAGGTTAAAAGATGAATCTCAAGTTTAAATATTAAAAAGCTAAAATTATTGAATTAATAAAAGAACCCATCATTACAAAAAGTTGAATGCATTTTTAAAGCATCATATTACATGATTGTGTATATTTCTTGAATAAATATGATTAGAAACATAAGTAGCGGTGGCAAATTTTAACACTTTAATATATATCTTATTGAAACATTGTAGTTACTTCTAAATAATACCCTATATTCCTTTTTATTTAATATCATTTCTTCTCATAGAAATGTTAAAGTATAGGATGAACGATGTTTGATTATTGTCACATGAATGTCTATATAATAAATTAGACATATTAATGCAAGTATAAAATATTAATAGATAATAAGAATACAAGCAAATTATGTTTTACAAAGTTAGGAGGAATAATTAACCTCAAACATTAATAAATGCAAACTGTATTGACAACCCACAATTGGGGAAGAAATTTTCACAAGAAAATGAAGAAACATATGAATATTCTATCTAAATTAAGGGAATTCTCAATATGCATTCTTGGTGAAAAGAATATTGCGAATTTTATTGCTAATTCTGTAAGATATCTCATCATTCTTTTTGTGATATATTGTCATGGATAATGCGATATCCCTAAACTCTTAATAAAATAAAATAAAGTAAATGATATTTAACGATTACCAAAAAGAAGTGGGAGAATTTTCTTAAAAGAAGAAACTAAAATTTGTGGAATTGGAAGATGATATTCAAAAAAATACCTTTAGCTCTTTAAAAATAGAGAGAAGCAAATAGAGGAGAGAAGAAATTATTTTATTCTACATAAATGGCTTACTTGCCTTTTTAACACTCGTTCTTTACATTCTTACTTTTCATAGAAGATTCCGACAAACAAGGAAATAAGGAAAGGCTGAATTTACATTCGTACTTTACTTTTCATGATTCTTATTGATTCGAATTATTTTGGGGGCTCACTATCGCATTTACTTATTTTATGATTGATAAATATTGTAATTTTATGTTTCTTATTTTTTTCAATTGGAAGATAAACCTACACAATGGAATTTAGATGTACTTTTAACTACATCAACTCTAGGTGAGAAATTGATTCAGGTAAACATTTATTTTGTTGTAATTTTCTACACATTATTTCTATGGGCACATGTCAACACCAACATTTAGAGCAATTTAAAACTTATAGTCTTAGTTAAAACTGTATAATGCACAAATTATCTTATTAGTTTCAAAATAATTAGACTCTATTTGTTTCACGAAAAATAAATGAATTGAAAAAATATTTTAAAAAAAAATTACTTATATCATTTGAAATAATTAGTAATCATTACTAACGATAATTTATATCTAAATATTTATTTGGTTGATGAAACTAATTTTATTTATTTATTTTTATAAGTGATAAAATTTTGAGAAAAATATTTTACAAATTATTAATCTTTTGCAAAATAAATGAGTCAAAATAATTTTAGGAAAAATACTTTGTAAATAAAGTTTATTTTAAGAGCAGTATCTCTTCCCAATTTTCGAGCTTTGTGACAAATTGACCATTGAATAGGATATAAAACCGCCTCTGAGGTGTGGAAATGACAAATTGTTTCGACTCACCCAATAATCACAGTTATTTATAGGGGTGTGCAACGGAATGCAACTCAAGAACCGCCCAAATTGGACCGGATTGACCCAACTTGTTCCCGATTCCAAGGTGGGAATCAGACCAACCGGATTAGACCAGTAGTTTTTAATATATATATTTTAAAGTTTCTTAAGAATTCGAAAAAAAAAAAAAAAAAGATTCTTCGAGTCTTAGGAAAATACAATTACATGTGGATTAAAAGAACAAATCGATAAAGCAGTTTATAAATGAAGTGAATTATCTTTGAAAATGTACTCTAACATTTACAACTTTTTTTCCAAAAGAAAAATTACTGGTTCTCGGTTCCTTTGGTTCTCCTAGAATTTGGGAACATCCCGGTTTGTTCCCGCCCACCTTGAACCTGACCGAACCAAGAACCGATCACCCCTAGTTATTTGTTTGGTTCTTGGAAGCGTCAATGAATCTGGTCCAGTCCAAGTGTCGCGCCCTAGATACTACACGATAGGAGTAAGGACACAAAGGTCCTTACGTCCAAAGAACATAACTTCAAACCCAAGAAAAAAAATCTAATTCCTAAAAATCTCCATTGGTAATGCCCTCACTCTAACGGTCACTAAACGAAAGACTTGAAAAGCACAACAGATGAATAGGTTGAGTGACCGCCACCTAATAAGTAGTGTGTATATCTTCTAATTAAATCAAACATCCACTATGCACTTAACAAAGCAATATCAAGACTCATTTATTTCAATTCCAGTTTATAATAGACAGACAAGATAAAAAAAAATGAGTTATATCGCTTTAACATAAGAATATATATATATATATATATATATATAACACTTGTTAAATCAATAATTTTATAACAAACATCAGTGATTAGGTCCATTCATCAATTTCATTAAAATAATTTTATTGACTAATCTCAAATCACATGTCAATAGTCCATCCAATGGCCAAACTCCTACTTAAATATCTAACAACGATAACACGTAGCACCCTGTGACAAAGCATCCAAGCTTTCCTTCCTTGGCAAGGGTCTTCGCCTATTTTGTCAATGGTTGGCTTAAAGGATATTCTAACTAGTATGCACGCCTACAAATTCCTCATGTCTCACAACAATATTGAGCTTTAACACCAATCCACAACAATATCCTTTACAAATTCACAAAACCAAATTTAGAAACCATTTCATATATCACAATATATTTTCCAAACTATTTCTAACTATGTTTCCTAAATCAATTCGTAAATCAATATATAACATTCTATAAACCATATTTAAAGTTAAGGATTTCTTGTGAGTCTTTCTCAAGAGGTTCTGCAGACTCATTTCCAAGTGATCAATTTAGATTATAATCCAAAGATGACGTTTTCATATCTAATATGCAAATGGTGGTAAATGCTTGATCCAGTTTAAGCAAGAAATATACTTATCCTTAATTCATAACTTAATTAACTATTTCGTTTTCGAAATATGAGTTTACGAATTCAAAGAAGAGAAAGTACCACTTGCTTAAGAATGCCCAAACCAAACAATGAGTTGCTAAAGGAGTTGAGCCGATAATCTGGTGATCCTAACAATTAAACGAGAATCGACATTAAAATCAAGTAAAACTCTATCTCAAAAACAAAACAACTATACTAAGCTTAATCGCTGAGTGAAGCAACTATTACGAGCTAATAAAATTCTCAATCGAAGTGGATATGCAAAGTTATCCACTACACAAAACTTGAGCGCAAACCATTTGCTATGAAGAACTCGTTGCTCTAAATTGACTTCCATTGAATCCACAACTCTACGACACCATAATCCACAATTCCCATAGGTCCTAAAGCTCATAGTTCAAAAAATCAGACTTTACGGTTTGATTTTTACAAAACTTAGAATATATGACATAATTCTAAAAATCACTCTAATTAGACGAATGAAGGGTGTGGTCACTTAACGAGCATTGCGATATGTAATTGAATCGGCTTAATGAGACGTATGTGGCAAATATGCGCAAACCACCCCCCTCTTTTCCCTTTTTTTTCTTCTCTTTTCCTTTCTTTTCTTTGCCTGAGCTCTCGGTCTTCTCTGTCGTATTCGAGCATCCCCTGGTCTCTTTATCGATCAAGCCACTTTCCTTTTCTTTTTTAATGGTGCTCACATGAATTGATCAAGTAAAAAATAAATAAAAAACTACTCTAACACCAAGGAGCCATTTAACTACTGAAATTCCGCGCAGAGGGAACACCTACTTTTCCAATAATCAACCGGGGCAGTGTGTTTTGTCAAGAATTTGGCCGAGGAAGTTTTCCGAGCATTTGTCGTCTCTTTTCCAGCTGCAAATGTCGAAAGAAGGTCCTCACGGCGGTTCGAGCTCAGCATCATCAGCTCCGGTGTCAGGAAACAACTTCGACGTGTTCCTGAGCTTCAGAGGAAGCGACACCCGACTTGGACTAACCGATGTTCTCTACACCAGCCTTACTGGTGCCGGGATTCGCACCTTCAGAGACGAAGAAGAGCTTTCCGATGGAGACTCTCTCGAGAAGCAGCTTCCCGAGGCAATCAAGCTGTCGAAGATTGGCATCCCGATCCTGTCCAGGGGCTATGCCTCGAGTAAATGGTGTCTCCGAGAACTGGCTAAGATGGTCGAGCAGCGCAATGATGGAATGCTCATCATGCCCGTCTTCTTTGAGATCCCGGTGGATCATGTGAAAATGAAGGATGGGAAGGGTCCCTACGCCGCTGACATTAAGGCACACAAGGAGAAAGGAATTGAACAGGCTACGATTGAGAAATGGGAGAGTGCCCTCAAAGAAGTGGCGTCTTGGAAAGGGCGGCAAGTTGATCGTGGGTAAGGTTCAAGGATCTGTAGCTAGTTCTGCTTT
Source organism: Corymbia maculata (assembly GCA_014182735.1). Classification (NCBI taxonomy): domain Eukaryota; kingdom Viridiplantae; phylum Streptophyta; class Magnoliopsida; order Myrtales; family Myrtaceae; genus Corymbia; species Corymbia maculata. The sequence continues at coordinate 16,296,232 of CM024684.1, forward strand.
CTTTTCTTCTTCCCTTTTTTCCGGAATAATGTGTTCCTCTCATATATTCATGGCCCAGGGTCAATCTGAGTTTTTTTTTTGGGTGTTGACTAATAGTCACTCTGAATTGAATGGGAGACTTTCTCTTGCATTTGTACCAAGTGTTTGAGCATTCCGTCCCTTACACGTTTCGTCGTTTTCAGATCTTTATCCACAGTTAACAGTGTCCCTGACTCCATGTTCTTTCCTTCTTTCTGAAACTTTTCTGTTTTCTAGGCAAGGAGAATTTACAAAAATGATGGTCATAAAAATTTTGAAAAAATTAAGAAAGGCTAAGCTCAACGTGTCCGACAAATTAGTCGGGATGGAAGACCACTTGACTGTGCTGAGAAGACACTTGGATACTGACTCTAGTGACGTGCGGATGATCGTCATCTCCGGCATTCCAGGCATTGGTAAGACGACCCTTGCAAAGTCTCTCTACAATGATATCTGCCACCTCTTTAATGGTTGCAGTTTTCTCAGCGATCTTGAAGAAACTACTGCAAAGAAGGGTCTTGTAGCTTTGCAGAATCAATTGGTTTCTGACATCATCCGAAGGGACTTGGCAAACTTCTACTCGGTTGAGGAAGGAGTCAGCTTCCTCAAAGATAGATTCAGCACACTGAAAGTCCTCATCCTTCTTGATGACGTGCATGAGAAGACTCAGCTTGAAGCATTGGTTGGAAGTCTCAATTGGTTTGGTTCAGGTAGTAGGATCATTATCACAACCAAATACAAAGGAGTTCTCAGTGGGCGTGAAGTAACCAAAATTTACGAGGTCACAGAGATGAAGCATGGTGATGCTTTAAAACTTTTCTGTAGATACGCCTTTGCGGGGGATTTTCCAGAACATGACTACATTGGTCTCTCTGAAAGAATTGTGACTGCTACGGGAAGACTTCCATTGGCTCTTGAGCTCGTAGGTTCACAGTTGTCTCTGTTCCGGGATGACAAAGATTTCTGGGAAGCTCTACTGAAAAAGTTAGAGGAACTACCTGATGATAATGTCCAGAACAAATTGAAGATACCTTATGAACGGTTAAGCAGTTCCCAGCAGCATATTTTTCTTGACATAGCTTGTTTTCTTAATGGAGAGGATAAAAGAATCGCATCTTACATGTGGGAGGAGCTTAAATTGAACCCTAAAGTTGAAATCAATAAGCTTGGTCTCATGTCAATGATAAAGATTGGAGACGACAATAGGATGTGGATGCACGATCAGCTTAGGAAGCTTGGCAGACAAATTGTTCAAGACGATCTCAAAGAACATAGGAACCACATTAGACTATGGCAACCCGCTCAAGCTAGGAAAATTATTGAAGAAAATGAGGTAATATCTGACGTTGCCTTTTTAGTCTGCCTATTGGATATTTGACTTTGCTTGTTTTCATCCCTTTAGGGAAGAGGCAAAGATCAGATGATCCTCAGTTCAGTTCTGTATTGGGGTTGCATTAGTTACTATCTGACCATGGTGTTTGACCAACAGGGTCCAATGACAGTCAGAGCTTTGTGTCTTGACATGGATTATCAGTCCTTCACTGGACAAAGCGACAGGGCTGATCAATCACAGACCTGTTTGACTCCTGACCAATTCAATAGAGTACCCAATCTCCACTTCCTCATAATGGATCACTCTGATATTAAGGAGAATTTCAATGGTCTTCTTTTGAACTTACTTTGGCTCCGTTGGCATGGTTGTCCAAGAGCTTTTAAAGCAATCAATTTGCATATGAAGAACTTGGCTGTTCTCGATTTATCGTGGAGCAAGGTAACTGAAGGTTGGGAGGGTTGGAAATATATAAAGGTAGCTCGAATACTTTGCATTTCCCTTTTCTCTTGAATACTTACTGCAAAATTAACAGTTTCTGTGTACTTGTATTGTTTGCAGTTGTCAAGGAACCTGAAGGTTTTAATTCTCAGAGGCTGTGTTGACTTGATACAAACTCCAAACTTCTCAAATTTTGAGGCGTTGGAGATGCTGGTTTTAGAATATTGCTCTCATTTGGTTCAAATTGACCCATCGATTGGTGAGTTGAAACGTTTGCAAATTTTAGATCTGAAATTCTGCACTGACCTCAGTAACTTGCCCAGAGAACTTGATTCTCTGGAAGCTTTGAGAGAGCTCCGTCTTGATGGAACTTCTATAGAAGATATTCCAGTCTCCGAAGATATGAAGCACCTCAAGACTCTCAGCGCCTGCAACTGTAAATCATTAGCACAAGTATCTAATGAAATTGGTGATGCAAACTCTATAGTATTTCTTTCGATAGATGGCTCTGAACTGACTGCTCTCCCAGATTCAATTGAAAGGCTAGAAAAGCTGAAACACCTGTCTATGAGGGATTGTCGGCTGATGTGGAAACTTCCAGACACCATTAGAAGATTAACATCATTAGAGAATCTGGATCTCTCAAGTACAGGAATAGATGAATTACCGCATGCCATTGGTGATATGCAAAATTTGAAGGTGCTAAAAATGGATGGAAGTTTCATTAGAGAGTTCCCTCGCTCTATTGGAACGCTGGAGAAGCTTGAGGAGATTCATGCGTCACGCTGTAGGAGTCTGGAAAAAATTCCTGAGGAGATCAAAGGCTTGTCTCGTTTGAGAATTTTGGTGTTGTCATATACCAATATTCCCGGCCTACCAGGAAGCATCTCTAGTCTTTCCCATCTCCAAAACCTTGATTTATATGGCTGCGACAATCTTCATGAAGTTCCCCTGCTTCCCTATAGTTTAGCCACTTTGCATCTCACTTATGACTCAAGTAAAATGAAGTCTTTGGATATTTCAAATCTGACAAATCTCAAAGAGTTGTACATTGCCAATTATTTGGAGGGGGAGGAGGCATTTCCCAGTACAGACCCAAATGTGACGGTGGAGCCACTCAGCCTTTCTGGGATTGGCAAAGTGACAAAAGTTGAGGCCTTGGAATTGTGCCTCACAGGCTTCACTACACTACCGGAAGAAATGGGTGGTCTTTCGCAGCTAAGGAAGCTTGATCTTCGATGTCCAGACCTGCAATGTCTTCCAAAACTACCCAAAAGTTTGAAAAAACTGACCCTCCAACACTGCAAATCCTTGGTGGCATTGCCGGATCTTAGGTATCTCAAGTCTTTATCAGGATTGAAGCTTTTCTCATGTGCAGTAACGGAAATCCAAGGACTTGGAAGTCTCTCCTCCTTGGAAGCCTTGTTTATTTCTCACTGCAAGCTTGAAAAGCTAGATGGTCTCCAATGCTTGCCATCCCTGAGAACATTGACCATCTCATACTGTGATTCCCTTCAAGGACTGCCTGATCTGTCAAACTTGAAGCAGCTGAGAGAATGTAAAATCCAACATTGCAAGAACGTAGCTCAACAGGACAGCCGTTAGTAGTTGAGCTCCCCAGAAAGGCCAGAGATTTGCAAAGTTCGTGGTAGCCAACTGATCTAAATCAGGACTCGAGACAGAGCCATTTCATACTTCCTTGAGCAAGCCTGAAGTTTCTGAAGCTGAGGTACATTCTAAAGTTCGTGTGTCTTTTCGATATAATGATGATCCATGAGTTCCTCTTCCGTTGTTCTGTCTTCCTTGTAACAAGAATGCTTTCTTCTTCTAGTTTTCTTTTGTCTTTTCCTTTCAAAGAGAAGGCAATACATTTCCTCTAAGAAGTTATACTCAACAAGGCCCTGCAATTGCTCGGTTACTTTCCTAGCCATGAAGAGAATACGTACTGTTTCTGATGACTCAGAGTGCAAATTATACCTCTTAAACAGTTCGACTCCATTTTCTTGTTTTTCACAAATATTAAAATAGGTGTATGAGTCAGCATTACTGAATTTCCAAATCATTCTGGTCATTGTTGTTCTAAATTTCTTTCCATGTAACTGACTCATTATTATTGATGTGATAATATGCCCATTTGCTCAAGATATATGGAGTTTTCACTATCGGAACTATTGTCATGAAAGAAATAACTGGATGTGCGGTGATGTCTGTTCGATTTTATTGCCCATTGATGATTAATTGAATAGCCATTCCTGAGTGGGATGCAGAAAAGCCAGATATATGCTCGTACACCCATATATAGAGCTTTCTGGAAAAACAAAAAAAATCACCATTGCATGCACTTTTTATGAGGTGTTTTTTATGTGATTAATGAGAGGGACCTGGTAATGCTGATGATCTATCTGATTAGAGGATGGAAAAAATTGCAAAAAGAATGGTGAATTGATGTTACTGAACATCATCTGGCATTACTTTGTCCTTCTGTTTCCCCCTTGTATGTTAAGCAGGTTATCTACTCGAATGCATAACATTTGACTAGCTTAAGTGTTTTTCAGGTATTCTGAAATATCACTGTAACCTAATGTCTCAGGCTAAGCAGCAAACTTAGGCTAAGCAGCAGGTAAAAATGCCGTGTCATGACTTACCAGGATTATTGTAGCACATTCCAAGACGGTCCTGCCTTTCACACTCAAATAAAATGCATCCCTTTGTTGCCAGGCCAGATCAAACAGAAGATTTAGAAGCCGTGAAGAGACTTGCATGCATCACAATACCCAGACACTACAGTTTCCTTCCAGCTCTCAAGTCCCCAGTACTAAAGACCCCCAGTGAAATCTTATATGACATTGGTAGTGGTTCGAGGGGTGAGGCACAACTTCAGTGAAGCACGTGTTTCCAAATCTTCTCTTTTCAACATAGTGGATCTTTACTTGGGTCTCTCTGCATGATTCAGGCATCTGCATCTGATATGTACGTTTTGTTTCATTGAATGTTCCAAGCTGAAGAATGTAACATCTCTGGATTGTTTTTTCTTTTGGATTCATTCCACTAAAGGGTGTCATTCCCATTTCTACCAGCTCTTTTTGCTATTCATTTAGCTGAAATTTACAACATCTCAGTATCTACTCTGCTACGTTTCAATCAACTATGTGATCTCTTACCTCCCAGATATCCAGGAATGTAGCATAATATGCTTGTGCTGTGTCAATTGTCAACTTAAGTAGACTCTTTTGAACAAAAGAACTTTGAGAGAAACTTATATAGACTGATACAGACAGATTTCCTGAGAATTGACCACCACAAGTCAGTGGCATTCAAACATGAGGCTCTGTAATGTTTCCACGATCAATAACAATAAAGAAAGTCATGAATCGGCAAGAACAGTATGGATGATTTGTGACCTAGCGAATTTAAATCCAGAAGGCTGGCTGGTCGTCTTACATCAGCTAAAGGAAGAAATGCAGCAAATGGTACATCAAGTATCTTCCGTTAAATCTATATCCAAACGCCATATCCTGAAAATTGCGTCCTTTGAGATCTTAATAGAAGAACTCTCTTCTTTTTAGCTTATTCCTCAATTATAGAACTTAAGTTCTTAATTGACCAATACCGAAAGTTTAATACCTCTTAAAGCACTTGTCCCAAATATATGAAGATAGTCTATTTGAAACCATCACGAAATATCATTACTTTTTTTATCCTTTGATTATCTGTTTAGTGAACATTTATGGAAGTTTAATGGACCTCTTTTTTCTTGAAAAAAAAAACAAAAAAAGAGGAGTATCTGTTCTCACTATAGTAAATTAGAAAAGTTACACAAACGTGGCATGCAAAAGAAATGAAGATGAAAATGAAAAAAAAATTCAGATAATATTATTTTGGGTTAATACCGCAAAAAATCTCAAACTTGCACACTTTTGACAAATTTATCTCAAACCAATTTTTGACCACAAAAATCCTAAATTGATACACATTTAACAAATTTATCCCAAACTGACACATTTATAACAAATTTATCATCTATTAATTTTCATTAAATGTTGCCGTCAAATTACTGAATTGGCTAACACGTGAAAGTTAACAAATATATCAATTTAGGATTTTACTCTCCGTTTGTCATAGTCGTATCAGTTTTGTTGTTTTTTGTGACATTAATCCAATTTAATGGAAGATGTATTTATCAAAATGTACTAGTTTGGGATTTTTGACAATCAAAAAATTAGTTTGGGATTAATTTGTTACAAGTATACTAGTTTAGAGTTTTTTGTGGTTATTTTGAGTAAATTTGTCATAGATGTACCAATTTGGGATTTTCCATAATGTTAACCCTATTCTTTTAGCTTCCTAATCAATTTTGTATGAGTTTTCTTTTAAAATAAATAACTTTTAGCATGCACGATAAGTGTAGGTTGTAGGAGAAGTTGGATTTCGTATCGTTGAATTTCTAAAACGATGCATTTGGACTTAACTTTTATATATCAACATATATATTCTTTATGTCATTTGGATTTCCCTTTATTGATTCTTCATTTGCTTTCCGTGTACTTAATTATCTTGCATTTAATATGTTTGATGAAAAGCTCTTCAGCTACATTACATTGGCAAGATAGTCGATTTTTGTTGTCAATTTAGTATCTTGCCATTTTTAATCGACTTGTTCCCAAGTGTGTATATACTAGATTTGATCTAAATGATTCACGTTAGATTATAGATGTTATTATTTTGTGCATTGTTTAATTCCAACTATATGGTGCTTTTATATTATGTGAACATAGAGTTTTACTTCATTTTGACAAAATAAGTCTCGCACTTTTATTGGGCTTGCTTGAAAGATTCCATCATAGAATGATTATGTGTTTATTGTTAGTGTTTCACCATGTGCTCAGGGGATTAGTTTTCATCTTATTAATAAGAAGTACTCCCCTTGATTTTTATGATCGTTAATTTCTGAGTTTAAATCAATATTACTTTGTATGGTAAGATTGATGATTCTCTTATGTAGAATATCATGAATATGTTCTTGAAAATATGCTACTTCATACACACATTAATGTCTAACTATTTGGTTGTAAATTATGTTGCTTTGAAACTAAAATTCAATGGTTAATGCCACGAAAAATCTCAAATTTGCACACTCAAATGAATTTTTTGACCACCAAAAACCCCAAAGCAATATACCTATGACAAATTTACTCTAAACTAATTTTTTGACCATCAAAAACTTCAAATTTGTACATTTGTAGCAAATACACCCTACATTAATTAACAAAAAATCACAAATTGATACATCCGTGACAAATAGAGAGTAAAACCCCAAATTGGTATACCCATCATTTGCCACATGTCATTGGACTTAGCAATTTAACCTAAAATTTAAAGAAATCTAACAAAGAGTAAATTTGTTACGGGTGTAAGATTTAGGGTTTTTGGTGGTCAAAAATTAACTTTGAATAAATTTATTATAGATATACTAATTTGGAGTTTTTTGTGATATTAAGCTAAAATTCAAATTTTGTTTTAGGAAATACGTGGTCGAATATATAATTATACATGACTAAGTACAATAATCTTTTTTGCAATGGTAAGTTTAAACTCTATATTTAATCTAATTTCCTATTGTAAATTGGATACTTCTCCAAAGTAAAAGAATGGAAAATGATTTTCTTAAAACATATAATTTCTGACACTATTGTCATAATTAATATGCAATTTTATCGATGACCATTTTCCTGCTAATTAATTTATATTTTCTCAATAGCTTTGAAGATTCTTTTATAAATTTATTGTGCTGATTGGTAATTTTCTTGCTACTTCTAATGGTACCAAATATTACTCTATAAACTTTATTAAATTTTCTAAAAGATTCCTCTTATTTTGATATCGTTCTTTTGGAACTTAGAAATTGGTTTACTTTCTATTTTTGAATGAAATTTCTTGTCTTTTCTCATACCATTTCACCATTATATGTTTGAAACAATTTAAAAGAGCTTATTTGAATGTGGATAATATCTGCTACCATTAAAATATAATGTGTTTTCAACATATGTTTATCTATTCTTACTATCATATAGATCTCATAATCATGAGCCACAACATTTCAACCCACTTAAAGTTTTTCGCATAAATAATTGTACTCAATTAGCAACTAGTGTCTTTGGGTCTAAAGTTGCAATCCTTAAGTTAATAGCATGTCAATTTATCTTAAGGTGCAAATGGTATCCATTATGTTCCCGGGAACAATTTGTCCTGAAAAATGATTTTTCTTTTAATTTGGTTCATAGGAGCAATTTTTGAACATTTGAAGATGTTTAGTAATTGTCCAAATTTTTTATTTCCGAGATAGGAATGCATTTGATAGGACTCTTAAAATTTATAGTCCGAATCATTTTGTTAATTTTTGTAATGATTTTATCATATTTTTCTCCTTTTTCTTTCTTTTTTTTTCCCTTCCTTTTTTTCTTTTTCAGCTACTTCTTCCTCTTTCAATTGTCAGCCATGATTGCCAACCTCGCTAAAGTGTCACCGGCCCTTGGCAATGCCAAGCCTCACCCTAGCTAGGCGAGTGAGGCCAAACCTCACCCAACCACTGATGAGGATCGGTCTCGTTGGGCCATTGCCAAGTCCATGTTACCTTGGCTAGGCAAGGCCAACTTGGAGGTTGGCCCAACAAGGCCAACGAGCTTCATCGTGGCTTGGTGTCACTGGGGCTAGCAACACTCTAGCGAGGTTGCTGGCCCAAATCTAGTTGGTTGCTAGCCATGGCTGAGGCTAGTGACCAGCAAAAAAAGGAAAGAAAAAGCAAGAAAGAGAAAAAAATTGGGTTTTGATTTTGGAATTGTTCCCAAGACAAATAAAAAAAATTTATTCTTGATTTTATTCCAAATCTATTTCCAAGAACAAAAAATTTACCTAACGGATTTTTATTCCAAATACGTTATAAGAACAAAAGAATAGAATCGGTTGTTCCTGGACAAATTACCATCCCAACCCTTAGAGTTACATCAATTCATAATACTTGTTTGATATCCATAATTAACTCATTAAGATGTTGTCCATTTTGGTCCGTTTCATACTAAGCTTCACGGTTTTGTATTTTGGCGTACAAATGGACACTTTCATAAAAGGTCATCCATCTTGGTAGTGCATTCACTGAGGCATGCTAACTTTGGAGTTTGAAAACTAAGCATTGTCGTGACCTTAAAAGGTATCTCCATAAATTAATTTTGGTTTTCATATATATACTCTACAATTTCTCTCCTCTTGCTTGGTATATAGTTAAGTACATTTCTAGCTCTTTTGCCATTTTAGAAACCTACTAAAAGTCGCTCTTTGTCAATGCCTTTTGGCCCTAGTGACCACTCTGCCTATCAAACCAAGTCATTATAGGCCTACTAGTGTCAATATTGGATTAACTCATTGAGGTATTGTCCACTTTAGCCTATCTCATATAGAGCCTCATGATTTTGTCTTTTGGCATATAAGTGAATGGTGCTCCCATCTGAACAAGCTTAATTTTGAAGTTCTGAAGCTAAAGCATTACCATGCACCTTTGTGAATTAATTCCCATTTTCACATAAAGTTGCTCTTTCCATGTTCGATACACAATTCAGTTCATTCCCACTTCTTTCATCATTCTAAAAGCCTTGCAACCCCAAAGACCACTCCCCACGTCACAATTTGTACAAATAATGCGTCTTTTTATGTATTTTTAAAGGATTAAGTGTGACAAAATATTTCATCTTTGTTATTTGTTAACTAGAAGCAAAAATATCATAAATCCTTAGAAGGCACGTCTTTTCTCGTTATAACTCATCAAGGTTTCGGCTGCGCACAAAAGGAAAAAGAGAAATGTAGAGATTCACGTGAGACCTTTCCTGGTAAATACTTATTTGACTAAAAACACAGCCTTCTTTTTTGGCATAAACAAGGAAGACTTATTAAACGCCAAAAACTTTTGTTTTTCCTTATCTCTTCTTTTACCAGGCAGACCACTCGAGATTTTTGACAAGATCATGCTTCAAGCTAAACATAATCCTTGATATCCAAGTACGATTCACCAATCGACTTGAACATGGCTACTTTGAAATGAAAACTTAAATCTCTTTCTGTCAAAGAGAAAGCGGACCTCATGCATTAAACTGGTCACAGCAAAAATCTACGACCCTGACTGCTAGCGACGTCAGTTTCTGTTGTCCTATAGACTTAATAAAAGCTTCATATGCTTCTTGTTCTTCTTCGTCATAATCCTTAAGACCACTTTCCATTTCTTACAACATGATCTCCTCTGCTTCAAATGAAAAGCCCTTCAGTATGTGTAATGCTGCTGAATGGAATCGATGTCCAAGCCTTTGAGCTTGACCACGGATTCAACATGGCCCTTCAGAGTGTGTAGCTCGCGAAGCCTGCAACAACAGATTCAGTTTATGTTACCATCGCATGTCGGACTTAAATGGCGAAAAGGAACTGCTACCAACAAAAGCTTTAAACTCTGTATTGAGAAAGTAAGGCTCCTAAACTCCTTAAATGCAGCATGGCCTTTTGAGCTTCAATTATCAGGCAAGCAAACAGGTACGGAAGCAAAGTAGGTGGAACTATGTCTTTTTAGTAAATAACACTATTTTCTTACAAGCATTGAAGTATGAGGATTAACGTGCTCACCTTGCAACCTCAGCTCGTCGCTTGGCTTGCTCTGCAATCTCTGAAAGCTCCCTGTAGCTACTCTTGTCAGAGAAAAGGTTGCTGCTTTCAGGAGGCTGAAGGCCGTGCAGAGTCCTCTGTGCAGTTGCCCACTGAGCTTCTCGCTCTTCTTTGCCATAGTCTTTTTTGGAAGTGAAGGCCGTCTGCATGATAAAATTGGCAAAATGAACAGAATGTAGGGTTTTTCATAATACATAATCCATGGCAGTGCCTCTTTCTTTGTGGAAATACCTTGTTCTCCAAAAGGGAATTCCATGCTCTCCCGCTCAGAATGTAGCGGATTGCAAACTTAAGAATATCAAGCGGAAAATATGTCACCAAGCTGTAAAGCCAGATGACACCGGCCCACCCCCAGCCGGTTCCTTGTATCCTTGCGAAACCCCAATTTGCATAAACTGCTATAAGTGTCGCAACCTGTCCATGAAAAATTTGGGATCAGGGAAGCATATTGGTGAATGGTGATTAAGTTAGCAATTGTCCAAACTATTCTGAGGACTGTTAACCATTGACCATCAGCTAAAGCTTATAAAAATGTGTTACTCACTTCAACCGGACTCCAATGAAATTAGTCAGTAGAAGGTACCATAGCAAACTTATGCTCCCAGTAGGAAGTGAACAGACAATGACTGAGAAATTCTTACCAGCTGAGCAGCTATGAATGCACTGAGCAAGAGAAGTCCTGGGCGTTCAACAAATGACCAGCTGCGCGATCTGGTGACAAAGATTAGAGCCTGGCTAATTATACTCACTTGCAAGTATAGGGCAGCCATCATTTCATCGGGTCTATTTCGGATTGATTTTACACCAAACTTGTCCTGCACATTGAATAGGGTATCAATATTTTATTATTTCCAGTTCCAATAATTCAGTGAAAGATATACACAAGAAATAGAAGTAGAAAACCCAACAGAAACAGATGCTTACTGAGAAGAAGTCAGTCTCTTTCATGGCCCAAAAGAAAATTACAGTCATTAATGCCAGGTAACCTCCCAGAACAATTCCAGTAGCGAAAATTTCTTTCAACTTCCAGCTGTCTGGCTGCGGAGATGGCTTCACTCGATCTTTGGAGATCGTCATAATCGTTCCTGAGATTGGTATAGATAAATCAAACTGGTGCTTCTTGATCGGCATTTATGATGAGAACTGGGAGTAAAAGAATGAAAAACTATGTCTTACCATCGTTTAAGATGGCAATGATCAAAACCATAAAGGGCGCAAAATCGAACTTCCAGATCAAAGCAATGAACATAAAGCCAAACTGCAGAAGCAAAATGATGAGACTTGTTGCATATAATTTCAAGAGGGAACAGTTTCACTATCTTGAGTCCACATTTGATACGGAGCACTTACCACAATACGGATTGTAATGGAGACTGCATAAATCTGCAAAGATCAGCCACCTTGGAGTAAGCTTGGAATTCAGTTAAGCATACGTGAAGTTTTGGTGCATAACAATCTTGAAATGTGATTGAAATCACTAACCGTGTAGTTCTTCATTCTTTGGAATATAGCCCGGCTGGTCAGCACAGCACTTATTATGACACTCAATCCTGGTTCAGTGAGGACAATGTCTGAGGCACTTCTGGCAGCATCAGTGGCATCAGCAACTGCAATCCCAATGTCTGCCTTCTTCAAAGCTGGGGCATCATTCACACCATCTCCAGTCATACCACATATGTGCTTCCTCTCCTGCAGCTTCTTTACAATTTCATACTTGTGTTCTGACATGCACCAACCAGAATGTCAGTGCATAGAAATTACACAGTAACTATTAAAAGAGGATATCACAATCTCATAAGGTTAAATAAATTAATTGGTCATAGTTGACGCGGGCTGAGTGCTTCTTAGAATCGAGTTTATGTGAAGAATCATGGAAATAAACAGAGCTTACCAGGAAATACTCCAGCAAATCCATCTGCCTTCTCAATCAATTCCTCTACAGGAAGTGCAGCAATTGAAGCATCTTTATTTTGGCCAAGCAATGATGAAGAAGGATACATATTTGTCCCCATTCCAAGCCTCCTACCAGTTTCCTTGGCAATAGCAAGTTGATCACCTGAAATTAAAGGAGGACATAAAATACATCTGTAAAAGAAAGCATTAACTAGCGATTGATGGAGCTCTGTGATGCCAGTTCTTACCAGTAATCATCTTCACATTGACACCAAGATTGAGGGCCCTTCGGATTGTTTCTGCACTGTCGTGCCTGGGAGGATCGAAAAGGGGTAACAAACCTACAAACTGCCAAGGAGCACCTGGGCTATCTTTTGTTCTCTCGGGAATTTCCTGTAAATTGCATGAAGAGGCAAGTAAATGAACTGTTCCATGGTCTTAGCAATTAGATATGTGGATCCCCATATTAGCAAACCTGTCTCGCAACACCTAAAGATCTAAGTCCACGCTCAGCAAACTTGTCGATCACTGCGTGAGCCTTCCTCCTAACATCTTCCTTGCAATTGCAGAGGTTTAATATCTGTCCACAGCATGAGAATCAATATATTATTCATGGCATCCAAGAATCTACCGTAGCTGCAACTATCAATCAAAGTGATCACAAGTACCTGCTCTGGAGCGCCTTTGCTTGCACGATGCCATTTGCCATCTGAGTCAATGTATGTCAGAGCAGTCCTCTTATCCACAGGATTAAATGGAAGGAAATGGACCTCTCGGATACCAGCTCGGGCCTGCCCAGAAGGAGAAACATGAATAACAACCCATATTCTTCATGGTCCAATAATTTTAATAAGTAGTGCACATTCCAAAGCTGAAAGATTTGAACTGATATGAATCATACCTCCTTTGGGTCAGCAAGCATTCCAACAATTGCAGCGTCAATTGCGTCCTGATTTTCAGTCCTAGATGCCCTGGCTGCAAGAAGAATGACATGCTCCTTTTCGACACCCTTTGTAAACACCTCGATTAAGGTCCTATCGACAGACAGCTTATTCAGGGTCAGGGTTCCAGTTTTGTCACTGCAAAGTACATCCATCCCTGCCATTTCTTCAATGGCGGTCATTCTCTTGGTAATGGCACCCTGCTGAGAGAGCCTGTGGGATCCAATAGCCATAGTAACAGATAAAACTGTAGGCATTGCAATCGGAATCCCTCCGATCAAAAGAACCAGCAAGTTGTCTATCCCATCCCTGTATTTGCGGTGTTGTATCGGGTACATGACTATGAGCTCTATTGCTATACCGATGGCAATTGAGCATATGCAGAAGTTACCGATCGCGGTGAGAACTTTCTGGAAGTGACCGACCTGATTGGTGCTGTCCACCAGATGTGCAGCTTTGCCAAAGAAAGTATGTACACCGGTAGCGATAACCACTGCTTCTATTTCACCTTGTTTGCAGGTCGAACCGGAAAATACTTCATCCGACGGGTTCTTAGTAACGGGAAGGGATTCGCCAGTAAGAGCAGATTGATCAATCTTAAGGGGATCGCCCTCAAGGAGACGGGCATCTGCGGGAACTATATCGCCCAATTTGATGCTGATGATGTCTCCAGGCACTAACATTGAAGCATCCTGCTCACTCCATCGGCTATCTCTAAGAACCTACATTTCGCAACCACAAGTGCATATTCTACGTTATGATCCTGTTAGAAAGAGAACTCTTGTTCGTGCACTGTCGGAAGATCTCTTCTCACCTTAGTTTTGGGAGCAAGACCGGCCATAAGAGCAGCCGCTGCATTACCAGCATTGTTTTCTTCAATGAAACTTATGGTGGAGTTGATCACCAACAATACAATGATACCCACAAAATCTTGCCAATCTGGAGGCTTTCCACCGCCGTTTGCCAATGCAATGGCCATCAAAGCGGCAGCTTCCATGACCCATGACAGGGGGTTCCACATAAAGCCCAAAAACTTGAGGATTTTGCTCTCCTGCATTTGATAGGCCAACACATCAATCGTATGGCAAAGCTTCAAGGAAGCAAACTGAAGTTTATTGGTGAAATCCATTGTTAATCAATCAAAAAAGAACCTTTTTCTCTTCCAGTTTGTTTGGTCCGAAAACCTGAAGCCGTTGGGCTCCTTCGTCCGAGCTCAGACCTTCTCTCGAACATTTCAACTGCTCGAACACTTCCTCTAACGGAATCTTTTCCTGCAAAACAGAAGGCGACCATCAGAGCCCAATCCACTTTGACACGAATCTAGTTGCCCAGAACCTTTGGGAACCTATCCAGTTTTCGCCAAGCCCCATAATGATTCTTTCCCCACAATACATCTAGAAACAACAAGCGATGCCTCCTCTCACATGTAACTAAAGTCTGGATCAGATGGTACGAATGCAATATCAGTAGTCTACTATCGGCTTCTCAGGCAGGCATCCTAGTATATATCAGGTGGCAGTAACAACACAACTGTGGAACTACTCATGATAGCATCAGCTTGAACCGTGAATATGCTGCAATTTAGTAAGACTGTTTCACTAGCACAGAAATCAAGTGAACCCAAGTGGTGTGTCATTCAACAAGCATCTCTCAATGGATTGGAAAAGTCAGTTAGCTCAAAGTGACGTGTTCAAAAGATGGAAAGTTGGACAATAGCCCCAAACGGGGCCAATGGGTAACTGCTAAAAGAAATTTCATCATCAAACTAATGGGGAGCTCTAGAAGATCAAATTAGTCGGACCCATCATGTGAACTTGAAGACTATTCCTCATTCCACTTGCAACTTAAAGTCATGAGGATGGTCCCTCTCTGACTCTTTATCTCTCTCTCTCTCTCTCTCCCTCTCTCTTTCTCCCTCTACATTACTCCAAATAAGTGACCGGGATTGAGATGATGCAGAGTTGAAATTGTTGTCCACCAGCTAGTACAAGCAATCATTTTCTAAGGAAAGAAGAAATCGAACGGCTTCTAAACATTCCAGCGAAACATCCTGGTTTTGTTAAAAAATACAATGAACCCTCCACAATTCACCAACTTCTGTCAGTACCGTCCAAATTCTGACATTAAAATAAAGGAGGATGGAAAAACACAAGCCACTTCTTTTGACCAGCCATTAGCATGTCTATTTCAACTACCACGCACCACGTACTTCAAGATCGAGAATGATTTTGCTCCGGAAATTTTTACTTTTCTTCTTTTTTTTTCATTTTGAAGTTAATGTGAACTATGAAATTGGATAAAATAAGCTCAAGGACAATATAATACGGCACAAATAATTGTCAACAGATGGCGTACGCTGTTTCACATGAAAAATTGACAAGAAGGAATTCAACGTATTAGAGCTCATTACAGAGAGTGGGTTCCCATTCATGATCAACCCTATTCATCCCTAATTGGCCGTTATAATCTTTTTTATAATCATAAAAAAAAAGTTATATACACTAAGTCGGTCTCTCTGCTATAGTACCATTCCTCCCAGAAAGTGGGAACCACCTAGAACAAGTCCATATTGTCCGGTTCCAAATTGGATCGGGGCCTATACACCCCTCCTAGTAACATCCTTCAATCACTCGGCCCTTCAACAAACTCACCAATCACGATGAATCCGACCCGTGTGGATCCAAATTCAGGCAAGAATTTGCGAACACCGAGGGACTCATCCAGGCAAAGTGGGGGAACGTGTCCGGCACGTGGGAGAAAAAGAAGAACCGCTAACCCTAAAGCAGCCTCAAGCCACAACTAACCAATCCAGAAAACACACGTGTGAAAACACATGGAAATTACCGACCAGAAAAAAAAAACAAATGGAAATTCCAAGGAAAAGCAAAACCATTAAAAAACAAAAAGAAAAAGGATCGAAGCACAAGCAGCAGCACAGCCACAGGAGGAGAGCAAGGCATCGATGCCCGCCACGTCAGCCACCACTGGAACCCCCGCGGCGCCGGGCAGCCGAGCGTTGGAACTCCGACCCGACCGGGGCCCCGGATTCACGACGCCCGAGGGAAAACCCTTCCTAGGCACTTCTAAGATAATAATAATAATAATATTAAAATTGATTCCGGACGTCACGGAGTAATCTTGAGTCCAGAAATTCTTCCGAAAAGTCCAACGTAAAGTGCTCTAAAGCGTAAAGGAAGGGGAGAACCCGTGCCGGACGAGGCCGAATGTCATACCCCACCAACCTGACGAACCCGCTTTCGGCGGAAACAGAACCCGAACCCGATTCCGATTCTCCCCGCGAAATGGGGAAAAAAAGAGAGAAAAAATTAGAGGAACAAAAAAAAAATGGAGGAACGAGCGAGGTGGTCAATTTGAGTTCCGCCGCTAATTCACGAGCTTCGCAAGGAATAAATAAATAAAAATCCAAACTTTCCGCGGAAGAAGAGAGAGAAATTCATCATCGACCGGCAAATTTTAAGCAATCCTGTTTTTTTTTTTTTTTTTTTTCGTGGTTTTTTTTTGTCTGTTCTGTCGTGTCGTTTCTTCGGTCGCCTGAATTTCTCTCCTCGGAACCAGGGAAAGGGAAAGGAACGAGAGAGAGAGAGAGGAAGGGAGCGGGAGTGAGTGCGGTTTTTACCAGATCGACGGTCTCGTTCTTAATCTCCTCGAGGCTGATGCCCTTGTTGCTCGCCATGGCTCCCGTGCGAGAGCGAGCCCCGCCCGGCGCCGCCGGAGTTCGACCGAGCGAACGAGCGAGCGGCGGAAGAGGAATGGGAACCGGATTCCGGGGAGAGAGAGCGAGTGGTGGTGGTGGTGGTGGTGGTGGTGGTGGTGGTGGAGAAACGAGAGGCCAACTTGAGAATGGCTTCACCTTCGTCTTCTTGTAGTGCGCACCCCCTCAGTCAATTTATACCCATGAGCTCTTGTGGGTCCCACGCCCCTCCCCCCAACCCCAAAACTTTCGTGGTCCCCAGACCCGCGCGTGACGCGCACCGCCGCCTCCGCCCGCAGTTGGTGGCTCGACTCTTGCCGCCGCCGCACCTGCCCAGTTCCGCACGGAGTTCCGGAATCCTACGAACTTCTTATAGTTTTGAAAAAGGCTTTCGATATCCTCCTGTCATATTGAATTGACTATACCATCCTTGCATTCTGCAAGCTGTATTCCTCATTTTGGATGATTTTCTTGCCTTTTCTTTGTCCTTTCTTTTTGTTGGGTTTGAATTTTACTAGCTACGGAATGACCTACCCATGTTATTCTCGAGCAACATTCATTGAGGTCAAAACGCGGGGCCCGTGTAAGATAATTTCTTGCCTTCTTTTCTTCTTTTATGAGGTTTTTTTCCCTTTCCTTTTTTGATTTGGAATAAAATCGGTGTCCCTCTTTGCCGAAAATCAGTTTATTTATTAAATAGAAAGGTAATTATTATGTTGTGAGTTGTACAATCTTTTATTTGTTTGTACTAGGAAACTATTATTTGAAAAATAACTTAAACACGAATAAGAGCAAAAAGAACCATCTATCTATTTTGGCACGTGTTTCCTTTAATTATAATTTTAATATGTGTCATTGCGCCATTTTACCTACTCTACTTTCATTTTATTACTTGAATTTAATGGTCTATTTTCTAATTATTTTTCATGCCAACATTATAGGATGTCATGAAGACATTTAAAAAAAATTAAAAATGACAAAATTACTTACATAAAAAATTCTAAACATCCATTATTATAATGCAAATGCAAAAGAAAATGCTCTCTAAAACATTATTAAATGTAACACTATCTTTGCCTTGATACACAATATAATTAGCTATTAACCAGAAAATATGGCAATTACAATGACACTTTATAAGACAAACCATTTGCAAGCACAAGTTTTTTGTCCATCCTAAATGCATCCAAATTTTTATATATATATATACATCAATATAATGAAAATTATCCTCAAATATAAATACTGCCAAAAAAACAAGTTGCATATGCAACATAACAAAATATATTGCTCGTTCAATGTTTGGCTCTCCTTAAAAAGGTTATCTTCTGAAAATAGAAATATTTCACTTGAATCAGACAATAGAAGTTTTTAATTACATCAGCAAGAGTCATTTTTCACTTAAAACAATATATTTCAAGGAACAATTATCAATGTTATAGTGTGAGAAGCTCCAAACGAACCAGCTGACATGATCGATTGATGTTCTTTATTTGTAGTTTCATCATCAATAGATATATTTAAGCAAATTAGGTCCTCTTCAATAAAAACAATACAAAGAAGATGAGTAGATTGTGTATAATGCATTCATCAACCATAATATTCAATTTTTGAGTAAATTCTCATAAATTTCTATTGAAAAGCTAAGTCAAAAAATTCATGATCATCATGGTTATTTGGGGAAATAAAAAGTTAATAATTGGCAAAATAAGTTCAGAAGAAGACAAACATGAAGAAGGAGTAAAAATGTGATGGGTTTTGAAAAGGCGGCTATGGTGAAAAAAAAAACGATTGTTTGATAGGAACATGGCTAGTTTCGTCTTTTAATAAGATTGAAACAAAAGAAAAGGAAGAGAAAAGATAGGAAATAATCTTAGAGTGGGACCGCAATGGGTAATATAGTCAACTCAATATAATGACGGGGTGTTAGGAGCCTTGTGTGGAATATAGCTTGAGCCTTAAAAAAATGTTGAAAGAGAGTCTTCCTCGTGCTTAGGAAAATAAATTTATGTACTTCAAAAAATTGTACTTTCTTGAAATATATTTTTTTCCCAATTTTCAAGGTACGTGATCTTGACTAGTACTCCAAGGCATATATCGTGATTGAGCTGCATTGCCATGTTATATGCTAACCTAATAAAATTGGATTGAAAGGACTAAACCGATTGCATTTGAAGAGCATGATTAAAGTTCAAGGACTGAATTGAAGGTTGAAAGAGAGTACATGAGTTAACTATTACATAGGCCCTACTCATATATGAAAGGACTAAATCAATGTAACATGTAAATATGAAAAGAGAAGGATAACAAATAGATGTACAGTCACTATAGAAGGAAAAAAAATGATCAATTTGCAAGAACCTTAGGCTAATGTAAGACAAAAGGGTCAAATCGAACGAAACAAGTTGGCGACAATAAAATCATAGAGATACGGAAAATTATAGTATAAAATTGCACATTGAGTACAAAATTATGAGATAAGATATGACCTGAAAAGAGATTATCTTCGGAATGTCAAGTATAAAAAAAAGGCAAAGTTCATCACCTCAAAAATGTGGAGAGGTCCCTACCTTAGGGGGTTGTAGTTTCTTGCCTCCCTTTTGAGCATTGACTAGTACACAACAGACAAAAAAAATTGTTAAGTAAAAAAAGAAAGAAAGAAAGAAATGTGTGAAGTCCAAATATCTCTTTTGACTAATCTCTCATAGCACTCTTCATGTTTTTATTTATTTAAAAGATGGGCCGTCCTTAAATAGTTTTATTTCATTCTTCAAATTTCTCTATGAAAGGCCTATATGGTAATTTGATAAATCTCTTTTCTCTCCCCCACTTTCTTTCTTATTAAAAAAAAAAATCAAATATCTGTTACTGAATAGTAACTACTTTTATTATAAAATATTACTTTTGTAGGCCAAACCTTAGAGGAGTACTTGGTGTAGCCACATGAGATAATGACTATTCGTGAGTTGATCTTAACTCATGTATCACTCAATAATGTGTCTTGTATCTATTATGAAACTAAGGATGTCAAAAACTCATCAGCGTTGGCTTGTACCACCCCACAATACTCTCCCTATCTTATGTGTGCAATCCACTCCCACCCTTCTCTTGCTCTCCACCATTCTAGAGCCCTACCAATAACCACACCTTGTTTGAGTCCTCTCGGCTATTTCTTCCTATTTTCATCATACTGGGCATGCACTTAGTCTATACACAAACCGCACATCTACTGGAAAGAGTCACATTGATATCATTTATAATAACTTGGCTTGTATGGCATGGGCTAAGCCCCCAACAAGATTGTTTTGAGTAACCACACACAATGTGTTATTCGTTTGGGGTTGGATGTTAGCTTATATATACATTTATAGGGCCTCTTCCATTCTCTCACAAATAAAAGTCAAAAGATGCACTTTGGAAAATTGTTAAGTGAAAAAAAAGTGTGTGAACTAAATATCTCTTTTGACTAATCTCAGATAGGACTATCTATGTATTTCTGATTTAAAAAGATGGGCCATCGTTAAATAATTTCATTTCATTCACGAAATTTCTCTAGAAAGCACAGCTATAAGACCTTTTTTTGCCAAATTTCCTCACCCATTCAATGTTGATATAACTACAGTAATTTGACATCTCTCTCTCTCTCAACACTTACTTCCCTATTATCCAAAAAAATGCATTCATATGCTCCCAATTAGTAATTATTTAGAAAAATACTACCAGAAATCTTAAATTATGTCACTTATAACAAATTTACATAAACTTTTTTTTACAATACTAAAAGGCTCAAACTATACCACTTGTGACAGATTTATTTTGAACTTTTTTTTGTGATATTAAAAATCCCAAAATATATCCATTGTGACACATTTACTCTAAAATTTTGTTTGTTACACAAAATACACTAAACTTGTACTTGTGTAACACATTTACCCAAAACTCTTTGATAGAAAGGTATTTTCATTTTTTTTCTTTTTTCTTTTTCTTTTCTCCTTCCTTCTCTCTTCCCTTCGCCAGCCATGGCAGAGGGAAGCTAGTGTGGGCCACCCTTGTCGGCGTTGGAGCCGGGCAAGGGCACCATGCAAGGGCAACCCTTGTCGGTGTTGCGAGGGCTGCCCTAGTTAGCCCTTGCCTAATCTGGCCGAGGTGGCCCCCACCCAACTCAAGCGAGGGCGACTCTTGCCCGACGCCAACGAGGGCCACCCTCGCCAGGCCAAGCGAGGGTGGCCCTTGCCGACTTCTCTCTATTGGCCATGGTAGAGGGAAGAGAGAAGGAAGAAAAAAAAAAGACAAAAAGAGAAAGACAAAAGACAAAAATGTCCTTCGGCCAAAGAGTTTAAGAGTAAATATGTCATAAGTGTATCGTAAAAAAAAATTTGAGGTTTTTAGTATCGTAAAAAAAAGTTAATGATAAATTGTTCATAAGTGGTATAATTGGAGGGATTTTTGTGGCATTTTCCCTAATTATTTTCATTATAAGACATTACTACTGTAGACCAATCTCTAGAGGACCACTCGTGAGTAAATGATAACTCATATATCACTCAACAAGGTCTCTCCGAAATTGAAAGTAAACACTACAATTCGTCAATTTTTTCTTTCTCTGAAATTGAATATCACTCAACAAGGTCTCAAAGTGATGACTATCTGTGAGTAAACACTACAATATCATTTACTTTCTCTGAAATTGAATTTTTTTGCAAATATTTTCGAGCAACAAGAAGTTTTAAATGAAACCACTAGACCCTTAAAAGTACTTTATTTGAAATTCGTCAATCTTCAATCATCCACTGATGTTCTCTATACCAATAATTGTGGATTCAAAGCATCACGTTTCTTCTCATAATCTGTAATTTCCATTACATAGTAATAGCATTACATAATCTATCCTATTTCCGGAAGTAAAATCCAAACAGAAGAAATTTACTTCCTATCATTTTCATGCTTACAACCAAATAAGGCAAAATCAATCACTTTCCTTAAAAATGAATTTTGTGCAAGAACGTTTCCTTCGACATAGGATATATTACTAAACAAACGCACCTTTGATTCTTTCTTTTTTTTCCCTTCATCCTATCAAGAGTCTGACTTTTTGAGGTTTTGATGGAGTCTGTGTGAACAACCACGGTTTGAGGTACGAAAAAACAACGGATCTCCGTACTTGGACTTATAGAAATTAAGGTTGGGTTTCGCTACGTCTGAAAAAACCAGAAGCTAATGACGTTAATTTCCCACACGATTACGTCTGGTTCTGTTCGAAGCCATGCATACTTGCAATCTTGCTCAGGTCTCCCGGGTGAAAGATTGAAGAAAGCTCTACAACGTAAAAATAAATAAATAAATAAACTTTAAAATCCTTTTGTATAAGTATTCTAACTTTTCTGTAAAATTCTAGAGAAACTAAAGGACCGCATTGAATGAAAAAAAAAAAAAAAAAATTCAGGATCAATCGAACAAAAAACAAAAATTCAAGGAGCAAATTGAGTATAGAGTAAACCTCAGCAAACAAATGTGTCATTATCCTTATATTTTTCTCGAGATGAATTGCCGTTTCCAACTTCCCCATCCCCTTTCCTAGAAAATTATCTCCCGTGAGCTGATTTGCTCATACCAAAAAAATTTCTAACGTTGAGTCATCCCTACAAGGAAGTCTATTGACTAACAATTGAGAGAGACAGAGAGAGAGACGTTGAATTGTCGAGCCTAAGAATGAATGCGAAACTTTATACTAACTAAGAAGCTTCATGTTACCGACCCAAAAAAAGAAAAAAAGAAAAAAAAAAAGAAGCTTCGTGTTTATAGCTATCCGAACGTGGAAAACGTTGGTAGCTCTAGAAGAGCAATAAAGCTTTTATGAAACCCTTCCGTTTTGGCCGGAGAACGATTGCCACCAATCGACGCAATCGTTGTTTAGTCTCTTGGGGGCGGGGCCTATGGAGGGCGCTTAAAGTTCAAATCACGAGCTATGTTTTCTAAGTCCGAGAAAGAGATAAGTCTTCATAAATGACTTGACAAAATCGTTTTATAGTTCCACAAAGGAATGGCTTAGATTCCCTAAAATGCTCCCGACGTTTTGTTGAATCCCAATTCTGGCCCTGAACATTTTATTTTCATCTTTCAAAAAATTGACAAGCTTTCACTATTGTCTCAAATTCTTCACCACGTCCCAAAACCGCTACTGGTTACTTTAAAATTATCGGCATGATGCCACTTGGAAGTTTGTTATCAAAACTTACATCTCACTAAAAGTCTCACCTTCATATGGAACGATAGCAGCCTCTAATATTGATAATTTTGAAGGAACTAGCAACCAATTTTGAATGCTAGGCAAATTCAGGATAGAGTGAAAGTTAATGATTATTTTTTATAGAAAAAAATTGGGACAAAATTGAAATTGAACCTAAAGTTGGCATTTTTATGGAACTAGGCCAAACAGAATAAAAGTTGCTTTTGTGAGAGAGAGAGAGAGAGAGAGAGAGAGAGAGAGAGTATTAGGATATTATGATCGTGGTTTCTCCTTAATTGCTAATTGTACATTAAACCATTTGATTAGCATGGAATTTTAAGGGCAATTAGGGAGCTTACGGTCGTCAGTGGTTGTTGTTAAATTGACGTTTAGAGCGGAAGGAAGCAAGGCCCCACTAATTACGGTCATTATCTAGTCTTAATTTATGTTGACTGGCACAAAGTTTTCCTTGACCAAATCTGACCCGTCAGATTAGGCGTCCTTAAAAAAAAGAACGTAGGCTACGTACTTGTGCTCCGGCCAAAAGTAAGACAAGCAGCTTAGATGATGCCATAATCAACTCTTAATTCTCTCCTTCAATCAAACCTTGCCAAATGAATTTTGTACGGACGTGGCCGAGGTCAAGCATGCGCGGCGTCGGATGAGGCGGAACGTCAGGCCAGTCTTTCTCCTTTAGATCGTTCCTGCGAGTCATATGGTGAGTAGCACCATCATGACTAACCGTGCCACGCTCCCTCCATAAATTCGGACTTGACCTCGCTTACTCATCACCTCAAGACCATACACATTTACGGCGTGTTCCAAGCTTAAAAATGATGAAGTACAGGCTAAAACTTAGAGAAAGCTATTGTCTTATCCTTTGCTTTGTCACAGCACTTTCTATCTTATGGATGGTGCCTTGTTCCTAAAGATACGTTTATGAACTACATATTTTATCTAGTTCTATATTATTAAGTATATTGGATATTCGTTCTGATAATATGGAATTATTCTTCTAGACACCCTGAGTCAAGGAAAGTATATATCAGCTGATTTATTGTATAAAGTGTACCGACTAGATAGTAAAATATATGAAAATTCATTTGAATTTAGAGATTACAAGTAAATGCTCATTCCCTAGTTCTACCCACTCTCGATATTTCGCCTGTAGTCATCAG
Organism: Corymbia maculata; assembly: GCA_014182735.1. Lineage (NCBI taxonomy): Eukaryota > Viridiplantae > Streptophyta > Magnoliopsida > Myrtales > Myrtaceae > Corymbia > Corymbia maculata. The sequence goes on from CM024684.1 coordinate 16,320,668, forward strand.
TTTTTCTTGTTAAATTCAGTCAATTCTCATGTTTTCATGTTTCTATTGGCACCCAATTTTTCCTAATGGTGTATTTTGTTCGATATAAGAGTCAATGCCTATTTGATAACTCAGTTAACCGTTAAATATTGAAAATTCAACATGTAATGAGATTAAATATTTTGATAACATTTATTAGCATTAACTTAATAGAATCAATTAAGTCAAGAATCACTTGATATGGTAAATAATGGGTTGCTTAACTCAATCAACAGCAAAAATAACTGATGGCAAGTAAAGTCTCACCAGAAATAATTGAAAGCTTTATTCGGTTGAGTAGCCTGGTATGATCTTCTTTGACCATTAGAACGCCCTTTTGTAGAGCATTTCAGGTCATTTCGTGAAGTAGAAAACTCTGCTTCTGCAATCTGTTTGACATCTTTTTAGGTAAAATAGATCTGTTTTACTCCACGCTACTTTTAACGAATTCCAACACTTTAAGACAACTACAAAACAACAGCTTGAGTCTAATTCAAATTGATAAAGAGCCAGGTCTTCCCATTAGGATTGTATAGGCTCATATGTAAAACCATCAACTTTGTTTGTAGCATGTACTACTTTTGTAAGGCAGTCCTTCCAGACTATTCACGAATTTTCATTATATGGAATATTCACCTTATGCAAATAGATTCTTCCAAACAAATTAACATCCTCATGTTCTAATAGACTATTCACCTTTTTTTGGTCCACCCAAGTATTAGCAAACCCTCGTTTTCTAGCTTGCTCTTTTTTGACAATTGTCCTTCTAGACTTAGACACATTTCGCGTCCAACAATCTGTTCTCCTTCTATAGAGCCCAACATTTCTATGCCTTAGACATCTTATTGTTAACACTTTATAGCTGGTGTACATAGAAGTTGTTTGTTCTATACATTCAAATTACACATATTATTAATCTTTAATTATTGTCATATTCTAAACACTAAAGAAGATTTTCTAAACAGATGTACTTTTCTTCATGATAGTCTCTATTTGTTTCTTGAAAAATGAATTATTTGAAAAATATTTTCCTAAAAGTGATTACTTCTATTGCTTGAAATAATAAGCTGATAAATTTTTTTCATTATGAACAATAATTTTTTTATAAACATTTAATGAAAATATTTTTCGTTCATTCATTTTTGTTAATAATATAAGAGATCATTTAAAAACCTACCAAGTAATATTGAGTTGAAAGCTAAAATAATAGCCAAAGATTATTTATATCATCAAAATAACACATTTGTTTTAGATAACGTGTTAAACTTTAAATAGATGTATCTCTATGCATTAAATGGTAATTTAGAGAATAAAAATTATGTGTGTGTGTATTTTTAACTAATTACATTAACAATGAAAAAGAAGAAAAAAAAAAGAAAAACTATAATTAAGAAAAAGAAGTAGAAGTAGCATAGAAAAACACAAAGATAGCTCACTTCTTTTACCAACCGCATGGGAGAAACTATCCAACCAGTCCTAAACCTATTATGTGGACGCTAATTCAGTCCCGAACTTTCCAATTTAGCTAATTTAGTTCAAATATTTGTACAAAATTCTAATACAATCATTCTGGTTAATTTTCACTAAAAATTGCTGATGTGGTGGTTATGCTATATAGAGCAACCAGCAATGACTGGATCGTATGTTAGGCGATTTCAGTCAAAAATTGATTGAGAAGGTGACAGTGAAATTTTTCGTACAGGTTTAGTCACTGCATGGATTGAGCTGCTCAATGACTTTTAACTCGTGAAATCATGATTTTGCGGAGTTGACTCCTAATTTTGGCAGCAATGAACCGGGACCTCAAAAGGCAAACGGTCAAATGGACGTGTCGTGCCCTTCAAGTTGGGGAAGAAACAGGTGTGGTCGTTGGTCTACCTCTCCCAAAAGATTCATCCTCCATCACCGAACATGCATTGCCAGTACAAAAGTAAAAATTCCTTAACGCCTAAAATTCTAATCGGACCCACGGGCCTTCCCTTCAATCGGCCGTGGCGATTGGCATTTTGGAAGGCAGAGAAAAAGATTTTTTTTTTTAAAATAGTAGCATTTGAAAATTAAATAGTCAAACGTACCGTATGATGTGTCAATTAAATTGATGAAAAAATAAAGGGCAACCTTTAGCATAATTAAAATATGCTAGTGTAATTGGAAGTCTAATGTATGATATACATTGTACTAGACTCGATATAGCCTTTATTATATGTAAATTATCTAGATTTACTAGTAATCCCACAACTATACATTGAAAAGCCATAAGTAGAATTCTCGGTTACTTAAAGAAAATAATACATTATAGTCTATTTTATAGAAGACAACTAGTAGTACTAGAAGGATATTTAAATGCTAGTTGAATAACTATCATAATTGATAGCAAGTTGATATCTAGATGGGTTTGGAAAATTGCAAGTGGTGCAATTTTTAAGGCATCAAAGAAGCAAAAACACGTAGCTCATTCAACAATGGAATATGAATTTATAGCACTATCAGCAACTGGTGGAGAGGCTATGGTTGTAGAGTTTGCTATTAGATTTAGAGTTGTGGTCATGGTCAATGGCAGTCATATCTTTGCCTCGCAATAATGAGGCAACAATGTCTAAGGCATATAGTAAAATATACAATGAAAAATAAAAGACATTGACTTGCAACAACATGTTCAACAATTAATAACTGATGGAATTATTTCATCAATTTATATTCAAACAAATGATAACTCAGTTGATCTATGCACGGAGGCACTCTCAAGAGATTTTAGCAATATTGCCAAAGGAAAGGATCATAGACCATATTATAATGGTCAAGTATGATGGAAACCCAACTTTACAATATTAACGAAATTGCAAAAGTTCAATTGGTAACAACAAATTGTCATTTCTTGATAGTGATCGAATTATGGGGCACAAGGTTAATATGTTAACTTGTAAACAAATTTTTTTCCTTCTATATTCCTGTCTTTTTACAAGATTATAAACACACATATATATATATACATCGACGTGAGCCACCATAGAATCTCCTAAAAATCAAGAGACACATATATACAAAGACCTTAAATAGAAAAACTCTCATATTGAGGCCCTAATTAACAGCTCATGTTAACATTCCCCTCCCCCCCCCCAAGCTAGTGAGAAGATATCTTCAATACCCAGCTTGACAAGTGAGCTGTGGAATGTTCAACTCAATATAGCCTTTGTAAGTATGTCCACCAACTGGTCTTCAAATTTGATAAATAAAAAACTCACCACCTTATTATCCAGATTTTGCTTGATAAAATGCCTATCAACTTTAACATGTTTAGTGCAGTCATGTTGAATCGAGTTGTGGGAAATCTAAATTGCAACCTTATTATCACAAAACAACTGCATTCTTGACTTAGGTGGAAAATCAAGTTCTGTCAACAACTTCTTTAACCACAAAAGCTCACATAGTCTTTTAGCCACCCTTCGAAACTCGGCTTCAGCACTTGACAAAGCTACCACTTTCTGTTTCTTGCTCCTCTATGTAACCAAGTCTCCTCCCACAAATATGAAGTAGCCCGATGCTGATCTCCTGTCCAAGGTATTGCCAGCCCAATCAGCATCCGTAAATCATTCCACCTCATGGTGATTAGTTTTCACAAAGAATAGTCATTTCCCTAGTGCTGACTTCAAGTAGCGTAAAATCCAAACTACAACATTTGTATGCTCTTCACTAGGAGCGTGCATAAATTTACTTACAACTCCTACAACATATGCAATGTCAGGCCGAGTGTGTGATAGACAAATCAGTCTCCCTACTAACCTTTGATATTGATCCTTATTGGTTGATACTTGATTAGGAAAATCTCCAAGTTTGTGATTTTGTACTATAGGGGTATCAGTAGGTTTGTAGTCTAACATCCCCACCTCAGCCAACAAATCCAACACATACTTCCATTGAGATAAGAATATACCCTCCTTTGATCTGGCCACTTCAATACCCAAAAAAATATTTCAAGTCCCCCAAATTCTTCATCTCGAGCTCATTTGCCAATTTCCTTTGAAGTTATGTGCTTTCCTCAAGGTCATCCCCTATGATGATCATGTCATCTACATATATAATCAATGCTGTCACTTTGTCACACTGTTGTTTCAAGAACAATGTATGGTCCGAATTACTTTGAGTGTACCCATACCTTTTATTGCATAACTAAAGCGACCAAACCAAGCTTGTAGTAATTGCTTTAACTTGTACAACGACTGCTCAAGTTTACATACCACTTCCGATTTATCAGCACACATATCATGGTGGGATTTCCATGTAGATTTCTTCTTCTAGATCTCCATGTAAGAACACATTCTTTACATCAAATTGATGTAAGAGTCAGTCCAAATTTGCTGCAAGTGATAACAATACATGCATAGTGTTTAGTTTTGCAACTGGAAAGAATGTTTTCTAGTAGTCCATGCCATAGGTCGGGTATATCCCTTTGCTACCAGACGTGCCTTGTACCTCTCAACAGAACCATCTGTTTTATATTTGATGGTGAAGACCCATTTACATCCTACTGCCTTATTTCCCTTGGGTAACTCTAAAAGTCTCCAAGTCTCATTTTTTTGTAAAGCCTCCATCTCTTCTTGCATTGCTTAAACCCACTTGGGATCTCTCAATGCCTCCTGCACTCCACTAGGAACTCTACTAGCAAAGACATTCGAGACAAATGCCTTTAAAGGTCCCGACAACTACTTCGTCAAAACATAATTGGTGATCGGTACTTCAACCTTCGTTTTTCCACATTTGGTGAGTACTTATTAGGAGCCTTGCCACAATTATGCCTGACGGGCAATTTATAACTAACACTACATCAGTATCAATAAACAAATTATGTGTGGTAAGGGAACTTACCTTAGGAGTATCCTTAGGAGAATTCTCAAGTACTGAAGAGGGGATATTTTGAAGTGGAGGGAGTTGTTCTTGATATTGTTCGTGTGTCTCTTGTACCAAATCAATCTGATGATCAGATTCCTTAGTACACTGCTGCTCATTTTCCAATGTCCCACCATGATCCATGACCACACCATTGCCGGTCAACGTTGCCTGTTGCAGCATGTCAACCTGCTTGTCACCTTGCACCTTAGTTTGTGCATCACCAGTTCTCGCGTCACCAGGTACTAGCACTGCAAGGTCATTTTTTTCCAAAGCAAAATTAGCCTCAAAACCAACATTTTGCTTTGCAAAATCTAGCACTGTTGGGTCATTTTTTTTCAAAGAAAAATCAGCCTCAAACTCAGCCGTTTGCTTCACAAAATCTAGCACTATAGGGTCTTTTTTTTTCAAAGTAAAATCAACCTTTTTCTCAGCAAAATCAGCCGCAACCCCTACCATCACACTATCTTCCCACCAATTTGTCCTTTTGCTAGAGTCTCCCCCTGAAAGGTATAATTGGGTGTGGGAAAAAATAATTCATACTCAACGAAGGTGACATCCATTGTGATGTGAGTTTTCTTGGTAGCTGGATTGCAACAACGGTATCCCTTCTAATGAGTGCCATAACTAATGAAAACACACTTCATCGCACACGGATTGAGTTTTGTTCGTTGGTTCTTGTGGAGATGGACATATGCCACACGCTTAAATACTTTGGGAGGTAGTGTCATGATCGAAAGAAGAGAAACATATGATGCAAATGCTTGAAGTGGGGTCTGAAAGTTCAACACACGAGAGGGCATTCTATTTATCAAATGTACCGATGTTACCATGGCTGCATCCCATAAACAAGATGGAACCTAAGCATCTATAAAGAGTGTCTGTGCCATTTCAAGGATATGGCGATTCTTCCTCTCAGCAATACCATTCTGTTGAGGTGTCCAAGTGCAAGATGTTTCGTGTATAAGCTCGTGGTCTTCAAAATAAGCTGCAAGATGTTGATTAATATGTTCTCCACCATTGTCACTACAAAGGACTCGAATTTGAGTCCCAAATTGTGTTGCAATCATCTGATGAAACATATGAAATATTACCGCCATTTCATCTTTAACCCAAGATATCCAGGTACAATCATCCACAAATGTTACAAACCAACGAATGCCAAATAGAGTAGTAAGTAGTGAAGCACCCCACATGTCCAAATGAACCAAAGAAAACAGCCTAGTGCTCTTATTAAAACTCAAAGGAAAAGAGACACGATGAGTTTTTGCCAAAATACATGTCTCACACTGGAATTCGGTATCTAACAAACTATGAAACAAGTCTAAAAATAAATGCTTTAAATACCCAAAAGACAGGTGTCCTAAACCACGATGCCATAACCAAATTGCTTTCTCTTTATTAGTAGACCCACTACTTGTGTGATGTGATCAACCTGCATAGAAGCCATTAACATAGTACAGCCCCCCTTTTTAATACCACAACCAATAATCTCCTTCGTGAGGATATCCTAAAATAAGCAAAAAGACAGATACATAAGAACACAACACTTCAAAGCATCAATGAGTTGGCCAACAGAGAGTAAACGATTAGACAAAGAGGGCACTAATAAAGTGTGAGACAATGATAAAGAAGATGTAAGATCAACATTGCCAACCCCAGTGACAAGATAACTAGTGATATCGCATTATAAATGCTCTATCTCCTTGGAGTGGTGTAGCATATCGTCACAATTGGATGTCATGTGATCAGTTGCCCCAGAATCAACAATCCACCTCTCCCTACCACCCTGAGTATTACTAACAAGTGCACACCCAATGTTACCTTCAGGAGCCGCATTAGAAGTGTTGGTAGCGTCTATCTATGATACCATAGAGAGGGGTGAGTTTACGGTAGCCAATGATGCCCGCCCATCTTATAGCATTTTCTGTCTTTTTCTTGGTTTGCAACTCCTTCCACCAATCTAGATAACCATGCAATTTAAAACAAGTATCTTTAGTGTGTTTGGAATTACCACAATAGGTACAACCTCTAGGGTATTATGGTTTAGCCTTCAAACCATTGTTAGTCCTCCTTCCACCAAACGCAATATTAGGAGGGACCATCTGGAGGGCTTTAGGATCATTGTTGGCCTCGAGAAAGCATGAGGTAACCTTCCCACCACTCGACACCAAGGTTGCCACGGTGCTAGGGGTTCGGTTGAAGACAACATAACAGCTTGTCGTACACCCTCCCACCTCACCCTAGCATAGGCTTTCTCCATCGTCGGGAAGGGATGCATTTGTAGAACATTAGCCCCGACTTTGTCAAGGCAGTCATCAAACCCATCAAGGAAGAGATATACACGATCTTCTTGCACAAGAGCGTTGTAGTGCTAAATATCATGAGGACAAGTCATGAGATTAGGCCGTCAAAAATCAACCTCCCGCCATAAACCCTGGAGATAATTATAATACTTTTCAATCGAGCTGCCTACCTGTTTCAATCAAGACAAACGTCACTTCAGATCATACAACTGGGAGACATTGGTGCCATCAAAGAACATAGTAGCCACCAAATCCCATACTGCCTTTGCCGTTGGGAAACAAATAAAATTTCCAATCAATGATGGGTCCATGGAATTGATGAGTCATCCTTTAATTGTACTATCGTCAGTCTTCCACTTCCGAAAACTAGGGTCGGTCAAAAGTGGTGGGGGAAGATCCCCATTTATATATTCCAATTTGTCCTTCCTAGAGATATACATCTCGACAACTTAGGACCAGAGGCCATAATTACGGCCATCCAACTTGACTGCAATTGGTGGGGCAGAGTTTTCAGTATGAGAAGGTGAAGCCTGATGGTAAGTCAAGATTTGTGTCAACTTGAAAATCTAGGTTTCAAGGAGTGCATCGGTAGTGGAAGTCCCTCCTAGAGCCTAGTGCAGGACTACAACGCCTAGAGAATTCGTAGTGCCCTCCGCTAGAGTCGAAGGAACTATCTTGGTGGGTGGATTGTCATTCGCCATGAGTCCCGATAGCAGGTGCAATTGGTGTGGCAACCGCACGAAAACATCACGTGACTATACCACGACAAGGAATTTGAATCTTGATCAAAATGAACAAAGAGTCCCTAGATCATGGGCTCTGATACTATGTTAACCAATAAACAATTTTTTTTTCCTTCTATATTCCTGTCTTTTTACAAGATTATAAACACACATACATACACCGACGTGAGCCACCATAGAATCTCCTACAAATCAAGAGACACACATATATAGAGAGAGACCTTAAATAGAAAAACTCTCATATTGAGGCCCTAATTGACAACTCATGTTAACATAATATTCATGGAAACTTAAAAGAATGAGTGTAAGAAAGCACTCTTAATGAAGTTCGAGGTTTTTATTTGGGCAAGACTAAGATAATAAGTCTGGAATTTCGGCTACTTGGATATAAGAAGTGGCACTACTTCTAACAAAAGTTGAAAGAACTTTTATAAATGTTTATGAATGCAGGAAGAAGCACAAAGCATAACAATGCTAAGGCATAGGAAATTTCTAAACAACACATGAAAATTCATATATGTGATAATTCAATTAACAAATGGAATTATGGTTCAAAATTTTATCTATGACTTATTTCATTAATGGTTCAAATATTAACAGATACCTTCTTATGTGTATGTATTTATGTAAATTAGTATTGATAACAAACGAAGTGAAGAATTGTTGAAAATGTTTGCTATCATGATATGAAGCTGTTGGACATGAAAAGAAGGTAATTGTTAGATATAAAAAGAAGTGATTGTTGACACGAAGAGAAGTTGTGGTTGATCATGAAAAGTGGTGATGATGGGGATAAAATACATACTTCCAAGAGATATGTTCATTGATTATCACTAAAAATGATACATTATTAACCAGAACTATTCAAAATAACAACAATAACATGAACAACTTTCTTTTCTTCTCAACATTCTCTCTTCTCACACAAACTTGACAACACATTCAAGGTGAAATTTCAAGAGAAAAATTGGAGGTGCGGACCTCTAGAGTGCCAAAAGTTGACACAAAAGGATACTTAAGTGCCAAAAGTTACAAAAGGTACACTTAAGTGCCAAAATCGGAGCAAAAGGGATCACTTAAGTGCCAACGGCGAAAATTCCGGCCAAATTGCCACGTGTCCATTTTCCGGTGACTTCATTTACTTGACGGAGCATTTTTTTTCAAAATAAAAAATCCACGTGGCAATTTTTTTTAAAAAAAAAATTGTCCACGTTAGATTTTTGAAAATTAAAATCGATTTTATTAAAAAAAAAAAAAAAAAGCCCTCGCCGATCCCCTCCTCCTTTTTTTTTTTTAAAATAAAATCGATTTTATAATAATATTTTTTAATTATTTAATATTATTTAATTAATAATTTTTAAATCCACGTCAGCCAAAATGACGTCGTTTTGGCTGATTTTTGGCCGATTCAGTTTCCGGCGAGCCACATAGGCAAGAAAATTAATAAAAAATTGCCACGTAAGATTTCCGACAAGATTCCGGCGACTTGGTACTTAAGTGATCCAATTTTTTTTAAAAGTGGCACTTAAGTGTACCTTTTGTAACTTTTGACACTTAAGTGTCCCTTTATGCCAAGTTTTGGCACTTGCGATGTACTTTCCCCAAAAAATTGAGTAATTGTTGAATTCATTTCTCTATGACGTTGGTTCATATCCTGGAGATATAATTGTTCAAACCTAGCAACAATAATAATGGAGCTATATAATACATTAATGACAATAATGGTCATAACATATCAAAGTCTTAAAGAACTATAAACCAATGCTCGTATCTTCATAAATAATCAAAATTTTACCAACATTAGTACCCAGTTTTACCTCATGATGCTGAGGTTTGTGTGATATAAGAGTTAGTGCTTCTTTGATAACCCAATTAATCGTTAAAAATTGAAAATTCAGAACATGACAAGATTAAATATTTTAATAACCTTCATCAACCTTAACTTATCAAACACAATTAAGCCAAGAATCACTTGATGTGGTAGGTAATGGGTTGCTTAAAATAATCGAGGGCAACTAAAAATCTTACCAAATAATTGAAAGCTTTGTCCAATTAAGTAGCCATTGGTCTGACCTTCTTTGACATTTATAATGCCCATATGTAGAGCATTTTAGGTCGTTTCTCAAAGTAGAATATTTAGCTTATGCAGTCTACTTAACATCTTCGTTATATTACTCATGATTCTATAAATTCTCGAGAAAAGTATAAGAAAAGTCTTAAACCTATTGTATATGTGCCAATTTAATCCTAAACATGTTGACTTAGTATCAATTCAATCATTCTAGCTAATTTTGGCCGAATATTATTAACGTGAATGCTAACTAGGCTACATGATACCGTCGGTGCTGATATTACTAATTTTTAATAATGTTTTAATTTTTTCTTATTTCTTTTTTCCTTTCTTCTTCCTTTTGCCAATGATTGGCCCCTGGCCATGGCCAGGCGGGCTAGACTTGCCAAGGCGAGGTCACCATCCCCCACCATCAGAGAGGCCAGTTGCTAAGGATCCCTCACTAAGGCTCGCCCTTGCCCAACTAGGCCTTGCTAGTGACTAGTGATGGCAACCTTGCCCAAGAGAGTCCAAGCCATCAAACCATGGCTGGTGGCCAGTCACCAACAAAAGGAAAAAGAAAGGAAAAAAGAACACAAAGAAAAAATCAAAAATATTTAAATATTATTGAAAATTATTTACATGAGGACCAACGGTGCCACATAAGCTGGCCAGTGTCTACATCAATTATATCTTGCCAAAGTTAGCTGAAAGAACTGAATTGATACTAAATCAAAATGTTTATAACTAAATTTGCGTAAATGTGATAAGTTTTGGCCTTTTCTTATACTTTTCCCATAATTTCTCCTTTCATGGACAAGAAAAATCTACAAGGTAATGTCAAGTTGAAAGCTAATACAATAGCCAGATATCAGATTATTTCATTGAAATAGCAAGTGCGTTTTACACAACAAATAAATAGTGCATTTTTCACATTGCATGAATTAAACCACCTCTATGTAAAATTATGCGTTGAAAATTTAAACAGACGTATCTTTATGCATTAAATGGTAATTTAGAATATAAATAATATATGTGTCTTTTTTAGATAATTACGTTAACAATGAAAAGGAAGAAAAAAGAAAAAACTATAATTAAGGAAAAGAAGTAGAAGTGGCACAGAAGAACATAGACATAGCTTACGAATTGCATCCACCACATATGAGAAATCGTCCAATTGGTCTTAAACTTATTATATCTTGTTATATGGATGTTAATTGAGTCATAAATTTTTCAATTTAACCAATTTAGTCATAAATCTTTGCACAAAATTCTAATGTAATCATTCCTATCAATTTTCACTGAAAATTACTAAGATAGATGTATATCACCTAGGATGGTCAATGATGATTGAATTGCAACATCAAGGAAACTTTACCGAAAAATGTTTGGGAGAATTATATTAGAATTTCTCATGAAGGTTTAGTGACAGCATGGATTGAACTGCTCTATGACTTTTAACTATTGAAATCACGATTGTGCAGACCTACTTTTGGCAACAATGAACAGGGACCTCAAAAGTCAACCGGTCAAACAAACGTGTTGTGCCCTTCAAGTTGGGGAAGAAAGAGGCGTGATCGTGGGTCTACCTCTCCCAAAAGACTCATCCTCCATCACCCAACATGCATTGTTAGTACAAAAGTAAAAATTCCCTAAGGCCTAAAATTCAAATCGGACCCACGTGCCTTCACTTCATTCGATCTTGAAGATTGGGCATTTTGGAAGGCAGAGAAAAAGGAAAAGAAATGATAAATAAAAGCAAAAATGGAAGGTAGGCATAAAAGATGCCTGAGGAATTCTATATTGGCCTCCATTGCTTTTGGGTGATGAAGATTGATGAGACGATGGTCATTATACCATATTTTTAATTTTCAAGATTCTTTTTATAGGAACATGAACTGTTGGGCTCGCGTGGACTACTATTTGGTTGAGTATTATGGGAAGAGAATAAAGGCAGAGATTCGTCCAAATCGGTCCGTCCATAAAGAGTGATCCTACATAGTGCAAAGGTGCCAAAGGCAATCTCCTATTTCCAAGCATTGGATATATGCTTTGACTAGGACAAGGCATTAGGTTGGGTCTAGCTTGTTATTCATCCGAAGGAGTGGGTCTAGTACAATCACAACCGGGGCAAGCCAAACTTGGGAGCTAAACACCAGAAGTGCCTAAATTTACCTTCGGCTTTTCTAGCCTCGGCTAGCCTAAGCAGATCTCTGGGTCACTAACTAAATCCATGATTGGGTCTATCTTTTTGGACGTGCATGTTTTAAGGTTACTATACAAACATAGATGCACAAGTGCCATATTAATCGTGATTGTTGCGGGCAAAATCAATGATTATGGGTACTGTGAATGGTCTGACGAACCATGTCTAATGAGCTATATGGGTGTGCATATTTTAATTTATAAGAGGCGGTGGATCACTTCGTCGTCACTTCAGTTAGGGTCACAAGTACTCAATTAAAAAAGAATGGCTGTGGGGTGAGTAGAAAACAGATTATTCTGTCGCTTTTCCCTAAAGCATCTCTTATTGAAAAAGCTCTTTTTACCTATTTGTGGCGTAAGCAACTTCCACCATAAGGCTCGACGGGTCGATCGATTAATAGTTAATGCGAAATCCCACTGGCCATGAGAGTTGGCCTTGTTCGCTTTCCAATGTACAAATAACTAATCCATTTCAAGGATTGTCTAGAAACTTTACACCTATGACTTGTTTTTCTTATCTTTCATAAAGTCGGCCACCACCTTAACAAAATCGGAAAATTGTCAAATTGATCGTAAAACTATTATATATATCAATTTGATTTTGAACTTTTCATTTTTGCCAATTGAATTCTAAATATTTGTATAAAATTTCAATATAATCTTTCCAGTCAATTTTTATTAAAATAGCTGACATGGTGGTGCGCCGTGTTGACCAACAATAACTAGACTCTCACATTAGCAATTTTCAATGAAAATTGACTAAAATGAAGACTGAATAAGTATAGTACAATAAGTATGGGATTAATTGTGTAATATTTCCAAATAACACCAAAGTAATTAGAGAGTTTTCCATCGAGCATTTTTAATCAAAGGAGAATCAATTACGTGAGTCTTACCATCTCTTAGTTATTTCTCTCCATGAGCTCTGTCCTTAATTATGGAGCTTAGCTAGTAACGGAAGGTAGCTTAGATATCTCAGAACTAGTTAATCAAAGCGACATATTTTTTTTCTCGACCAAAAAAAAAACAGCCACACTTTTTATTTATCTTAGATATCTCAGAACGTTTGACTTTCAAACAGGACCCTAACAAAACATTAAAATTGAGGGGACCCAAGGAAGAAGATGACCGTCCAAAGCTTTCCCACCATAACTTTTCGAGGCTTAAATTATTTTCATATTAGCATTTTTTTTCCGGAAGTGTCATACATAGAAAAATAACGAGTGACTTTTTACTCGGCATATCTTTCGTTAAAAACCAGAAAATTTATATGAAAAGAAGTTTCGAGTTAAGTTCAGCAGTCACCAGAAAATTGCAACTTACGGGAGAATTTTTGTTATTTGTAATTTTCCTTGATATTATCTTCTGGCGAGGTAAGAAGATATCTTTTCCTTCATGTGGTCACATGTATGAATTGACATGGAATACGAATAAAAGCTATAAAAGTCCATGAGCTTGGAGAAGACGTCTTTATCTTGCCTACTCCAAAGATAAGTCAGATGAAAGAGAATATATATGTGTGTGTGTGTGTGTGTGTGTGTGTGTGTGGAATTTGAATTTGGAAAGCTTTATGCTTCATGAACGTGCACTTCAACACAAACTAGGAAATTTGAGACGAGGAGAAATGAACCTTTGGATGGCTGATGAACGTATGATCTGTCAAGGAAGTGCCTAATGATCCGAAGGCCAAGAATTAGTTGGTCTTTGACCCATCTATATCTGGATACATAAAGAACTCACCAACCATTATGAGATTATTTCGATGTAGCTACATAATGTCCCAAAGATATCACAATGAGACAATCAACTAAGCGATGTGCATCCATAAGGAAGTAAAACCCAAAGACCACTGCCACGTTAGGAACGATGGATCAATGAATAGGGACCCACATGCAAGAAAAATTGAACAAAACCTACTCCGACGTTACGTTAAAAAGTCCATCCAAAACGCTTAAACTAACACGTATAGTATAGTGATCCCATTGATAAGCAACGTATGGTGCTCTAATGGATATCTTTTTTTTTTTTTGGAAAAATTGTCCAAAATGTCATAAACCTATTGCACTTTACCAATTTAATTATAAACATTTTAATTGTGACAATGGAGTCCTAAACATTTTCACATTTTTGTCACTTAGAGTTCATCTTTTCAATTTTGACCGAAAATCGTTAACATGAATGTTGGTTGCCCTACGTGGCGCGCCGATACTAACGTGAGATAATTTTTAATAATTCTTCAAAAAAATTATTAAAATTTTTTTTTTTTATTATATTTATATTTTCTTTATTTTCTTTATTTTTTTTACAACTCTAGGTCATCGCCAGACCATTGCCAGCCAATAGACAAGGGTGTTGGCCCTCACCTGGATTTAGGCAAGGGCCGAGTGCCCTTGCTAGTCGGCGGCCAAAATTGCAAAATAAATAAATAAATAAAGGAAAAATTATTAAAGTTGTCCACGTTCGCTCAACCATGTCGGATAGGAAGGCCATAATCCATGTTGATAATTTTCAGCCAAAATTAGCCGGATGGATTTAATTGGTAAAATATAAAAGGATTATAATTCATTTAGCACAATTAAGAAATTTAGGATACAATAGAATTAAGACTTTTTGAACAACTATCCTTCTCTTTGATTTCATACCCGCAATTTTTTTTTAACCTTTTCTATGGCATGATCTTACCAGATAGAGAGTCGATAACTTTTATTATTAGACTCACAAATATGCTCACTAAAAGTATACCGCCAATGATACGTGTGCGCTTTTTATTGCTTTTCATCCTTTCTATCACTTGGATCTTTCGATTTCATAGTGGGTAAGCCATCTCCATCAAACCAAAATCTTGGGGAAATAGTGCTCAGCGAGAACACCCATATATATGTACAGAGAGAGAGAGAGAGAGAGAGAGAGAGAGAGAGAGAGATTTGGTTAGGAAAAGCATGATGTGGTACAGCTTTTGGTGCCGGCCTTTTCCCTTATGGTGGAATGAGGAGACATAAGAGTCCACCATCAGACTGATTCATCAAAATCCATAAACAATGAATGAACGGGTCTTGAGGAGTTTGCGTGCGAATACTTTCGACCTAAATAACATTGACGTTCCCATGGAACAGATGGAGCATGTTCGAAATTCCACTGCTGTAACTACTTCTCTACTAATTTTATGTAAATGGGATATTGCAGTAACAGCAATTGTTCCAAGGCCTCATGAGAAGATAAAAAGAATTTTCAACTTATACACAATATTCCCTCAACTTTGGCACGTTTGCCCTCGAATTTTCAACTTCTACACAATATTTCTTGAATTCTTATTCTCCTGCTGAACAATATTCGGTAAACTCTTATTTTGTTTCCATCGTTAACTTTCCGTTCCTTTTTTTTCTTTTTCTGTTAGCATGATTGCAACGCACATGACTTTTAAGGGATAAAAGTATGTTTCCCATTTGTTTTGCTGAGAGGAATCTCTTCTTTAGGCTCAATTACAGTTAAAAAATAAAAACATGGAAAATTAAAGAAAAATAAATTCACCAAAGTACAAATAATGGAAAAGATAATATCCGTATAATATATGACAATCAAAATTTGTTAACATTAGACAAATGCAACCTAAATAAAATAACTCAAAAAAAAAACAAATTAGATGGAAAAGGAAAAGGCGGCAATAACAAAATGTTCATGAAAAATCTATAACTTGTTATGCACTTTTAAAGGGTTAATTAATTTAGATTAACAAAGTACTTAAAAAGTTATGACTTTAGTTGTTTCATGGAAAATTTGAGAAAATATTTTTCAAACAATCAATTTTCAAGAAAATGACAATATTTTTCAATATTTAGTTGAAATCTAGAAAATGAATCGGAAATTATTTTCCATCACTTGAAAAAAAAACTTACTTTTATCTTCATAAAGAGATGTACACTATCCATGCAATATGACAACTATATTTCATCTCATTAAATTTTCAATAAGGTTTATTATGATCGTAAACAATTACTTTTTCACTTTTGGAGCCTAGTCTCTGGTAGGGGTGATTGGTTCCTGATCTGGTCTCGTTTTAAAGTGAAACCAAGAACCAAACAGGAGGAAGAATTCCCAATTTTGGGAACTAAGGATTGGACTGTTTGGTCCTAAGATGAGGAACCGAACCAAACCATCCACTTTTTATTTTCCAATAAAAAAGTGGTCGTGCTCTGGACCAATTGATCCAGTTTGGTTCTTGAGCAGTCCTAATAAAACTGATCGCACATGTTCCCACGTACTAAAAAATTAAACTCCATTTGTATTTAAGTTTATTGGAGGATTTATTGCTATTAGAGACATTGCTAGGTCATGAAAGCTTGGCAACTTGAGTCTTCTTCTCTTAAGACTCTATTCGAGACATCTTTAAGATCATATGCAATTTTGTTTTAATATAAAATTAGATGGCTCTGAACAAGTCTTTTTGCATTACCATTTGTCTTGTGTTCATAGTAGTTGAACAAGTTTGTGTTGCAAGGATTTCCAATGTCATTTGCTTGAAGGTTTGATGAGTTTGTGCAAATAAGTGCACCAATTTTCGGAACACCTCCATCCTTAGTTGTTTCATCATTGTTCATTCCACCATGCAACGTTTCCTTTACTTCTTGTAAGTTCAAAAGCTCAAAAGGTCTATGCACCTATGTATTATAATTCCCAAAAATTTACTAACAACGCTAGCGAAATTTTATGCTACCATTTCCAGCTATCCTTCTTTGATCGACTATTTTGTTGGATTTTCTAATGCAATCTTAAAATATATTGATCAATTAAATTCTTACAAAAGTCCAGTTTTATCCAATTACAAAATGTTGAGTCCCTAGTGACATTTTTATAATTCAATGAAAAAATTGGGAATATAAATTTTTAGAGTTGTACAAAACGCATTTATGTTCTTTTTTATTCCGAAAATAGAAATTTTTTGCAATTACCAAACACGTTTGTCTACTTAGAAATTTATCTAGGGAATAGAAACATAAAGAACTATTTCTAAACAGAAATATTACTAAATGCACCATAATTCAGCACCATTTGTCAATGCTTATATCATCCTATAATACAATACAAACACAAACGCAAAATCAGAAAAAAAAAAAAAAGAAAGATTTAATGCATAAGAAAATCATGCTCTTTCCTGCAGAAAAGAATTGCAAGGAAGAACATAAAGATTTTCATGGAATTGAGAAATTGAATTGTGTAGGGCTTTCATCAAACAAGTTTTCTTTTACTTTTTTTGGGGGTTTTTCTTTGTTTTTGGGGGGGGGGGGTGTGAACAATTCTAGTTCGAGTCTTATGACCGCAGGTGCAATGACCAATATCCTTCCAACCATGACATTTGTGTTTGTCCTGACCTTCAAGTATTGTGTCAAATACTTAAGTGTGTTTACATCGTGGAAAATTATATGATAACGAAATGTGTTCCGTGAAAATTATTTTCAAGAAATATGATTTGTTTTTATTTGTTTGGGGTATGCTGAAAAGTATGACTAAAAACATTTTAGGTGTTTGGATCTAATTTGATGAGAGATAAAGATGAGATGATACAAAATAAGAAAATGATTTCTTTCTTGTTATAAATAGAAGTCATTTTTCCAGATCTAAATATTTTTTATTTTTATTTCATGAAAAATGTTTTTCTTTTGATTAAGTAGTTTTTCATCAATTAAATTAGTTTTCCGCCATCAAGATACTTTAATGTCCAAATTTTTTTCTTGAAAATGGTTTTCTATCGCACGAGCTGACCCGACATAAGGAAACGTTTTCCTAAACTCATAAAATATTTTTAATGATCCATCTTTACTTTGCATTAATTAACTATTAAAAAATACATAATGAGTATCCAAAATTTTGTCATCTGACCTTTTCGTTTTTGAGCCATTTTTTCCTTTCTGCTTAATTGTGTTGCTTTTTCTTAATGATTGTGTTGACTGACTCATCAATTGATGTTTTTATGCAATTAATGTATTATTTAATTTATTTATTTTCAATTTTCTCTATGTTTTTATTCTTACGGAAGTCAAGGTAAAAAGAAATTTTCTATAAAAAATATGAGATAAAAAATACATATATACCGCTTTAAAAAGTCATGTCATTGCAAAAGCTTACAGAATATATAACGGAGGATTAACAATCGTAATACCGCAAAGTTCAAGGGAGTTTTGTGTAACTTCCCCAGGAATAAATTTCCTTCTCGGCAGCGACAGAGCTAAAACGACAAGGAGCGTATCGAAACTTTCTTGGTGAAAAGTGACTGATTTTTCATGATTAACTTGTATATAAAAGAAAATAATAAATAGTAAAACTAGTTGAAAGAAGTAAAGAAAATTAATTTGGCTGAGCTATCACTTCAATTTTGGCGAGCTGAGTTATGTGTCCGGTCCTTAAGAATTATAGAGGGAAATTGTAAATCTAGTCCTTGTACTATTACACAAGTTCTGTTTTGGTCCTTGAACTATATTCCTGATACATTTAGTCCCACCAACTAAAATATCCAGCGACAATTCAAGGACAAAATTCCACTTTCCCTCTAAATGTCGACGGCACATACAACATGTACAAGTTTCTAAGAAATTAACACTTTTGGTCCTCTAACATTTAAGAATGTGTTATTTTAGTCCTTACACTTTGTTTAGTTATAAAACTAGTCCTTAAATTTTTTTTGATAAAAATATAATTTCCATCTTCACATCTTTATTAGAGATCTTAAGAAAATGTCAATTTGAAGCAAATTATGAGTTGGTGATTTTTGCGTTCACATTTAAGCCCAATTAGGTAGATTATCCAAGCAAGATTAATTCATCATATGAATAACTTAACATCCTCATTTTCACTATATATCCATATAATAGTATCTAGGACTCCCTTTTTTTTAGATAATATAACCACAGCTTTAACTCTTTATTTTATAGCTAAAATATTTTAGAAAGTCTATAAGAAACCTTCAAATTATATCATCAACAACTCTACATCATATTAATTGTAATGATTCACATACGATAGCATCCATCTTAATAAGACTTTCAGTCAGATTGGGCAAACTTGTAAATGTAGTAATTAAGAATTAATACATCATTTTAATATGACATTATCATAACATTTTGGATTAAGATGTGACAAGTGAAACTAAGTTTTTGTGGAAAATAATATGAAGACTATTATTGTAACTAAAATAAATTACAAGGAATAAAACCAAACATTTTTAAAAGCACATGGATCAAAAGTGTGATCCCTTTTTAAAAACTCATACAGATAGATGTCAAATGTCAATTTATTGGTACTAACTCAGCATCCGTCCACATGATGGAAAAATTGAATTATATCCTTAAATAGTCGTCAAAGATAAATTCGGGCACTAAATCATAACGATACATAGACCAAAAATGAATTCGACAGGTAGTATAGGGACGACTTTTGTAATTTCCCCCAATCATACCAATTGGCTCTTTGATCCTATGATAACGATAGCGGCTTGCTAGGGCTAGGAGGCAGCGATAGCTCTTGCTTGTCCCTCTCTAGCTCCATGCTCGTTTCGCAGCATCTCCATCTCGATCTTGATGAACTTTCTACATCCGCGATGCGTCTTTACAGTTTTGGAAAACGTATGTTTTGCCTACCATGTTTGAGCTTTTTGAGAGTTCAAAGCTCAAGGAAATCGATAAAGCATGTCGTTGGAAGGTTAGCTTGAAACTCAAGGAGGTTAAGGAGTGCAGTGCAGGGGGGAAGATGGTTTTTGTGAATGGTCTACACAAATTATCCACTTGTTTTCCGGGCCTAACTTACACATTTCCCAAAACTAGATTTGGAGATCTCGTAGGTTTGGGACTCCGATGGGGAAAGATAAGCAGGACACTCCAAGACAGACAGGATCATAGTCTGCCCAAAAGATTAGACCATTTCTCATGGTTGAAAGATCAAAGGAATAAGGTCGCACTAAGCTAAAAAAAAAATTCAGGCAGATACATAGCATGATAGCAGTAGCCAAACCACAGAAGCAGAGATGGTCCCGAGTCAGACGAAAGTGTCAAAACACTTGAGAATATCAGAGTTGGCAGTTATGTCATATACTAGTCCCCAATTCAAAAGAAGATCAGAGTTGAAGTACGCTTCTTCCAGAACAAGCCCAAAGGTGCAATGGCCATAAGAACCAAGTAAACCCAAACTTCACGTGCATTGCCAAGGACTTTCAAGGACATCTCATTTCAACTAAACCCAACTTAAATGTTTGTATCTTATAATCCGCCGCAATCCACCAGTCACCTTTCATTAGCCACCATAAAATCCAACCAATTCGACACTTGATGCTAGATAATTTACAAAATCATTAACAACCATGAAAAATGAGCATCCTAGTTGATTCCCTTGGATTCAACCCCACTATGGCCTACCGCAAACGAAGGCTGGAGGAAATGCATGCATTGGCTGCAGTAACACATGGATGTCTGCATCAGGTCTCGACCATGGGTTCAGGCCCAGATGGCTCTGAGCAGGATTTTTGGGATTGGCGGACAGAATTGAAAAGAATATCCTTAATAACCTAGACGAGCAGAAAGGAAACGGTCAGTACATTGCAAAATAACAAAGAGCATAAATTGAAGTCACCTATTTTGCTCAGACACTAAGCACAATCCAAAAGTCAGAATGAATGGTCACCTGTGACATTAGGCCATGCACTTGCTCTACGGTTATTTTTGCACTATCACGAGTAATCTTGGTGAGTTGAGAATCTTCCTGCAATTCAGCAAAAAGTTGTGAGCAAGATTGTAAAAGAGACGGACTAGAAAGTCAATTTCTGGGTGCTTCATGAGAAATGGTATATTTGGCCATAAATTTTTTGAACATTTAGATAAATCAATTATTTTCCCTCTAAGCTAGGGACGTATAATATGAGCATTGACCCAAAAATGGATAGGAGTGACTTTGCTCAATAAAGCAATAACTCGTCCAGACAGCCGAAATAAATTATATCCAAAATCAAGCATTATGTAAAACCTAAAAGAAAAAGGCCAGAGCAAGAAGTAATATCAGACAGCCAGCTTTGTTACAATGGACAAAACCAGGATGCCACTGAACCGTATGCTTTTTTAACGGAAATAGAACCACCAGAAATTGCATGGGATCTCATATTCATAAGAGTAAATCCATCATCATCATAAAATTGTAGAACCTTTACAGATAAGCAACAAGGAGAGCCATGAACACAGATATTGCATTGTATATGCAAATGTTACTTGCAAGGAGTTGAAAGCTAAGGGCCTATTTGGTAATGATTCTACTCCTGAAAACAATTTCTAATCAGAAATTATTTTTTTATTCTACTCTCGAGAACAATTTTTGAGTATTTGAGGTATTTGATAAACAGTTTAAAATTTTTATTCCGAGAATAGAAATGTGTTTGGTAAGAGTTTTTGATTTTTTGATTCTTTTAATTTTTAATACTTTTGTTATAATTTTCTTTTTTTCTTTTTTTCTTTTTTTTTTTTCTCTTTTCTTCTTCCCCTTGGACGCTGCCACCAGTGGTGGCCGGCAAGCAGCTGGGCAAGGTCCGACAAGCTCGCTGGAGCCTCACCAAGCTAGGGCAAGGTCCGGCAAGCTTGCCAAAGGCTCACCTAGCCACCAACAAGGCTTGGCCTCGCAGATCTGGGCGAGGCCAAGCCTCCCTGGTGGCCGACCTCGCCCAGGCAGCGCGAGGCCGAGCCTCGCTGGTGGCCGAGCAAGGCTTGACCTCGCCCAGGTGGCGCAAGGCCAAACCTCGCCAGTGGCCAGGCAAGCCAAGCCTCGCCTTGCCCAGATCTTGCCAACCGGCACAAGGCCAATCCTCACCTCACCTCGCCCAGATCTCGCCAGCCGACGCGAGGCCAGGCCTGCGTCGCCTGGGTGAGCTCGAGCATTGTCGGGCTGGGTGAGCTTGCCGGACTTTGCCCTAGCCTAACAAGGCTCCGGCAGCTCACCAAACCTCGCCTGGCTGCTCACCAATGGCAACCCAAGGGCGGCAATGGGGTGGTGATGGGGTGGTGATGGGTTGGGAGGAGGAACAGGAAGAAGAAAGGGAAGGGAAATAAGAAAAAGAGAGAAAAGAGAGGAAAAAATTGATTCTCAAAATTGTTCCTAGGAGCGATAAGCAACTTTTTTTTTATTCTCGATTCTACTATAAATCTATTCCCATGAACAAATTTGTTCTCAGGAACAAAAATTTACCAAACAAATTTCTATTCCAAATCTGTTCCCAGGAATAAAATAACAGAATCAGTTGTTCCCCCAAGAGTGTTACCAAACAGGCCTAAGTCCCCAAAAGGGTTTTCACAATCATGGGAAAGCTAAGTCCTTGGGGGAATGACTCATGAAAACATTGTATATTGATCATTCCAGATAACTTTACCAACAAGATCATGGGAAATCATAAGGATTTCCACATCTACCGTGGGAAGACAAAGCCAAAAGCTAAGAACTGAAACCCAAAAGAAAGACTGGAAGTTTGCAATTTTTCAAGAAGCCACTCTTCAGATGTCTCTGAAATCCTTTACCTTTTATATTGATCATGCAGGTTATGTTGAACAAGCTAAAACATAAAATCGTCAAAGGAGGTCCGAATTTGATGTTCTTTCCATTCAATGAATCCCTATAACATGCTTCATGTAAACTGAAGTTCTCATAATTTCATCCTACGTTCAGCAAATTCTCAAGTCCCATTCTCTTTCTAACAGCTGATTCACAACCAAAAACTGGTTTCCATGCCCATCTAGCAGCAGAAAAGGCCTGCTTTATGTCATTTTCTAGGGTTGCCAGTGCAGTAGTAGACAGAATCTCAACATTATATCTTCTCTCATTGACAAAGAAAATCATAAAAATATCATTCCAAGTTACTTAGAAGGCCCCAACCATAACATAAAACAGTAAATTAATACTTTCAACAGCACCCTAATGCTTAAATAGAAGGGCCACAATTGATTCAGGAGCTTGGTAGAAGTTTGTAATCCATGAACATAATAAGAACATAGTGACAACAGAAAACCCAAGCAAGAGCAATGTTTAGTAAGACAGCAAGAAAAGGATAAGTGAAAGCAATAATCACCTCTTTCTTTCTCTGAGGAGGTGCTATCAATGGCCCAAAGCGAGTATGTGCCAACTGATTTTCTGCTTGCTCCAGCTTTTCAGCTGCATAGCCAACGAAAATCAATTTACTTGACTAATGAAAGATCTAGAAACAAACGAATTAACCTCATGTTATTAATCAGCCAGAGAGAAACTAGAAGAAGAGATACCTAGATCAGAAATCTGACCAGCAACGTAGTCTCCATTTCCTAATAAGGGTGAAGATGAAAGAGTGTTCACCCAGTACTTGTTCCACAACAGATCCAGGAGGTGGGAATCAAGTGAGGACTTAAAATAAGTGATATCAAGAGCATAATACTGCAGAAGCAAATACGGCAAGAGTTAAAGCAGCAGCACAACACAGGCTCCAAAAGTTGAAACTGAAGAAAAACTTGGGAACCTGTTTACAGTGCACGCCAAAGTCCTCGATTTTATTTAGAGGAATAGTTTGATACTCGGAAACAGGGTCATCCAGAGGCTTATATCCTTCTGGATATGTCCTGAATGCCCCAATCTCCACTTTGCCCGCAGACACAGTCCTCGTCGGATCAATGACAACAGCCAAAAAGGGTTCTTGAAACTGCTGGTTGAGCATTTGTGTCGAAACATCAATGCCAGAGAGCCAGCACCCATATCCAGGATGCGAATGGTACCATCCAACAACATTCTCCAATCTCCCAGCCTAAATACAGAATTCACTACTTTGCTTTAAAAATCAGAATGAGTACTGCTACCATCTCAGGCTATCACATAATTCAAAGCAAAAGCATCGCCAGCAAAAGACAATAGAAAGCATATAACAAAATTAATGCAATACTCAAAAACCCTCTTTTTTCCTTAACACCCTTTAATGAATACAATAAGCTAACAAGCCCCATTTTCAGAAAACAACCTTCTCTAAAAGATTCCTGATTAGACGATCTGATACCGAAAACTAGGGCTCGAGGGAGGGAGAGAGAGCAAGACGAACAGCCAAACCTGCTTGTTGGTCTGCGAGTAATCGACCATGTACTCGTACGCATCAGCCTGGGCGTTAACCCTAGTCTCGGTTCCCTCGACGGGCAGGGCGAAGGCGTCCATGACGATGATGGCGTCGCCGTCGGTCTTCCCCTGCATCAGGCCCATGACCTCGATGGTCCCGCCGGAGCGGGCGTGGACGACCATCTTCAGGAGGGCGAGGGCGGAGATCTTGACGCGCTTGAAGTAGTGGGGGTCGTTGGACCAGGGCTTGTCCTGCTGGAACTTGGCCTGGGCGGCCTCGTCGTAGAAGAAGATGGAGTCCGACTGGGCGTACTTCGACGGGTCGCCGGCGACGGAGCCGGCGCCGGTGGTGGAGAGGATGTTGTTCTCGAGCTCCCATGTCTTCTGGGCTATGGCCGCTTGCGAAGCCAAGGCGTCCATGGCTTTCTCTCTCTTCTTGAGATTTTGATTCGAGTATGATGAAGAGACTGTATAAGAAGAGGGGACTGAGGACTCGATTGAAAAGATGTGGAAAGGAAGGGGGACTGTAGGTCGGAGGGAGGAAGGGAGGGGGGCCAAAAAGAAATTTTCAATAAGTTTAAATGGGCGAGACCAACCAAAAAAAAAAAAAAATCCAACCTCGTACCCTGAAAAATCTTCAACTTTAGTTTCATGAAAAACCTTCAATTTTAGGTTATGTCCTAATTTTACTGTAAACTTTTTTTGTCTCCTTAAAAACACTCGACTTTTTAGGTCATATCCTAATTTTATCTTTAATTTTTTTATATCATAAAAAATCCTCAACTTTAAATTCAGTTTCAATTTTACCATTATCTCATAAAAAAATCACAACTTTAGGGCCAACCCTCACTGTAATTTTATTCACTTTTAAAGGATCATCAACTTTTATTTAAACCCCAAGTCTACTCCATTAACTTTTCCATCAAAATCAGATTTTGCATTCATCGATCTCTTATTCTTCAGAATGTTCCATCTCTCACAGTCATAGAGCTTGCACTTGGATGCTCAAACATCTTATGTTTTAAAGTTTTCCATCCTCGATTGTTAACAAAAAATCTTAGCCAGAGGGTCAATATAGGTAGATTTGTGACTCAAGTAAGAGTTTTTAGTTTTCAAGAGTATAAAAATTTTACAGAAAAATTGAGATAAGACCTAAAGTTAGGACTTTTCATAGAACAAATATATATATAGAATTAGGACAAGATTTAAAGTTAAGGGTTTTTTATTAGACAAAAAAGAGCTTTAGCAAAATTAAGACTAGACTTTCATATGGGGTTTTTTTCTTAGACAAAAGATAAAAGTGTGACAAAATACTAAAATTTGAAGTTTTTCAAGGTATTAAGCCAAAAAATCCTAAACAATTACCGCTATTAAATTCTATAATATTTCATCAAAATTTGCAATTTTGTCATTCGAGTTCTTTCATATTAGCTAGTTCTTGCAAGAATAAAAATGACTATGATTGCCCCAAAATTCAGGATAATAATAATACAAGTATCATAACTTTTTGTACAACACTCAATTGAATGTAAATATTTACTTAAAGGGAAAATGTCACCAAAAACTCTAAATTATGTCCTCTCTAACAATTTTACCTTGAACTTTTTTTTATGTCACCAAAAACCCCAAACTATGCTACTTGTGACAATTTTATCCTAAACTATATCACTTGCGACAATTTTACTCCGAACTTTTTTTTGTGCAACTAAAAATCTTAAACTATGCCACTTGTAACAATTTACCCTAAATTATATCACTTATGACAAATTTATCCCAAAGTTTTTTGGGTTGAATGGCATTTTTGTCATTTTCTATTTTTTTTCGCTTGGCAAGAAGTCGGCGAGATTGCCCTCGCTGACATCGGAGTCGAGCAACCCTCGACGTTGTTGGGCGAGGGCCGCCTAGGCTAGATTAGGCTCGGGCAGCCCTCACTGAACACTAGCGAGAGTCACCCTCATTGGATCTGGCTTGGGCAGCCCTCGGTCAACACCGGTGAGGGCCACCTACACTTGGGCAAGCCTCACCACCTTCAAGCTAGGGTCACCCAAGCGTGGGCGGCAAATCCGACAAGTGCACTTGGCAAGGACCGCCCAAGCCAGATCCGATGAGGGCCACCCTCACCAACACCCTCATCGGCTTCCCTTGGTCGAGAGAAAAAAAAAAAAAAAAAAGAATAAAAAAGGATGAAAATGCCCCTCAATCAAAAAGTTTGGGGTAAATTTGTTACAATTGGCATAGTTTTAGATTTTTAATAGCACAAAAAAAGTTCAAGGTAAAATTATCACAAGTGGCATAATTTGGGATTTTTAGTAACATAAAAAAAAAAATTCATGGTAAAATTGTTACATAGGGTATAGTTTAGGATTTTTGGTAACATTTTCCCTTACTTAAATACCATAACTTTCAATTAATCAATTGAGTGCCAAACCTTTTTATAAGCATCCACCTCAGTGTCAAAATCCAACATGACATGACACTTGTAATGAGTGTTTTCAAATAGTTATGACACTTGAAAAGTTATGTTATATTCAAGTGATAAGAAAAAAAAAGTTATCACATTCAATAAACATTATGTATAAATTATGGCATTCAAATGATCAAAAAAAATAAAAATTATAACCCTCAAGTGAGCATCATAAAAAGTTGTAACATTTATGGTATCATTTTCCCCTAAACTTCCTTCAATCTTTTCAATCTAATCCTTAAGGAAAACGTCCTCCGTTGATTACATTAAAATGGTTTTAGACAAAGAATACCAATCTAATTCTATTAAAAGAAGTACTTTCATCTCATGAGGGATCAAAAGAGATAAAACTACCCAACGGATATATTCATGATGTTTAAAAGCTACCTTCATCGATTTAATCATAATTCATTCCAATGATACCCAATCTTTTGTCGAAAGAAAACGTCAGTTTGTAAAAACCATCGAAAGCCCTCTTTTAGTCTAACATGTTGGATCTTCATCAAAGAATACCAAACATGTTAATGTCTTATCCCTATTCTAACGAGTCATACTTCACGTAAAGGCCGTCTTTCATACCGCTACTCTCTTGAACAGAACTGATCGATGCCGTGTATCTTGCACATTAATCGAATTCTCCCAATGGCACTCCCGAGAACCCTACTTCTTGGCCGCCTTACTCATGCTGTATCCGTGGTTGTCTATTGGTAATTCTTCCAAGGGAAAGACGACAAGATAGCCGGATGCGACGCCGATTGAAGCACATCAGCAGGATGCGGCGACCGAAGCTCAATTCTGCGATTCAAAGCAACGGAAGGACGAGCAAGGAGGAGGAGATAGGCGACTCGGTTTTAATATAAAAAATCTGGCATGGATTCATTTTTAATATAAAAAATGCCAAGTCAGATAAAATAATTGATTATAAAAGCTCGTTTTTTGTTTGTTTGTAACTTTTGACATTTCTAATATTATTTTAATCTCAAAAACTCTCGAAGTCCATCCATGGCATCTTCATAAGAGTTGCAGCTCACGAAGTGCTGATTATGTCACACTATAATGAGAATCACCAGCCGTGAGCAATAGATCGCGCCGCAAGAAGCAAGGCTCTGCATCGGGGTACTACCTCCACGACCTGCCTTCCCCCTAGTGCAACTTGGTCCTCAAGGAGGTCCTCGGCAAAGGACGCTTCTTCAAGACGATCCAGTGCAAGCACGATGATGGATTGGTCCTCTTTAAGTACGAGCCCGTTGACAGCATTGACCTTGGGAGTACGAGCACCAGCTGCTCAACATCAAGGAGACTTTCCGCACCATTGATCGCCGGGAGGTCAAGGTTGATCGTGCGGACGATCTGGACGAATGTGGGCACAGTGGAAAGGTAGTGTTAGGGTTTTGCGGCAGCAAATATAGTCGCGACGAGTGAGCAGACTGAGGAGAGAAAGAAGAGAGAAGAACGATTCTGAGAGATGGAAAAAGAAGGACAAAGAGGGTGACCTGTTTTGCTAGGTTAAATGGGTTAAATATGGATTACAAGCAAACCCATCATTATCTCCAATTGGGTTTGGAGACTGTCGACTAATGCAGGAGTGATGGAGAATTTTTTTGAGTAAGTAAAGGTTTTTGTATCTAATTTCTTGTCATTAATATGGCCATATCATGATGCAATCCACAAAGGTTATTTTTAGATACATCTACATGTAGAACCCTTCAAACTTAGGACATGCAGCTTGCTCAATTGAGATCTACTTTATGTTTTTGACAAGGCCATCGTATGTCTCTTTAACCTCACCATAAAAGTTCTTCATTGAGAAATTTGGATGTCTACTTTCTAACTTCTCTTGCATCATGGATGGTTTACTAAATTGGTTTTCTGGGAAATTTGTTTATCAATATGTGTTGACTACAACTGACGGCCATTGAAAAAGAAGCATATCTCTCTCTCTCATTACAGTTGAATGGTTTGTTCTTTAGGATAGATTTTCAACCAAAGTCTTGCTTTTTTTTTCATCATCAAGTTATGAACTTTATTCTAGAAAGAATAGCTGATAGTTTCAGAAAGCTTTATCCACGATAATAGTATTATTTGAATGTTCAAACTGCTTAATAATGTCTCAGTTTTGTAGGTGGCACAAACCAAAATAAAGAATTCTTCCACGTGTCCCACTGTTTAAGGTTGCTGATATGAAACTCTTTCTCCCCCTTTGTTCAGTGGTGGGAAAGAAATCAGGTTCATTTTGGTATTTTTGAGAGCCAAATATTTAAATCGGAGTAAATATGTCACGGCACATTAGTTTGATTTTTTTTTTAAAATTATATTAGCCCTTCTAATTTTTTGTAAATTTTGTAGTGCTCATATATTGAATTTTATTTATCATGAAACATTCAATACTTTTCAAAAGTATTCAAATAATTCGAATATTATTATGTAGAATCATATGTATTAATTTTTTCATAATTTTCTGAAACTTAAAATATCGTTTTTTATTTTTTAATCTTTTGAGAGAAAGGCAGAAAACGAGCCCTAAATTGCGTATTTCTAAGTAAAAAAATTATTAACCACGTGGACAAGTTAGCTACTAATATTAATTAGGCTGAAAGTTACTCTCTTTTTTTTAATTGAAACTTATGAATCACTCTAAAAAGAAATTATTGGTTTCAGTCTCGCAGATAAATGCATATTTTCTCCAATTAAAAAACTTACAAGTTGGGGTGAAATTTAATTCGGTTAAGAAGTTACTAACCAAATCATCATATGGAAAGTTACTAACCACTTCCAATTTGGCTGGCTTCAAGGTAATAATGCCTCTGGTGGTGAGCACCAGCTGATGCACAATTTCATTATTTCCTGACACTCCCAGGCACAACAAATATCGAAACGACTCTTACCATCTCATGACGATGACGATGACAATGACGACGATGATGATGACAATGGATGATGATGATGATGACGACGATGACGACGATTATCTTCTTATTCTTCAAATCTTCTTAAACATATAGGTTTAACCAAAAGACACCTTCCACCCGAAACTTTCATTGTTTGTTCATTTTGGCTACACAGTCGGAATCAAAAGCTTGTAGTGCCTCCGCAATGCCAAGATGCGCCATGAGAAGCCATACATGGCTGAGAAGCTCTCCTCCTCTGCTCAGGCCCTCGCAGTGTTTGTGGCCTTTGCATCGGTAAGCTGCGTATATCAGCAATCGTGCCCAGACCTTGCTGATCAAGCCCCATTTCTCGTCGAAGGCCCCGATTTTATTCAACTGTATTGCAAGATGGCATGCATCAAACAGCGCCGACCTGCTTTTGCCACCACCTCTTTTCTGGGCGGATTCGAGCAGATCATGGTAGAATTCGCACAGATCGCGCGACTTTCTTGACTTGTGCCCCTTTTCACAGGCTTTAACACCGGTGTGGAAATGTTTCTCTCTTTCTTGAATAATTTGGTTGCCAACTTGATGACGACCGATGGGATGTTGTTCTCTGGTTTCCCTGCTAGGCTCCCCTGGAGGGCCTTCTGAGTGTCAACCTCGAGTGACTTCAGAGGGTCGACCAAATCATCTTCGTATTGGCTCACCCCTATCCCTGTTGGCAACATGGAAGGATGGACTTGTAAAAGATAGAGCATGTACCGAGAGATCAACTTACTCTTCTTGTATTTTGTGTTTTTTTCAGCGGTGATCGAATGCCCCTTGTCACGGTCCCTGTAGTAGCAAACCTCAGTGGCAACGTGCCAAATGAGGATGATCTTGTCGAACTCTGCTTGCACACTCCAGACCAGGCCTTCACCCTGTGAACTCTTCAGTACTTCGCTCACACACCAGAACAGATATTCACCTTTCGACTTGTACAGTCCTTCGGCCCACTTTAGGTCGAACCTCACCTCCCTGTCGCCCCCTTCCAGCTCAATACTCAACTCCCTGATGGCCTCCCCCTTCTTCAATCTGTTGTTCTTTTTCAGAATTTCGACCGTCTCCTTCAAGTGACCGGAGATCCATTTATTGATGTCTTTATTGAACTCTTTGTGACGGACGTAAAAGATCACCGACTTCTCATGAAACTTGGAGAGCCACCGATGCTTGAGGAAGATCCTGTGTATTTCCCGATGGATAATCTGTAGAGGCTGAGCTGGGCCACAGAATTCGACCATCTTCGGTCCCCACGGAAATGGAGAAAAGCCATGGCGGACGAAATTGCAGATCTCCCGAATCCCTGAGGCGGCCAGTGGTCGACCCAATCGGATGAAATTGCTTGAAGAAGCGAGTAAGTCTCTAAAAGTATAGCCACACTTATCAGCAAGAAACTTATCCAGATGTCAACTTGGGGGTAATCCTTCTTATACTGTAAGGAGAAGAATACCAACACGGCACACGGCACGGAGAGACTGACGACCCAACGAATGATGCCCCAAGCACAGTTCAGCAACGGTGCCTTGGTGTAGAGCAGATTGTACATGAACCCCAGTTCGATCTCCACTATACGAAAAGCCGCCGTCGAATCCGTCACAACAAGGTCCATGAACATGTTCACATTGAGGTTCAGTTTGTCAATGTTGACGATCAAGCCCACGAAGAGAAGCTTGAAGATCTTGAACAACTCAGAGGCTTTGGACTGCTCCGTTATCCTGAGATCTATGGAACCGAAATTAGGAAGTGGAAGCATCGAATCTCGAATTCGACCTTGGCTCGCCAAGTATAGGCACAATGTCCTCTCTGCATATTTGATGAACCCCACCAGGATAATACCTGCCGCTAGTATAGATAGTGGAGACCCTGCCAAGGCCATAAAGTAAATGTGACCAGCTATTCCTACCTGGACGCAAAGCCGCACCAATTGCCTCGGCCATAGCTCGTTGTCCTCCAGGGCATAAGCAGTGATCGTGTCTGGCCCGCCCAAGTGGAGGAGGAGGAACGGCGCCCAGAACGCTATGATCTGGCTCTTCGGATCGATCTCCCCTTCATTTCCTTCATGTTGGTCAGGCAGTTCGACATGACGCCGAGCGTGAGAGTCACAATGGAGTCGGCCAATAGGTACATCGTCCAGACCACGACTCGGATCCATACCCTGAAAATGGATTTCCTCCGACTGGCCTGAGTGGCAAGGGTCAATTGGAGGAACAAGCTGAGGAGGACGAGTAACCGCAGCTCCCACTCCTTCCACAGATCACGAGCGTTTTGGTGGATCAGCAAATTTCCCATGGTTGAACTCGAACTGATGGCACCAAAAGGCTCTACGATCCGGCACCTTCTCAAAGGGCGGTCAAAAATTATATATGGAGAGTAAGCAAAGGCAAACCAGCATTACCTTTGAATTTGCCTCGGCATTATCCTCAGAACTGCCACCATTTTATAAGCATTACTCGGGATAATAAAGAAGTTCAAAAGCACCATTTACACTGCGTAACATTACAAGGTAAGAAAAGGCAGTACCCATTCCGAAAACACCCAATAGAGTACTCGTGGCACCACTTTTGGATGCATAATTGTCAAGTAATTTTATGCATTTGCCCGAGACGGAAGTTAAGTGACAAAATTAGCTTCCAGGATTCGCACTAGCACAAGTATGATCTACTTTAAGGGAGAAGATCGGAATATGGGCCAACAATTAAAGTCTGATTTCTGAGTTACTGCTCCAAATTGAAATACAGTGAACTTCACTCTCACCACTGTGATTTTCACACTTTGTTCGGCACATATCACCAGCCTATTGTAGAACATAGAAATCACCTATTTAGCTTGCTTAATGTCACAAAAGGTCAAAACAGGATGATAAATGCTCACTCCAAATTGAATCAATTCCAAAGAATCGAGTCGAGTGTTTCGATTCCAGTAAACAAGAATATATTTCCTTGAACCCTATCCTTCATGTCAAATCCGTCAATATAGTCGTCATCATGATAAAACATTGAATTAGAGTGCATATATCTCGCACCACATCGCTGTCAATTGATGCAATTTATGACCACCATAATCACTACTCGTCAACCATGTCTAAACAATTGGCATGCGGTGTGCAACACTAGCCGAAAATTTTCTCCATCTATACAGAAAATTTCACAAGGATGCATGTGGTGCATGACAGTCGCTAAACATTTTGATCTTCCACGTGCTACCTTGCCAAGGATAAGTGGCCAGCAGCCCACCTCTAGCTTAACTTATCTAAGCCCTTAACATTGCAAGTCAAGGCTTGAAATATCTGACTAAGAACTTGCAAAAGCTTCAAAGTCCAAGAATTCATAACCTCATACTAAGTTTTCTTTTCCCTACTAGGAAAAGAATAGTACGAGTGCCACAATTTTGGCATGATGCTAAGTTTGATGTTATGACCTTTCAAAATCATTGAAGTGTGGAAAAAGATCACTTAAGTGAAGTGATTGTAGGAAAATCTAATGTGACTCACTGAATTCACTTAAATGGAAGCTTTAAAAAAAATGGGCACTGAAGTGATTAATCATTTTAATAGTATATTGATCCTTTATCATATTGTTGCCCTCAATTGTTTAAAATTCCAAATTTTACAAAGTGATATCTAAGCTAAAAGCAAAAATCACAAAGTAAATATTCTAACTGTCCCACTATTTTCCTTTATGTTGTTAGACTCCAAAAAGTAAAATCATGGAACAAACATTCTCTAAAAATACTTTTTTAAGCAAGTAATATTGCCCCTTTGTAGTGACTTTAAGGTTGGCCTAGACAATGTCAGAGTGGCCGCGTGGCCAAGCCAAGCCGGGTGGTGCTGCTTGTTTCGGCTGTCGAGGCCACAAGAAGCAAGGGCAACCGAGAGGGAGTCGGGTTAGAGCGATGGTGGATGCAGGCACAATGTCCTCTCTGCATATTTGATGAAGATAATACCCGCCGCTAGGATAGATAGTGGAGACCCTGCCAAGGCCATAAAGTAAATGTGACCCACTATTCTTACCTGGACGCAAAGCCGCGCCAAATGCCTCAGCCATAGCTCGTTGTCCTCCAGGGCATAAGCAGTGATCGTGTCGGGCCCGCCCAAGTGGAGGAGGAGAAACGGTGCCCAGAACGCTATGACCTGGCTCGTTGGATCGATCGTCCCCTTCATTTCCTTGATGTTGGCCAGGCGGTTCGACATGATGCCAAGCGTGAGAGTCGCGATGGAGTCAGCCAATAGGTACATCATCCAGACCACGACTCGGATCCATACCCTGAAAGTGGATTTCCTCCGACTGGTCTGAGTGCAAGGGTCAATTGGAGGAACAAGCTAAGGAGGACGAGTAACCGCAGCTCCCACTCCTTCCACAGATCACGAGCGTTTTGGTGGATCAGCAAAAATCCCATGGTTGAACTCGAACTGATGGCACCAAAAGGCTCAACGATCGGGGTACCTTCTCGAAGAACGGTCAGAACTTATACATGGAGAGTAAGCGAGGCAAAACAGCATTACCTTTGAATTTGCCTTGGCATCATCCTCAGAAATGCCACCATTTTATAAGTATTACTTGGGATGATAATCAAGTTCAAAAGCACCATTTACATTGCATAACATTACAAGGAACAAAAAGGCAGTATCTATACCAAAACACCCGACAAAATACTCATGGTACCACTTTTGCGCGCATAATCATCAAGTAATTTTATGCATTTGCCCAAGGTGGAAGTAGAGTGACAAAATCATATTCTAGGATTCGCACTAGCACAAGTATAATCTAATTTAATGGAGAACATTGGAATATAGACCAATGGTTAAAGTCTAGTTTCTAAGTCACTACTCCAAATTGAAATCCAGTGAACTTTACTCTCACCATTGTGATTTTCACACTTTGTTTGCCATGTATCACTAGCCTAACGTGATTCATGTGAAATATAGAAATCATCTATTTAGCTTGCTATGACAAATAAAGTTACAAAAAGCCAAAAGAGGGTGATTAGATGCTTGCTCCAATTTAAAGTAATTGCAAAGCATGGAGTCAATCGCTTTGAATCTAGTGAACAAGCATACTATTTCCTTGAACACTAATCTCTACATCAAATCCATGAATAAAGTCATCACCATGATAAAAAAGTCGCACAGGAGAGTGTGTATCTCACACCACACCACCATTAGCTTATGTGATTTATGACCACCCTGATCACAACTTGTCATCCATGTATGAACAATTGGCATGTGGTGTGCAACACTAGTTGAAAAAATTTCTCCATCTATTCACAAGGATGCATGTGGTGCATGACGATCGCTAAACATTTTGATCTTCCAAATGCTGCCTTGCAAAGGACATATGGCCAGTGGCCCACCTCTGGCTTAACTTAACTAAGACCTTAACATTGCAAGTCAAGGCTTGAAACATCCAACTAAGAACCTGCAAAAGCCTCGAAGTCCAAGACTTTATAACCTCAAACTAAGTTTTCTTTTCTCTCCTAGGAAAAAAAAATTACAAGTGCCATAATTTTTGCATGATGTTAAGCTACAACCTTTCAAAAATCATTGAAGTGTGAAAAGCGATCACTTAAGTAAAGTGATTGTCAAAAAATCTAACGTGACTCACCGAATTACTTAAATGGACACTTAAAAAAAATAGCACTAAAGTGATTGATTATAAAGTTTCAACAATATATTGATCCTTTAATCATATCGTTGCCCTGAATTTTTTAAAATTTCAGACTTTACAAAGCAACATCGTGAACCAAAAGCAAAATTCACAAAGCAAATACTCTAACTCGGCCTCCATTTTCCTTTATATTGTTAGACTCGAAAATGTAAAATCATGAAGCAAACATTCTCTCAAAATACTTTCATTTAAAATTATAAAGGTCTATTTTTAAGCAAGTAAAATTCCCCGTTTGTAGTGATTTCCAGGTTGCCCCAGGTAGTGTCGAATTAGCCACGCGACCAAGCCCAAAGGAGTGATGGCGCTCATTTCAGCCGTCTCCATCGAATCCAGGAGGAACAAGGGCAACCAAGAGGGAGTCAGGTTTGACTCGGGTTGGGTCATCGGTTTTGGCCAACCAGGCCCTTTTGGGATTTAGTTCGTGGGCTGGGCTTAGGTTTACTGTAGTTAGTGAGCCTGGGCCTTTTATAATACAATCACAGGTTTATAAATTTTCACATTTTTGTTGTGCATATCACAGTCAAAAAATTTTATTAGTTGTCTTTTATATGCATATACATCTTATAAAATGATCGAATGAAACCACCAAAAACACCTATTTAAAGCCTTTTGGAGAATATCATAGTTGCATTTCCATTCATGAAACATCAAAAAATGGAACCTAATTATATCAAAACTTTGCAAAATAAGATTTTTTTTTTTGAAAATGCCATTGAAATTTCATTATCTTGGATTGGAAAAAATTAATATCATTTGCAATGTTTTTACGAACAATATCAAGATGCCTCAATGTGCATAGCTTTTTCATGTCAATATTTTCAATGTTTTTCTAAACACTCTTATAACATTTTACATGCTTAGTGTCAAAGCATATCGCCAATTGTAATGAAAAAGACAGATTTTTGATATTATAAATTTAGAGACTTGATGTATATTTTAAACTAACAAAATAAAAATATAAAAAAAATTCATCAAGAACGTGAACTTTTGATATATGAGTGATGAAAAAAAGATAAATTTTTATAAGAGCAATGATGCAGAAGAAACTATTTTATTTTCTAAGTAGCAATAAGTTTAAATTTGATGAATAGCCATAAACAAAAACAAGCATGTGACATTCCTAATTATGACAATTAGATTTTGCACAAAAAATAGAAAAATTGAATAAAAAAAGGAAAGTAAATAAATTTGAAACCACTACTTTAGATTGCAATTGAAATTGAGGACAATATTGTATTTTTAGTGAAAATAGGGATGGATTTAGTTAGGGTAGCTCTATTTTCACTTTAAATTGCAATTGAATAACTAAGGGCAACTTTGTCTTTTAATGGAAATAGGATGGATTTAGTTATTTAATGGGTGAAAATAACACCATCCTTTAGTTATATAGAGAGTGAAGATAGTGCCGCCCTAATTTTTTTTTTTTAGAAAATGTAAAAAAAAAAAAACAATTAAAAAAAAAACTATCTAAAAATTCCAAAATTCCAAAAAAAATTTATCTAAAATTAGGAAGAAGCTTAGAGATTAGATTTTGAGAAGTTTTCTTTTAAAACATGCAAAAATCTTTGATAAAAAAATTGCACTCAAAACTAAACAAGCTTTTAAAACTTTACAATAAGATTTTGAATGTTCTTAGAAACAAACATTAGGTTGTTGTTTGCACATTTATATTAATATTTGCTTGCACATTTTCAATATATTGATTGCTATTTCCTTTTAGCCTAGTTAGTGATTCACGAGAAGTTTGCTTGAAAATTTTGGTAGGTGATTGAAAAAGGTCAAAGTCCCCAACCTTGATTCTCTTATTGCATAAGAAATTTTTTTGCCTCACTTGGTTTCTAATTAACCACAATAGGTTAGTGGCAACTCCTTATTTGAATATCATCATAGTGTCAATTTGACTAAACATTGAATATCCCAACGTTGCGCAAGGTTTGGGCTTAGGAGAGCTCACACATAATTGAGAGCCATAGGTCGGCCTTTTAGGCCACACCCTTAAATCGATGCTTTTTCCTCTCCTGAAGGACAAGATAGGCCATGACGGCTTGGCGACTCCACAGGAGACTAGAAAAAAAAAACTCTTAGTGAACTTAGGCTGAAATTTATCTTACTCAAAATATTTTTGCTTGGCAACAAGGATACCGGTACGTCACTAACGTGAGTGTTAAATGTTCTTGCAATTGAGAGTTATAAGGAAATGAGTAATTGTTGACCACTTATATTGAGGGTTTGGAGTTCGGTAATGAATGTTTATTTTTTGAGCTTTTGAAGTGGTGTTTGTTTATAAATTACTATGCATGCATTTATTGCATTACATTACACTTTAGCACCCATAATCTGCCGACCGCATAGTTTACCTAGGATTGTATTGAGGTGAATACCACTCTGACTACAATTACGTAATATGAGTCACCCATCAAATCATCTTGTTTTTTATTTAATTTGACTTTAGCTCTAAACAAAAATTAGTTTGTTTCTAGTCATTTTTAGAAAAATTTGCTTAACAACATTTGATCACAACATTGTCCTTCATTCAATTTTCAAGCCAATTTTCAGATTCTAAGTTGAAGGTAAAAATCCCCAATTTTAGGCCTAACTAAGGATTTTGGTCTTCTCTTCATGATTTGCACAATTAAATCACCAATAAGTCCATTTTTTTAGAGGCAACTCAAATCCAATATCAATTTTAACTAATTCACATGAATTCAGATTTATTTGATCAATTTAGATAATCCAAGGTATGCAAAATCAAGCTAATTTAGTCCAATTGGTGCAATTCAAGTTGATTCATTCTAAGCTATGGTTTAATTTGATCAATTGAGTTTCGATTTGACAATTAAACCTCAATTTCATTTTGGGGTTTGATTCATGCCATCATATGAAGATCAATTTGAGTGCATTAGAATGTCTTAAGCTCGATTGATTGAACAAATTGAATTCTCTTTAAGTCAATTGGATTCAATTGTAATCAAATTGACAATTGGGAACAAAAATTGCAAAGATTGCATCAATTGAGTGAAAACCCCCAATTTATGCGAGACAATTCAATTGAGATAAATTGATATAACTCATAAGGTAATTAGACCAAATCAATCTAATTGAGATGTTGTTACTATGTTTAATTGAGTCAATTTAATTGAATTTGGGTTGTTTTCTTTCAATTTAGCTCATTTGTTTGATACCTTATCAGAAATTATTTGCAATTAGGTCCTTCAGGGACTAAATTGCATAAGTTTTAATTAGGGGACTAGCTAAATTGGCCTAAACCGGTTTGAATTAGTTGAATCGACTAGATCGGTGAAAATATGTAATCCGGCAAGAATGCTGAATTTCAGCCATTTTCTAGCCACCTCAAGCTATATAGAACCACAATCGGCCAACCCCCATGTGCAAATTACATAATTGTCCTTTGGTAAAATACCAAATTGCCCCTAGAGCCATTTCACTTATAAATGTCATCAAATTTAAGGTAATTAAAGCATTCTTTTGATGATTAAGGCTGGGCATAGTAAACATTTTGTTTCTGTTTCTGGAATAGATTTTTATTCCAAACCTATTTCTAGAACAGAATTCCGTTTGGTAAAACAATTTCAGTTTTCTATTTCTGGAACAAATTTATGTTCCAGAAATAGGTTTGGAACATAAATTAGAAACAAATTTTTTTTACTTTTCTGTTTCTGGAACAGAAATAAGAAATTATTTTTCTCTCTCTTCTCAAAAAGGCTGTCATTCACGTCTCAAGGGGGCTGTTCTACCAAAAAAAGGCCGTCCTTCACGTCTCAAGAGGGTTGTTCTACTAAAAAAGGCTGTCCTTCACGTCTCAAAGGGGCCGTTCTACCAAAAAACGACCGTCCTTCACGTCTCAAGAGGGTTGTTCTACTAAAAAAGGCTGTCCTTCACGTCTCAAAGGGGCCGTTCTACCAAACCCTAATTTTTGCCTCCTTCTGCATTTCCTTCTTCAACCTCAAGGTAGGTCGACACCTCCCTCACTCACCTCGACACTGTCGTCAACGCCTCTTTCTCGCCTCGACGCTATTCTCAAATAAACAGAACAAAAACTAGATAGGCATGTGCGAGCTCCTGGAACTGGATGGTGGCTTCTTCTGGGGACAGGCCAAACTGGATGAGCTTGTCCGGGTGGCACTGGAGGGTGAGCTTCTTGTAGGCGACACGTATTTCCTTGGTGAAAAGGGGGAGATTCGCGGAGCAGCAATAGCTTTTATGGCCGCCGGTCGCTAATCCGAGATGCCGCTCAATCAACTCCTTCGCTCCTTCTTCTTCTTTGTCTTCACCGATTGATGTGGCTGATCTCGTCGCTCCAGTCAGTTCCTATGCTCTTTTTGTCTTCGTTGACTCTTTCTTTGTGTGTCCTCTTTTGTGTTGAATACTCGCGTCAATTTTTTTTTCTTTTTCTTCCAATCAGCTGACCCTGTTTCAAGTGAACTAATTTTGAAGCTTCAATAGCTGATTTAGTTCATGTGTTATACAAAAAGAGGGGATGATTCCTTCTTCTTTTTCTGGGACAAAATGAGGTGATGATTGAGTGGCGGATTATGTGTGCATTCAATCCGTGGCTTAGTAAACGCGAGTAAGGAATATAAAAGAGAAAAACAAATCAGAATAGTTGATGATGATAGGGATGGCTCTCAGGGTCTTGGATCAAACCTCTTCGTCTTCTCCAACTCTCCATCCTCTAGATTTCCATCTTTTTTTTTTCTTTTTCCAATGACTTCAAAGAAGCTCGATTGATCTCTGGTGCGTCAGCAACTCTCCTTTGCTACCAAGGTACTCGAGCAAAGGCCGGGGCACAATTACAAAGGGATAATGTAGTGCTGCGATGGGAATGATGATTGGTGAGGCAAAGAGCGAGGGTGATAAGAGTCCCCTTGGATTGCTTTGTTCAATCCAAAATCCCAGGAGGTGAGAATGCAACAAAATCATCCGTGAAGATGAATAATGGCTTAGCCATGGACTGAGAGTTTAGAGCTTCGGAAGCCATTGACAACTACATGAACAAGATCATCTCCTACCGCCTGTGCTTGTCCCTTCTCACTTTCGTCTGGAGAAACCCCATTGTGTGACGTCAACCTGGTGTTTGTGATATTGCTTAACTGAATCCAGCTTTTAAACCACCCTCCTCCTCCCAAGAAAAAACAAACCCATTGTTTAATTTGAGGATTTAAATATTCTGACTATTAGTTTTGTGAAATTAGTGCTCTCATTTGTTTTTTAAAATATGTAGCAGCTTGTTCCAAAGCAAACTAACATTCAACCAATTGTAAAAACTTTTGGAAGGAATGTTGTTGTCTCTCGGTGTAATGCTGGAATTAAGTCGGGCGTAATGTGATTGTGTCTTGTAGATTAGTTCTTGATGAGAATTGTGGTAGAGTCTATTATAATCTTATCTTGTTAATAGGTATCCATTAATATCTTTTTCTTTTTTTCTCTAACATGCTTAATGTCAACATGAGTAACATTTGATAGATATATCACTTAAACTCACGATTTTACATTAAAGAAATAATTAATCAATTGTTGAAGAAAAGCAATTTTGCACTTTGGCAATGTTAGGACCAAATTGATGGAAAATGGACTGAAAAGTTATTGCTACTATGGCTTGTGAAATTAATTCTTACAACCATAGAGAACTACTTAGTCTTGCATATCATTTCAACATATTTACTTTAGTGTTTCCTAGCATAGTTTGGAAGAGAAGTCATGAGTTTTTGCTAAAAGAACAATACTTTAGCTATCCAATAATTCAGTCAATAGCTTGTCTCCCAGTTTTAATATCTTAGAGTAGATAGGTCAAGAACTTGGGAAATGCTCTAAGGATTTCTTCTTCTGATCTGATGTGTTTCTTTTACACATAAGTTATCATAGTTTGTTCAACATATTTTTGTCGTTCTAATCCGGCCTTGTTCTTTTGGATCGATTCATCTTTATTTTACTTAAGTTACCTAAATTTGTTCCTTTTGCTTGCAATATATGATTGGTTGTACAATTACATGACGATGTTTCCTTTTAATTTTCTTCGTGCATTCTTTTCTATTGATAATCACAGAACATTTCATTGATGTGATCTTGACATGAAAGCTTTTTTGCCTTGAACGGATACAACAATTGATATGGTTCATTTGATGCTTAACTAGTTAAAGTTAAATGGCATCCCAAAAAGAGGCTTTTATGGCAAAGTGGACCGAGCCTTTGACTAATGAACTTGTAAGTTTGTTAGTATTAGAGGTAAAAAAAAGGGAAATCGCACTACATGTACATACAACAAAATAGGATGGAATAACATACATGTCGAATTCAATAAATGGACCGGACTTCACTTTAGTGTAATTCAGTTGAAGAATAGGGTCAATAAACTGAAGAGGCAGTATGGTAGTTTCAAGAAACTTTTGTCACAATCTGGATTTGAATGGGATCATGTAAACAATACAGTTGCTGTGGCGGATCAAAGTGTATGGGAGACTCACATTAAGGTATCACTTTATTTAGGTCATTTCGTTTTTATTGTGAATGCAAGTTTTGATTGTATTGCTGACATATGTTATTATTGTGAAAATTATAGGATAATAGTGAATGGGCTAAATTTAAGAATGATGGGTTTCCTTAGTATCCTGATTTGTGTATTGTATTTGTGATGTGTATGCTACTGGAGAGTATGCATTAGGAAATGTAGAAAAAGTGGTGTTGTCCTCGGAGGGAGATGACAATGGTGTTGATGGTGGTGGTGATGTGATAGGTGATCCGGAGGAATTGGATGAACACCCTATTGATGATGGAGCCTTCACTCCTAACGTGACTAGTATTTTAGATCGTCAGAAGCACAAGTTAGATAGGACTCCAAATTCCAAAATGAGGAGGAAGAGTAGCACATATGATGTTTCCAGCACCTGCAAAGCCATTCACAAAATGACGAAATTCAAGACTAGTCAATCAACAAGTGGCTTTGTGACCTTAGATGTCTCATCACCAGTAGACCCCTACTCCATACCCTACTCCATAGGAGCCATGGTTGCCGTCCTAAATGGCATGCCTAACTTGGAACGGGATCTTTACAACAAAGTTGTGAACCAATCGTGTCTTAATGCCACTTGGAGAGAAGCTTTCATCATTTCTCTACCTGAAAGGAGACATGGACTTTTGGAATCTCTTTAAAGAGATATTAAGAAATATTTTTAGCTTGATTTCACTCTATGACTTATGTATTTAAGAATCTTTATTTTTTTTTTTTTGATGCAACTATGAAAACTTTGTGGCTATTGTTGATTGTTATTGGATTCCTTACTTATTTGTTGTGTTTATGTTCTTATTTCGTGTGATGTTATAGGTAATATGGAGGGGGGTGAAAGTAGTGTCCATAGTGATCAAGTATCAACAGTTGAATTAGTTGAACTCGACTTTGATGATTTTGATATCGATATACTAATAGCATGGTTATTTATAGTTGCGGTGGATATGTCTATACACACGAGAGAACCTATGAGGGATAGCATATTGTCAGAACCCGAATGGATGAGAGAGGTTCTTCATGGACATTCAGATAGAGTATATGAAGCTTTTAGAATGGAGAGACATATCTTTCTTAACCTTTGTGATTTGATGAATGCAAGAGGTTGGTTAGCAGATAGTTGATATATAAGAGTAGATGAACAAATTGAATTTTCTTATCTATGATTTGTCACAAAAACTCAAATAGAAATTTATGTAAGAGATTCCAATATTCGGGACAAACGATCAGCAAGTATTTCACTATAGTGTTGCAAGCAATTCTTGAACTAGCAAAAGAGATTATCAGACCACATTCCTTTGATGTTGTCCCAAATAAAATTCTTATGGATCCCAACCATAATCTTTACTTCAATGTAAGATTTTCATACATTTTTTTACACCATTAGTTTTATTTTATTGATGATCTTGTATAATACTAGTCTTTGATAAAATGACAGGGTTGCGTAGGCGCTATTGATGGTACCCATGTTCATGCTTCTGTACTTGTGTTGAAGTAAATCCCATTTAGAGACAG
The DNA here is from genome assembly GCA_014182735.1 of Corymbia maculata. Taxonomy (NCBI): domain Eukaryota; kingdom Viridiplantae; phylum Streptophyta; class Magnoliopsida; order Myrtales; family Myrtaceae; genus Corymbia; species Corymbia maculata. The sequence goes on from CM024684.1 coordinate 16,364,029, forward strand.
AAAATGAATTACCACTTAAAATGTCATGTGTGCATGTTCATTTGATATGAAATTTACTTCTGTGTATGCTGGTTGAGAAGGATCTGCCAACGATTGTCGGGTTCTATCAACAGCACTCGAGACTCCTCGCTTGGAATTTCCTCGACCATCACCAGGTATTTACTTGTTCTATAAGGAGTACTTTCTTTATGATTGTATCCCTTTTGCAAATCATGACCAATATATGAATACCTTGTCATAGGAAAATACTACGTGGTAGATTCTGGTTATGCATCAGCTCTGGGATTCTTAATTCCTTTTCAAGGTGAATGGTATCATCGAAATGATTACAGGGGTAGAGCAAGACGGCCAATAACAATAAGAGAGTTATTTAACTATAGGCATTCTTCACTAAGGAATGTCATTGAGAGGTCATTTGGGACATTAAAGAATCGCTTTTTTATTTTGAGACACATGTCTTCATTTGCAATTCGAAAGCAAGCATATATTGTAATTGCATGTTGTGCTATTCATAATTACATCCGTGATCAAGACAGGAGAGATAAGAACTTTTCCCTATATGGAGATCCAGAGTACCCGTTTGGTCCTACACAAGATGAGGCTACAAGGGATACATCAATCGAGGAGGGAACTGAGATGAATATGCTTAGGAAAAGTATTGCCAATAAAATGACAAGGAATCATAATATGCCGGAGATTCCATGAAATTGTGTTTTCAACTATTGTAATGTATTTTAATTATTTTGTATGTGAAAATTTCTTATCTTAGCTCTCGTAATGTGATGTTGTATTGGAGGACATCCTATATTAACTTTAGTTATATGATGTTGTATTTGAGGATTTCCTATCATAACTCTTGTAATATGATATTCTATTTGAGGATTTCCCTTATTTGTAGTGGTTTTTTATGACAAGCTTCACCATACTTCATAAAATCACCGATTTTGCAAAATTTGCTGCAAATTGCCCGATACCCGTTGTCCAAAGTTACAAAGCAATTCTTTACCTTTATTTTCTCAAAAGTTTTGATATTTATTGTTTCTTCACACTACAAAACAAGCAAGAAAAAGAAAAAAAAAAAAAGCAAATAAAAAAAACACAAGAAAAGAAACCCGACAAGCATCACTGATTCACAGTCCATATCGGTCACCACCTTCTTTTCTTGTCTCAGAGAAAGAGAGAGAGAGAGAGAGAGAGAGAGAGACGGGTAAAATTCTTTTTGAAGAATTCAAAGCCAAAATTTAGGCACTTGACACGATTGTCCACCTTCATTCTACCAAGGTTTTGGGAACCTTCGGCTATTGCGCTCCAAAGTAATGCATATCGATCTCTCTTTTATATTGTATGGAGACCATTGATAAGTATTTTGTTTGGCTATAATTGTCTATCCAAGTGGATATTGAAAATTTTTTGGTGAAAATTAAGAAAATATAATATAACAACTTTCACTTTGTATTTAATTTCATAAGCATTTGAAATTTGTAAAAATGAACAACTCACTTACTCCAAAAGAAAAAAATCTCTTTCAAGAAATAGAAATTTTTTTCAGTTATCAAACATATTTCTGTTTCAAAAATATAAATTTTTTTTAGTTATCAAACGCATTTTTTTGTCCAAAAACTCATCTAGAAGTAGAAATAGAAAAATTTATTTCTGTTCTAGAAATCAATTTCTGGCCAAAATGGTTATCATTCGCGCCCTAAGCAATTAATCTTGGCCATTAAGTATTGTTAGATCTTAGCCATCCATCTTGACATGTCATTAATCCATGTGACAAGAATTGAGCCAATGAGAGACTTACTTGATCTGGAAGCTAACCATCTTGACCAAGGCAAAGATTCAAAGATGCAAGGATAAATAAGCCCCCCTCTCTCTCTCTCTCTCTCTCTCTCTCTCTCTCTCTCTCTCTCTCTCTCAGAGTCGAACTCTTGCATTGCCTCCACTAGCTAACCAACCATCGCCTCACTCTGGCGAACCACCACCACATCAACATCGCTCACGGCCTCACATCGACTCTCACCAAAAGGCTCCAATTTGAGCTGAATCCTTCTCGGTGTGACTACAATGCTCCATGCTAGTGTTTTGATCTGGTGATTCTAGTTGTTCCTTCGATGACCGGTGGCCATCCTTTGGTGATCCTAGCCATGCAAAGCCATCCTTTGACAAATCCCCGAAGTTGTGGTGGCTAGAGTTTAATCAAATAGTCATCGAAGCTCTCTTCATCTCTAACTAGTGTTCATTTCAAGTCACTTGATTCGACCTCATTGTGATCTCCACACCTCCAATTTGGTGAGTTTCCATAAGGCTAATTCGTGGAGGTATCATGACATATACATTAGTCGGAATGCTTGCTTGATCACCAAATAGTGAACAAACAAGATAGGGACTCTCAAATAGATTAATCAAATGTTAAATAGCATCCGATGAGGCAAGATCACATCATATCGATAATATGTTCGATTATGAGCATTCAAGGCCAAGATGAATCATAATGAAGTTCAAATGGCATGTTTGAGAGTCGATTCTGTAATTTTCTTGTTTTAGTGATCTTGTCTCAATTTCAGCATGATTTGAGCTAGTAAACTTTGTTATTTCAAGAAATGATCGACTAGACAATTAATCCCTCATCTTAACCTTAGATTTGATATATTATACGTGATGAATGGACTTCATTTGCTAGGTTTAATTGGCCTCGAAACATCTGATCCAAATCTTTAAAACTATTAAAAAAATGTGAAGTTTCTCTGTTTTTTACAAACCTTTGATGATTTCCAAATTGTTACAAACTTTTGTGATTTGAATTGGGAGAAGTTATCTATTCAAATTGTATATCATATATCATATTAAAATTTCAGATCAAATTGATGTCATTTGATCTTTTTAGTATGACTAGGAAATTCCAATGATTTTTGAAAAATTGCTCTATTATTTTGTGCTCAAAATTGCCCGACTTTGATTTGAAAATTTGTAGAGGCTCAAGTCCTTCTTTTTGTAAAAGTTTAAAACTAGAAATGCGTTTAGTGGGGTATAAATTGGAAGACTACCAAATTAAAGGGTTATATAGCAACATTTGAGGGGCCAAATTGATACAATTCCGGATAAGGTCAGTTCGGCCTTCAAAACAAAATTTTGATGAGTTGTTTATGAAAACCAAATTTCTGGAAGAAATCTGTAACTAAAAAAACTAAAAACATGAAAATTTCTCCAAACACATTTTCCTAACCACTTGCAAATTTTGGCATGCTTTGAACTTCATTTGATATTTTCCTCCCATTTTTTCAAAATTGGGGTTAAAATCGTAGTTTCTAAGCTTAGGGTAAAAAGTCCCACTCTCAAGAAAATCGAGTTCAAAACTAGACTAAATGATCCTTATGAACTTTGAATTACACATCCTAAGGTTTCTAATGGTGCTTGAATCATTTCAATTGAATATCGTTTGATGTGTAGATCACACTTAAACAAATCTGACCTGAATTCAGCAGATTAATGGAACAAGTGACCCATCAATGGTTCACTTATTTTTGCTTAATTGCTTGAGAAACAATGTCATATGACCTAAATATATGCTTAGTTTAATGCTTATGCATGTCCTTGTTAGATGTTGATTAGGTGCGGTGCTTGTTAGATGTATGATATTGACCACCATTTTGTGAATACAAATGATAGCCAATTATCATTAACCACCACTTAATCATTTTTAGTCAGTTAGGTGACTAGGGTGTTCGACATGCATCTAATGCATAGGCTGATCCTGAGGCTTGTTCTTGTATTGGTGATATGTTTGTCCTTGCTTTGCATTAGGTGATTATTTATATGCTTTATACATGACTTGAATGGTTTGAATTTAAAACTGATATTGCCAAGGCGGTCCACAGAGGAGGTGACTGATAATCATAGAACCGAAGACCAAAGACCGGTGTCAAATCTGGTCTTTTTTTGTATTCCATTTATTACCTAATCATGTCTCGGGTTTTTAATTCAAAATTGTAATAATCACCCGACAAGTTACAGGTTTTCTATTTTCTTGCACTTAGAGCATCTCCTATTTTCTTTTCATTGGTTGTTTACTTAAAGCAATGTACTTTCCTTTTATTGTTTGTTTCATTTTCTTGAATTTAGGATTTAGAACTAGCTTAGATCCATAATGAATCATCCATGCAAGATCACTTAATGAGATTTTAATTTTTTACCTCGAAAATGATAAAGAATAAATGCATGACCATTTGGATAACAATCCAACTAATTAGGTACCAAAAGAGTACTAATAAAAACATTAGCATAACACAAATCCTCGAACCCATTAATCATTGGTTTTGTTGGAATTGAGAAAATCTACTGCTTCTCGATAGGGTATCTAGCTAACCCCAAAAAATGAGGCTAGTGGCAACTCCTAGAATAATAATGAGGGTGTCCAAAAGAACTTTAAAAACAAATGATTGTCACACAAGATATAAGCTCGAGAGAGCCACATTTACGATTGATAGTCCATTTGCGGTGTTAGCAAATGAAGATCCATTCAAGACCATCATATGTTTGAACCATTCGAACCATTTCTTAAACAATTATCTCTAAATTTATTCCTTGAAATTTCCTTAAAAGGGGTAGGTTGCACAATATGGTCCTTTTGGTCAATTTCACAAAAAGTTGCTAACGTGGCCATATGCCACGAAATGACAGCCAAGGAAAAATGGACTGCGACAATAGTGGTTATCAATGAAAATTAATCAAAATGATTATATTGGAATTTTGTGCAAAGATTTATAATCAAATTTACATGATTGGAAAGTTTATAAATAAATTGGTATATATACAATAAATTTCTGACTAAATGGGTAATTTTCCCATTATAATACTTTTGTTACCTCTAAAAATTTTCTACTCAAGAATCCGCTGATGAGTTTGACTCCCCATTTTAATATATTGTTATTCAAACTCAAAAGCCAATTGAATTTTCTTGCAATCCACCAAGTATTTGTCCACCCGCTAAATTCTTCACATCTTTAAGTAATTTTACAGCCTCACAATCCACTCTAACGAAGAATCTCTTGTTAACTAAATTTTGTTCAAATTTTATTACAATGAGAAAATGGACAACATTTTTGTTTTGATTGTGACATGTTTTTGTTGAGTCTTGTGATGTTACAGAAATATATCTAATTAATTGCTCCTTTAAATTTTATTTTTTTTGGTTTAAGTATTCTTCTATAACCTATGTCACTTGCATTTGTCTCGACAGTATTAAATTCCTTAAGATCAGCAATACTAGTGCACAAACTCTCTTTGATTTTTTTTTAAAATGTTTCCAAGGCTTAATTTCATTAAAAACCCATAATAATACCCATGACACATTTATCCAAAATTAATTTTCATATAATAAAAAATTCTAAATTAGTTCCTCCAACCCAAATCTATAATCCGTTAGCATTTCACCTAATATCTTGTTAAAATGTGTACATGTCAAAAAATGTGGCAAACAACTGCAATACGGATTTGGCGTGGAGAATGATAATAGGACGTGGAAAATTCACATGTGTGTTAACATATATGAATTTTAACAAGATATCGAAATGAATGCTAACAAAGGGTGGATTTAGGTCAATAGTATCACTTTGAGATGTCTGGCCTCTTATCAATTTTAGAAAAAACTTTCACACTTGTAATTGAAAAAAAAAAGTAATCATCTATACTCAATAAATGATATCTGTTCAAATAGTCAGTCTGTTGAATTCTCAATAATTGATGAGAAGCTTGGCCTAGAGCTAATCTAGCCAATAGGAACCAATTTGAATCTTCATTTTCTTCAGTTTTTTTTTTTGATCGGAATTAGAATTCTTTCATTACTAACTCAAAACGAGAGTTTGAGAAACAGGGAAATCCATGCATAAAATAGACCAAAGAGGAAAGAGGGGGTGCGTAACCCAATTTGAAGGCAGCATATTGTCTCAATGGGCCTTCGTGACCCAGTCAACAGCTTGATTTGCGTCCCGTGGGATGAAGAGCAACTAGGCCGATTTGAGCTCAGTTAACAGCTAGCAGCAGTCACTAATAACTTAATGGGCCGACCATGGAGGGGCTTCTCGGCCCATGACGAAGTTGAAGACAGAGAAGCTGTCGATTGATATGCACGCCTGCAAATCAACTAGGTAAGTGGAGCACAGATTAGTTCGAGGGTTTTGAAATAGAGCTAATGTGCTGGTCTTTTTCTCCTTCAACCACAAAAGAGCAACTTGCACACCTAGGGCTTTTACAACTTGAGCTGAGGGTGCCTTAATGGACCGGACAAAGCCATCAATGAGCAACCTGGAGGAGTTCCTGCATAATCCGACGACCGATCCGGCGAGGGAGTCGCTGTTCCAAGTACTGTGGATGTTAATTTTCAATGTGTGTTGCGGCGGTGGGGACCACATCTTTGCTTCCGATGAGATCTACTGTTGTATTTCGGTCTTATGTTGATGCCATTTTTCGAACAGGCGATTCATGGACAGAGCATGCTTGACAACCTATTTCGGATTGGGTTGTTTACCGCTGAAGATCTTGTCATTCCTCCGCTTCCAGACTTGCTAGAGGACTCCAGCAAAGAGGCTTTTCATCATTGGGTGGGCTGTTGAGGTGAGAAATTCATGTATCCACTTGTCAATCCGGGTAATGTGAGATGGGGTAGTATCAATTTGCAAAATCTATTGAGACCACACCTGCTTTGTCCATTCACATAGGATGAACAAGTGTTCCAGTGTTTCGGGTTCATTTTTACAGAAAGGGCATAATGGATTGGGTAACAACTTTCTCTTGTAGAGGTTTTCCTTCATAGGGAGAGCATTGTTGCATATACTCCATATGTGCATTCTGATTTTTGTAATGGTTTGAAGTTTCCACACCTGTATCCATAATGAATTTGGAGTCTGATAGGAGGTGGATAGTCTTTGTGCTGCTTGAGACTCACCTAATTTGTGGATACTGTTGTAACCACTCTTCACTGTGTAATTACCCGAACCGTTTGCTATCCATGTAAGCTTTTCTGGGGTTGGTTGTTGGCCTAGAGAAGTCACAACTATTTCCTTTACAATGCTGTCTTTGAACATCTCATTTAGTAGGCTAAGGTCCCAAGTCCTGGACTGCTGATTTATTAGTTCTTTTACCCTACTTGGGTCTCGCTTGTTCGGTGGACCATATATCCTACTTGAAGATAGCCATCGGTCTTTTCTGATTTTGATTTATGCCCCATCTCCCACTATCCATCGTGTATACGATTCAATAACTTCTCTACCCATTAAAAGGCTCTGCCACCCCCAAGAGGATTGAGGTCGTTTTTGAGTAGTCCAGAACTCCCCTTTAGGGAAATATACACTCTTTATCACTTTGCTCCATAAATCATTTGGCGTTTGAACTAACCTTCAAGCTTGTTTTCCTAGCATTGCTTTGTTGAAATGCACTATGTCTCGGAAGCCAAGTCCTCCCTTATCTTTTCTGATTTTGAGGTCCTCCCACTTTTTCCAGTGAATACCCCTTTTCGATGCATGCTACTTCCACCAGAAAGTCGCTGTTTTTTTCTCAATAGCCCTACATATGGATAAAGGAATTTTAAAAATCGACATGGCATATTGAGGTAGAGCTTGTATAACTGTTTTTAAGAGGATTTCTTTGTCTGCCTTGGAGATTAGCTTTTCCTTCCAGCCCTCTAATTTACTCTCAACCTTTGTAAGAAGCCAATTGAACATGTGCTTTTTTGTCTGGCCCCAATCAGATGGTATCCCAAGGTATTTTCCTGTTTTTTCTACTATAGGAACCCTCAGTTCTACTGCCGTATTTTGTTTAAGGGGTTGAGGGCTTTCTTTGCTTGAGCAAAGACCCGATTTGTTTAAATTAACAGCCTGTCCAGAAGCGTGGCAATATTGATTTAGGATGTTTGCAACATTCTGAGCTTCTCTCACTGTGTCGTTGAGGAAAAAGATAGCATCATCAACAAATAATAAGTGGGATAAGGTGGGGCAAGTAGGATTTAGCCGTATACCCTTGATAGTTCCATCCTCTATAGCCTTCGACATTAGTGCAGATAGAGCATTTGCAGCTAGGATGAAAAGGTAGGGTGAGAGAGGGTCACCCTATCTTATCCCTCTTGTTGGTCGGAATGTGTTCGAGGGTTCTCCATTGACAAAAGTGCTGAAAATAACTGTTGAGAGGCAAAAGTGAACCCATTGAACCCATTTTTCGTCAAAACCCACTGTTCTCATGTAGTCACATAAAAAGTCCCATTCTACTCTATCATAGGATTTTTGCATGTCCAGTTTCAGGATAGCTTGGAACTTTCTCTTATGTTTTCTGAGTTTTAGATGGTGGAGCACCTCCTATACTATGATGATGTTATCTTGGATCTGGCGGTCACTTACAAAAGCACTTTGTTCCATAGAGACAATCTTGGTGAGCCATGGTTTCAATCTATTTGCCATTACTTTTGCAATAATTTTGTAAATGAAATTGCACAAGTTGATAGGTCTGTATTGAGTAATGGTTTAGGATTGGCCACTTTATGAATAAGTGCTATGTATATTGTATTTAGCTCAAAGTCAAAACTACCTTGGCGGAAGAAGGAGTCAACCATGCCAACTAGATCCTCTTGTAGAATAGACCAGTTTTTTTGGTAAAATAGTCCATGGAGGCCATCCGGTCCCGGTGCTTTTGTTGCTCCTAGTTGAAATACCACTATTTGAACTTCCTCTGTTGACACATCCTTAATTAGCACTTCATTCATCTCATTTGTTACAACTTTAGGGCATTGAGCTAAAACCGGTTGATAATTCCGGTCTCCCATCAATGTGAATAAATTCTGGTAAAAACTTCATATGTGTTGTGTTAGCATTGAGGGGTTTCGACACCAGGTTTGGTTGTCTAGCTTTAGCATTCTGATTTGGTTTCTTTGTTCTTTGTATAGTCATGGCATGGAAATATTTGGTATTTTGATCGCCCCATTTTAACCATTTAATCATTGATCTCATACTCCAGTACATTTCCTCTTTGCGCCAAAGTTCTTCTATTCGGGTGACTATATTTCGAAATTCGTCCCCTTGTTGTTCCCCATCAGCATCATTTGTAAAGCGCATAAGTTGGGTTTTAAGCTCCGTGATCAGTTTTTGGGAGTTCTAAAATTTCTCCTTGCTCCATTTACTCAAAGCAGCAGTCACGCTTCGTATCTTCCCTACTATGTTTTGCTGATTTATGCAATTTTCCGCCCATGTTTGCTATATCACTTCTGCACATTCAGGTTCATCTAGCCAAAATGCTTCTAATTTAAAGCTCCTCTTTTGTGGTTTTTTTGGCCTCTCAGTCTCTAGTAATAAAGGGTTGTGGTCAAATCCTATTGCCGGTAAAACATACACCTCCGCATGTAGGTAAGCAATTCTCCAGTCAATAGTACACACTGCTCTATCCAATCTCTTTCTAACTAGATCGGGTCCCTCCCATTTGTTTGACCAGGTGAATGCACAACCCTTGCTTTCAATATCCATAAAGGAGCAATTATTCAGGAAATCTCGGAAAGCCTGAATTCGGTACCTATCCACTTCTCGCCTACCAAGCTCCTCCCATTGATAAGAACCTCATTAAAATCTCCCATACATAGCCAAGGGAGATTGTTGCTAGGGGAAGAGGAGCTTAGTGTGTGCCATAGATGTTGTCTCTCCTGAAAGTTTGTTGGAGCATGTAGGAAAGATATTCTCATGAGTATGCCATTATTGTTATCCCTGCATGTTGTGTCAATGAAGTCCCCGAAACTAAATTCTACTTCCACCCTCACCTCATCATCCCACATAAGAGCTAAGCCGCCTGCAATGCCTATCGGTTCTATGATATAGGAGTGAGTAAACTTGAGCCTTTTCCTTACCCCTTCCACTAGCTAGTCTTTATTCTTAGTTTCCATTAGAAAAACCAAATTAGGCCTATCATGAGCCACTAAGGCTCTAAGATGATGAACTATTAGGGGTGTGCCCAACCCTTGACAGTTCCAGCTCAGTATCCTCATCGTTTCTATGGTGGCTTATTAGGGCTAGCCACCAAAGCCCGTGATTGGGCCCCTTCCCAGAGCTGGATTGGGGCGTCCGTTAGTTGCTCCTCATTGACAATCAAGGTAGAAGAAGTTTGCTTTTCATAGGGATTGACTCTTTTCTGTTTTTTTTGCACCGGGGTCTTATAGGCATGCTTCTCTTTCTTGGAACTCCCTTTGTTGGTTTTATGAAGTGTAATCATCTCCATATGCACTGTCTTCTCTATTACAGCAGGTGTAACTAAGATTATTGTCATATGGTTTTGTTCAATATCTACTACAATATGTGTCCCCTCATTTGAATTTATAACTTGGGTTGGACTGCCTGCATCATCAACTCTAGCTTGGTCTATTTCCCCATAAAAAGCCTTCCAGAATTGGCTTGTTTCCCGAACTTCCACTTTTAACCATGATCCATAGCGTCCTAGTTTATCCTGAGGTAATCCCGATTCTTCATGTGGGATTTCATAGTAGAAATTTGCATAATGGCCTATTTGTCCATAGGAATAGCAATAATGGGGGAGATGTTCATATTTTAAATCTAGCTACCACTTTTTACTGCCGAAACTGATAATTGTTCCTGTTTCAGGGGCCAAGACAAGTCCAAATAGACCTTTGTCTTGCCAATTCTGCGAGAGTTGGTGGATCGAGCCTCAAATTTAACATCCTCAACAACACCCAACTTTGAGGCAATTTGCCTCACAGAATCTTCATTTTCTTTTGCTCTAAGCAGGCCGAGGATATGCACCCAAAAAGCATAATGCGTGAATTCATAACAATGTTCAGGTATGGTCGAATCCCCTTCTTTTAATACTAAGAGATTGCTTGCAAAGGACCAAGGTCCGGAGTCAAGTACTCTCTTTTTTTCCTCTATTGAATTGAATAGAAATGTGAAGAAACCATGTTCTAGTACTTCACACTTGATAGATTCAGTTTTCCATGTCTTTTTCATGATGGTCAGAAAAGCCTGAACATTAACATTTGGTTTTGAGTACGGCTTGCCATAGAGAGTTCGTTTATTTACCTATTGCTCATCCACAGGAACTTCCTCATCTAGTTTGGTGATAACATCATCAGACCAAAGATCTCCCATCCGGTGGCATAGAGCTGCCATTCTGAGTTGGGTCTCTTCCATTTTGGTTGTTACTATATATATGGGTTGATGTGGAGAGTTTTGGAAGGTGGAGTGAAGGGAGCTTAGGTGGGGCATTAAAATCTACATGCTAGGCAGAAAAGGGCAACAATGTTGGTCAAAGTGGTGTTGGGTAGCTGAGAAAACCTATCAGAGAGCCATGGTTCCAGCTCTCTGAACATCTATCCGGGGATGGTTGGATCTGTGGGGTGGTTATCGTATGGTGCCATTGAATCGAGAGGAGAAATCGTGATATTAGGGGAAGAGGAGAACCTGTCACCGAAAGGCCATGCATTCCCAACCTCCGAAGGGCTGTTGAGTGGAGAATGTCTGTCCCATTGCCTTCAAATGCCTATTGAGTGGAGAATGCCTAGCCATATGGAAGGGGGGTTGGTGTTGCCATGGGTCTTGAGTAAAAGAAATTAGGGTTTTGGGAAGAAGAGAGCTATCACCAGAGAGGGATAGAGAGAAAGCTCACCCTAGGTGAGAGAGGAAGAGCAATAGTAAAGTATCCATATAATATGGCACCTTTGAAATTGGAGCTGCGCCGGAAACTAAGCCCATGGAAAACTAGACCTACCGGTCCTAGCGCACACCAGGCAAATCTTCAAGAAAAACATCAAGATACTCCTTAACAATCAGAATTTCTTCTAATTTTGCATCGCCCCACTTGACATATGACCATCGCGATTACATTCTTTGCTTACATATGGCATGCTTGTGAGATTATCGATAGAGAACCACTTATCTTGTAGCCTTTAAAGCATATCACAAGTTTGACGAGCACTTGAAAGTATACTTGTGCACAACAATCATCAGTAGCAAGAAATGTCCATAACCAGTCCATGTCCAAGAATTAGGGATGTCAACAGTTTAGTTTGGATTTCCACGAACCTGAACCAAAATGAACCATTAGGGATATGTGTTTGCTTTGACCCGAACTGACTATGACCCGGTTCGGTTCAAATCCGGTGTAGTGGGATATTTTTTTTTTTTTGGGCCTTTGTCCTCTTGCAGTATAATGGGAACAGTATATAGGTTTTGCCTTCATCCCCATGGACAGAACCATTACCTGCAGTATTGGTTTCTTTGTTCAAAAGACACCGAATATGCATCATTCTTTGTTCCTACATCTTCAGACCTTAATATTATTAGGCTAATAGCATTAATAGCAAATCACAAAACTCCTCCACCTGACCCCCCGCCTACCCCCATTGGAAGTCGCCCCATCACCTCCGACAACCGTCTCACTATTGAGCTCCACCATACTAGGGGTGAGCAAAAGAACTCGACCCACTCGAAAGTAATCGGTCCAACCGATTAGGTTTAGTTCTCAAAGTCCCCGGTCCGGTTCCCGATTCCGTAAAAATGGAATCAACTACTTTCGGTCCGGTTCCCGATTCCAAAGGTAGAATTGACCATTTGGACCAACTTTCCCTTTCCCAAGATTTAAATATTTTTTTTCAGAACATGTTACCGTCAAAATTATTTGACAGTGAGCAAGGGGTTCCCTTGCTAGGATTCCCCAAAACCAAAAAAATTTTAAAGAATAGAAAGTGGACCTCTTTCTCCTATTTATAGAGACCAACGACTTGTTGTCTCTCTTACGCAATCAATGTGGGACTGAGCCTCTCTCTCTCTCTCTCTCTCTCTCTCTCTCTCTCTCTCTCTCTCTGCCCCTTGCTACATAGCAAGCCTCCAAATGTCTCACATTGAACAATTACTCACAGCTTTTTGAGAGATTGCCTATAAAATCAAGGCAAATGCCACCTTTAACATCATATGGGCTAAGACCTTTTAGATGAGATCAATTGAAAATCTCTCCAATGAAAGATCTGATAATTTTTGAGTTTTGTTTGAAAGCTTTGGTTGTCAAGACCGGTTCTGTGAAACCGATCTGAACTAATTAGCACGGTTCTATCCGGTTCCAGCTTTCTTCGGTTCGGTCCTCGATTCCTGAAATGAGGAACCGACTCCTCCGATCCGTTCCCAGTTCTGGGATGGGAACTGGACCGACGGGTTTGCTCACCCCTACATCATACCACTCTTGCAAAGTTGCTGCCACTAACAATGGACCCCCCTCACCATACCACTCTTGCTGCTGTTGCTACCACTAACAATGGAGCCCCCTCTCTCTCGGCCACCCACACCACATGGAATTTGACACCACCACAGCACAAACTCTTGGTCATTTACTACGCATGACCGCCATTGGTAAAGTCATCTCTTGTTATCTGGTGGAGGAGCCTCTATATCTGGAGGCACAATGTGCTTTGGAGGCTTCTGTTCTTGAGTTCAAGATAGCGAAATCCCATCGCTATCTTGCTTCCTCCTCTAGGTGCTACTTCGAGCACGGTTGCTACAGCAACGCACCTTCTCTCTTTCAATCTCATAATAAACGAAACTTAGTTCGGTTTAGCTCTTTCTTGATAATAAATGAAGTTTATTTTGGTTCGGTTTGGATTATAACCCAAACTGGCTAAAAACAGTTTGTTTTTCCCATTAACCGAACCAGAAAAACTCAAAATTTTCAGATTGGTTCGGGTTTTGATCTGGCTTTGACACCCTACCAAGAATACCTCAAAATCATGCATATCTAAAACACCTAAATTAGCCAACAAGTCAAAGTCCCCAATACCAACCCTTAAAAAAACAATTCAATTATCATGGTAGCACCTATAGGAGTTTCGATCAGACATTGTAGTCTCGGTGGTTTTCACACAACAAATTATGCATTTTAACGAATTCCTCAGCTATAAAAGAACAATTGGCACCCGGATCAAACACAACATATGCGTATATAGAAAATATATCCATTGTACATTTAACAATCGCATTAGATGCCCGTGCATCCTGTCAAGCGTGTGCAAACACCAGCCTACCTAAAATAAGTATTTGCTTGTTATGTTGGCGCAGACCAACTAATTATTTTGGGTTCAATACTTGACCCTGTCTATCATTTCCTGGAGTCTGCATCTCCTTCGGGAGAAGGGTGAGTGCACATGTTTATATGATGTGAAGGAAAATGGTATAATTGAAGTCTGTGATTCTCCTTGTTACTTTCTCTAGTAACAGAGCTTTCATGCATATTGTTGTTTGGTGTTGAATGCATTTAGTTTTGATGAAGGTGGTGACAGTTTTCTCCAATAAAGGTTTCTGTATCTAATTTCTTGTCATTAAAATGGCCCTATCATGATGCAATCGACAGTTTTTTTTTAGCTACATCTACATGTAGAACCCTTCAAACTTCGAAAATGCAGCTTGCTCAATTAAGATATACTTCATGTTTTTGACAGTGCCATTGATTGTCTCTTCAACCTCACTATAAAAGTTCTTATTGCATCTAACTGCTGTCTTCATCAACAAATTTGGGTCTCTACTTTCAAACTCTCTTGCATCGCGGATGGTTAACTAAATTGGTTTTCTAGAAATTTGTCAATATTTGTGTTGACTAGAACTTACGGCCACTGAAAAGAGAAGCATCTCTCTCTCATTCATTATAGTTGAATGGATCGCTCATTAGTTTTTTTTCATCATCAAATTATGAACCTTACTCTAGAAAGAATAGCTGATAGTTTCATAAAGCTTTGTCACAATATGAGAAAATATTGGGTTGAGCTGGGTAGCCATCTCAGCAATGCATAAGATCATTCCATGAGCAACACGTGTCGCTCATGGGCCCACCTTTCCGAAAACCTGCAACCCTCTCTCTCTCCTTCGTTTCTCTCCTCTTCCCCGTTTCTCTTTTTTTTTCCTTTCCCTTCAACCTGTGATTGGCGTCCGGCCACAGCTGAGGGCCAGCAAGGGTGTCGTGGCCCTCGCCTGTGGCTGGCAAACGTCACTTTCGTTGAATTTGGTGAGGGCTCAAGGCCAGAGGCGAGGGTCACTTTCATCAGATTTAACAAGGGCTTGATCCTTATAGCCAAGGCTGAGGATTGTCCTCGTTGCGGAGGACCTTGGGGATGTGGGGGCTAAAGGAGGGCTCGAGGTTGCAGACAACGGGGGCTTAGGCTTGCTCTTGGACCGAGCATGGAGGCGATGGCATGGTTCTGTCGGGTGGTGGAGAGGGCGAGACAGAGCTAATCGAGAGAGAGAGAGACGGAGAGAACACATGACATCATTCGGCGTGGTCTTCATCAGACGGCGGAGGCAACGGATGAGGCGAATGTGGAGGTGGTGGTGCAGTTCGTCGGACGGTGGTCTCCGTCGAGAGTCAGAACGGTCGCAAGTGGGAGGGAGAAAGAGCAGAGTGAGAGAGAAGCACGAACGGAAGAGAGAAGAGAGAGAAAGGATCGGTTGTCTAGCGACACGTGTCGCTGATGAATGGAATAGAATTTTTACACATTAGAATTACAGCTCCAGCTAATATTTTCCCAGTATTCAAATGTTCAAACTGATTGATAATGTCTCGGTTTTGTAGGTGGCACAAACCAAAATTAAGAGTTCTTCCACGTATTCCACTGTTTAACGCTGCTGATATGAACAACTCTTTCTTAGTTTTCTTTGTTTTTTCCCCTTTTGTTTAGTGGAGGGAAAGAAATCAGTGTTCATTTTGAAATATTTCTGAGTGGAATATTTAGATTGCGGTAAATATATCACAGTGCATTAATTTAGTCTCTTTTTTTTAAATTGCATTAGCCCTTCTAATTGTCCATCGTATTTTGACTTTTATTTATCACAAAACACTGGATACTTTTCAAAGTATTCGAATACTGTTACATAAAATCATATGTAATAAGTTTTTCATAATTTTCTGAAACTTAAATTTTTTTATTTTTATTTTTTAAGCTTTTGAGAGAAAGGCAAAAAACCAGCCCTAAATTGGGTATTTCCAAGTAAAAGGTTATTAACCACCCAAAAAAAAGTAAAAAAGTTATTAACCATGTGGACAAGGACAAGCTAGTAATTAATTTTAACTAGGCTGAAAGTTACTTTTTTTTTTTAATTGAAACTTATGAATCACTCTAAATAGAAATTATTGATCTTAGTCTGACAAATAGACACATATTTACTTTTCTCTAATTGAAAAACTTACGAGTTGGGATGAAATTTAATTACGTTGAGAAGTTGCTAACCAAATCATCATATGGAAAGTTACTAACCACTTCCAATTTGGCTGGCTTCAAGGTAATAATGCCTCTGGTGAACACCAACTCATGCCCGATTTCATTATTTCCTGACAGACTCCAAGGACAACAAATATTGAAACGACTCTCTCACCATCTCATCAAGATGATGATGATGATGATGATGATGATGATGATGATGATGATGAGCTTCACTTATTTATCTTCTTACTGAAACAACATATAGGGTTAACCAAAAAGACACCTTCCAACGAAACTTTCATTGTTTGTTCAGTTTGGCGATGCATTCGGGATCAAAAGCTTGTAGTGCCTCCGCAACACCAAGATGCGCCATGAGAAGCCAAATATGGCTGAGAAGCTCTCCTCCTCTGCTCAAGCCCTCGCAGTGTTCGTGGCCTTTGCATCGGTAAGCCGCGTATATCAGCAATCGCGCCCAGACCTTGCTGATCAAGTCCCATCTCTCTTCGAAAGCCTTGATGTCATGCAACTGGGATGCAAGATGGCACGCGTCAGCCAGCACTGACCTGCTTTTACTGTCTTTTTTGAGGGCGTCCAGCACAGTACCCGCTCGGAACAGATATTGGTAGAGTTCGCACAGATCACGCGACTCTCTCGACTTGTGCCCCTTATCGCAGCTTCTAACACGGGTGTGGAAATGTCTCTCTTTCTTGAATAATTTCTTTACCCACTTGATGACGACCGATGAGATGCTGCCTTCGTTCTTGGACAGCACCGCTTGCTTTTCCTCAAAGTACTTCTCAGTGTCAACCTCGAGTAACTTCAGAGGGTCGACCAAAGCATCTTCGTATTGGCGCACCCCTATCCCTGTTGGCAACATGGAAGGATGGACTTGTAAAAGATAGAGCATGTACCGAGAGATCAACTTACTCATCTTGAAATTCGTGACCATTACAGAGCTCCTCTTGCGGTCCCTGTGGTAGCAGAGCTCAGTGGCAACATGCCAGATGAGGATGATCTTATCGAACTCTGCTTGCACACTCCAGATCAGATATTCACGGTTTGACCTCTTCAGTACTTCGCTCACACATTGGAAAAGATATTCACCGTTTGAATTGTTCAGTCCTCCTCCGGCTCAATACTCACCTCCCTGTCACCCCCCCTCCGGCTCGATACTCACCTCCCTGTCGCCCCCACCACCTCTATACTCACCTCCCTGTTGGCCTCCCCCTTCTTCGATCTGTTGTCCCGTCCCAGAATCTTGACCGTCTCCTTCAAGTGAAGGAAGATCCATTCTTTGGTGTTGTTCTTGAACTCTTTGTAAGTGATGTAAAAGATCGCCGACTTCTCATCTAACTTGAAGAGCCACGGACACTTGCGGAAGATCCTGTTTATTTTCCCGATGGATAATCTGAAGAGGCTGAGCTGGGCCACAGAATTCGACCATCTTTGGTTCGGGCAAAATTGGCGCAAAGCCATGGCAAACGAAGTTATGAATCTCCCGAGCCACCGGTGGATGAACCAATCGGATGAAATTGCTAGAAGAAGCGAGTAACTCTCAAAAAGCATAGCCACACTTGTCAGCAAGAAAGTTATCCAGATCTCGACTTTGGGGTAATCCTTCTTATCCAGTAAGGAGAAGACTACCAACGCGGCACATAGCATGGAGAGACTGATGATCCAACGAATGATGCCCCAAGCACAGTTCAGCAACGGCGCCTTGGTGTAGAGCAGATCATACATGAAACCCAGCTCGATCTCCACGATACCAAAAGCCATCACCGAATCCCTCTCATCAGGGTCCATGAACATGTTCATATTGGGGTTCAGGTTGACAATGTTGACGATCAAGCCCGCGAAGAGAAGCTTGAAGATCTTGAACAACTCAGAGGCTTTGGACAACAAATTCTGCTCCGTTATTTTGGAATCTATGGAACCAAAATTACGAAGTGGAAGCATCGAATCTCGAAGTCGGCCTTCGCTGGCCAAGTACAAGCACAATGTCCTCTCTGCATATTTGATGAACCCCACCAGGAAAATACCCGCGGCTAGCATAGATAGTGGAGACCCTGCCAAGGCCATAAAGTAAATGTGACCCGCTATTCCTACCTGGACGCAAAGCCGCGCCAAATGCCTCAGCCATAGCTTGTTGTCCTCCAGGGCATAAGCAGTGATCGTATCGGGCCCGCCCAAGTGGATGAGGAGGACCGGCGCCCAGAATGCTATGACCTGGCTCTTTGGATCGATCGTCCCCTTGATTTCCTTGATGTTGGCCAGGCGGTTTGACATGATGCCGAGCGTGAGAGTCGCGATGGAGTCAGCCAATAGGTACAACATCCAGACCACGACTCGGATCCATACCCTGAAAAAGGATTTCCTCCGACTGGCCTGAGTGGCAAGGATCAATTGGAGGAACAAGCTGAGGAGGACGAGTAACCGCAGCTCCCACTCCTTCCACAGATCACGAGTGTTTTGGTGGATCAGCAAAAATCCCATGGTTGAACTCGAACTGATGGCACCAAAAGGCTCAACCATCGGGGTACCTTCTCGAAGAACGGTCAGAAATTATACATGGAGAGTTAGCGAGGCAAAACAGCATTACCTTTGAATTGGCCTTGGCATCATCCTTGGAAATGCCACCATTTCATAAGTATTACTTGGGATGATAATCAAGTTCAAAAGCACCGTTTACATTGCATAACATTACAAGGAACAAGAAGGCAGTGTCTATACCAAAACACCCAATAGAGTACTCATGACACCACTTTTGCACGCATAATCATCAAGCAATTTTATGTATTTGCTTGAGGTGAAAGTTAAGTGACAAAATCAGATTCTAGGATTTGCACTAGCACGAGTATGATATAATTTAATGGAGAACATTAGAATATAGACCGATGGTTAAAGTCTAGTTTCTAAGTCACTACTCTAAATTGAAATCTAGTGAACTTTACTCTCACCATTGTGATTTTCACACTTTGTTTGGCATGTATCACTAGCCTAACGTGATTCATGTGAAATATAGAAATCACCTATATAGCTTGCTATGACAAGTAAAGTTACAAAAAGGCCAAAAGAGGGTGATAAATGCTTGCTCCAATTTAAAGTAATTGCAAAGCATCGAGTCAATTGCTTTGAATCCAATGAACAAGCATATTATTTCCTTGAACACTAATCTCTGCATCAAATCCATGAATAAAGTCATCACCGTGATAAAAACATCGCACAAGAGGGTGTGTATCTCACACCACGTCACCATTAACTGATGTGATGTATGACCACCGTCATCACAACTTGTCATCCATGTATGAACAATTGGCACGCAGTGTGCAACACTAGCTGAAAAATTTCTCCATCTATTCACAAGGATGCATGTGGTGCATGACGATCGCTAAACATTTTGATCTTCCAAATGCTGGCTTGCAAAGGACATATGGCCAGTGGCCCACCTCTAGCTTAACTTAACTAAGCCCTAAACATTGCAAGTCAAGGCTTGAAACATCCAACTAAGAACTTGCAAAAGCCTCGAAGTCCAAGAATTTATAACCTCAAACTAAGTTTTCTTTTCCCTCCTAGGAAACGAAAAGTATAAGTGCCATAATTTTTACATGACGCTAAGTTACAACCTTTCAAAAATCATTGAAGTGTGAAAAATGATCACTTAAGTGAAGTGATCGTCGGAAAATCTAACGTAATTCACTAAATTGCTTAAATGGACGCTTTAAAAAAAAATTGGCATTGAAGTGATCGATTATAAAGTTTTAACAGTATATTGATCCTTTAATCATATTGTTGCCCTGAATTTTTTAAAATTTCAGACTTTACAAAGCAACATCGTGAACCAAAAGCAAAATTCACAAAGCAAATATTCTAACTCGGCCTCTATTTTCCTTTATATTGTTAGACTCAAAAATGTAAAATCATGAAGCAAACATTCTCTCAATATACTTTCATTTAAAATTATAAAGGTCTATTTTTAAGCAAGTAAAATTCCCTCTTTGTAGTGATTTCCAGGTTGGCCGAGGCAGTGTCGAATTAGCCACGCGACCAAGCCGAAAGGAGTGATGGCTCATTTCAGCCGTCTCGATCGAAGCCAGGAGAGAGGGAGTCAGGCAGGTTGGAGCGATGGTGGATCTGGATTTGAGTCGGGTTCGGTCATCGGTTTTGGCTAGCCAATCCCTTTTGGGATTTAGCTCATGGGCTGGGCTTAGGTTTACTGTAGTTTAGTGAGCCTGGGACTTTGGGCTTAGGACTAGGCTTAGTTATATAGGGTTTCTTTTTTCAGGTGGCTTAAATTTGAGCTAGACTAGGCCCAGTTCAATTGAGGGCCTTGGTCAAATGCAAAGATCCGACCTGAGTCCGCATATTTTAAGATTATATTATGTTATAATTTTTGGGTGGCATTATTTACATCCCTTAAATGACTAAATGCACCTCATTCTCATTAAAAAGACAAAGTTGCCCTCAATTATTCAATTGCAATTTAAAGTGGTAGCCCCCAATTTATTTACTTTCCTTTTTGTTAGTTTTTCTATTCCCATGTAAAATCTAGTTGCCATAACTAAGAATATCCCACATATATTAAATGCATTATGTTTTCTCTTTATTTTTAGATTTTACTTCTATAAAAATTAGTTTTGTTGAAAAGCGAAATTTCAAGAAACTAGTTATTTTCTACATTGTTGAGGAAATTTATGGATCAATTGTCCAATAATTCTAGAAAAAATTTAACATAGATAACTTTTTAATACTGTCACAATTTAATAAATATATTTATTTTTATTTTTTTTATTTTTTTTGCATATCACTATCATATTTTTTTATCGGTTGTCTTTTATATACATAGACATATTATAGGATTATCAAATGAAACCATCAAAAACACCTCTTTAAAGCTTTTCAAAGAATATCATAGTTACATTTCCATACAAGAAACTTCAAAAAATGGATCAAATTATATTGAAACCTTACATAAAATAAGAATTTTTTGGTAAACTACCATTGAAATTTTATTATTTTGGATTGATAGAAATTAATATCATTCACAGAGTGTTTATGAACAATATAACATCTTACATGCTCCGTGTCAAAGCATATCGCCAATAGTGATGAAAAAAGACAAATTATTTGATATAGTAAATTTAGAGACTTAATATATATTTTAGACTAACAAAATAAAAATATAAAAATTTCATCAAGAAAGTGAGTTTTTGATATATGAGGGACGAAAAATAGATGAATTGTTATAAGAGCAATGATGTAGAAGAGAGTAGTTTTATTTTCTAAGCAGTAATATGTTCAAATTTGATGAAAAGCCATAAACAAAAACAAGCATGTGACATTCTTAATTATGACAAGAAGACTCTATACAATTCTATAAAGAAATAGAAATATTAAACAAAAAATAGGAAAGTGAATAAATTTGAAGCCATCACTTTAGATTGCTATTGAAATTGAGGACAATATTGTCTTTTTAGTGAAAATGGTGGTGGATTTTATTCGGGTGGCTCTATTTTCTTAAATTACAATTGAATAATTAAGGGCAACTTTATATTTTTAATGAAAATATGGTGGATTTAGTCATTTAATGGGTGAAAATAACACCATCCCTTTAGTTATATAGGGAGTGAAAATAGTGCTATCCTAATTTTTCTTTATAGAAAATTTTAAAAAAAATTTTAAAAAAATTAAAATTCATATAATTTTTTTAAAATATTTAAAAATTTAAAAATTCGAAAAATATCATTTTTTAGGAAAAAGCTTAGAAATTAGATTTTGAGTAGTTTACTTTCAAAATGTGCAAAAAAGCCTTTGATAAAAAAAATTGTACTCAAAACTGAGCAAGCTTTTAAAACTTTACAATAAGATCTTAAATGCTCATAGAAACAAATGTTAGTTTGTTGTTTGCACATTTAAATTATTATTTGATTGTGCATTTTCAATATATTGATTGCAATTTCCCTATAGCCTAATTAGGAATATAACCTTAAGACTCATGATTCGCTAGAAGGCTACTTGAAAATTTTGGTTGGTGATTGAAAAAGGTCAAGTCTTCGATCCTAGGTTTTCTTATTATATAATAAATGAGATATACTATCATGCTTCATCTAATTTATAGCCAACACCAATAGGCTAGTAACAACTCTTCACTTGAAAATCCACATAATGTCAATTTAACTTAACCTCAAATATCCCGACATCACACAAGGCATGGGCTTGGAAGAGCTCACGCCTAATTGAAGGCCATAAGTCGGCTTTTTAGGCAATACCCCTAAACCTATGTCTTTTCCCCTCTTGAATGAAAAGGTAGGTTGCGATAGCTTAGCAACTCCACTAGAGATTAGAAAAAGAAAAATCTTAGTGGACTCAAAATTTATCTCGTTCAAAATATTTTTGTTTGGTAACAAGGATATTAGATACGTCCCTAATATGAGTGTTAAATGGTCTTGCAATTGGAAGTTATAAAGAGCAGAGTGATTGTTGGTCCCTTATTTTGTAGGTTTGGAGTTTGGTAATGAATGTTTATTTTTTGAACTTTTGAAGCGGTGTTTGTTTATAAACTATTGTGCATGTATTCATTGCATTGCACTACACATTAGCATATCCAATTTGTCGACCGCATAGGATTACCTAAGATTGTATTGAGATAGATACAACTCCAACTACAATCATGTAATATGAATCACCCATCAAATCATCTCTTTTTTGTCTTAATTTAACTTTAGCACTATCAATTTTACAAAAATCAATCATGAACCAGCTTTTCCCCAAATCATGGGTTTTGGTTCAAAATTGACCAAAAACAATATTAGTTTGTTTCTAGTCATTTTCAAAAAAATTTTCCTTTATGACATTTGATCACTAAGTTGTCCCTCATTTAATTTTCAAGTCAATTTTTAGATTCCAAGTTGAAGGTAAAAATCCTCTATTTTGGCCCTAAGTAAGGGTTCCGATCAATTCTTTATGATTTGCGCAATTAAATCACCAAAAGGTCCATTTTTTAGAGGCACCTCAAATCCAATATCAATTTTGACTAATTCACATTAATTCGGTTTGATTTGATCAATTTAGCTAATCCAAAGTTTGCAAAAGCAAGCTAATTTGGTCCAATTGGTGCAATTCAAGTTAACTCATTCTAAGCTAGGGTTTATTTTGATCAATTGAGTTTCAATTTGACAATTAAACCTCAATTTTATTTTGGGGTTTAATTCATGCCATCATACAAAGATCAATTTGTATGCATTAGAGTGTCTTAAGCTCAATTGATTGAACAAATTGAATTCTCTTTTAAGTCAATTGGATTCAATTGTAATCAAATTGACAATTGGGAACAAGAAATGCAAAGATTGGATCAATTGAATGAAAAACCCCAATTTATGTGACACAATTCAATTGAGATTAAATTGATATAACTCATGAGATAACTGGACCAAATTAATCCAATTGAGATGTTGTTATTATGTTTAATTGAGTCAATTCAATTAAATTTGGGTTGTTTTCTTTTAATTTAGCTCATTTGTTAGATAAATGATCAAAAATTCTTTGTGATTAGGTCCATCAAGGACTAGATTATGTAAGTTTTAATTAGGGGACCAACTAGACTGGCCCAAATCAGTTAGACTAACTAAGCCAATGAAAATATGTAATTCAACGAGAATGGCCGGATTCCGACCATTTTCCAACCACCTCATGCCATATTGAACTATAGTAGGCTAGCCCCCCGTGTGCAAATTACATGAAATTACCTAATTGCCCCTAGAGCCATGTCACTAATCAATGTCATCAAATTTAAGCTAATTAGAGATTAAGCAATTAATTTTGGTCATTAAATATTGTTAAATCTTAGCCATCCATCTTGACATGTCATCAATCCATGTGACAAGAATTGAGCCAATGAGAGGCTTACTTGATCTAAAAGCTAACCATTCTTGACCAAGGCCAAGATTCAAAAATGCAAAGGTATATGAGCTTTTTCTCTCCAAAATTCAAAGAGGGGCCAAAATATCTCTCTCTCTCTCCACGTTAAACTCTTGCACTACCCCCACTGGCCGGCCATTGCCTCACTTTGGCAAGCCACCACCATGTCAACATCACTGAAGGCCTCCCCTCGCCAATTGCAAGCCTTATTGTGGTCGAATCTTGTTGAAAAGCTCTGATTTGAGCCGACTCCTTCTTAGTATGACTACCGTGCTCCACGTCGACATTTTGATCCAACGATTCCAGCTATTCCTCTAATGACCAACAACAATCCTTTGGTGCTCCTAGTTGTGCAACGCCAGTCTGACAAATTTTTGAAGTTGTGATGGCTAGATTTTGATCAAATAGTCATCGGAGCTCTTGGATTCTCTTCATCTTTAACTAGTGTTAATTTCAAGTCCATTTGATTCAATCTCACTTTGATCTTCACATCTCCATTTTAGTGAGTTGCCAAGCATCTTAAGGCCAATCCGTGGAGGTATCATAACATATACATCGGCTAAAACACTCTAATCGACGGTTCGTGAACAAATAAGATAGGAACTCTCAAAACGATTAATCAAATGCTAGATAGTATCCGATGAGGCTAGATCGCATTGTATCGATAATATGTTCGATTACGAGTGTTCAGGGCAAGGATGAATCAAAAATCAAGTTGAAATGGCATGTTTGAGAATCGATTCTATGGTTTTCATGATTTAGTGATCCTCTATCTCAATTTTGACTTGATTTGAGCTAATAGACTTCATTATTTAAAGATGATCAATTGGACAATTAATCCTCTCATCCTAAGCTTAGATTTGATATATTATTGTCATGGATGGACTTGATTTGCTAGATTTAATTGGCCCTAAAACATCTGGTCGAGATCTATAAAACTGTTAAAAAAAAAAAAAGTGAAGTTTTGTTGTTTTTGACAAATCTTTGATGCTTTCCAAATTTTTACAAACATTTGTGATTTGAATTTGGAGAATTTTTCTTCATTGAAATTTTCAAAAACATATAGATATACACCATACTAAAATTTCAGATCAAATTGATGTAATTTGACATTTTTAGTATGATTGGAAAATTCCAATGATTTCTAAAAAATTATTTATTTCGTGTTTAAAACTACCTGACTTTGCCTTGAAAATTTAAAGAGGTTTGAGTCTTTTTTGGCAAAATTTTACAACTAGAAAAGTGTTTAGTGGGGTTATAAATTGGAAGACTACCAAATTTAAGGGCTAAATAGTAACATTTGAAGGGCCAAATTGATAAATTTTTGAATAAGGTCAGTTCGGCCTTCATAACAGAATTTTGACAAGCTATCTATGAAAACTAAATTTCTAGGAGAAATCTATAACCAATTTCAAGAAACTAACAACACGAAAATTGATCCAAACACATTTTCCTAACTACTTGCAAATTTTGGTGTGCTTTGATTTCATTTGATATTTTTCACGCATTGTTTAAATTTGGGTCAAAATGGCCAGTTCTGAGCTTCGGATAAAAAGTCCAAATTTCAGAAAAATCGATAGAATTGGACTAGATGTTTCTCATGAACTTTGGACTACACATCCTGAGGTTTCTAATGGTGCTTGAATCATTTCAATTGAATACAATTTGATGGGTAAATCACACTTAAACAAATCTGACCCTAATTTAGCAAATTAATCGAAAAAATGAACCATCAATGGTTTACTTATGTTTGCTTGATTGCTTGAGAAACAAAATCATATGACCTGAATGCATGCTTAGTTTAATACTTATGCATGTGCTTGTTAGATGTATAACTAGGTGTGGGCATGAGCAATGGATAGCCTATTGTGGACACCTATAACCAAAATTAGGGTTAATTGATATCAACCACAATTTTTTTAATACAAATGATGGCTGATTATCATTAACCACCACCTAATCAGTTTTAGTCAATTAGGCGATTAGGGTGTTTGACATGCATGTAATACATAGGCCAATCCTAAGGCCCAATCTTGTATTGGTGATTTGTTTGTCCTTGTTTTGCATTTGGTGATTATTTATATGCTTTATACATGACTTGAATGGTCCGAATTTAAAACCGATATCACCAAGGCGGCCCATGAAGGATGTAAATGAAAATCATAGAATTGGAGACCAAAGACCGATGTCCAATTTGGTCTTCTTCTTCTTTTTTCCATTTGTTACCTAACCATCTCTTGGGTTTTTAATCCAAACTTGTAATAATCACCTAACGAGTTGCAGGTTTTATGTTTTCTTTCACTTAAAGTAGCTCCTACTTTATTTTCATTGTTTGTCTCATTTTCTTGAATTTAGAAATTAGAACAAGCTTAGATCCTTAAAGAATCATCCACGCAAGATTAGTTAGTGAGATTTTAAAATTTTTTACCAAGGATATGATAAAGAACAAATGCATGATCATTTAGATAACAATCCAACTTATTAGGTACCAAAATGGCAATAATAAAAATATTGGTGCAACCCAAGTCCCCAAACCCATTGATCACTGGTTCTATAGAAATGGTGAAGATCTCCCGCTTCTCGATTGGGTGTTGAGCCGACCCCAAAATGACAAGACTAGTTTCCTAGAATGATAATTAGGGTGTCCAAAACAACTTTAAAAACAAACAATTGTCACTTGAGGTATGGACTTGAGAAAACCCACGTTTATGATCAATGGTCCATTTGCGGTGTTAGCAAATGAAGGTCCATTCAAGACCATCATATGTTCTAAACATTCAAACCTTTTTACTTAAACAATTACTTCTAAATCTAATCCTTGACATTTCCTCGAAATGGGTAGGTCACACAATGTAATCCTTTTGGCCAATTTCGCCAAAAATCGCTTAACGTGGCCATGTGCCACATATAGTAACCAAAGAAAAATGGACCACCGTGACAATGAAAATTAGTCAGAATGACTATATTGGAATTTTACGCTAAGGTTTATAACCAAATGTATATAATTGGAAAGTTTATGACCAAATTGATATATTGATTGGGTAATTTTCCAACTATAACTCATTTGTTACCTCTAAAAATTTTCTAGTCAACAATCCTGCCGATGAGTTTGACTCTGCTTTTTGATATATTGTCAATCAAACTCAAAGGCCAATTGAATTTTCTTGCAATCTAGCACCTGCTAAATTCTTCACATCTTTAAGTAATTTTACAGCCTTACAATCCGCTCCAATAATGAATCTCTTGTTAACTAAATTTTGTTCAAATTTTATTACAATGAGAAAATGAACAAGATTTTTGTTTAAATTGTGACATGTTTTTGCTAAGTCTTGTGATGTTACTAAAATATATTTAATTAATTGCTCCTTTACATCTTTTCTTTGTTTAAGTATTCTTCGATAACCTATGTTAGTAGTATTTGTCTCAATAGTATTAAATTCTTCGAGATCAACAATACTAGTAGATAAAAAAAAATCATTTTTTTTTATTTTTCTAAGGCTTAATTTCACTAAAAACCTCAAATTAATATATATATATAACATATTTATCCCAAACTAATTTCCGTGTCATAAAAAATTCCAAATTGATACCTTTGATCGAAATCTATTCACCGTTAGCATTTTGGCCAATATCTCATTCACGTGCATACATGTCTAACATGGCAAACAACTATGGTACAAATCAGAATTGAATAATGATAGATTTGACATGGAAATTCCATATGTATTAACATGCATGGATTTTAACGAGATATTGATAGGAATGCTAATAGAGGGTAAAATTTGGGTCAGAAGTAGCAGTTTGAAATGTCCAACCTCTTATCAATTTTGGGAAAAGCTTTGGCACCTAGAGTTGATCAAAGAGATCAACTATACTCGACCATGGATATTTGTTCCGAATAGCCACCCTGCTCCATTCTCGATATTCAACGAGAGGCCTAGTCTCTCCTTTAGATAACTGGTGCTCTTCCAGGTGAAATGCTTGGCCAGATGAAACCCTTGTCTATGAAGTCCTGCAGCTGTTTTCTTCGTTTTCCTCAATTCAACAGGAGCCAATCTGTACAGCACCTTTGAAATCGGAGTCATGCTAGGAACCAAGCCAATGGAAAATTAGACCTTCCGCTTCCAACGCAAACCAGGCAAAGGAAAAACATCAGGATAATCCTTAACAATCAAAATTTCTTCTAATTTTGCATCACTCTACTTGACGTCTCACTATTGCGATTACATCCTATGCTTAGCATGTGGCATGCTTGTGAGATTATCAATAGAGGACCACTAATCTTATAGACTTCAAAGCATGTCACGGGTTTGCCGGGTACTTGAAAGTATACTTTCTTTACAAGACAATCAACAGTAGCATCATGAAGTGTCCATAACCAGTCCATCCCCAGGAATTAGGGACATCGACAGTTCGGTTCGAGTTTCCACAAATCAAAGCTGAACCAAACCGATAGGGATGTGTATTTGCTTTGACCCAAATCGAATATGACCTGGTTTGGTTTGGATCGGGTTTAGTGGTGTTTTTTCTTTTTTTTCCTTGGTCCTCCACAAGATAATGGGAACAGTCTAGAGGTTTTGCCTTCATCCCCATTGACAGAACCGTTACCTGTGGTATTGGTTTCTTTGTTCAAAGGACACCTAACATACTTCATTCTTTGTTCCCACATCTTCGGACCTTAATATTGTTAGGCTAATAGCATTAACAGCAAATCACAAAACTCCTCCACCTGACCCCCTTCCTAACCCCGTTGGAAGCCGCCCCATCACCTCCGGCAACCGTCTCACCGTTGAGCTCCACCACACCACTCTTGCCACCGTTGCTGCCACTGAAAATGGAGCCCCCTCTCCTTTGGCCACCCAGACCACATGGAAACTTGACGCCACCACAGCACGACCTCTCGGTTGTTTACTACACAGGACCTCAATGTGTCGTCGTTGGTAAAGTCATCTCCTTTTTATCTGGGTGGAGGCACATCTAGATTTGGAGGCTCCGTGGGCCATGGAGGCTTCTTTTTTGAGTTCAAGATAGAGAAATCCTCATCGCTATCTTGCTTCCTCCTTTAGGTGTTGCTTCGGGCATGTTTGCTATAGCGTCGCACCTACTCTCTCTCAATCTTACAATAAACGAAACTTAGTTCGGTTCATCTCTCAATAAATGGAATTTATTTTGTTTTGGTTTTGATTATAACTCGAACCGGCCAAAAACAGGTTGTTTTTCCCATTACTTGAACCAGAAAGACTCAAAATTTTTGGGTTGGTTCGCATTTTGGTCCAGCTTTGACAAAGAATACGTCGAAATCATGCATATCTAAAACCCCTAGATCAGGCGACAAGTCAAAGTCCCCGATACTAACCCTTACAAAATCAGTCAATTATCATGGCAGCACCTATAGGAATTTCGATCACACATTGCAGTCTCAGGGGTTTTCACACGGTAGATTATGCATTTTTTATAAAAGAATGAGTGGCGACCAGATCAAACACGACATATGCATATACAGAAAATTCGTCCACCGTACATTTAACGACCGCACTAGGTGCCTGTGCATCCCGTCAAGCGAATGCAAACACCAGCCGGCCTTGAGTGTTCGCTCATTACGGTGGCATAGACCGACTAATTATGTTGGGTTCAGTACCCGATCCTGTCTACCATTTCCAGGAATCCACATCTCCTTCAGGAGAAGGGTGACTGCATGTCTTAATATGAAGTGTTATAAGTTATGAAAGAAAGGTTTTGAGGGGAAATTCTAGGAAGAACGCTGTGAGTAAAGATTCAAGGCACCCCTGGTTTAGATAAAAAAAGAATTTCATAGGAGGGGGATTTAGACGTTACACGAGCAAAGAGGCGAAAATTTCAATGGTTTTCATGACGGTCGTGGCTTCGGTGAAATAAATGAGGATGGGATGTCATTTTGGACTTTAAATCGTGACCATACGTTATTCAATGCTTTTTTTTTACATAAGGATGGACAAATACAAAATCCTCTTTTTCGCCGGTCAAATTCCGGCTCTTTGAAAACATCTCATTTCCATCCTTGAAGTGGTTTCTGACTTTTGATGCTCTTCATGGTTCAAGGTCAAGCACTCCAAAAAGTGAACCCCCAACGTGTTCATACCAACCCACATATGCTGCACCATTTTCTAAAGTGAAATGAAAAGTTCATATAACAATCTCCATGTACAATGAATGGGAGCATATCCTAAAATCCTAGGACAAGGTGAAAGCTCTGCAGTTCAGCGGCTTTCTACTTCAAATAATGGACATTCCATGCATGATACTGCAGTTATAGCTTTCTTGCTTTAAGTGTACCTTGTCTTATGAAGTTATCCACTTCTTCAAAGTTCCATACATACAGCAAAATAAAGCAACCAACAATGTAAAAGTGGACAGCCCGAGAATTTTTATATATCAAAATCAGTCATCAGTAAACCACAGAATGAACAGGTCAGAACATCTTTCGACTAGGAAAAGCCAATCGATGTGATTTGTTGGAGACTCCCACAATTTTGTCATTGGCATTCATCTGTCCCTCCACGTCCACTACCCTCAGGCCCCATCAGCTGGGAACAGCAATTAACAAAGTTCCAGAGAACAGGTAAGTTTTTAAAACGGAGAGATGCTACTCTGTTAACAATTTCTAGTCCTGCTCTATTCTTTCAATACTAAGGAAAAAATTTGTGGTCAATTAATTGAACCCAGCAGAGTTGCAATATAACTCCTAGACATGTAATTCAGGTAAGACAGAAGTAACTTCATTACATTTTAGATGCACATGTAAATGTGCACGGCAGAAGGAAGGTGAATAAGTTACCTAGTTATCATAGAAGCGAGAACGCCGCCTCCGCGAGCTGTGATATTTAAAGAAACAAAGAACATGTGGATTAGAGAGTTCAGATAATATTCTTAAAGAAACAGAGAAAATCAAAGAATTAATTCCAAGTGCATGTCTATTGCAGCATGTAGATGTAACAAACCACGGATAATGGCCTGGAGGAACAGTCACCCATCTCGTATCATGTTAATTTATGATGCTTCACCAAATAAAATCATCCTTGGTTCAAAACAGTCAAAAAACAAGGAGAAATAAGTGACTTGTGATCACTTAAAGGTGTGCACTTGACACAGCCATGTCCACCAAAACCTAAAAGAGTAAATTACTGACACACTAAAAGTACTATTTTCTTAGTTTCCCATCTCAATCTCTTGTTGCATCAAGTTCAGGGTTCTAGCCAAACATTCCTGAGATTATTTCATCCACCCTTGTTCAACTCCACACTGAACTTAACAAATAAGCACATCCTGAGTTGCCAGAAAACTTTTTACACCAGCAACCATAATGCATATGCATGGCAAAAGCGAAATCAAAAGGAAAATTCAACAGAAACTTCCATTGAAAACCTACAGCTGCAATCAAATAAGAACAATTCATCACACCAACATCCCTCTCCGAGAAATTAATGAACAAAATGGCTGCAATCTATCCTAACAAATGAAAGAAGAAAAATCAGACTAATTGAAAAACAAACAAACAGATAAAACCTGAAGTCAAGTGAACTAAAAACTAAATAAGTTTATGTTGACAAACAAAACCAATATTCAATCAAACAAGCTCTGCACTAATCAAGGCACAAAGGAAGCTTCACTAACCTGCGATGCCTAGAGCTAGCCCTTGAGGAACCCCTTGCACTGACAAACTCATCATCTATATCATCTGGTCGGTAATCTGCATACTCCAAAGAGGTAACAGAACCTTCATCAGAATTTGATGTATCATATGTAGAATGTCGACTTCCTCTTCTTGTATCACCAACTCTTGACCTTCTTCTGTTCCTAGAACTCCTAAAGTTATCAAATACCTGATATAATATACATGATGTCCACCAATTGCCTTCATCACCTGGAAAGTCCTCAAACTCATCGCCGGTATCATTGTCACCATAATCAATAACGTAATCACCCAAAACTACACCTCGGGGAACTTCTGAATGGATGGTGCTCAAGACATCTATGATCTCTGATGATTGCTGGAAATTCTCCCAATCAAGCTGCCGAGCAGGATCAATCTTTGAGGGCCGAGCATGAGGGTGCTCGACTTGAGCATGCTTCTGCAACTCAGAGAAGGTTCCACTAAACAGACATCGGAACTCATCACAACAGCGCTTCTTATCATTTAGAATGACACGAGCTTCATCAATAACAACCCATCCAGTAACTTCTCCTCTACACAATGGGCAGGTTGGCCTACAGCCATTATCCAATTCCACGGGCTCCGTTTTTGATGTGGAAGAGGTTTCAGGAGATGAAGAAGATCTCACGCCATATGCACTACTAAACCGGTCCAAACAGTTGGAGTGCAAGTGATCTGTGTCACATACAAAGGGACGACAGCCTTTGTCATAAGATGAGCACCGGAGAAGAACACCATTGTGAGGATAATCCAAACATATAGGACAAACCACATCTTCCCAGTCAATATCCAACTGATTACCCTCCATGACAAAATCTGACAAGATCCCTTTCCACAAATTTCTTGTGATTGTGGTTACTTGAGAGACTACTGATGTGGATCTGCAAGTGCACAAACACCACAGATATGTATCAGGGTAGTGAAGGCTGATTGGAATGAGATGCTTTTGTTGAGAAAAAACCCTGAGCTACAAAATCTTATATCACCACCCAAAGGAGAAATACTTCATAGAGACTGACATGATCTATAAGCATAAGTTCAAGTCATTTGGAGATGATGAAAAAATGATTTCTGAAGGAAAAGCTAGCCATGATAATGTGATTACAAAGGCATCTATGCCTGCAAGCATCAATAAAACATTGTAAGACCAATATATGATTTAAAATTTGAAAGATACATTAAACATTTCCTTACAAAAATATACCTCGTATCCGCAATCAATTTACACTGCTTGTACAGCCACCGAATAAATGTAACGCGACACTTCTTTTCATCTTTGAACTCGAATGTCGACTTCAGGCAAACAAAAGTCAACATTCTATTGATCTAACAATATATCAATCTCAGAATCCACATAAAATGAAGGAGCAATCAACTCTTTACACAAGAATGGCTACCCCATTGAAAATTCAAGCCATAGCACTGAGCCTTGCAATACCATGGCAGAATAATGACAACATTAATGTCCAGAATGTCTGGTTCCACTAAAATAACCCCCCTGCTCCAGATTGTCTTCCTTCTTACAGGTCTCTATTCCTCCTAATGCTGAAAAGGCTGCCAGTCTTCCACCAGATAAACAAGACATCCTTTCCAACCCTAAAGAAGAAAAAAATAGGGACTTCCTTTGAGACTGATCAGATACAATCCTCAAAGCCCTCACATCTCTTAAGACAGGTCAACCCCAACCCAACCATCATAGTAATCAAGTCGATTTACGGAAGCCTTTTGAAGCAGTAACGACACGAAAGTCAAACACGTCTTTTGGTACCGATCATCGGACAATCATCAAATTGATCAATCGAAGCGTTGCAATTATCAATACGCACCTGAAATCGACTCGATTAGCTCCCCATAAAAAGGGTCCATCGCCGATCAAAAAAAGACTCAGTCCAAGAAAAAGGGAAACAAAAGAATCACAACCAAGCAAGACAAGCCACAGATGCAGCTGAAACAGTATAGAAATTATCCGGAACGGGATAAGGATTAACCCAAAAATAGTGGGAAAGCCGAGACACACCATCGGACAAAACGAAGACTACCCACTAACCCAAAAAGGAAAAAGAAGGAAAAACAGAAGCGCAGGCCAGGAACGAGCTCAAGACCGATCCTTTCCTCCGATCACCGACACCCGAATTCACAAAAGTCCCAGATTGAGCTCATACCTCGAAGGAGGAACGAAGAGGGGAAAAGGGTCATCCGAGCCGCTCCCAGTCCGCCGTCCCGCGAGCTCTAATCACCGCGCGGCAGCGGCAGAAGATTCATCCGGACACGACCCGCGACCGCCCCCGGACCGATGAAACAGTGAGGAATCGAGGGGGAGCTTCGAGGGGGGTCGCGCCGCTCCTCGGGGGGAGAGGTGGGGGAGGAGCTGCTCGCGAAGAAGCGCTCGAGCGAAGTCAGTTTCGTAGCAAGCAGAGTCTCTCTCTCTGTGTGCGAATCACAATGACCGAGAGAGAAGAGACCGAGATAGGAGAGAGGGAGGAAGGATGGAGGGAGGGAGGGGTAGAAAAGGGAAAGCAGGGTGTCGGGAGAGAATGACGGAAATGCCCTCTTGCGTCGCCATTTTGACTTCCGACTCCGGGTCCGCACGCCTCCTCCCCCGTCCGCCATCATTTCACACATTTTCCTCCGTTTAAAAAATAAACAAAATAATAAAATAAATAAAAGAGGAAAGTCAATATTTTGCCGTTCTTCTCCGTTTTCCAATCGTTTACTTTTTCTCTTCCCTTAATTTTTTTTTTTTTCTCTTTTAGGGTTTTGTAGTTTATTCACTAAGAACTAATTCAAATGATCAATCGAGTTGAAGAGACGGCGGGATTTTTGCATCTAAGCAAAAAAAAAAAGAAAGGAAATTTAATAAGATTAGGAGTTTCACCACAATGGATCCCATCCCGAGATCAGATTTGGAGTGAAGCAGAGATGTTGCAAGAGGAGGAGGGAGTGGTTTTCTTTAAGAGTGAGCACATTGGACTGCCTGAACTGAGAATTGCTCGAACCGGACCAGATCGGCTGATTTGGTTTGGTTCCTAGGAGCATCGATCCGGTTTCTGGTTCCATAAAAATGGAATCGGTGATTTTCGGTCTGATTCTCGTTTTCAAGGGAAACCGGACTAACAATTTTCTATTTAAAATATATTTTTAAATTTCTTAAAAAATGAATAAACCCTAAAATAATATTTCTATTATTTTTTTAATTTTTTTGGCTAAGTGGTTGATTCTATTAAACGGATTGGCCCGATCCGGTTCCCAGTCTTAGGATCGTCCGGTCCGGTTCGATCCACAATCCCAAAAAATAAGGACTGATTCAATTCCTGGTTCTATCTTGGAATCAGACTGAATCGAGAACTGACCACCCCTTATTTTCTGGGTAGACATGAGCAATAAATGGTGAGTATGAAGGAAACAAGAATGTACCAACAAGTTGTCGGAAGCACTCCAACCTATTATTGCAAAGAATCTCCAAATAAATGCACCGACGGAATATTTACGATAAGAGGAATTGTAGATAGTCAATGCGGCCATTTAAGTCCAAAGGGAATGGACATTTTGTTGTACGTCACGAGGACGCGGGCCAATGAGGACTTGTGAAGTCTCATGACAACATTGGCCAACGGGGAAAAAATTCCAATTATCAAACCTAGAAAGAAGCCCCAAATTTTTATTTTTTTTTGTCAAAGTGCCCTTGGAAAAGTTGAATTTTTTCCACTAACATCCTGTACTTGACAAGTATGGTTAATGGGCCCCCTACTATATATAGTTGGTGAGAAAATTGGTCCGGAGCGAGCACGTGCATTGCACATGCACATTTTGCCCCAATCTCTGGGTCATATTTGTCCGAAAGTAACGTATTGCACAAGAAATTAAGAAAAGAAGCAAACTCGATAATTGGAAGGCAAATAGAGGCCAAGTGAAGGGAGGAAGCTAAGATAAAAGGCGATGTTACATAGGAACTAGCAATGATCTGACGTCCCCTGTTAAATTCAAGTATACACGACACTATTGCAATAGTCTTTAGATTTGAGCATCGCCACCCGCCAATGAAGGTCCAAACTGTTGCTTTAAGCACTTTCAATGATCTCATTGTTTATCGTGACTTTAGCGAGTATATTTCTTATTTCTTCCTTGGAAATTAGAAGTTAACATCTTCGAAGTTAATAGTATTGCAAAATATGTAGAATTTTACATTGGTACACAGTAATAATGCCATGGCTAGTGAAAATCACGCCTTAAAATTATCAACTGGGGTGGAGAATCTGGTCCTTTTTTTTTTACACTTAAAATTGTCGAACTTCATAACCAAATGACATGTCACGTGTAATGAGTACACCTAATCAGGTATAGATGATGTCGAACCCTCGTCAGTTCTAGGATGATGGCAACATCTTCACCTGCCCTCATCTTTCTACTTGGCCTCTCTCCTTTTGGGTTTGTTTTCTTCTTGTAATTTGTCTATAAACATCCCTAAGATTCAAGCAGAAATGTGCATGATGCAATACCGGCACCCGTCGCCATCGACCGAAACTATTACAGGGGCTCGTTGGTCCCCACTTGTCGAGCACAAATGGGTCATTTGACAAAAAAGCTAAAGTGCAGAGGACACTTTGCAAAGAGAGGGCCCACTTGGAAGGGGAGGATAGGAATATTTTCCTGACGAACGACAAGCTACAAAGGAAAAAGGGTCGTTTATTTAATAAGGTGCCATCACAAATTAATTTGTGAATTTCTTGGTGATTGTGTTTGATTTTCTTTTATGCTCTTGATCATCAATCGGCTAAGCATCCATGGTGGCAGCCCAGCAGCCGACCTCTTATCACCTTAAGAGCTATAGAGTGTGCAATCACTTTGGGAAAATTATGTAATTAATTTTAAATTTGTTGTATAAATATCGATTTGATCATAAATTTTCTTATTTTACCAATTTAGTAATAAGTGTTTGTGTAAAATTCCAATGTCATTACAATCGATCCTCACTGAAATTTGCCAATCGTGTTATATGACACCAATACGTTAGTGATTTTTAGTGAAAATTGGTTGAATAACTATATTGGAATATTACGCAAAGACTTATGACTCAATTGATAAAATCGAAAAATTTAGGAGTGAAATAGCATCCTACAATAGGTT
Source organism: Corymbia maculata (assembly GCA_014182735.1). Lineage (NCBI taxonomy): Eukaryota > Viridiplantae > Streptophyta > Magnoliopsida > Myrtales > Myrtaceae > Corymbia > Corymbia maculata. Next base: position 16,400,970 of record CM024684.1, read on the forward strand.
TCAGATTCAATCGATAAATTGGAAAGTTTCGGACTAATTTGACATCAATAAATTGGTTTAAGACGAATTGGATTATTTCCAAGCAAATGAACCACAATTGCCCATTGAGGGATTGAACCGCAATTATCCAACTTAGGTTCCAATGATTGCGGGTTTGATCCTGACTTAAGAACTCAAAATTAATCAGGAATCATACTGATGGGTTGCTATGCTACTTTCTCTCCAAATTATCAGATATCACGATCTTGCCATTGGATTATTAAAAGAAAAAAAAAGTTGAACAACGATTATGATAATTTTCTCCATTATTTAATTTAGAGCGAAATCTAGAATTTAGAATCCTTAGACACTGACGTAAACGTCTTGTTTTCTTGGGACTTTTTTTCCGTGGAAAATGAAATTGTGGGCCTCGAAGTTTAGTCAAATTAAGTACATATATCTTTACTTTACAAATTTTGCGACATTAAATGTTCCATAATATAAGCATCCATTGAACTGACCTTTTAGCTCCACCACTAAGAATATTTGTTAAATTTTTAATTTTTAACTTCGTGGCCACTCTATTATCTAGGACTTGATTTTTATTTCATGGTTAATTATGACCTATCATGACTAGGTTTGACAATTAAACCCTTAAAAATCTCGAGAAAATGTAGGAATTGAGCTTACGTCATTTTAAAATTGGCAAGCACTAGTGTGTTTTTCTCATATAAAAGTCCCGAATTTTAGGTTTTATTTATTTCACGGAAAATAAATTTTGAAAAACATTTTTCTAAAAGTAATTATTTTACATTATTTGAAATAATTAGTCAACTTTTTATTATCGACAGTAATTTATATTTAAATATTTTATGATAACGAAAATATTTTTTATCTATTTTGTATATAAATAATCATTTTTAGAATAATATTTTTCAAATCATTTATTTTTAACGAAATAAACGCACCCTTATAATTAGATTATAATTTTCGCTTTCGACTCTCCAATTTAATATTTTATTTATATTCTTCCTCATTTAATATTCATCTCATCATTGTTCATGGCCCCATCGGAGAAATAATAAAACAAGGACATCATTTTCGATCATTCGCGAGAAGATCCAATCATTCCACGGAGGAGAATGGAATGATTCCATTTCCAGAGGGCATCAATGTCAGATGCCACCAGCCGAAGCAAAGAATTAGGTTTTTGCAGATTATTTATTTATTTATTTATTTTTATTTTTAGTTGTTTTAGAAAGCTACAATTATAAAAATATTCCTTTGGATGCTATAAGGATAAAAAAATACGTGGAGGGCGATAGAAGAGCAATCATTATCGTTTAAATTACTTTCTTGTACTTTAAAGATGGAAAAGAAATTATTTTCTCAAACATATTGAATGGATTGATTATCCAAACTTCTTTTTAATTCTCACTTGTCCTTGTTTTAATATAAGCTTGAACCCAAAAAAAGTTCACGGGGGAAGCTTTGCTATGATTAGGGTATCTCTGAATTAACTTTTATATTTCATTTTTTGCTTAATAAAAATATCACAAATCGTGCATTTTTATTTTTATTTTAAATTTGAAATATGTAAAATTTTCGCAAAATATAAATATTGACTCATGAATTCACTTATAATATTTTCATGATTTTTTGAAATTTTATTAATATTCTAAGTTTTGGTGGGACTTTTTTCTTTCAATTAAATTAAAATGAACAAGCCCTCACTCGATTGTCTCTATGCCAATTATGCAATGTGGCAACCTAAGCGCTCCCTCTCTTTTCGAGATGAGAATGGGTCATGTTTGACCCATACATTGCCGAGTGGAGCCTAGCATGGCTCATACCAGGCGCGCTTATTTCACGCTCAATATCTTATCCAATGAATGATATATGTTTTCATAATACATTGTGCTTGACCCTTATTTTTAAGATGACTAAGGGTGCACTTATAAGAATGAACAAAAGAAAAATATTTCCGTCGCCCACAAAAATGTTCATATATAAATTATTTTTCATGATGAAAACAATTTTATTGATTAATTATTAAGAATAACATAGGCAATTATATTTGTGAAAATATATTTTAAATTATCTTCTTCTTTTTGAAACATTCAGAATTTTGTTCGGGGGTAAGCCGAGTGCATTACTCCAGCACGCTTTCCATTTCGCTCTGTACTTGTCTTTCTGCCTCACTTCGGTGGTTTTTGCGCACCAGCATTCGATGATATGTACTGCAAAATCTAGGGTAGCGTATTTTGACCAAAAAAAAAAAAATCTAGGGTAGCGTACCGTACAGTTTCTAAACTTTTCTTTAAAAACAAGTTTGGGTGGTGTATTAAAAACTAATTTCAACGTAGAAAAAAGAGCATGATGGCGACCGAAGTACATTTTTATTAAACATTGAGTGGACATCTAAAATTCCTATCTACCTCTACGAAAAGCAATCTACTTAAATAGTGCATGCGTGCAAAGAAAGTAGTCCAATGTGGATTTAGAGCTTTATGACCCGGCCGGGTTGGATTATGTATGAGGATGGATTCATATCCAAAGTGTTCGTTTGATACCACAACCTCTAGAGTATCGCAATCCAATTTATAAAAAAAGAGGTCATGGTCCTAAGGGTACAATACATATGGTTTTTGGCTTTGCCAATGTCACAACTAAACGGGCTCAACAAGACCATTTTGAGCGCGTTTTGGGAGAACATCCGGTAGCTAAATGGTTTTGTTTGAAATGTAAGTAGTGTTTGGTAAATATTCAAACTTTGCAAAGAACTTTATCTAAAAGTTTTAGAATGGGCCCTTTCCCACATATGTATAAATGGACTATGACAATAAAAGAATGGATGAACTAAGGCAACCCTCGACAGCAATGGGAAGGTTGAAAGATTCGGCGATGGCCTGTAGTCAAGGTTGCACATCCCTAGGCTGGGCGTCATGCAACCTTAGGGGAAGTAGATATGGAGATAGAGGCTCAAGCGAGCAAGATCTAAGACTAAAGGCTAGCATCAACCTCGACAAGCATCGACCACAGAGACTCTGAACCTCAATAGGGTGACCCTCAAGGTCAACCTCAATGAGCTTCCACTAGGGGACAAGGCAAGCCAGATTTGAGACCGCTAAGAGAGACGATGAGGGCTAGATTGGAACACAAAAAATGTTAGTTTGGATAGAGTTGGAAGAAAAAAATCATTTACTCAGAAAGTGGCATTGGGATAAGTGGCTTTGCAAATGCTAAGTTTAGCTCAAAGGTCCCTAGGAATATTGAACCAAACACCTCAATTTTCTCCCATAGACCTATGAGATCCAAAGTCCTTTGAAATGCAGAACCAAATACACCATTTGTGTACTGGTCAGGGGTGTAATGAAATTTTCTTTTCAATAGTATGATTCATCATAATTTCATAAATCTATGTGGAGGAATTCATAAATTGCTTTCCAACTACAAGTGAACTCGAACGCATTTTTACTAGTAATTACGTAAGAAGATTTAAACAGTACCTAAGTAGAAGAAGAGGCAACAAACAAAGCAGCTATAGAAAAGTCCAACACATGTTCGAAAGATCATCAAGGAGAATGAGAAAATAGCTTTCAACCGAACAACTTGGCTTTCGAGCTTATGCATGTCCTAATTAGTTTGATCAATAATTATGAACTCAGAGAAGGTCGTCAAAGGTTTCACAAATTTCACGGTGTGTTTCCTTTACGAATAACTCAATATTTAAAAAAACATTTTTGAAAAAATATTTAATTATATCACTCACAAAATGAATGAACGAAAAATAACATCATTATATTACAAAATAATTAGGCTGAATTGTTATTAATAATGAAAGAATTCTTCATTATTTAATTTTTTTAAGTGATATAACCGATCATTTTTCAAAAAATATTTTCTAAATTTTAAGTTTTTTTATGAAACAAATGCACCCTTAACGTTATTGATATACTTTCAAGGTCAAAACTAGTGAGAGTCCAAGAAGCATTTACCTGAAAATCAAGAATAAAGCTTATCAAGTAATTGCAATTGTGAACTCAAATTATATCATAAAAGTGCATCAAAAGTACTAAACTTTGTGGGTGGAATCATCGCATTTTTCACCTTTTTCATAAAGTGCAATTAAATCAATTTTTTATTAACATTATCTCAAATTGCCTATATATCACTCTAATTGAAATGTTTAGAATTTGATTGCACTTTCAAGTGAGAGATTAGAAAATGTTTGAACTCATTGAAAGATCGAGGACTCAATTGCACTTCATACATAATATTTAGGACTTTTGGTGAAACTATCCCATAGTTTATGTCAAGGAAAAGTGTCAGAAAAGTTTTAAATTTATTGCATTTATTCCAATTTAATCATAAAAATTTTAATAGTGTTAATTTAATCATAAACATTTTGACTTGATGCCTATTTAGTTTTAAACATTTTAATGATACCAATTTAATCATAAACATTTTGAACTAGTGTCAATTTAGTTTTAAATTTTTAAATTAGTGTCAATTTAGTCATAAATTTTTTAAATTAGTGTCAATTTAGTCTCCCACCTTTTGAACTAATGTCGATTAAATTATTTTGACTAATTTTGGCTAATTTTTCTGACATGAACGTCGACTGGCTTTTATAGCACTAGTGGTGTTGGCATGAACAATTTTTAATGATATTTTAATTTTTAATTTTTTAGTAATATTTTTTTTATAGATTTTTCTGATTTTTTTCTTTCTCTTTTTTTTTTTTTTTTTTTTGTTTCTTTTTTCTCTCTCTCCTTCCTTTCTTCTTCCTCTAGGCAGTGACCCTTGCTAAGGCCAAGATGACCTCGAAGAGCGTCGCCTTTGCTCGGGCAACACTTGGCAAGGCCACCTTGGCCTGGGCAAGGGCTAACCTCACCGGATTTGGCAAGGAGAGCTCTTGTCGGGGTTGCCCTCACCAAGCCAACCCACCAGATCTTAGCCATGGCTAGTCATCGCTTAAAGGAAGAAGAAATGATGGAAAGAGAGAAAAGAAAGAAAAAATCATAAAACATACTAAAAAATCAAAAAAATATTAAAAATAGTCAACATCAACATCAGTAGTGGCATGTAAATCGCATCAGGAAATCTAACCAAAATTAGATAGAATGATTAAATTGTCACCAAGTCAAAAATTTTAGGACTAAATCGATACAAATACAATAGGTTTAGAAGAAAAAATCATAAAAAATCGAAAAATTATTAAAAATGGTCAACATTAGCATCAATAGTGGCATGTTAGCCACATCAATAAATCCGGCCAAAATTAGATGGAATGACTGAATTGGCATTAAGTCAAAAAGTTTAGGACTAAATATGCATCATTAAAATATATATATGACTAAATTGGTACAAATGCAATATGTTTAGGACTTTTCCGACATTTTTTCCCATTTATCTCAATTTAGTAAGATGTTTCGGCCGTGCCCAAATATAATCGATGATATATGACACCCCGTGGCTCTATTGAGTATTCTTTGAGATGCAACGGACGTCCCTATAGGGCGCGATTAGTCCGCTTGTTGGCATGAATCAATTTCGAGTGCCCTTCTATCCTTCTCCGATTGATTTGACTATTTCGTACGTTAAATATGGACCTAAGTAGTGCTTCGAAAGGTGGAAAGGCAATGCCGGGTTTGGCCACGACATGCACGCGATCGCTCTTGCGGCCTTTCCTTCCGATTCACATCTGTGACCTCATTGTTATGGTTAGCATAAGAATGTTGGGGGGCAATTTTTGTGAGTTCGAGGGCGTATATACCATATAAAATACAAAACAAGAATAGTGGGCCAAACCCTAGTTGGGCCCGACAGAGTTACGTGTCTACTCAAAGCCCATTTCCCCTTTCACCCGGCCCAAGTCCATTGAAGCCCTCCTTCCCCCTCCTTACTTAGCGGGAAAAATCACACCTTTTTGCCGCGCAAAACCAGTGCTCGCTCGCTCGCCAATTGCCGTAGCCCCTCCCTCCCTCTCTGTCTCTAGCTTCTCTGTCTGGTTCTGAGACGACGAAGAGAAGATGATGTTCTCGAGCAGCCAGTTCGACGGCTTCGTGCCTTCCCAGTCGACTCAGTCCGCCGATTCCGCTTCTCCCAACCCCTCCAAGGTACGGTTTCTCGCCTGCGTCGTCCATTCGCTTGATGGGTCTAGATGGCAGAGACCCATCTCCCTCTTTCAGCTCCTCGCCGTTGGTTTCTCTGATCTAGAACGAGATCGTCGGGTTTTGATTCCTGGGCATTTGTGGGTTGCAGAGCTGGGGGACGCAGGGGCTGGTGCCGGTCACGGTGAAGCAGTTGAGCGAAGCCCACCAATCGGGGGACGAGAAATCGAACTTCTCCATCGACGGCGTCGATGTCACCAACGTGAGTGGGGGGGCTTCCTCGTGTGAAAAATGTCTTTACTTTCGTGCTCGAGGAATTGCATTTGTTGGAAAGTTTGCTGGGTGGATGATGTTTCTGTTCTGTACGGAGTGACATTGCGGTTTCCGGGTTTGTATCAGGTCACGCTGGTCGGGATGATGTCTGAGAAAACCACGAGAGTGACGGATGTGAGCTTCTCGTTGGATGACGGACTGGACGAGTCGAATGCAGGAGATGGTATGGTGGCCTTCTCTTTGACTGTAATACTGCTAGCTGGGGCATTTCATTAGCACTCACTACCTGTATGGACTTTTTCCCTTCGTTAAGCAACTTAGAGTTTTATTCCGAGGCATTGAGGGAGAGGCGATTCTATTGGTTGGTACTTGTGTAATGGTAGATGAGGTCTTGTCCCTTTTCTTTTATTAGTTAATGGGTTGCGCCAAGTAATTTATATCTTTTGTGCTGGACAGGGTGAATGAAAGTTCAGACACCAAGGAAATGGAAGAAATTCAGTGAGTATTGATCCATGTTTTATTCTTTATATGGTTGCTTTTGCACTTGTCGAAATTATGATTGCACTGTAAATTGTAATGCTTGTTGGTAAACCAGGCCACGAGGTTCTACAACCTAAGAGAGTTCATTGATTTTTTTTCCATCTTTTGCTAGTGATGGTCTATATGTCCGTCTTGTTGGGCATTTAAGAAGTTCTCAGGGGAAAAAGCAACTTGTGGCCTTTGCTGTTAGGTATGTTGCGTTCTTTACTTCTTATGCATCCAAAATATTCTTGCTTAGCTCTTCATATTGGTGTGTGCACTAGTGCAAAAACGAGTTGGAGTTTGAAGATCTCTCTCTCTCTCTCTCTCATACTGCTCTCTTATACTGCATCATCCATAACTACTGGTTATTATGGATTTATGAGAAGATTTAGCATAGTAAACTTTTCATAAATGAGTTATTACAACCAACCCTATGGTAGTATATTAAATCCTGTGGAGAAATTTCTCATTGTCGATTCACAAATTATACCTCTCCTAGTGGAGGATATGAACCAAAATTTGGCATAATATACACATACTAAATAAAAACAGATAAAAACACTGGTTTACATCTGTGAAAGAGCTTTATGCTTGTGTATGTTATAGCAAACATGAACTCAATGAAGAATAAGCACCTCTATGGGTGATACTGATGTGTCACACAAGATCCTTTGGAGAAATATTGCAGATTCCTTGGGGTATGAGAGCCTTTAATAAGGTTAATACATCTCGTAATTGATGGTGTGAAAGAGCTTTATGCTCTCAATTATGTATGTTATAACAGACTTGAACACAACAAAGAATAAGTACCTCTATAGGAGCTACTGGTGTTGTGGCATAAGATCCTTCCAATAAATATTGCAGTTTCCTTGGGGTATAACCTTTTAAATTTGCTTGATACATCTCATAATTGATGGCGATCATTCTTGTCCATTATGGCCACTTACCTGAGATTATGAGAAGTTGTTTGTGCATTATTGGTCTTATGTTGTAAATCAAGTGTCTCATTGCATGGAAAAATAATGAAATGTGAAAAGTCAAGAATGGATTATGTTATGTGCCACTTCTTGGCTTGGATTAACTTAATTTTGTTATCTTTTCTTTACACTCTTTAACTTTATTGTCGTTCAAACTAATTTGTTGTGGTTTTGCAGGCCTGTGACCAACTTCGATGAAGTTACGTTCCACTTTGTTGATTGCATACACCAGCATCTACAGCAATGCAGAGTAAAGGTACTGCTTAAATTTTTATAACTTGTGCTCTTATTGTTACACGTCATCATTGACTAAGAAGTTACATGATGCAACATGCTGGTTATTATGAAAATTTATGGTTAATACACATAGCCACTTGCACTGGAGTTGCAGGGTGATGCCAATGCTCCTTCCCAAGTGGCAGATTTTACCACAAGCACTCCGATGAGTAACAAATCAAGTGGATCTCTGGTAGCTCCCACAAGTGAAGTATGTGAAACATGAGAACTTGTTTTGGTTTTTGAAGTTTGTGACTGTTTACTTGCGTATTAGATTGAAAATACATCAAAGTATATTATCTCATGAGATTGTATTATTCCTCATAGATATCTGGACAATTCTCTGGCGATGGACTCAAGGGCTGTGACCAGAAGGTCCTTGAATTTCTACAACAAAACTAGTAAGATAAATCTCCGAAATCTTTTATCTCCTTAAGTTTTCCCCATCTATCTATAAGGCCAATACTGATTTATAGGCACTAGAGATACCAATTATTCTTCATTATAAGTGGCTGCTTGGCTTTGGAGAATTTTGCAGACAAGTGGTGCTTCCCAGTGGATCAATTTTAGCATTTTGATATATATATATATAATTTTACTTCAATGGAATGCAACAAAACTGAAGCTGTTCCTTGGGGTTAAATGGCAATATTGATCCTTGATTCAGTTTTAGCTTACTGAACCTTTTTCATTCGCTGATTTCTGTAGTGCACAAGAAAAGGGCGTCCACAGAGATGAAATCGCACAACAACTGAAAATTTCTGTCAATAAGATCATGTAATCTCTCTCTCTTTCTCTCTCTCTCTCTCTCTCTCTCTCAGAGCATGCGCGCAATCACGCGTCACACCAGACCCTCGCTTACTAACTACATACCTGTGCACGGTTTTCCCTTCTTTTTTAATGTTTTTTTGTCAACAGGGAATCAATCAGGACTCTTGAAGAGGAAGGTCTGATATATTCAACTATCGACGAGTATCACTATAAATCAACTACGGATGCTTAAATGGGGAGCAAGTTGCTAATTCTGTTTTAATCATGGGTACCATCGTGTGTTCTTACTTTGCATTACTTCCCTCTTCCCTGTACAAAAAGAAAGACAATCTTGAGGATGATTGGGTATGGAGCTCTTTCTTTTGTTGGCTTGTACTCTGCGTTATTATTGACTCATGAAATTTAATTTAGCACTGAACTTTCCGCTGTCATGGGGGCCCATGAATTCATTTCTGCATTCGGTAGTGTTATGAAATGAAACCGACACGTTTTTCCTGTCGAAGGCTCATATCATGTAAATAGATGGTTCAAGTTAGCATTTAACCCGATGGAGTTCAGAGGAATGAATCTAGAATGAATTACTGTATACTTGCAACGCCTCTGTGTTTTCAGACGGCCTATGATGAGATAAATGCTGGACGAAGAAACCTGGATCTTCTCCTTTTTCCTCAACCGAATTGCTTGAAATCTTGTTTTAGCGATCTTGGTCAATCTAGTCTCTGCTTCAATCGCTTGCCTGTGTACTGCAAAATGAATGCTTCTCATGTATATTGTTTCCTCATAGGTTTTGAAGATGGCAATCCTACATTAGGAGCATGTGTAAAGACATGTGGATGGTTCGGGGATTGCCTATTTAAAGATAATCATGACATGAACGCGTTAGACACCTATATGGAAAAAAAGTACATAGTAGCCTCTCGTTTGTTGGTCTATAATGGATCCATGACATGTTGAAAGGACAATCTAATTGCTGGTAGTTTGGTATTGATTTCACTACATGTGTTGACAAGTTTCTAAATGTGCACATGAACGTTGTGGATCTATACAATTCATTTGGGATAATAGAACGGGAGACGTGCGAATTGCAATTTACTCTTAGATATTATTCACGATTGATGTGACATCTTGTACCGGCAGTCAATAATGCGGATTTTTTCAAAGAGTAGTTAGCTCGATACTCATCTATTTTATGTACACGCAAAACATAGGTATATGTTAGTCAAGATTAGTATAGGTACTCAAGACACTATAGGTCCTACAGATTTGTCTCATTGTCTAATTGCTATTAGTTTGGTATTGATTTCGCAACATTGTGTTGACAAGTTTCTAAATGCTCTCATAAACGCCGTGGCTTTGTACAAATCATTTGGGATAATAGAACGAAGGACATGTGAAATGCAACTTATTCTTAGGTATCATTCACAATTGATTCGACATATTTTGTGCAAGCGGTTAGTAATGCGGATTATTTCAAAGAGTAGTTAGCTTGATACTTATTTATTCTATGTGCACGCAAAACATAGTAGTCAAGATTAGTATAGGTACTTAAGACACTACAGGTCCTACAGATTTGTCTCATTGTCTAATTGCTATTAGTTTGGTATTGATTTCGTTACATTGTGTTCACAAGTTTCTAAATGCGCTCATGAACACCGTGGCGCTGTACAAATCATTCGGGATAATAGAACGAAGGACGTGCGAAGTGCAACTTACTCTTAGGTATCATTTATGACCGATTCAATATCTTGTGTGGGTGGTCAGTAATGCGAATTATTTCAAAGAGTAGTTAGCTCGATACTTGTCTATTCTATGTGCACGCAAAACATAGTAGTCAAGATCAATATGGGTACTCAAGAGACTACAGGCCTATAGATTTGTCTCGTTATCTAATTGCTATTAGTTTGGTATTGATTTCATTACATTGTGTTGACAAGTTTCTAAACACGCTCATGAATGTCGTGGATTTGTATAGATCATTTGGGATAGTAGAATGAATGACGTGAGAAGTGCAACTTACTCTTAGGTATTGTTCACGATTGATTCAACATATCCTGTGCAGGGGTCAATAATGCTGATTTTTCAAAGAGTAGTTAGCTCGATACTTATGTGTTCTACGTGTACGCAAAACATAGGTATATATTAGTCAAGATCAGTATAGGTACTCAAGACACTACAAATCCTACAAATTTGTCTCATTGTATCTTATAAATGATCAGCAGAGGCTATTTTGGTTTGAATCATTTAGATTTCTGCTAATGCAAAGATCTTTCTTGTATCGTTTGAGTTATCATGGTCAGATTTTGGGGGAGGGAATGGAGTGGTGATTGAGAAAGAAAAATTGCGAATTCATTATATCTTTGAATTATGCATCTCGAAGCAATATTTTTGCACCAAATGAATAGTAATGAAGGAAAGTAGGAAATTCAGAGTGAAGAACTAGCTATGTACTCCCCCGTTCGCAGTTCAGGGTTCCGAGTTTTGCAGCGCTAGACTAGTTCACGCATTCATGTTAGGTCGGTTCGGCTCATTTCCTCTTAGTAAATCCTTGTGCTTATAGTTCCCAACTTGCGGAGGTAGAAACTGGCTGGGATTTTGATTAGCGTTGCCATAGAGTTTTAGGTTCTGAGTCGCAATTATAATGAGTCTCCTCAAATTTTCGAATGGTGTGTTGGGTTTAAATGGATTCGGGATATGCTAGTTTCTTGTTGGAATGGGTCTATAAATTCAACCGTCCCAAAACCATCTTACTTGAGGCGGAAGGTAATATCTTTAGGGGTGAGCATATTGGACCGATTGAACCAGAAATCACCCGAATCAAACTAGATTAGCTGGTTTTGGGTGATTCCCGAGAGTATTGGACTGTTCTCTCGAACCAAACCAGACTATTTATATTTTTATAATTTTTTTTATTTCTGAAAAATAGCAACAAACCCTAAAATAGCAATAAATCTCTTTTTTGTGGGGGTTACCTTGAGAATGTTGAAATCTGAAGATAGAATTACAAAGTAACTAATTCCATTGGACCGGAACAAACTGATTAGATCTTTGGTCCCAGAACCCAGTCCAATTCCCGATTCCTAAGTGGGAGCGATTATCCCTAACCATCTTATTGTCGAGTCCTAAGCATTTTGGAGCAATATCTCGCCTTACCATCTCCCGGGGCACAACTTCGTTGTTGTCCGTTCCTTAATCGACCAGCTTAACCTGCATTGACGATCCCGATTTCACAACAGTCAAATTATTAGCCAAGGGGAGCGAGGGACGTACACTTCCCATGTGCAGGCAGACAGGAAACAACTTTCTTCCTTTTCTATCGGATCGATCGCGAGGACCCCGACAGTAAATGCTGGGTAGTTAAAAATGCTTTTATCTCACTCTCTCTCTCTCTCTCTCTCTCTCTCTCTCTCTCTCAGTGAAGACATAATGAGCCCGTGTGGACATCCGGCCCTTAGGGCACGAGCGTAGGACTCCGGTTTGACTATAGTGGAGCTAGGGCGTGGAGTTTCTACCGAGTTCTTTAGGGCCGTACGAATCGGGCGACAGAGAAAACTCAAACGTGTTTCGTGCAGCCGCACGAAAACGATAATAAAACGTTGACGTTGCACTGTCTCTGCTCACTTTTCCCGCTTTTGGATCCGGGGGGAAAGAGAAGAGAAGGAAAGTCTTTCCTAAAATTGCCGTCTCTTGCGTCCACATTGGCCCGTCTTGAACGTTAGCTCGCTCACGTTTTTTGAGGTACGGATCTTGAATGAAGGCCGGGAAACAGTGGAAAGGAAGATGATAATGGCACGAACAGTCGCATCAGACTAGCTTCTGCTTTAGCTGACGACAGATCGTTGCCTTGTTCGTTCAAAATTTTGGGACAACTTGGGAGCAGCGAAAGGACATGTATTTTCCCATGAACTCTGCTGCTTGGTGCAAAAAAGCAAGCGGCCCCACCAGTGGAAGGAATCACCGAAACGAAGCGAGCTCGTCCGGAAGAGTTCTCACGCTAATATCGACAGTTAGCAGGCGGTGTTTTCTGGGTTACGGCGATCTAAGGGAGGTGGTGGCGGCGGCCATCGGACCCGTTAATCGCGAACCATTTCAGTTTTTGTGTTATGGCACTTTGCATGGGGCTTATGACGAAGTAATGTTATACAATCGGCCTCTTGGTGAACCTTGCATACAATGGGCTCGGAAAGTCTCAAACGTCCTCCTAGAGAGTTGCTCCGCTAGAACATCCATCGGTCTATGATTTGGTCTTTGAATCACACGTTTCATCCAGTTCCCGACTTGCATTGCTCTCGAGTTGGCCCTTCTACTCGACCAAGTAGTATTCCACTCGCACAGTGGGTGTATAGGCTAGTTCCTATATTTTCTTCCAACCACGTGTTTGATTGATTGCTTAAAAACATAGACATTATTCACTTTTAATTTTATTTAGTTGGCATGTGAATGATACCCATAATTCATGAATGTGCTGATCAGAGGCATTCATCCAAGTAGGAATGGAGGATAACACAGCCTGTATAGAGGACTCCTCAATCGTGCCAGTGAAAAAATACTTGTTTTTTACATGCATATGGTGTTACTATAGACGTGTTGCACACGTCAGCATATATAAAACCAAGACGACTCAAATAATAGGGGTGAGCATTTCCATAATAGGTTTTAGGTTCCATAGATTTCAGTTCCACTTGGAACCTAAAACCTACCTATTGAGACCATGCCCATGTCTACCCTAAAACAGGGTTAATTCTAAAGATGATTGGTTCGTTAAAAATGTGGACATTACCTACTTTTAATTTAATTTAGATGGCATGTGGGTGATATCCATAACTTATAAATACGCTAATAAGAGGCATTCATCCAAGTAGGAATGGAGGATAACATAGCCCATATAGAGGACTTCTTAATAGTGTCAATGAAAACTTAACATACTTGTTTTTTACATGCATATGTTGTTACTATAAACATGTTGCACATGTTAGCATATATAAAACTGAGACGACACAAATAATTAGGGTGAGTAGTTCCATGATAAGTTCTAGGTTCTATAGGTTCCGATTCTACTTGGAATCTAAAACCTACCCTATTAAGACTGTGCCCTTATGTACCTTGAAACGATCAGTTCTAGAGTTGATTGGTTCTTAGTCGGGTCCTGTCCCACCTAAGAACTAGGAACCGAATTAGGAGGACCGGTTCCTTGTTTTTGGAATCGAGAACTAGACGGGACTGATTGGTCTAATCTAAGGATTAGATATTTCGTTTCCTAGGCGGTCCAATAGAATTGGTGAATTCACATATCTTATCTGAAAGTTTTGAATTAATTGAATTGTCAATCCATGCCGCAATTCGAAATTGACTATTCATCCAAGATTTGTGAAGAAAACCAATATATGATGAGACTATGATTGTGGGGGCACACTTGAATGTCCAATTCCCCCTAGGAACCAAGAACCAAACAGTCCGAACATCGATTCCATTTTTAGAACTCGAGAACCATAGTGACACTCTTAGGAATTTGACTTAACCAGCTAGTTTGGTTCTGTCCGAGTAGTTCTTAGTTCAGGCGGTACGTTTTCCATGCCCCTAACTAGAATCAATAAACCAGACCAAAAATCACCGGTTCCAATCTTATGGAATCGGGAATCAAACTAGTGCCCTCTAAAACTGCCAAAAACTAGTCGGTTTAGTCCAATTCGGGCGGTTCTATATGCTGACTCCTAATGAGTTCCAAGGTCTACTAGAAAATCTATCAAATCTTTTTTTCTTTTTTTCTTTTTTGGTATTACATTTTTCCATTTCATTTTTAGTTAAGGAAAGTCAAGGTTAAAATAGCGACAAACTCTCATCCACCAGTAGCAACAATCCACAGAAAAAAGCCTCCACAAAAATCACCGGCGACTTCATTGTACAGTCAAAGGCCCTAATCAGCTCCGAATCTAAGACTTGGCCCGAATGACCTTTTCTGCTCCAGCTTAGGAAACTTTTAGCAGTCACTTTCTGCTACCAAACCCAAAAAAATTGGCAGAATATACGTCAAGATCTTCTTGCTCCATAACTCCATCAGCTCTTGAAGCGACATCAGGAGAAAAGGTATCACTTGAAGTGTGATAAACCATAGTAACTGCAGAATATACATAGAGATCTTCTTGCATGCACGCGGCAAGGGGAAACAAGAAGGCTTATACCGAGAAGATTATCGCAATTTTAATCTTGGAAGTTTACATTTTATAAAGAAAACCCGAAATTGCAATGAAAAGAAAATGGAAGTTATAGAAAGGAATAGCTGGCATCCATTTTGGTTAAGTTAACAGCCTTGGGAAACGAGAATCCAATCTTGTATTACCGCAATTGATTAGGATGGGTGAAGAATGCTTGACCGATTTGGCAGTTTCCACTTGAAACACAGAGCTACAGAGCCTGCAAACGCTTTTTTGATGTTTTACGATATGGACAGGCCATGACCTGGATTACAATCAATGGGAGGTTACGGTTCACGAAAAGTGTGTTATCTTTGATTCTGATTTGGTTTGGTTTGATTTGATTCTTACCCCGAAATCGCATGAAAAAGTGTTAAAAAAGTCATAGATCTATTGTATTAGATAATTTAGTCCTAAACTTTTCATTATGACAATTTAGTTCAGATATTGTTGACGTCGATATTAACTAGCCTACATAGCACCATCAGTACTAAATGGATAATTTTTAATAATATTTAAATATTTTGTTGATTTTTAATTTTTAATTTTTTTGCCTTTCTTCTTTCTTTTGCCGGTGACCGACTGTCAGCCATAGGCGAGCTGGCCTCACCTAGGTCACCTACCCTCACCCTCCATAGGCGAGACTCGATAGAAGAGGGGACCCCAATGAGGGCTCCTCTCGCCAGATCTAGTGAGTTTAGCTTCATCGAGTGTCGCCTTTGCCTAGCGAGGGTTGGCCTTGCCTAAGCCAGTGGCAAGGCTAACCATCGCCTATGGCAAGCCACGGTGACCCTTGCCTTGCCTTGGCCAATGGTCGATTGTCGACAAAAGGAAGAAAAAGGCAAAACAAGAGAAAAGGATAGACTAAAGATAATAAAAAGACTTTAAAATATTAAAAGATTATTAACAATCACTATGTCAACACCTGTGGTACCACGTGGGATTAGTTAGAATCCACATCAATAATATCTTGTTAAAATTAATCAAAATGGCTGAATTAGACACTAAGTCAAAAAAATTATGATTAAATTAGTACAATTAAAAGGTTTGCGACTAAATTAATACCAACGCAAAGTTTATGACCTTTTTGATAATTTTCTCCGAACTACATATTACCGATTTCAAAAAATTTAGAGCCGAGAGTCTCGTGGGAATCCGAAACAGGACCGATTTTCACTATCATTTCAATATGTTCCCCAAATCTATCTTGGATCCATGTTGACTTTTCCTCGAATAATGCTCACGATAAATGCGTTCGCTGATACATGAACTTTGGGATGCCTTATTTTTGAGGTTGTCTCGTCTTCATTGACTTATTCGCCTGTGGTGTCTTAGGTAATGTGAGGACCTGCATAATTGCACGCGTAACATCAAAGGGAGGAAGAAGAAACCCTTCATACGTTCGGCTGCCTAAATATGACTTGACAGTCTCGTCTTATATGCATGACAGAGGAAGAGAAATTGCCGTCCACGTGACCCGGTTGTCACGTAACCTAGACCTTAATCATTGGTCGCACCGTTTGTAAATTCAACACAGTTTTCATGCCTAGGAATTTTCCTGACCGGTTGATGATGACAAGCGTGTGGAAAATTTTGTGTAGCTTTTGAACATGCAGCATGAATCTACGGTTTTTCCGGGACGATATTGTCTCCCCATAGCTGGAATCTAACGTGAGTCTGAAATGCCGTATTGGGTATAAGTGACGTAGGCCGGGAAGAAATCTCCATTACAGAGTTCCTTACTTCGGCCAGTAGAATAAGTAGATACGAAACCGTGTCTTCATGTAATAACTTGAAAATCCCGCATGGTACTAGAAGAAGGGGTTTTGAGTTTAAATTTTTTATATTGAACTGTGTTTTCATATAGCAACTTAAGCTTTTAGAACAGTTGACGGTAATTCTATAAAATTTCACTGCAACATAGGGGAAACAGACATTTCTCCCTCGATAACAAGAATCAACCTTCCTTTCTGACAACATAGTACATTCGTCCTCAAATTCGTCTCTACTTTGCTTTCTCCTCCTCCTCCTCATCTTCTTCTCAAAGGCATACTTACTATTCGATGCGATGCACATGCTGTCGGGTGGGGGTGCGCCGTCGGGGCTTTGGCATTTGGAATAACAAACTTTCAAATGCCCCCTGAAGCGGAAGTGACCTTTGGCCATCATATTTTTCTGGGTAGCTAGCGAACTTTCCCTCGCTTCTAGAGAAGTATTGAAGTTTAAGTGTGGAAAGAAAGATCCAGCAGGAAGGGTAGGCGACTTCCGTATGAACAAATATTTAATAAAACCCTAACTTTACATTAGATTATATTTCCTACGTATGATTCTGGTTGGTCCAAGAAGGATAAAAATATTGCGTATCTTCTTGGTTTTTACTACGAGGGAACAGAGCACAGATTCCTCCCCACATGAAAATATTACTTAAAAATAGGGGAGGTCCTCCCACTCCACTCCTTTGGGGGCAGCATGGGCAAAGATTAATCAATTGGCAACATTCTCCAATACCATGGTTTGTTCTAAGACAAAGCCCTTTCACGTGTAAGTCGGATCGAGCAAAATCCGAATGTCGTAACATGTGAGAATGCCCGACTCAAAAAACCTTAACGACATAACATGTAAATCCCGTAAGCAAGTGATGTGGAATGCAAGATGCTTTAACACACTCCCTTTCGCCTGTAAATGAGATCGGGTACAACGCATGGAATTTGATAGGCCACGTGCTTAGAACTTACTGGGGCGGAACCCGACTCTAACGTCAAGTCAGAATGTTCCTTCCAAAAATTTAAACTTACAGGAATGAGCAAGATTACGTGTGCATAAACAACACATAAATTTTGTAAACAAGTGGGGGCACCAGATGGTCCGACAGACCAAATTTTTTCTACTGTCCATCTTTTGAATTTTGATGCGGAAACAATGAGATTTTCCTCACCGAGCCTCCCCTTTTTTTTTTTTTTTTTTGTATTTTAATGGAAGGAGGTCCATCCAAAGTAAAATTACCAATTGGCAAGCAAATCACTTCTCCACAATCAACAGATTCTTGTTTTTTTATAGGCTTTGCGTGTGTGGAAAATTAGGGTTTTTAGCTTTGGAGGTAAAATTCCAAAGGGTGGTCCCCAAAATTTTAACTCGTGACGACGTGTGAAAATGAAGTGGACAATGTGCAAAACAAGTGCAATAATTGGACGTGCGAAAGATGCAGCCTCGACAAACTAGAGACAAACGCGTACACGAGGGGCCCTTTCGCGGTACAGCAACATTTTCTAGATCTTCTTTTCCTTTTTAATTGGGAATTTTTGCTCTGGTTATCTATTTAACTCCGGGCACTTATCACCTTCCAAAAACATTTATATACCGACATGTTGAAATTTCATATAATTTTCCAATTTTGAGATACTCCAAATCATGCCTTTATTTTTATTTTCATTTTTATTTTCATTTTCTAATTTTAGAGGAAGGGTCGTAAGTAAAAGTCGGGAAGTCGCCGACAAGTTACCGGACACCTTGCCACATTGAGTCGAAGGACCGACGACACCCGACATGACACTAAATCACGATTGGATCCTGCGATTCGTTCTATTCACTCAGACACGAGCAATACACAATCCGTTCATTCAGGTTTTGTCTGTCTACGTGATCTCGAACCGAGCCATGTCGAATTCGATTGGGCCATACGCGGTACGATTTCCTTCTATCCTATAATCATTGCAGGAAATGATGTATTGTGTATGCTCTTCGTGATGATCGCGCGTGGTCTAGTTCCACGAGTCCATAGCCCGTGAAGCCTTCGCAATTTGGGCACTTTCAATCATGGAGCCGTCGCACTAAAATAATTTGGATTGTCAAAATACCTTTCTTACGGTCAATACTTGCTCCAACATAATAATAATAATAATAATAATAATAATAATAATAATAAATTGTTTCTTCCATGTGCTGGCTAACAAGATCTTACCACCGTGTTGTGTTTTTATATGCCAGAATCCCGTTACTGCATATATATATATTTATGTCTTTATCCCGCAAAATATCTAACTACTCTCATTTCAAAGGACAAAATGCTAAAGAAAATTCGAACAAGCGGGTCCACGATCGCACCCACCACCATGCAGGAGCCACACATGCATCGAACCCAGGTTGTGCAAACCCTAATATGCGAACAAGAACCGGATCTGAGCCGTCGAAAAAATATCGGGTCTGGTCCTATCGGGACCCCCCTTTCCCCTAGGGTCAAATTCGACGATCCGAATTTAGTTCAGTATATGTATCATATTCATGCCTGCTCACCCATTGACTGTCAGAGCAGCCCCAAGGGGTTTAGCTACATATATATATATTTCATAATGTGTTTTATCTGCAAAAGGGTAAAAACCGTCAAAAATTCCAAATTTTACCCACCGTGACAAATTTATTCTAAACTATTTTTTCTGATACTAAAGACTCCAAATTTTTACCTATGTGACACATTTATCTCAATTTTTTTTTGTGACATAAAAAATCCCAAAATTTTTTTCTGTAACACTAAATTTTTTGGGTAAACATGTTGGAGGCTTTTGTGTCACAGAAAAAAAAAAGTTTAAGAGTTTAGGGTTTTTAATGTTACAAAAAATAATTTAAAGTAAATGTGTCACGGTGGAGAGGGTAAATGTGTTACACTGTACAAATTTAGAGTAAATCAATCACATCTAAAATTTTTAGTGTTAAGAAAATTAATTTACTATGGGCAAAATTTGGGATTTTTAGTGGTTTTTTCCCTTAACAGATAAGAAAGAGAAGGAGGGGGAGGGCGGGCGGGAAGCCGTACCAAAAGAAGAAAAAACAAGTAGGGAAAGGAAAGGGTGAGAAAAGTAAGGCTTGGAAAAAGAGCACGTTTGGGAGAGAACCATGAGAGCCTCCGGATCACCCGATCACGGACCGGAGGAGGAGCATCCAATTCGGGCACGTTGTGGGCGTGGCACAGTGATTGATGCGTGCCTGACAAGGGCTCCTCACTGCACCATCGACCCCATTCCTTTTATAATCCACGCATCGCCCGCAATCGTCACTGCCTCTCCATTCGACTCCTTCCTCTCCTTCTCTCTCTCTTTCTCTCTCTCTCTCTCTCTCTCTTTCCTGCAGGCGTGCATGCAAGAATTCAGGAAGGGAAGAGGGAGGGAGAGGCTGACGGGCTGAGCGAGCGAAGCTTGGCGACATGGGGAGGAGCCCGAGGTGCGACAAGGACGGGCTCAACAAAGGGGCGTGGACGGCCGCCGAGGACAAGATCCTGATGGACTACGTCAAGCTCAACGGCGAAGGCAAATGGAGCCGGCTCTCCCGGGAAACTGGTAAAGAAAACTTTCTCTCTCCCGATTCATGCACGGGGAGCTGACCGCTTGCCCCGGTTCGCTTCTCGGTCTGTGTGCTGCGGTTCGATATAGGGGTGTCCTCTCCATAGCCATGGTAGTCGGTGTTCGATATCGAAGAAAGCACGTGCGTTTTTGTCGCGGCAGTTGCTCCGAACAGTCGGAATTACTGTAGGGGTGTCCTCTCCATAGCAAAAACGTTTTGCTCGCTCGTGTGAAATAGTATTATAGCTTGAATAGCTCGTGATTGACAGACGACGACGATCACGACCGCACAACCGGCCTCGATTCTCTCGAGTTGCTGCTAACCTAACCTTTGATGGAGAGAGTTTATACTTCTGAAATGAAACCGTACCGCAATAATTCAAAAGGGAAGAATTATAATGCCTGTCCCTGTTCCTGGTGGAAAGTATGGTCAAGACTTGGTTTTTAGGGCCTCTTTCTGCTTAAAGGTTCTTTAATATCAATCACTTTGGTGCTGCCTTTTGCCTTTCATTACGTCCTATCTTTCTGGCAGGTAGGACTGTTTCTTCCTTTGTGCAACAGCAGGTTGCATTTGTCATCTTCTTGTTGGACTCGTCTAGTCTTTACAGATATCTATCCTCCAATAGTGTATCTGCTCAAACGCTGTGTTTCGGGTCGAATTAGATGAAAGCTTGATTAGGTAGAGTCGGGGTGATCGCACTTCTTCGGTTTTTTTAACTTTCCCGCGATTCTTGTGAAGGTCTAAGAAGATGCGGCAAGAGCTGCAGGCTGCGCTGGATGAATTACCTGAGGCCCGACATTAAGAGAGGGAACATCTCGCCCGACGAAGAAGAACTAATCATCCGGCTTCACAAGCTGTTGGGCAACAGGTACAGATCACCTGTCTTTTTCTTTATTTAAACTGATAGTTCTAGCATTAGGAAAACCTTGCTGGACGACAATTAACTAACTGAATCTATGATCTCACAGGTGGTCGTTGATTGCTGGAAGACTTCCAGGGCGTACAGACAACGAGATAAAGAACTATTGGAACACCAACTTGGCCAAGAAGCCCGAGGCGTCGAGATCTGTCCAACTCCACTGTTTGCAAAGAGAGCCGACAGTCCAACCTCATGCGACGTCGCAGCGAGAGCTGGAACAGGAGAGGTTGCCGGAAAGCGACATCCGTGGGGTTGCCAATCTAGAGCCACAAGTTGCTCAGCAGAATGCTATTAATGGAGAACTGGGACCATCCCCAGATGGCAATGCCCTGCTAAAGCGAATGCTTTCGGACTCGGACATGAGTGACGGGTCGTTATCGTTCAACTCGGAGGAGGAGTCGCCGGACTTCATGATTGATTTCAATGTGGACGACATTTGCCAGATCCTTGACTCGGATTTCTCCAAGCTCGGCACGGACCAAAATGGTTACGTCCAAGACGGGGAGCGAGAGACCAAGTACCCGTCCTATTTGAATCAGCATCTCATGCCGCCTGAGGAGGCGGAGAAGCATCTGAACGACGGCTTACACATCCGAGACGACTCGGTCTCGGCATTCCAGTCGCTGGCATCGCTATTCGAATCCGACGACGAGAAATGGGCAGGAGGGGGCGGCACGAATGACGTGAACTTTGCCTTACCAGGAAAGAATAGTTGATTTACCTATAGCTGAGAGAGCTATTGTCTAGTCTTTGGAGGAGTCGGTCTCAGCAATAATCAATCGATCATGATCTTGAAAATTCATTTCATCTTAGGATTTTAGAAGTTCCTTTTCCCTCTGAGATAAATAATTCTTGTAATCATCCATTGCAATTCATCCCAAACCAGGAAGTGGGTTTTCCACAAGAACATTGGGTCAGATCCATTTCATTGCTCAAACCAAACGGACAAAGAACAAACTACACATGCACGGTGGAATACATTCAAAACCACCGAGATTAAAAGGCATTCACCGGGTGCGTTTGGTAACATTGTGTTCTCGAGAACAATTTCTTTAGAAAAATAGTTTGTTTTCAATTTCTATTCCTTGCAATAGTTTCTGAGCAAAAAAATGCGTTTGGTAACCGTACAAAATTTTTATTTTTGGAATAGAATTAGAACAGGTTTGAGTTTGGTACGACCCACAAAATTTTTTTGTGATGTAAAATTTCTATTAATTTTTTAATAATTTTTTGAAAATTTTCTTTTTTTTCCTCTCTTCTTTTTCATCCTCTCAATAGCATCAGGCAGCGGCAATGGGTGGTGGCCAGCAACTAGCGAGGATCTCACGGTCGATTGGAAGAGGAAGAAGAAAGAAAATTACTTATTCCAAAAAATTTCCCAAGAATAAGAAGCGATTTTTTTTTACTATTTGTTTTATTTCAAATCTGCTTTCGAGCAACTTTTCTATTCCAAAAAATAGGAAAATTAGCTGACATTATCAAATAGATTTTTACTTTTTCAATTCCAGGAAGTAGAAGAACACATAAATTTTGAGAAATAGATACGTTAACGTACATATGCTAAGGGCGCGAATAATAACATTTCTAGCCAAAAATTGATTTCTAGAAGAGAAATGGATTTTTCTATTTCTATTTTTGAATGAGTTTCTGAACCAAAAAACGTGTTTGATAATAATAAAAAATTTCTATTATTGGAATATTTCACTTTCCCGAGTGGTGGTGGTAATAGGAGGGGTGGCGGCGACCGTCGGGTTGTGGCAGTGGGCGGTGGTAGTGGTGGTGGTGAGCGGTGGACGACAAGAAACTCATTCAGGTGAGGAGTAAGAAAGAGATAAACAATTTCTGATTTTTATTTCAAAAATAAAAAAGTAAATTTTTTTTTATTTCTAATTTCTATTTCAAACCTATTTCTGGAATAAGAATATGTTCCAGAAATAGAAATAAAATGGTCACTATGCACGGATTAAGTTTTTGCTCAAGGGTTGCTGGCCTTTTCTTCCATGCTTGACGTTCGGATGGCAAAGCGGCCACCTAACTTTCATGGAGGCTCCCTGTGAAAACGACAACCCGTGCATGAGGAGCGACCAGACGAGTGAGGACTACGACAGATTCTAGGTACAAATGTAATGAGATTGCATTGATTGTACAAGCACGTGATCCAAAATGACGTTGAAGCCTCCATGTGGGGGCGGCCCTGCGAGTTCCTTTAATGGAATGTACGCCTGCAGTGTTTCTCTGCCTATCTTTCGTTTTCTTTCTGCCCTTTTTGTTTGGTTGGTATGTTTTCTTTTATTTATCTGTTAAATGGCCTCTTCCGGAACTGCTTTGCGAACGGCCTTTGGGCATTTTCAAAGTCCTCTAAAGTTGCTTAACCCAAGGTAGGTTCGTGGAAACTTTGGGTTTTAAGCATTTTCGGAATGCTTATGTATTTTCTTTTCTTTTCTCCTGATTTTTCTTGCTGAACTTTCAAATTTCTGAAAGTGCCACAACAAGTCCAAATTTGGTTGTTGGCAGCCTTAGGTGAGGCTAGCTGGCTGCCTAAGCCCCATCGAAAAAGGTTTGAGCTTTTTTTTTTTTTTTTTTTGTAAGTGTAGCTTTTTTTCAAATTGCATTTAAACTAAAATTGCTTCTCATTACATCTTTGAATTACACTTTACCAAACATTACTTGTATATAGAGAAAAACAATTTTAACATTCATAAAAGTGTTTTGCATTTTCCCAAAAACTTTCTCCGAAAGCCTTATTGAATGCAACGGATATGAGGGAGATTATACTTGTACACTATCAGTCTAAATAGATTTCCATTTTGAAGCGATTACTTGCAAATTATGGTTAGTGAGTTATCTATGTAATTTCCTTCCCAATTAGCTACAATAATCACGAGGAATCCTGAATGATTGAACTTCTTTTAGCTTTGGAATCGAAAATCACTAGCTTAAATTCCATCAACTACGCATAAACAAAAGGCTTGAATTCAATCAATTCGTGCTCTAGTGAGATGTTTCCTAAGCATCATATAGTCGAGACTATGTGTCTGTGCCCTTGAGTTATGAAAAAATCTTTCATGACTTGTTTGATAATTTCACTGCGCAACACTCAATCAAGATTAACCTCGTTTGATAGTTCTAACTAGTTTGAACTTAAAATGCCCGATTAAGTCAACAGTCAACTTGCAAAGGGTGATATAAAGAGGAAGTTGTTTGATTTACTCAATAGAGAAAAATATTCGATGCATATCAGAGTATTCCCAATTATGCTGCTAACCTGTCGACATAGTTGACAATTATATATATGGCGTTGGACTTTAAGACAGTTATCAAACATTTTCTATGCCTGCAATAAATCTTTAGATACTCAAGCTCTGAGCCGTCAATTTTCAGATTTATTAAGTCATAAGTTTTGAAAAAAGGAATGAAGGACAAGGACCTCGTGGAGACAATGGACAGGAAACTTATGGTTTGGTTGTTATTCGATTTCACACGCTAAGAGAGAATGGAGTGGAGAGCTGAGCCAATCGAGGAATGGACCTTCAAATGAGATTCACTCCTACATGCTTGGACCACCCACATTGATATTGTGGCCCGGGTTCCCTTCGCTTCCGTCTTTCCATCTGCAACTGGCGAAAAGAGGCACTTTGTTTCTGATGGATGCGTGGACAAGTGATTTCGGAACGGGGGAAATTTTCTGGTGAAGTATATGGGAATGGTGTGTATGGGGATAAAAACCAAAGGATGAAATGCAAATGTAGGATGGAATATGATCACCACCGAGGTCTAAAGGACATGCCACCACTCAAGAATGAGGATTCGAATAGGTGAAGTTCATTACCGAGGCTTAAAGGATAAGCCACCCATTAAGGATAAAGGAATTTGGGATAGGAAAAGCTCACAACTGAGCCCTAAAGGAAATTCCCTAATCGAAGATAAAGTGTTTCTTGACTTACCAATAAGGAGTAATTCACTCTCTAAGGATAGAAAGACTGATATAGGAGTTATCCACTCTCCAAATATATTCACTAGGAAAGAGGGAAATCTCTTGTATTTCTATTCATCAAAATCATCTAGTCTACGTTACAATGGAGAGTCTTCTTCTCTTTATAGGAGAGATGACATCTAGGGAACTCTTGAAACATAAAAAACATGGGAACTAGAAAGTAATTAAAGACCCGAGGACTCAGAACTTTGGCTCTTGGAACTTACATAAAATTAAAGACTCATAGGAAATTAGAGATGCATTGAATGATATGGAAACTTGCATTCTTGATCCTTCAGCCTTCCAATATCCGTGCTCTCGTCTTGGCCAGAAGATAACCATCTTAAAAGCTCATCAACTATCCATAAAAATTGCCCATAATAGCCTCACATCCGTAGGTTGTTCTTTGGCCTTGAATCCAGCATATTATATGGTGAATCGACAACTCCATAATCAATTTCATAATTGATAGTCTTGTCCATTGATAATTTATTTCTAGACCTGTCAAATCACGTTATCCCCCAATTCTACCTTGGCTTACATCACCATCAATAGTGTTGAGTTTGATGATGGCACTAAGCCAAATGCTCCCACATCAATTTCGATCAAGCCATGACGTAGGATAATCTCGGCTTTGCTCCTATTGACACCGTGGTTAGTGGCAGCGACTGGCTCCCTCAAAATGAGCAGTAAGTATGGCTCAAATAGAGCATCTGGACGCGGCTATGGAACTCCCATTTAACGCAAAGGAGGATTGCATATGCCAGTCGCTCCATCCTTTTATTTACTCACATTTGGACAGTTTTTTCTTTGTTTTAGATTAATGTATCATGGGGGTCTAAAATCAGGCGGATTCTGGTGACAAGAGGACTCGCGTACAACAACTAGGGGTCACCAATCATATAAAATGAACGATTAGGCGGTCGGCTGTGTCAATTTACCCTCTTGAGAGTTTGACAAATCAGCACCTTAAAATTCAAAGACTATATATAATTTGTTGTTGGAAATTATTGTAAAGGTGGACTAACATTAGCCGTATAATATCTAAGTTCGTGAAAAACAAGATGTTCTTAATGTAAATAACATATGAGACAATACTTGATAACCCAAGTATGATTATGCGGCCATGTTGAGTTTAATACATCTTGATTTGATTAAACAATTAGTGTAAGCTAATATTTCGATAGCGACTTATGATGGATGGGCCTACCCAGGAAAAGCAGACTATGATCCTCTCTCCCTTCCTCATTCGATACACTTATGATTCATCCATCACGGCCATCTAAGGGACAAGAAGGCGAGGACGACTGAGTCTTGGTTTCGTATGCCTTCGTCCGCATCAGTTTGTCACATATCTTTCCTTTTCGTCTGTCATACCCACTATCAAAATGTCATTTATTTCTATTATCTAGAGATAGTTGTACGTATTAATACATGGAGTCATTACTTTTAGGGAAATTTCCAAATAATAGCTCAAAATGCCATCAATTTCTCAAATAAGAGCATACGGTAAACCTTATCTTGAATAATGGTCTAAAGTATCATCATTTTCTTAAATAAAGGTCTGAAGTAAATTTTATTTCAAATAAAGGCCTAAAATGGCTACATCAATTTCAAAGAAGACCTTGATCTTACCAATTAGTCAAGGACATTTCCATCATTTATATACATTTTTAATGTTCTTTCCTTTTCTTTTCTTTTCCATAAAAAAGACTAAAACTTGAAAAAAGAATAAAAAAACACAATTAATAAAGAGAAAAATAGGAAAATTTCGATTAATGGCTTGAAGTGTCCTTATTTTCTCAAATAATAAGGTCCACTTAAGGGTAGGAGTATCAAATGGGTGGGTCGGTCGGATTTGGGTTTGGGTTTGGTCAAAAATAATATGACCCACATTAACCCATTTAATCCGTTTTGACCCATTTTCATCAATATAAATTTGATAACACATACCCAACCCGACTCATATTACCATTACACAATAATATTTAAATCAATTTTAAGAAAAGCCACTCCATTTTAAACTCTTTACATATAAGTTTCTTGAATAAAACATTCACATCAAATTAAAAATGTTAATTAAATAATGAAAGATTATAAATAAAATAAAAATGTGAACATCTTTAAATTGAAATACTTGAAAAAATAAATTTTTAAAAATTGAATTTTTAATTATTTTTAAAAAATTGAATCTATTATTATTTATTTTCTTTATTTTCTTTTTCTTTTTTCCTTCTTCTATATTTTCTTCCTTCTTCTTCCCCTTGCTCCTCCGTCAGTAACAATCGGCCAAGACATGGGCTAGCAAACTTGAGGCACGGCTATCTAGGCAAGCCTGAACTCGCCGACTTAAGGTCCATCACGACTGGTGTGCTGTGAGCTCACCATGTGACTCATCGATCCAGGTTAACCCAAGCTCAGTCAAGGCCAGCGAGCTCGCAGCTTGCCTTATGTTGGCAAGTTCTGACAATGCCAAGGCCGATGACCTCATTGCTCACTTGATCCTAGTGAGGTAGAGCTTGCCTATGGCAATCTTTGGCAACCTCACTCTTCAGAAAGGAAAGGGAGAAAGATGATGGCAACAGAAGAAAAGAGAACAGAGGTGCTGACCTAGTTCAGAAAAGAAAGAGAGAGAGGACAAGGGATGGAAGGAGAGAGGACAGAGGAGAGGAGAAAGGTTTTGGGTTTATGAATAACCCTCTTTGAACTCATTTATTTTTTAATTTTACATTTTCAGACCCATTCATGATCCATATTTAATTTTCATTTGACTCATATTTGACTCATTTAATTAAAAGTGAGTCATAATATAAGTTTATGATTCATTTTGACACCTCTAACTTAAGAGTTTGAAATTGATATTGTTTTAAATAAGAACCCGAAGTGCCTACATTTTCTCAAATAAGACTAAAGTAGACATATTTCAAATAAGAATCCGAAATACCTCTATTTCTTAAATAATGGCTTGAAGTAATCATTTCAATTTCAAAGAAGAGCTTGAACTCAAGGGCAATTTCACCTTTTTAATTTTTTTTTTCCTTTTTTTTTTTTCATAAAAGACAAACTTGAAAAAAAAACTATAAAAAAAAAAAGGGAATATATAGTTCGAAGGGAGGCCTCTCGTCCATGGCAGTTGGCGCCTGGATGAGGGCCTACAAGCTCTTACTAAAAGTGAGAGGATACCGATGCTCTCCCAAAACCTGTGTGAGGGTTGCATGTCCTCACTCAACACCCCTCGAATCTTGCCCAGGTATGGTGTACTAGGTGAGGTTCGCCAGGGTTGCGTAACGACTAGCAACTCTCATCTAGATTTGAGAGAGGATCATTGCTTTCTCTTGCTTCTAGCAAGGGCTTGCAGGCCCTCACCTTTAGTTGATGAGGATTGTCGACCATCACCCAGACATGGGCCATTGCCTCCACCCTATTAGTGATGGGGCAATGGCCACAGACAAGAGGAAGCCCTCCCACCCCTATTTTTCCTTCTTCTTTTTTTAAATTTTTAATCTAATCTAATTTAATTTAAATTTAAATTGTGTTTGAATGGAAATATTTATGATTAGTCATAATATTATCCTAGCTAACAAGGTTAGACACTTATTCAAAATAATTATAACCACTTCAAGCCTTCTTTAAGACTAATATGACTACTTCAAATTCTTATTTAGAATTTTCTTGAAAAAAAACCCCATGCATGAACAATGCCGCGACCCTCTCCTAGTCCATGGGCAACACCTACTAGCAATGCGACAACAACCACAAGCGAGGGAAGATTGCCAGCCCCTTGCTTGTAATTTATTTCTTTTTTTAATTTTTGACTCTTTTTTCTTTTTTTTCTTTTTTGAAAGAAAAAATAGAAAAAATGAAAGAAGATTAAAAAACTGAAAGAAAATTACAAAATATAAAAATATAAAAATTGTCCTTGGCCAACTAGTAAAGTTAGACTCTTTTTAAAACTGACATTGTCACTTTAAAATTTTATTTGAGAAAATTGTGACACTTTAAGCATTTATTACTTTACACCCTCATTTAAAAAATTAAAATCACTTAACACCTTTATTTGAAATTTTCCCTTTTTTGGGTAAAAAAAATATGATACATTGAAGGGTTAAGAATAGACGTATTCAACTAGGACTGACGATTTGTTCGTGTTATCATGTTTATGTCATTCAGTTTCATTACCAAATGTCTCGATGCTCCCGATTACAGAATACTTTCCAGTTAAAATGAGGGAAAATGTGCCTTCTCGTTAAATTTCCTGTGCGTCAGGTAAATATATTGAACTCATGTCTCGCGGCATCCCCCACATCACTCGAAGGGCTCCCACCTGTGAACTGGGTCGGAACCAGGGAATCATGGCACCATTGATGAGCCCATTCCTGGGATGAGTCCCGGCACCATTGGAAAGGGCGCAGTCGGATACAAGCAAGGATCGTGCAGTGGTAGTGCATGGGAACTCGCGATAGGACTATCGAGTGGACAGCCCTTGAGCTGTTGAATGGCATGGATTCATGATCACGCAAGATTGTCCCCGTCTGTGTCATTGAAAGCACTTCAGAACAGCACTATAAGTGGAGCGCGTAGACATTTCCTCTTCAAGTGAAGTCTCGAGGATGTGGATTCATTGCTGCAGAAAGGAAAACCCAACTCAGGCAAAACCGGCTTTTGAAATTTATTGAGCACTTCAAAAGATAAGCAGGACAACCCAAATGGATACTAATGCATATGTAAAGACTATGTGATGGGAAAAGACCTAGCAGGCCGGCAATTCTGCTTCCATCAGCGTCCTTTGCCCTCTTCTTCTTCAGTTTGTCCCCCTGTTCAGGTCAGTCTTCCAATCTGATCTTCGAGTTACAGCCGAATCTTCTCTGACTGCATTCTCTGTTACAAGCTGCTTCATCTCTTCACCTATTATTTTCTCCCCGATTCAGCTCTTCTTCCTTTCTGCAAGAGCATTCTTTTTTCTTTACTACTTTCTGTTCCATTGAACATATTTTGGTCAGAAAGACGACAATTATGATTTACACAAACAGCAGGAAAAAAATGAAATAAATCCAGTCCATCCATCTACACACTGGTCTCCCAAAAAATTTCCATACGTTTTTGTAGATTAAAGCTCAGCAATGGATACTCCTTTCCTTCTTGAAGAGAGATATAGAGAGAGTATCTAAACAAAATCCAACATCTCGAGTCTCAGTAAAAGGAAATCATGACAAGGCCAAACCTTTTACTCCCCTTGAATATGAAATGCAACTTTCAAGAAAGCATGTATAAAGCAAGCAAAAGAACTCAATTCAGAATTAATCAGTTAAGAGACAGAAGCAAAAATAACAGATACCTTCAATTTGTCAAGTTTACAAGTCTTCATTGTGCCTCAGCCATCAGCACCATGAAGATGATCTTCAGGAGCCTTTTTTCTCAGAAGTGAGCTGAGTGATATCCTCCTCTATGTGAAGCCACTCAAACTGAAATGTCCAAAATTTGTTCAGATGATTCTTTCATCTCGCAAACCTCCATCCATCTCAGCCTTCATCTCAGACTGTCATAAACAAAGAGTGTCAAACTAAAAACTGCCATGAAGTATCAACACAATGCTACAGCAATCATATCTCTAAGTCATGAATTAACAAGAAACTGATACCTCAAGACAGTTGTCAGTGGCCTAGATTCACTGAGTTTTTGGGATATGTAGCTTTTATCTAACCATATTGGTGATCTTGATATTTCTCATGTTCTGTAAACATACATTTCTTCATCACTAGCACATAACCAGTGAAAAAGTGCAGCCCAATCAACCTTTGCAAATTAATTGACCTCCCTCAGCATACTGAGAACTGGTCTTGTAAACTCTTGCTCCTCTGAGACCAATAAAATAAAATATACTATATCCAATTCCACTTCATGACTGCTAGGTGAAGTGCTGGTGGCATCATCGATCAGTCCCTTCAGCATCCTTCCTTGGTAAGATTCATCAGGATACCACATGAAAGGCAGTGCATACAGAACCTTCACAAATTCATATATGTGCAGGCCTGTTTTAATGTCTTGGCAAGTCCAACCAAAGTCAACTTGTTCGGTTCTCAACTGCTCATCAGCCTCTCCTTCAACATCGACAGTCTGTATAAGTTCACCAGTAAATTTGGCTTAATTAAATCTATGAGCAAGTCCTTTCCAAAACAATTGCTACCAATTGAGCCACAAAGGCACCTTTCATTAAAGTTAAAAAGAAAATCAATTTAAGTAGGAAAACACCAGATTCATGAAATACCCACTGACCTCATAAGAAAACAATTTCCTTGACACAAGCGAAAAAGTTGCCACCTTTTCATTCATATCTTTTTCAATGTCAAGCAGATGCACGAGACTCAAAAAGAAGAAAACAGATGATGTTCACTCCATTTCAATTTTCAAATGGAAACATCACAATGAAATAATTGAAGGATCGAAAATGTTGCTATGTTTTCACGTATTCACATCTTCTTCAATGTCAAGAAGATGGAAAAGGAAAAGATGATGTTCACTCCATTTCAATTTTAAAATGGAAACATCACAATGAAGTTATTGGAGGATCCATGGTACTTTGACTCCTCTGTAATCAAGAAATGAAACTATTTGACTGTAGAAAAAAGATTTTAATCACAACCTGAGCTTACAAAAACGCTTCGAATTGGTTCCATGTCAAGAAGAATAAGAAGCATCATCTTGTGTATTTACAGGTCTAGTTTAAAGTAGGCCACTCAGCTAAAGGCATTCAAATGCTATCCAGGAGAAATTATTGACTAGTAATACAAATGCAGGAAAAGATTTACCTACCCTCTTGCTAAGCCCCATGTTTCGTTTTTATGTGCATTGAGCATGGAGGAGATGCCAGAAGTAGATTAACACACATTCAAGGTTGGCAACGTTACCACTTGTCTAATTTTTCATCTTCTTCCATTTCTGACTACTACATTGAGGAGGAAACTCAAACATTTGTTGGCGCACTTAAGTTGTCCTCAACAAGATCAAGTTTATTCAACAACTCCTCCAATTCGTGCAAAGTAATCTTATAGTGGTCTTTGGATCGAGCACCTTCCTCCACAATTGGAATGGCACATTTGTACAGATTGTTATGCCACCAAGCTGGGTTATGCACATCAAGATCATTGGAACCATGAGGTATCTCAAGTGGTTGTCTCTTGTAATCCTTGCTCCAACGTGAAAGAATATATTGCCTCGGAATTTCCTCCACACCATTATAGTTGAGAACATTCAATGCATGGCGACAAAGATAACCTCTGTAACTGAACAAGCTGCATATGCATCGAATATCCACTTGAGATGTCTCATACAAGACCTCATAATTTCTAACCTCCTTTTCATTTCCATTTACCACTCGTTCTTTCACTATGTATGTTATGATTGAGCCATTGACATTTATCTGCCTTGTGTTGAAGCAAGAGTACATCCCTTCCACCTCAGACTGGAATCTTTTGAAAATTTCTTTTGTATACACCTTGGAGAGCTGCACCTCAAAGTTGCATCTTGTTTTCAGCTCACAGTTCAAATTTCTGGACTCCAGTTCTGCCATGGCTTCTTTCAAGTGCTTCCTATGCAAAACTAGATCATATTTATCAACGAATTCTTTGAAAGACGTATGCTTATGTACATAACCATCAAAAAAGGCATTCTTGCTTTCACTTTCTTGAACAAGGATCATCCCTGCGAAGAATGTATCCTTCAAGTATACAGGAACCCACATTTGCCTATCCTCATATAAAGAATGGAGCCATTTATTGTCCCCAAGTCCATGTCTATGGATCATCTCAGCCCAAGAAGTTTCAAATTCAGCTATTTTCAAAGAATTAAAGACTGATCTCTTCAGCTGTCTATTGATTACTTCATATCCCTTCAATCCTCCCAGTTTTTCATGGACTCTCTGCATTATATACCATG
The DNA here is from genome assembly GCA_014182735.1 of Corymbia maculata. Classification (NCBI taxonomy): domain Eukaryota; kingdom Viridiplantae; phylum Streptophyta; class Magnoliopsida; order Myrtales; family Myrtaceae; genus Corymbia; species Corymbia maculata. The sequence continues at coordinate 16,434,227 of CM024684.1, forward strand.
CACAAAAGCAATGGTGAGCTTTTGGGAATACCTCAGAAACTGCAGTTTGGAAGGCTTTGGACTGGTCTGTAAATATAACTTGTGGAGGGTGATCCAACATGCACCTCAACCATGCCCGAAATATCCAAACAAAATGCTCGACTGATTCATGTCCAATGAAGCCACAGCCCAACAATACCGACTGTCCATGATGATTGATGCCAATGAAGGATATCAAGGGAATCTCAAATTTGCTTGCCAAGCACATGGAATCAACAGCAACTGTGTCTGAAAAGTAAGCATAGTCAGCCCTAGACCTAGCATCAGCCCAAAACACATTTCTCAAACACCCATCATCATCAATATCCATCAAATAAAAGAAATTTGGATTGGTCAACTTCATGCGACAAAAGTAGTTATATAATGCATGGGCATCTCCCTCTTTAAGCTCTAAATGTTTGGCGTGATCAACTGAATTGATTCCATCACCCCTACTGATACTCAAGTAGCCATTACATCCAGAATCAATAGCAGCTGGCCGATACAACTTTATAATATGCATACGTGCAACAGGCTCTGAAGGTGGTTGTGCTTTTTGGGCAGCAATAATCATCTTTTTATGTGACTTGTAGAAGCGCTTGACTTCTGGACTAACCTTATGGTTGTGCTCAAGCTGAACTTCAACTATTCTCCACCTATCAGAGTCGACAAGCCTAATCACTATCATTGCAGGACATCCGGTCCTTGTTTCAGGCCTAGGGTTGTTGGCTTCACTTTTTTTCTTGAAGCCTGCACTACTGCAGCTTAGTTTTGCTCTATAACGCTCTTTCCTCTTTGACCTAAACCAAGAATTGCTTACTCTGATTCCAAAACCCTGTTCCTTTCCATACATATTATAGAAATCATAAGCTTGATCAAAAGAATCAAACTCCAACCCCACTGTAGGTGGTGAGTGTCCTTTCTTCGGTTGTGCATTGCTAACTTCACCTCCATTATCAATAGCATTTGCATCTTCCTCAAACTCATATTCATTGCCATCATCAAAAAGAGGCTCACTATTTAGATGAACTTCTTCCATCTTAAACGTATTGGAGAAACATTTGCATACAAGCTCAAAGGCAAAGCCACCTGCGCAGAAAACATTGTTAATGTTCTGAAGGTCAATTAAATGGAGAAAAATTAGCCTGATTGATCATGGCAGACTACATCCAAAAGACTACATCATGATAACATTAAAATAACAATGACTCAGTAAAATGGTGGCCACTAGTTCGAGTAGGAAATAAGTTGGTTGCACACACCTCAATATTTGATTCAAGTTCAAGCTGACAAGTCTGTCATTCTCCATAGTAACAGTGCCCCCATCACTAGAAATCCCTATAAGCACTTTATTTGAGCTTATTTGGATGCTCACATGATTAATTCTTCATCACCCAACACATTCACACACTAGAAAATTGAATTTGCTTAAATCAAGCTTGGTTACATGCCCACCAATCATATCAAAGTGCATGGATATGTGTTTTTAGTTTGCTGATATATATATATATATCTCTATATCTATATCACGGTCACTCTTGCCACAACACCTATACTCTCTGTTCTTAGTTTAATTAAATAATTATGCATTTGACTTTTGCTTGTATAAGCACATTTATAGTCTGATCTTGCATGAATCTATACCAACACTCTCTGTTGTTAGATTAAACGCACATTCAAGCATTTTATTTTCCCCAAACATGTACGTTTTCCACTCCAAAAGACATTTAAATTATTCATAGCTCTATTTCCGGGGACAGATCTAGAACAATGTATCACTGGGCACAAAACTTGAGGGATATAAAGAGACACTAATTAAGTTTTTATACCACATTAACATTTGAAAATAGAATAAGTATCTTTTATGTGTCCAAATTACATTTTCTTTCAACAAGAGCATGAATAGCCATCATTAAAGGTATTACTGATATAATCATTGTGTTAATTGATTTTGGACAAAGACTTTCTTGGATTAAATTTCTAAGTTAGTAAATTATGAGTTTATACATTGTAATCACTAATTATAAGCAAATGAAAAGAGCAAAAAGATTTTTGTTTTAACTCCTCTGTTCAATCAATCAAAATTTCTTATATATCCTCACTTAAGAAGTGTAGAGAACATTCAAACAGGTACTTTTCAATAAACCAAAAGGTAATAATCCTATAAAACAATCCATTTTGGTATTAAAAATCATTGAAACCAAAGATGAGAGTCAACAAAATATCTACAGAGTATAAAACTTAAGTAACGAAATATCTACAAAGTATAAAACTTAAGTGGTGCTTTGCGCCTAAAAGAATCCCTGATTTTATTTTGCTTGAACATCTTAAATAGACAAGAACTGGAATTCATCTTCAACCTTTTCTTCTTCTTAACTCTCATCATTGCAACAGTTTTGCAATATTTTAGGTAAAAACAAGACGAATAATGTTAGACACACTAAAATCTGTTTCTTAAATATGTTTACAAAGTTATGTGACAGATTCAATTTAGATGTTTAAAATGGGTGTAACTTATGTAATCATTAAGGAGTGCACACCACTTGGCAAAAGAACTTTGGTATTTGCATTACCCTCAATAAAAAAAGCTGTCAAGTGCTAGGGTTTGTCCTCTTTCTTTGGACTCAAAATTCCCCTATATTTGCATTTTGACTTCTAACAGTTTTCCTTCAGGATATGGGTGGGGCCAGTGGGCTAAGTGTCTGAGTTTACATTTTCAAATGAAAATAACGGCCCACTAAAAGTTGTGCTTAAAGAAAAAGAACAGGCCAAGATTGGGCAACATAACAAAAGTCATGATATACTTATAAATAAACCATATATCATGGTAATTTTTGGAGAGCTCAGTGTGGACAAGTGCCCCCACACACTAAAATCCATCCTTGTCTCTTTCCCTTGCTATCCATCAAAGTGGAAGTATTCATATTTATGCCAACCGAAATGTTTTGATAGGAACCATCAACCTCTTGCTTATTAACCAACTTTAACTTTTCCAATTATGCGAGAAATAAAAAGAGAAGCTTTTTCCTGACACAAGTAATAAAACAATGGAATATATCATAATCAAAGAAAAACAAAGGATAAATAAAGACCTGGTGGGATTTCATTATTCTCAACAGCCAAAGTTTCTAAAGATTTTCAGAAATTATTTAACAAATTGCATGCCCAGCCAATACCCAGTGAACATGGTCTCCAAAAAGCATTGTGGGTAATAAACAATCACTCCTGCACATACACCTGAACTTAAATCTAGGAGTTCCCCAAGGTTTTTAACCAAACCAGTGGTCACATATACATAAATAATTACTATGTGATTTCCCTGTCAATACCTGGGATATGGGGTTTCAAGCGACCAAGGTTTTGGCTAAGCAGATTGATGCAAGTCTGACAATGAACTTGCAAGAGATTGTTCTTCCATAGGCTTAAACCTTGGGTTGGAAAGAACTCAGGATTTCCACACTAACAATGTACAGGCAGGTTTTATCTCTTTCCTTTTTCCCCCAAGACGATTCTAAAATGCCAGGGTCAAAAATGCTAAAAAGTGCTGAACTAGGACAGGTTCAAAGTCATACATCTAAATGTATCAAAAGCTTATAGCAAAGGGGAGGGAAAATGTATCAAGAAAAACAATGAAGATCAAAGGATGAAAACTCTTTTTGCATTTTGCCACCCCCAGAATAACCTAGACTACAGGAGATACTACAAAAAGAATGCCCCATGCAGAGATTTCGATTCCCCATCTCCCATACATAGTTCTTTGGGTCAATGAAGACGACAAACGTAAAGTCAAACTCTCACTTGAACCAAAGAGAAAAGGGCAAGAAAAGATGCCAGGAAGCTCAAGGCACTGCAATGAAACCAAACTCGTGGGGACACTCCTTATGCCAGCATAACAAGTAACTCTCCGAACCCTTCTTGTCACAAAGTCCCATGCCATTGACTGCTCGAAACATATAATATGCAAAATATTATCCGACTTTCTCTAATACCCTGGCAGTCCAATGCAGTAACAGAGCTTGAAGTTTCACCTAATCCCCAATTCTAGGCAGTTCACAGGAAATGCAGATACAGAACTGCCACAACCATGAAAGCTGAATTTTCAGTATCTGACCCGATCATCGAGGTCGATTTATAGTTATCTGGGTATGTATCACTCATTCGTCAGTGGAAGCATAAACAGAGCACTTCGACAATATCTATCCCAACCATTCCAGGTAAGCAAGGAATCTGATAACTCCCCCAGCCTACACTATCTTCGTAAAAGATTCACTTACGTGAAGATTGATTGAGAGCGAATGCAGCTTTCGCGTCGAAGCTGCGGCGAATTTGGAGCTTCCGCCGGATGCCACGGGGAATCGCCGTCGGCTCAACCGTCCGCCACCTCCCAACTCATCCCGCGATGTTTCAACAGGAAGCCACCGTGCGGTTCGGCTCCCGGCCGGCTCTCCGACGGTGGTCGATCGGCTCTCGGGATTCCGGAATCAATGGGTTTCTAGGGTTTCGCGAAGCCGGGAACGGAGAGGGAGAGAGACGGACCGCTTCGGCGGTGGTTAGAACCGCGGTGGTCCGGGGACTGATCCGCTGGCCGACGGCGGCTTCCGGTCGTCGACGACGCCGCTCCCGCCCGACCCGCTCAACTTTCGCCGGCCGGAGTCGCGCTACGTTCGGACGAGCAGAGGAATGAGGAGAAAAACGCAACAGAGATATTTCCGCTGACATGCTGACGTGGCATAAATTGAGATTAAAAATATTTAAAGTCGTACCAAACACATCTATGTTCCTTTTATATATCAAGAACAAAATATTTACACAATTATAAATTTCGTTCTTCTACTTAAAAATTTGTTTAGAGAATAGAAATAGGAAAAATAATAATTCTTAGGACAACATTGCCCATTACATCAAAGTTGATAAACCATTGATGTCATTTTCTCTATGTATATTTATATCATTCTTCGACCAAAAAAATATACCATTTGAATTTTAAAATAATAAAAATTAAGAAAAAACAGAAATGCAATCCACCAGGTACAGAATGAACTTTCCTTCAGCCCTAGGAGAGTGAAATGGAGCGGAACTCGTAGTTGAAGAAGCCTAATGTTGCCTTGGATTTGGAACTCCTGAGGGCTGCACTCAAGCTCTCCTTGGAACTGGTACACAGATCGGGTCGAGCTTCTCCTTCACAATCAAGTGGAATTGAACCAACGAAAATCCCTTCCTCTGCTTGCAGATGTCAATCCTTTCCTCAGGCCCTGAACTCGGCCCGTGTAGACAAAGACCTTAAGGCGGACCTTTCCATAGAAGACGGGCTTCCTGGCAAGCATGTCCCGGTCGGACTTGCTGAGGTGGAAGGTGGCGCCGCCACCACCGACAGTGAGGAGGTGCTGTTGGTGGCAGTCTTCACCTTTTCTCCCTCTGTTGAGATAATGACTTTTTTGGGTTCACTCATTTTTGAATCCCTCAAAACTCACATTATGTTTGGTTTTTTTTTCCTAGTAGATAATATCATGACACACTTCTTAAGTTTGAAGTGACTTGGTTATTATCTGATTCCATAGATATGGGTTAATATATGAGTTTGTAACTCATTTTGACAACCTTACCAATAATAAGCACGTGCATATCAAAGACTTCTTACAATATCCAATTTCTGATTTAAGATATGTGCTTAACTTCTTCCGATGTATCTAAAGAATTTAATTGCTTCAATGAACAAAAAAGTTGTCATATTTTATTGTAACATGCACCACTCTTTTAGGGCAAGAATTCTCACCATTGAAAGTGTGGAACGAATGCAAGAAAAGGGTCTCCACACAATGGAAAATGACGGAACATCCCAAACGTGGTACAAATGTGGTGTACTCAGCAAAAGGAAGATCAAATGCTAGAAATTTGTGTGAGGCATTCTTGAATAAACAAATGCTTTGTAGGTTTCGGCATTTTGCAATTCTTCTTTCAATATCTTTTTATTCTCTTGAGAAAAATTGATAAATTGCTTTCATGATCTCGAAAAAATATCAACAAATAGATACATGTTTGAATTCATCATCCGCGGTGGGAAAACTGCCAGTGACATTATTTTAAGGTAGTGAAAGAAATGGGAATATTATGTACAAAGTCTTAAGTTTATTGTGTGAATGCTTATTCAATCCTAATTTTTTAAATTTGACTAATATAGTCTTAAATTTTTTGACGATTTTCCAATACAATTCATCCGATTAATTTAGGATGAAAGTCGTTGATATAATGTGTTGTCATTACCGGCCATCTTACGCGATATGGCTGACATTTGATGTGAACAAATTTATGCAAAACAGCTGATTTTGCTTTTTTTTTTTTCTCTCCTTTTACTGTCCATCTTCCTCTTTCTTGGTTTGCTGTACTGATCATCTTCCCCGGCTTCGACCTTTCACTCCACGTCCTACACCTCGTCTAGTGCTCCCTCTCTGTCCTCCGCGTTCATCTTAATGGAGGTGAGAGATTTTGAACACGATACTTAGCAGGCACGGCGATGTTTGGGGGTATTCGAGTTAGAAACAGAAGATTACAAATCATAGATCTATATAAAGCTGTGGGCTGTTGCTGGTCTCGTGGCCATCACTACGTGGTCCCATGACTATCGTGTCAGCAATAATGTAATTGATGGTGTGGAAATTCATAATAAAAGCATTTTAGATCTTCATGATTTATTCACGACGAGAGGAATTAAGGCATAAAAGCATAGTAATAACCTTGAGAAACTAATAACCACGAGCTTTGAATTGTTGCCGAAATAAGAGAAACAATGAAAATTCAATTTCTCTCCCTTAACCCTTCCTTTTCTTAACTTATTTTATCTTATGGACAATAGATGCAACTTTCATTTGCTATATGAGTGAAGAGAGGATTAGACTCCTTTTATAAGTTATTAATAAATGCCTTCAATAAGTGCATTCAATCAAAGCATATAAAATATTATCTCCACAGAAGTGGCAACTTCTTATTCTATCTTCATAAAAATTGCAACCTTTTATATGCTATCTTCATAAAATTTTAACTTTTCATTATTAACACATTTTTTAGCATTTAAATAATTATTAAACCATTAATAATATTATGTGGGTCATAATTATTCTTACATTCTCCCTCTTGGTTTGTATGATTTTCCTTTTTTTGGTTTAATAAATACCATAATGTGCACAACAATGTTATGCTAAAACTTTCTTAAATTGACTATTATATAATAATCACAATTAAATAAAGAAAACTAATGCAAGTTATAACAGTTGTATAATATGTACTACAATTATCCCTATTTAATATGATCCATAAATGAGAAGTGTCATAATGGTCAGACAATATTGTCTTTATTAAAGACTATCTTGTTTAACATTCATCATGTATACTAAATAGAAAATAAGAAATATTATAAACACATAAATGAGCTTGAAGTGTCATATAAATAAACTTAATGGAATCATAATAAAATATTATTAATGATGCCTAATAATGCCATTTCAACATGTTTATTAAATATTTTGGGTAGTTATCCTTTTTTTTAAGAGATCTACACTCATACAGTGGTGCTAATGGGTTCAATTAACACTCTCTATTTGAACTTCTTCTTAAATGGATAAGTATTTAATTTCTGTATGTTTAGCACTCATAGAATACTTATCATTCTTAGAACAGAAAATTGATGTATAGTTATCATAATAAATTTTCAACAACTTGACAATACTATAAATAATGACAAGCCTTGAAATAAAGTTTCACCACTATAATTAATAAATAATAGCCTCAAAGCATGCCTCATAGCTTGCACAATAGATGCAACAATAACTAACTCATTTTACTTTTCCATGAAATTGTCCCTCCAGCCAAAAAGAACAAGTAGCCAAAAGTTGATTTTTTTTGTTTTGGCACATTCAACTAAGTTTGAATAAGAACAGCCAAACCGGAATCTAGTTTGGTACAAGTTTGAGCATACATTAAACTCTGGACAATACATTCATAAGAAATACTTCTCATTTGCTCTTATTTCAATTCATTTTTCGAACATTGCATAATACTAAATTTATCATCTTTCTGAATTGGAACTATTCCTGTTGAACATTTATCCATATTGAAATTATCTAAAATTTAATTGACGTAAGCTTTTTGAGAGAACTCTAATAATCCATATGATCTATCATAGAATATTTCTATTCATATCACACATGTTACCTCTCTCATATCTTTCATTTCAAAAAATTTATAGAGAAATCTCTTTATTTCATGTAACAAACCAAGATAATTAATAACAAGTGAAATGTCATAAACATATAGAACTAGAAAAATATATTGGTTCCCACTAACTTTCATATAAATACTGATCAATAGTGCTTTTCTTAAATCCAAAGAAAGTTATATTATTATTAAACTTAAAATACCATTGTTGAAAAGTTTGTTTAAGTTGATATATTGACCTTTTTAACTTATACACCGTTGTTTCTTTCCTTTAAGTGAAAAGTCCTCATTTGGTTCCCATAAATCTTCCTCAAAATTTTCATTAAGAAAGACAGTTTTAGCATCCATTTGGAGTAATTCTAAATCGTAATGAGCCATTAAAGCCATGATGATTTTAAGTAATTTTTTCTTAGAGACCGGTGAAGAAGTCTTTTTATAATCAATGTTTTCTTTTTAAGTAAAATCTTTAGCAACAAACTTGGCATCACGCCATTTTGATTTCACCTTTTGTGTTGCATTTCATCTTTAAGACCCATTTATACCCAACCTTTTTACATCTTTCAGTTAATTCAACAAAATCCCAAACTTGATTCTCATTGGTAAATTTTTAATGTTCTTAATGGGACAGAAGAATACTAGGAGTGCCATAACTTTCGTACGACACTCACTTTGATGCCAAAACTTTTTTTCGCTCATTTGAGTGTCACAAGTTTAAAAAAACATTCACTTGAGTGCCACTTCCGATTTAGCCGCTAGAAAAGTTGAGGTGGCCGTCGGAAAAGCTAACTTGGCCACCGTAAAAGCTAACGTAGCCATCGATGAATAATATTTTAATATATTTATTAATTTTTTCAATTTTTTTCGATTTTTTTTGCTTTTTTATTTCTTTAGGGCCGGCGAGGGTCACAAGGGCAAAAAGAAGAGAGACAAGATGAGGAGAAACGATGTCATTTTGCACGAAAAATCTACATTGGCCGGCGAGGGTCACTACCAGAAACCACGTCAGCATCAAAAATTATTTAAAAAAATGGAAAACCATTAAAAAGATCCAAGTATGCATTTTGGCCAAAAGTGGCACTTAACTGAATGATTTCATTTCGATTTGGAACTCAAGTGAGTGAAAAAAAAGTTTTGGCACTAAAGTGAACGCCGTACGAAAGTTATGACACTCCTAATGTTCTTCCCTCTCTTCATGGCATTAAACAATTTAGTTGAGTTATCACATTCTATGGTCTATGAAATTGAACCTAGATCAATACAATAATTAAGTCAATTTTTGACTCTCATAAATAAACCATAGAGCCATTAAAAAAAGCTTATCTCATTTCTTCTTGAGACCTTATTAGTGCTATTTATTGTGTCTCAACTACTGTAAGTTCAATATTGACATTTTCATTTTCATTATGAAGTGTTTGATCATTTATTTTTTATTGTTCTTAATTATTGTTTAGTTGAGCTATAACATCAAGAACTAACAACTTCAGAAATTTTAGGTATAGGAACTTCCACCCAAACTTCTTGAATGCAAACATCACACATTTTCTCATTTCCACTTATGTCAACATTTCAATGAACCTAGCATTTACAGATTTTAACAATTCATATACTATGATTCGGATAGTCAAATCTATACCATTTGGATTTCTCTACATAACCAATGAAGTAACAACTAGTCATTTTAAAATAAAGTTTCCTTTCATGCAGATTGTAAATTCTTACTTCCCTTAAACAATGCCAAACATACAAGTGCCATAAACTAGGCTTTCTTCTCGTCCACAATTCAAATGGAGTCTTTGGAATTGCCTTATTAGGAACTATGTTTAATAAATATATAAAAGTCTTTAATACATAGTTTCACAAGGATAAAGGAATAGATGACTAGTCATACTCCTAATCATTTTCATTAAATAATGATTATGCATTTTTGCTACACCATTTTGTTTTATTGTACCTGGTATCGTGTATTAAATGCAAATACTATGTCTTTCAAGGAATTTAACAAATGGACTATAATAATGTCCTAATACATTATATTTTCTATAATAATCACCACATCTATCTAACCTTACTATTTTCACATTTTTGTCTTATTGTCTCTTAACTTCTTTAATATACATCTCAAGTGAAATCACTGATGAGATTATGACATAAGAAATCATTAATAAATGTGATAAAAAAAAATCTTCATTTGCCGAAAATAGAATATCGAAAGGACCACATATATCAATATACATAACTTTAAGAAGCTATTTAGTAAAATCTAAATAAGGAATAATTATATTCTTCACTAATCTTTGCATTCTTTATTTGGATACGTGATCCAAACATTTATATCACAAATAAGAAAATTTTTCATCAATTAAATTATGTGTAGTGCCATCATTATGATGTAAGGTCATTAAAATCCCAATAAAAAAAACTATCAAGTTTAAACTTATAGAGACCATCATATAAATATCCAATATTATTATTATTCTTAAATGAACTGAAAGTTTCATAACCAAACTTAAAAGAAAATCCGTTATATCAAGTCTTGGCCAAAAAAAAAAAAAAAAAAAAACTAAATTACGGGAAGATGTAGGTACATAAAGAGTTAAAATAAATCTAAATAATGCCTAGTATATGTTGACACATAAATTTTGCCTATTCATTTACAGTTCAATTGCATAAAAAATTAAGGATTAATTTTTAACTCCTAAAAAAAAATTATTTTCATTAAAGCATATAGGTATGAGGAGCATTTGCATTGAAAACAATAGAATTTATTAAAAAAAATTATTATTTTATTTTATTTTTTAAAGAACAATATATTAATAATTAAAAAATGGAGTGTGGTAGAGCGAGGGCTAGGCTTGCTTGGCTCCTTTTTCTTTTCCTCTTTCCTTTCCTTGGACTCGATCCTCCTTTCCCTTTTTTCTTTTCCCCAGCCTGGCCTTTCCCTCTTCTTTCCCTCAAGCCCTTTGCCGTTGTCCAGTTCGTGTGCGTTCTGACCTCATCTATAGGTGCTCTACTGTATTTGAGCCTCTTGTTTTTTTATTTGTCGATTGTTGTGAATTCAGGTGCAAACTCAGGTCTTCAATGAGTGTTGATCCTCCTCTCAATCGACGCCATCCAGATGTTCGATGAAATGTCTTTTTGATTCCCATAAAAATCATATCTGTTCTGGACTCCCTAGCATGTTCACGTTTTGTTGGTTTACCCATGTCATTGTCACGATTCCTTGCTTCTTTTCTTTATCGCGGTTACTTCCATATGTATAGTGTGTTATGCATTCATTGTTCCGGTGATGGATGGTGACCAACCGTGGCTCTCGCAGAGGATGAGAGTGGATGGTGGATGAGTAAGAAGCGTTTAGTCTTTGCATCTTTAGTGTTAATCGTGCTGGCTTTTGTTTAGAATGAGCTTTTCTAGCATAACTATTTTTGCATTACAATGAGAATAAGAGGTTATTGTAAAGCACAAATTCTTAAAAGAGTGAACCCTACAATAATTTATAATTATTTTTACTTCATTTTTTGTTGTCAAGAACAAATTACTATTAAATACTGTCACATAATCATTTCTCGGTGGATAAATTGATGTGTTAGATTATGGGGGTGATATGAGAACGAAGGCATCAATAGAGGAGTTGATGTTTGAAAAAAAAAACAGAGAGAAGCATGGAAGGATAACTAAATGCGCTTAATTGGTTTAATTAGGTTTGCGCTAGTCATGGACTAGAACATGTTTGGGTATTGGTAGACGTAGGCTTAAAATTAGCTTGTTCAGCTTGGCCTCAGCTCCAGCTATAATAGCACCGGAAGATTTTGGTATTAAGTGGGCTTGGTAAGTCTACGCTTGTCTTTGGATAAAATTGGATTGGGCTTGAATAAATGAGCCCATTTCATTTCTTAGCTTTTTCTTGCTTTCATGACCCGGACATGAAAGTCCACAATAGCCCAAGTTTGGGATGGCCTCAAGGTCCAGCCCAAGTCTCTATTTATGAAATTTAAAAAATTACTTTAAAAAATTAACATTAAACAAATTTCAAAAATTTTAATCAAAATTTTTTGATTTTTTTCTAAAAATTGGGGAAAAGCTTAAAAATTAGTTTCGAGTAGTTTTTCTTTTAAAATGTGTGAAAATTCAAAAAGATTTGTATTCAAAATTGAATGAACTCTTAGGGCTCTACTATGGGTTTTAATTGTCCCTAGAGACAAACGTTAGGTTGTTGTGTTTGCGCATTTCCATTTTGATTATGACTTAATTGCACTTTCAATACATTGATATGTTGTTTTCCTTTAGCCTGGTTAGAATAGAACCTTAGCAAGAAGGCTGCCAAAACATTAGTGTGATCAAATCTCGACCTTAAATTCTCTAGTTGTGTAAAAAGTGAAGCATGCTCCCATGATTTCTAGCCAAGCTCAATAAACCGATGGTGACTCCTCATTCAAAAACTCTCATAGTATCAATTGAAGCTAAATTAAATATCCCAATATTGCGTAAGACATGGGCTTGGGAGAGCTCCCATCTAATTAAGGGCCACAAGTCCGCCCTTTAGGTAATACATTTAAATCTATTTTTCCCCTTCAAAATGAAAAAGGTAGGTCAAGATAGTATCTAAGATTAATTGATAAGTGCAACCCCTTCAACTGGAGCTTTGTTTCCATTCCACATGAACACATCATTTGGCTTTATGGTTTGGATCATAAGAAATCATTGCATCATATTTCAAACATGAATGGTGACACCAGAGCAATCCACTAAGTATTATAAGGAACTTTGATGAAGTTGGATTCAAAACACATTAAAGCACAAGGCTTACCGTTATTTTCAAACCAAGCTTCATTCAAAACACATTAAACCAAGTTGGATTCAAAACACATCAAGTGTCTAATTTTATTACAAAAGTGACAATTACTAAGCTTGTGTTCCTTTTTGTGGATTTTAGAATCCTTAGAAGAGTGATTCAAGTTGTGTGATTCTTTCTTTTTGCTCTTTTCATATCCTTTTTAGGAATTCTTTTCAGCTTCTTAATAACTTAAGAAATTAACAAAATGAGCCTTTTGATTCTTGCTCCTTGTTTTCTCTTGAACTAGTATATTGGCCAATTCATGTACATTCAACTTATCATTTATAGTGTTATAGTTCATCCAACAATGACCCATATTACTCATGAGGTAAGAAATTAAATATTAATTGTATTAAAAAGTATTCATCCACATTCATTCCCAAAATCCTTAATATTGCTATTAAGTTTGTCATGTCAAACACATGCTAATGCATGGTGTGGGAACTATCATATTTCATGGTGATCAAAGTGCTCATCAATATACTAACAAGTGACTTATCAATAGTTTGATAATGCTTTTCTACAAATTTTATAAATTCCTTAGCAATGTTGGTTTTGGAAAAAGTAGTCTTTAAATTGTTTGCAATTGTCATTCACATAAACATGAGGCTTCATCGGTTCAATCTAGCCCAAACTTTATGAAAAGACTTTTCATTGTCGTTACTCTTATTAGTAATAGCAAGCCGTTCTTCAATTTGAAGTGCTAAATCAAGATCCAAGACACCTAAGTAAAACTGAACTTTTTTATACCAATCAGATGAAGTCATTTTATTGAATAAAAGAATGGACGAAATTGGTACAGATGTTGCAAATAAGCAAAACAACACTCATACATTAGTGATTTGAGAATATTACATAATCAAATTTAAATTAAATAATACATGTATATCATATTTCTCATTTTTGGAATCAAATTATACATCATGATGCCTTAAGAATACATGTCAATTCACATCTAAATATATGAATACATATGGCAATACAAAAAACTTGCTGAAAAACATGAAAAAATATATACACCAAGAGCACTAAGCCCATACAATAATTTACATGCGATTTCATTAAGCAAGTACTCGAATTAATCAATTTGATTTGTGTGTTTGTGTATATATATCTTAACGAGTATTTATTACTAGGAGAGCATTAATGAAACCATAAATTTTAATAATTGGAAAAATTATGAGATATTAAAGCATACTTTGATACCATCTGTCAGACTTAATGTAATCAATAATGAGGAAATTCATAATAAAAGAATCTTAGATCTTATTCACGACAAGAGGAATTAAGAAATATCTTTATCCATATCAATAATATTGAGAAAATAATAACCCAAGCTTTTGAGTGTTGCAGAACTACGAGAAATGATGACATTCAATTTCTCTCCTTAACCCACTTTTTCTTAACTATTTAATTGATGGAGGATGGAATATAACTTTCCGTTTTTTGGGTGGGTGGAGAGAGAATCAAGCACCTTTTATAAGCTACCAATAGATGTCTTTGATAAGTATCTTTCATCAAAGCACATAAAATATTCTATCTTCAAAAAATTTGCAACTTTTCATATGATGTCTTCATAAAAATTGTAACTTACATAGCCATTATGTTTATTAAACTATTAATAATATCAGGTGGGCCACAATTATTCTTACATATCGACTATGGTGACTTGGATAATCTCTCTCTCTCTCTCTCTCTCTCTCTCTCTCTCTGTGGCATGTGACCTCATAGCTATGTGCAGCAAAGGAACAACTCCATTCATGACTCATTTGAGACTCCTTGCGTAAGATTTTTTTTTTGGCAACTCTCCAACAATTATTTACCAAAATTTACATTTAATCCAATTTTATCCATGTACCCAAAACACACATTCGAATAAAATATATTTGGACTTACACAAAAACATGCATAAAAAAGTATAAATTCATTTGACTCTTATCTTATCCAAACTTATATTATCAGGTGAAAATATCTACACAACCAAAGGCAACTTTAGAGATTAATATATGACTGTTGCTTTTAATATACATATTTTATGGCTCGATTCTAAGGAAACTTTATTTCTTTTTTTAGCAATCGATACATACATGTGCAGAGTAAAGAACATGCTACGGATCTGATTTGTATAGGTAGTCTCAACGCAACGCAATTTCCACGCAATGAGTGACGTGCGACCAGTACAACCTCAAAATCCTCTGACGCGCCAACCAAACGCACGAGCTCCGAGGGGATTCCAAGCAAATTTCCTTATCCTCCTAGCAATTATTTGTCAATGGACAAGCAAGCAAAATTGCCTGCTGGTCCAAGAGTCCACTTGTTTCCATGACAGCACATGGGTGATTTTATACATTTTGGCAATATTGCAAGATGTCAGTGACCACATTTTTTCCCTTCTTTTTTTTTTTTTTTTTTTCCAGGAGGCTAATTACTACCAAAACTGGCAAACGGAAAGCTCTAGAACTCACCCAACCACATCAAGCAATTTGGAAGTATTCCTAGATATATATATATACGGCCTCTTTAATACATGTTAGGCCAAGGTTCATATCTCTTGATCTCGTGGGTTCATCTCTTGTGACCAACAGGTGGACCAAAAATTCAAATTGAAATAAATGCAGCTCGGCACCACTTCCTATTTCAAATGAGGTCATCTTGATGAAGACCTTTTTTATTTTTTCCTGACATAAGTCTCAAGCAATTTTCAAAATCGACCGATGTTTTTTCCAAAATTAAAATTCTTATTGCCATGTTATGTCTGAATATTGCCTATTGCCTAGTAATCATGCTCTTGATCCTAGTCACTTTTACATCTCTCCTTTTTATTTAGATTAAAGTTATGTAGACTCTATAGATAAGTTATGTATTAAGCAGCCTATAGATCTTTACCATTTCTCAATTTTTAATTTCTTTTTATCATTCAATTAAGTGATAATAGTTTGCCAATGCTGGAAACTATTTTCTGTCATTAAAAAGTGAATTTATATCTCTTTTTTTTTTTTTTTCGATCATACTTTACTTTTATTTTAACTTTCACTCTTAAACTTTTGTCATGCCTCATGGTAAGGTATAAGATTCGAAATTCACACATGAAGCTCAATCGTCCTCACCCCAATCCCTCTGATAAAGTGAAAATTCAAACCATCACATCTCCCTTACCATTTAGAAAGGGTGATCATCGGCACAAATCCCAGTAATTGAATTGATATATCAAAAGTAGTTTTACTAAGTGAAAGTAATGTTATGCTTACCATTATAAAAGTTTCATTGTAGATAAGATATAATAACTATTAGCCATTAATAAATTCAAACCATAAAAATTTATTATTAATAGAATTTTTTTCTGAACTCTAATTCGTAATTACATTCAACATAGGAAATATGGATTTTAAATACTATTTATCTATATTTGCAATTTAAACTCACTGGCTTTGTTTATTTCATGAAAAATGAATTATTTAAATAATATTTTACTAAAAATGATCTCTTGTACCATTTAAAATAATTAATCAATGAAAAATATTTTAATTATAGATAATAATTTTCGTCTAAAAAATTTTGTGGACTATAAAAATATTTTTCGTTCATTCATTTTTGTATGGAGCTATTTTTAGGAAAGTATTTTCAATTTTTTTTTAAATAAACGAAGCAAACGTGACCAAGTTTGTGGAGTAACAAACAAATCAGTTAAAACTTGGTGGTTGAATGTGTACAACTTCTTTTCTGGTTCTAATTATTTATGATGGATTAATTCTAGTTTCATCGGAGATATCTCTCGCCAAAAGTCGTTCTTTGACATTTAATTAAAGGAAATCAAGTTTTGCGCCAACTCCGATGAGGAAATTTCATAGGCACTAAGAGACCAACAACTTTGATTGAAACAAGTTTGTACAAACACAAACCGTGCTAGAATTAGATCAACAAAGCAACTTGGAAAATATAGGCTGGATGACCATAACTAGATGTAAACAAATTATGCTGGAATTAAATCAATGACATAGCCTAAGAACACAAGGATATTATGCTGAATTTGATTGATGACACAGCACCTAGGATAAAGATATATGTTGAAATTTAATCAATGATGCAGATCTGAAAGTTATAGCCAAAAAATACGCCGAAATTTAATCGATGATGCGAGTCTGAAAAACAAAAGTGTAGTGTAGGTAAGTAAAGATATTGAAAAGATGGTAAATGGGTCTCATTTGAGAGTGGAGCACCGGGAGGGGAAGGGGACTCGGCAGATGACCATTTGCTTTTATCATGATTATGTGGTAATTGCTCCTGGTGATTTCCAGCTAGTATTCTTCTCGAGCGGTTTCCATCGGTTGCCTTCACACTCCTCCATCTTCGAAAGCCCTGTGCCCGTACTTCCATGATCTCTTTTGACCTTATTCTTGAGTAGTTATTTTGAAAATGCGTGTTAATTGCCCCATAATCTTGTTTTCAAGTGATTGTTTCTACGTTCTTCCACTTCAAAAATCTTGTGCCGACATTCTCAAAATCCCGTAATCTCGTTCTCGAACGGTTGTTCCCCCAAAAAATTCATTATAGTTGCTTCACAATCTCAATTGCCTATTAGGTGGTGCTAAGCTTTGAACCATATCACAACACTTCTCGTGTACTCAACGAATTGTATACTGTCATTCACTCATCGACATACTTGTTGATAATTATTAATCATTCGTCATCGTATATTGGCAACTGGTAGCATCCATCAACATGTGTCACCAATGTGTGTCCATACCGATTGATAATATCAATGCGATTGTGATGTAGAACAATGGGCAAATGCTTATATGAAAACATTATAGCGTCACAAGAGTAAGCAGTCCCACAAATCAAAAAGGATTGTGGGATCTTTGAAGATGCTAGTGGATTAAATCAAAGAGGATTATGGGATTTCCGAAAATGCAAATGGGTTTCGTTATTTGATTTCAAATTCATGTGTTTTCCTTGATTTTCAAGATGTTAAAGATTTTAGACGTGTTTTGCAAATTTTCCAGTCATGTTTGAAAACTTTCCCCTTTGTCAATATCTTTTCCTTAATTTTGTCTGATTTCAGTTATTGATTATTGCCTAGATGGCAACCTCTCTATAAATAGGCACCTAAGATATTGTAATTGGCACTTCATTAGTCAAAACAAACATTATCTCTTGGAATCATTTTTCCAAGTTTATCTTCATTTGCATCATTTGGTATCAAAGTTGGTCTTTCCTGTGACGATGGCTAATAACGTGAATGATAATCTCCCCGTAGCTAAAGGCCATGAAAACGAGCTTGTTACACAGCCTAAAGGTCTCTCCTATGACAATGGCTAATAATGTGAATGATAATCTCCTCGTCGCTAAAGGCCATGAAAACGAGCCTGTTACACAGACTGAGTTCAATCAATTTGCAGAACAAATCGAACGGAGGTTTCAAGAATTACTTGTCACCATCCAACGTTTGTCTACCAGCCCATGGTGATCTTCTGGCCAAATGTACTCAAGCCGCTCAAGTCCCGGAAGTAGCTATGGAATGTAGGGCAAATCCACGATAGAGGCGACAAGCCTATGTTGAGGACTCCAAAGAAGAAGAAGTGGAGAATGAAGAGGGCGAACATGTCAATTGCATAATCAAGTGACCATTGCCTACCTCATGAAAAGAGGACACACAACGGAATGGTCTTGCTCGTTGTACAGTCAATGTCAATCTACAATGTCCTTATCTACAATGGTAGTTGTGAGAACATAATGTCCAAGGCTTTGGTGGATCATTTATAGCTAAAGGCAGAGTCACATCCCTCCTCTCACACAATTGGATGGATTTGTAAAGGGATCAAACTAAGATGACGAAGTATGTTATTTACCTATTTCAATTAGAAAGTCCTACAAGGATACCATTATTTGTGATATGGTGCAGATAGATGCATGCCATTTTTTGCTACAATGACCATGGCAATACAACGTTGATATCACCCACTGGGCTTGAGAGATTGCATATTCTTTTATGTGGAAAAAGAAGAAAATTACTTTGAAGCCAAAGAGTAACACTTCCCGGGGCCCAAAGGAGCAAAGTGCAAGCATTATACTAAATGTTCATAAACATGAGGGTATGAACATGATTATGGAGAAACATGCTTAGCAAGCTATTATTCCCATTCTTGAGGCTCTTTAACAAGCTGCTATAGATAAACACCATCACCCCCAAAGGATTTGCTGAGGGTGACAAAGTGATGGTTTACCTCCGCAAGGAACACTCTATTGTTGGTACATATATTAAGCTAAAGCACAAGAAAGTTGGCCCCTGCCACATCGTGAAAAAAAAATCAATGACAATGCCTATGTTGTTGATCTTCCCGATGACCTCGATATTTCCCCGACATTCAATGTAGCAAACCTATTTGAGTCTCATTCTCCAGATACTCCCCTTTATCTTAGAGGACAATAACTCGGGGTCAAGTTCTTCTAAAGTGGAGGAGACTAATGTAAAACAATGAGAAAATACTTATATGGAAATATTGGAGCATCACAAAAGTAGATGGTCTCACAAATCAAAAAGGAATGCGGGATCTTTAAAGATACAAATGAGTTAAATCAAAGAGGACTGCAGGATCTTCGAAAAGACAAATGGGTTATGCTATTTAATCTTAAATTCATGCATTTTCCTTGATTTTTGAGATGTCAAAGATTTCAAACGTGTTTTACAGATTTTCTAGTTGCGTTTTGAAAATTTTCCCCTTTATCAATATACTTTCCTTGATTTTCTTATATTATTTCAGTTATTGATTATTTCTTAGATGACAACCCTCTCTATAAATAGGTGCCTAAAATATTATAATTGGCACTTTATTATTCATAATAACCATTATCTTTTGGAATCATTTCTCCAAATTTATCTTCCTCTACGACAGGTTGTCAATAACGTGTCACATGCATGACGATGTTCATACATTAGTCGCATGCTCATCCATGCCGATGATTTGATATTGGTGCAAACAATTCTCAAGACTTAAAACCTATGCAGAATATCAAAATTAATTTTTTAATTTTAGAATACAAGTAAAGCCACCAGGATAGGGGGGATGATGTAGGCAATCCTTAGACATGATATGGCAGTGAAAAATCTAATTTGGAAAATAGTTTTGAGAGAAATCTATGTTGAGAATTACTTGTTTAGAGAATCTATTTTGAAAAAAGAAAAATTCACAGATCCATTTTGACAGTTTCTTTTTTCTTTTCTTCCTTTGGGAGAAGTGGGACATGGCAATGCAAGGCTCATTTAAAATCCACCTCCTTTTATAGGTTGAATGGCTAAACATGGGCAAGGCAAAGCCATAGTGTTGTGAAATTACCCTTTTATTTCATCCAAAGTACTACTCCTAATTATTCACATTTGACTCATTTTTGATCGGACTGATAGAGAAACTTAACAAAGTGAAGTGAATAACATGGCAAGCATGTCGACAACTGTCATCAGACGCAATATAGGAATCTAGACAACGATTTTTTCTACGCAAAATTTAAAAGATGCCAAAATTTATCGATGTTTAAAATGTTGTACCCTTATAATACATTTGATAAGTCAGATAAATCTTAAAGATTATCTTTTAGATTAATATCATGAAAAATTTCAAATTTATATACCTATGATGAATTTATCTCAAATTAATAATTTAACTACTAAAAATCTCAAACTAGTACACTTGTGACAAATTTATTCTAAATTAATTTTCACTAAATTTTATAGTTAAATTACTAAGTTGGATGACACGTGACAGTTGATGAGTGTACCGGTTTGGAGTTTTACCTTCGGTTTGTCACAAATGTACCAATTTGTAACTTTTTGTAGTATTAATTCAATTTAAAGGAAAGTAACAGACAATAAATTTGTCACAAATATATTAGCTTGGGATTTTTTATAATAAAAAAATTAATTTGGAATAAATTTATAACATATTTATTAGTTTGGAATTTTTCATGATATTAATCTTTACATTTTTTTAGACATTGAAATGTCTTTTTACAAATATTAACCATAAAAGTCGTGTACCTTTTGTTGTTGGAATCTGGCCAATTAAAGAGTATAACGGGACACGAGCTCATCATTGAGTTATGCGACTAGCTAGGCTGGAAAAATTAGTTTTGGTTTAACCTCGAGATGTAAAATTCAGGATGACAAAATCATTAAAGGGCCCATGTGTCCAATGTCATATATGCCCTAACTATTGGAGGACAACCTAACAAAATAAATGGAACTATTAGAGGTAAGCATTGGTCCAGGTACCGACTCTGGACTAGCCCAACCTTGCCTATCCTAGTCCAGTCTTAGGGGGACTAGGTCGGTCCTTAGTCCTGAAATTCAATGACCAACACTATGTGGGTTGGTCCTCGGTCCCAAGAGTTTAGGATTGGTCCGGATTGGACCAACCCTGACTATTAAATTTATATTTATATATAATATTTTTTTTTATCTACCGTAAAGAGCATACCCTAAATCAAACGACATCCTCCTCATCCAATATTATTGTTCTCTTCTCTCTCTTCTTGTCCTCTTTAGTCTTCAATTTGGCAAGCAAAATCAAAAGAAACAATTCTGCTCATGAGCAACCTTACCCCACTTGACACTTGCTTTGCTCACCTCAAGTTGCTTATTGCTCAACGCTCAATGCTCATCCCTCTCTCTTCACTAACCTCACTCGTCGCAGAATAAATCAAAAGGAAATAAAAGCCTTAATTAAAAATCCCCTTTGCTTGTGAGCAACACTCGCCTTGTGGCTCTATTAGCCATCTTAATTGTTTTTATGGTTTCTTGCTTTTAGTAAGTGTGAAATTTTTATTATTGCTCGATCTTAAATTTGTTAAATATATACTGGTATTTATAGTTTGACTGCTCAATGCTGCATTATTGATGGATATATAATTTGAAACAGTATGTTTTCCTTTTCAATTAATACAAAAAATGAAACAAAAAAATTATTAGTTAGTCATGGGTTGACCCTGGAACCGTACCGAACCCATTGGGTCGGTCCGGTCCTCGATCCCAAGTTCAATAGGGTTGGTCCTCGGTCCCAAAATTGAGGACCAACACTACGCGGATTAATCCTAGGATTAGGGGATGGACCAACCCAACCATGCTCACCGCCAGGAACTACTGCACCCCTCCATCTCTTTCGTGGAAAATTAACTATTTAAATAAAAATGTTTCCGGCATTTGAGTCACTTCAAAAAATACTCAATAGATTACCTTCACTAGTTGGTGAAGAATTATATTACAATTTGGAAAAATGACTTTTTCTAAAAATTTAGGAAATCACTAACTAGAGTACAACTTAACCTCCTCAGTAGCATGACCATGTAGAGTGATTGGATCGAGGTGTCTAGGTTACGAACTTGGGACCTAACCATGAAACTTGAGTCACTGGCCACCCCCAACCTAGGACCCAAGCTACAGGGACACAAGTCCCCAACGCCCGGTCTAAAAATCCTGATCAAATACCTCATGTGCCTAGACATAGATCTTCGCCACTTGGGGATTGGGACGCTAGGAGCTTGCTCCCAAGTCCTCAGTGACCAAAGAACAAGATCCTTGCACTGTGGACTCAGAGCTAGCACTAGGGTCTTGCGACTATAGCCAAGTCTTTTTTTCCCTCAAAAGTGTGTAACTTTTTAATAATGGAAAATACCACTGCCTTTTTTGTAGAAGACAACAAAATAAAAGAAAAGCAGATCATTTTCTTTAGGAAATATTTTTCGCTAAAATTCATTTTTTATAAAATAAATTGAGATTAAAATAGTAAAAAAAATTGGAGGAAGTAGTTGTTAGAAATGAAAGAAAGTTGGGATGCTGTGGAGCCGCGATGCAAGTGGAAAGGCTCTTTCTCTATCTCTCTCTAGTTGACAAAGTAAAAGTAAGCAATCAAAGGACAGAGGTCATGCTAATCATGGTATGGACAAGACTTGCTGGGAAAAAAGGCCTTTTCTGTCTAGGTGGAGGACCATATATCCCATGTGATGCCATGTGGGCTACCTTGCACTTCTAGGGCAAACAGATTTGTACTAAAGACTTGTAACCCCAGAGAGAGAGAGAGAGAGAGAGAGAATAGAACTGGTGGTCCATTTTGACGACGGTACATTCTGGCTCAATTATTTCTGAAATTGACTCAGATATTATCAAGAAAAATTGTGATCAGAAGCTCCGGAGGCTGGTGGGGATTGGTAGATCACATATTTAGGTGCTATGCTATTGCAATCATCGGTCACTTGAACTCCGATCATACTATAATTAGGAACAAGATCTTGATCTCCATGCCCCTCACCAATGATTAATTAAGCTGCTCGTGAGACCAGATTTCATGTGACATGACTGATTAGTTGTCTAATTCTCCGAAAGCTGCAATTAATTGAACGGATCTGGAAATAAAAGCAGGAAAATTTGCTTCTGATCCCACATGCTTAGAGCATTCAAGGACAACATAAATCACTTCTAGTCAGCCTCAGTGAATGATTCATAGCTTCTTTATTGAATCATCATATCCACTCCTCCCTGAGTCTTATCCGGATCCGATAAAGTTTCCTTATTAATTATCTAGGGTTTTGTACTTATCCTTGTCTTGATTTTGTTGGATTTACAGAGGTATTTGCTGCTTAAATTGTTTTAAATAATCTTTTCCTCCCACAAATTTTCTGCTACCACTGCTAAAATCGTTATTCTTTGCGGTTCATGAGCATAGTCCTATTCGTTCAACACCATAGTCAGAGTTTTGAATCCTGTCCTTAGCCTTGTCAATATAATTTAATTCAAGGTTGATCTGATTCATGTCTTCATCTCAATACAAGTTCTGCAGAACAGCCCTTTTTTCTTCTTTGGTTTGTTTTTTTTTTTTTTTCTCTCTGGGCATTATTCTGGGTGAGAAGCCAATAGCGGTAGGAGCCACAAAAGCCCAAAGCTTCCATGTGATTTGACTAGTAAAGGACTAACACCACCTTTAAGGTTTGGACTTTTGGAGCAATTGATGAGTCACCCAGCTAAGATGATCCCCAAGTTGGCGCTTTCAGTTGCCAAACCCACCAACACTTTTGGGAGAGAAAACCTCAGACCCCCGGGACCTTCACGTGGACATCTCGTGATGTGTATGTGGGGGGGTGTTACCCCAATCTTATTTGACATGGAACCCCGTGGAGTTGTCCCAAGATTCCCCCACTGGAAAGCCAAAATCAAAAGTTCATCTGCCCAAACATGAGGGAGATTCTGCTCCTTTGGGTTGCGCCCTAAATCACCATGTCATCCCCTTGTGCCCCCCGCAAAACTAGGACCCCAGTCCGAGGCCCACAATATCTTGATTCTATACCCAAAAATCCAAGACATACACATCATTATCTCTCTTCACTAGTCCACTCCAGCTCGAAGTATTGACTTTTGCCCTTTGTTTCTATTAGTCTCATTGCTAGTATATAAACCCATCTCGCTACCTCCCTTGCTCTCACACCCACAGCTCAACAAGAACTTCCCTCTTCTTCTTCCTCCCCATTGCAAAAGAAAAGAGGCCACACTTGTAACCCTTTTCTTGAACCATTAGATATACCTATTCGGTTAATTTGAAAATGGCGGGAGTTTGGTTCTTCAATAATGGTGTGATGCGGCTGGAGAACCCGCAGGCAGAAGTGCAAAGGAAGGCCTTAGTACACTTGCCGACAGGCGAGGTCATCTCGTCTTACTCATCGCTTGAGCGAATCCTGAGGGGCCTTGGGTGGGAGCGGTACTCGGGCAGAGACCCCGACCTCTTGCAGTTCCACAAGCACTCTTCCATCGATCTCATCTCTCTCCCTAGAGACTTCTCCAAGTTCAACTCCGTTCACATGTACGACATCGTCGTCAAGAACCCTAACATATTCAGGGTTTGTGATATATAATCCCCACGCACTATCCAAAGTCTTTCTCTTGTTATTCCTATCAATTCGTGTGTTTCCTTAGTTTAATTGTGTTCTAGTGTAATGCAGAAATTCATCTTGTCTTTGATGAATGAATTTTTCTGCAATTTTATCGGATTGATACCTGGACCAACAGGATACGCAGTGTCTTAAGCAGTATAGTTATTGAGTATGTTAGGGTAAAGAAGTCTACGATACTAGTATATGAATACTTATGTCATTGATTGTGTATCATATTCTGTTTCAATGAAAAGCTGTATCTTATGACCACAATAAACGATGGATCACCATGTGATCTTGCGTAACAATGTACAACATTTTGCATCACACAGTAGTACGCTAGTATAATATCATCTGCCCAAGGTACATGATTAAATCGGGGTTGTTGGGAAACAGACAAAGCTGAAATTCGATGAGAAAAGAGGTGGAGATATTTCTGTCATCGATCGGTCTTTCGATGACTGCAAGCAAGAGAGAGAAATGCATGAGTGCACTGTCGCAGCACTACAAACACAAGAAAGATGAAAAGCACTCAAAAACCCTTGATGGAGCAAATGGATTCATCCCAAAAATTCTCTCATTTTTGTCTCAAATTGGGCTCACGGCCTGCAACAATTGATGGCGCTTTTAACCAGTAGATTCCAACTTCGTCTACTTAAGTTTTTGTTGGTAAAAAGACGAGCATGTTGCACAACATACATGTTTAAAGGACTAACATGCTTTAGAAAGAGCATCACTTTAACATTTTAAAGAGAGCAATTGATCAAAAGGGACTGGCGATATTGACCAACCACAAGATAGCGAGTGATTCTATGAATTGATACGCCCGTTAAATTCCTCACTTTACTCTTCCAGAGCCGATAATCTTACCTGGAGGTCTGGCCACCACATGAACATGACTGCATAGTTTCCAAAAGAAAGAGTGGTCAAACAAAGGGCCTTTTCAGTATATCCCCTAGTATTTCTATCATGTGGAAACCGAGCCATACGAGAAAAATTGCAACAGCAATAGAGGAAAATCAACATAACGCCAGGCACAGAAGAAGTGCACCATAGCTGAACCCTTATGTTTCGCTACTGTGTTAATGGGCAATTATTCGTGCCAAAAGGGAATTGAGACTAACGATACATCATAGTATTTCTAAATATGTAAGAGGAGCTATAGAAATCGAGACCCTTTAACCAAAAATGAGAAA
Source organism: Corymbia maculata (assembly GCA_014182735.1). Classification (NCBI taxonomy): domain Eukaryota; kingdom Viridiplantae; phylum Streptophyta; class Magnoliopsida; order Myrtales; family Myrtaceae; genus Corymbia; species Corymbia maculata. The sequence continues at coordinate 16,460,390 of CM024684.1, forward strand.
ACTGCTGACAATTATGGAACTTTGTCGCCCTCATAGAGAGAGAGAGAGAGAGAGAGAGAGAGAGATTTGTGGCCGCTAGCTCTGCAACTGCAATAGTACGAAAGCAACTGGCTCCTGATGAGAGAACTTCTGATGCACTCGTTCTATGTTTGCCACGCAAGCCATGTAAAATGACATCATATATTTGTACGGCTGAGGGAGTCCACATTCATAAGGCCGCAATGGCCGAAAACAATACTCTGTAAGAATCTTTCGTGAGGGGAAACTTCTGTACCGACCCATTTCTTTTCCTTCCATTAAAAAAATGTTGCGCGGATATTTCTTCATGCACACCAATCCAAAATGAATTCTCTTAGGCCGCATTTGATAATCCGAACAAGGATCTAGATTAGATAGGATAAGGTGGAGTTCCAAATTGTGGAAGATTCCATCATATGTTTGGCATATCTAGGATAGAATTAAAAATTCCATGCCTGAGACTGTCGCCAGTTCAAAAAATCTGCCAAAACTCCAACTCACGACAATCTCTGGAATGGCCAAGGATGTGGGAGAAAGCGTTGAGGAAGCCGTGAATGGGCATCCTGGCCTCCTTGGTGGTGATGGAAAAATTGAGGGGCATGGCGGCAGTGTTCTCCTGGGCATCGGGAGAATAAGAGTGGAGTGACTTGAGCAGGTAGGGAATGGCACTAGCGTCGGCCATGAGGGGGCAAGATGGAGCTCGCAGAGAGCTTCAGTGCAAGTGAGCTAGGAGAAGGAGCTGAGCTTCACCACCAGGAACTTGGCCTCCGGCATTTGGCCTCCGTTACGCTTCTCTAGTCGGCAATGAAGATCTATCTCTCTGGATGAGGTTTCCGGAGCTAGTGACTAGTGATGGGGAAAGCAAGAAATCTAGAGGACAGAGGAGAGGCTGCGACGAAGAAAAGGAAGAGAAGAGGTGTGTAGGGGGGCAGAGAAGAGAAATCATCGAGAAGCTCCGGTTGGGTAATAGCCGCAAGTGTGCAGCAGAAGTTTGATACCTTCACTTGAGGAGATCTCGAGCCCGTCAATATATCTAGTTGGACTCACCTTGACTCAAAAACTTAACCTAGTGAGTTATAATACCTTCACCTGGGTAGATCTCCAAGGGGGAAGCCAAGTCTGAGCCCGTCAATATATCAAGTTGAACCCACCTTGCTAGTGAGTTATGAGCCAACTAGGATATATTAACTACTCAACATCACACCAAATAAGCCCACGTTATTATACCACAACATAGCCCACTTGCCTGGAAACCTAACATTATTACACCACAATGCCCACTTGCCCGGAAACCGTAACAATCGGCTCCGGAAACCTAATGTTATAACGCCCACTTGCCTAGAAACCGTAACAATCAGCTCTGATACCAGTTATTGAGAACTAAACCTAATGTTGTTACACCATAATGCCCACTTGCCAATTGCCCGGAAACCGTAACAATCGGCTCCGGAAACCTAATGTTGTTACACCATAACGCCCACTTGCCTAGAAACCGTAACAACCAATTGCCTAGAAACCGTAACAATCAGTTCCAATACCAGTTGTTGGGAACCATAACAGAAACCGAACGATACTAGTTGTTAGGAATCATAACGGAAACTTAACATTGTTACATCGAAACCATAACGCTCATAACGCCCACTTGCCCTGTAACCATTAGCTCTGATACCACTTGCTCGGAAACAGTAACAACGGAAACCTGTAACCATCAGCTCTGATATTACTTGCTTAGAAACCGTTGTTGGGAACCGTAACGGAAACCATAACGCCCATAATGCCCACTTGCCCCATAACCATCAACTCTGATACCACTTGCTCGGAAACCATAATAACGGAAATCGTAACAACAGAAAAACCATCAACTCTGATACCACTTGCTCGGAAACCATAATAACGGAAATCGTAACAACGGAAATTGTGACAATCGACTCTAATACCCGTAAGTATCAGCTCCGATACCAATTGTTAGGAGTGTGCAACAGAAGTCAAATACTTCACCTGGGGAGATCTCCAAGGGAGAAACCCAAGTCTGAGCCTGTCAATATATCCAATTGGACCTACCTTAACTCAAAAGCTTAAACTAATGAGTTATGGGCCAATTAGGATATATTAACTACTCAATATCACATCAATTCTCTGATGTGGGACTATTTCTCTAACACAATTCACATATATATCCTAACAGTGATCAGAGGCGACAATCTACTATCTTGGTCTTGATCCTCACATGGTGGCCGGCAAATGCTATCATTGGAGGCAGAGACAGGCCCTCATATTGATTGTGTAACATCTTGACATTTCCGAATTATACCCATTCTCAAGGGTTTAATGCCCTCATATTGATTGTGTAATATCTTGACATTTCCGAATTATACCCATTCTCAAGGGTTTAATATCCGGACTACTTCTCTAACACAATTCACACGTATATCCCGTAACTATCAGCTCTGATACCACTTGCTCAGAAATCGTTGTTGGGAACTGTAATAGAAACCATAACGCCCACTTGCCCCGTAACCATCAGCTCTAATACCACTTGCTCGGAAACTGTAACAACGGAAATTGTGACAATCGACTTTGATACCCGTAAGCATAAGCTCCGATACCAATTGTTAGAAGTGCGCAACAGAAGTCCAATACTTCACCTGGGGAGATCTCCAAGGGGGAAACCCAAGTTTGAGCCTATCAATATATCCAATTGGACCTACCTTAACTCAAAAGCTTAAGCTAATGAGTTATGGGCCAATTAGGATATATTAACTACTCAACATCACATCAATTCTCCAATGTGGGACTATTTCTCTAACACAATTCACATGTGTATCCTAACAGTGATCGGAGGCGACAATCTACTGTCTTGGTCTTGATCCTCGCATGGTGGCCGGCAAATGCTATCATTGGAGGCAGTGACAGGCCCTCATATTGATTATGTAACATCTTGACATTTCCAAATTATACCCATTCTCAAGGGTTTAATATCCGGACTATTTCTCTAACACAATTCACATATGTATCCCGTAACCATCAGCTCTGATACCACTTGCTCGAAAACTGTTGTTAGGAACCGTAACAAAAACCATAACGCCCACTTGCCCCGTAACCATCAGCTCTGATACCACTTGCTCGGAAACCGTAACAACGGAAATTATGACAATCAACTTTGATACCCATAAGCATCAACTCTGATACCAATTGTTAGGAGTGCGCAACAGAAGTCCAATACTTCACCTGGGGAGATCTCCAAGGGGGAAACCCAAGTTTGAGCTTGTCAATATATCCAATTGAACCTATCTTAACTCAAAAGTTTAAGCTAATGAGTTATGGGTCAACTAGGATATATTAACTACTCAATATCACATCAATTCTCCGATGTGAGACTACTTCTCTAACACAATTTACATGTGTATCCTAACAGTGATCGGAGGCGACAATCTACTGTCTTGGTCTTGATCCTCGCATGGTGGTCGGCAAATGCTATCATTGGAGGCAGTGACAGGCCCTCATATTGATTGTGTAACATCTCAACATTTCCAAATTATACCCATTCTCAAGGGTTTAATATCCGGACTATTTCTCTAACACAATTCACACATGTATCTCGTAACCATCAGCTCTGATACCACTTGCTCAGAAACTGTTGTTAGGAACCGTAACGGAAACCATAACGCCCACTTGCCTCAGCTCTGATACCACTTGCTCGGAAAGTGTAACAATGGAAATTGTGATAATCGACTTTGATACCCGTAAGCATCAGCTCTGATATCAATTGTTAGAAGTGCGCAACAGAAGTCCAATACTTCACCTGGGGAGATCTCCAAGGGGGAAACCCAAGTTTGAGCCTGTCAATATATCCAATTGGACCTACCTTAACTCAAAAGCTTAAGTTAATGAGTTATGGGCCAACTAGGATATATTAACTACTCAACATCACATCAATTCTCCGATGTGGGACTACTTCTCTAACACAATTCACATGTGTATCCTAATAGTGATCGGAGGCGCCAATCTACTATCTTGGTCTTGATCCTCGTATGGTGGTCGGCAAATGCTATCATTGGAGGCAGTGACAGGCCTTCATATTGATTGTGTAACATCTTGACATTTCCGAATTATACCCATTCTCAAGGGTTTAATATTCGGACAATTATGAACACATCCAATTTTTATGTTACCCCAAACATCGGATAAAATAAAAACTATCCTATGTGAAGGGTTGACACTAAATCCCATAAATAAATAAAAAACATAAATTTTCAACACTGATTATGTTTATCTCTTCATTCATAGACCGAGTAATTTGCCCAATAGGTCTAGTATTCATTTCCTAGCCTACACAGGTGCCAACCGTGGACATAGATCCTATTTACACTTTTATGTCTACATATGTAACTGTGTAGAGCAAGAAATGAATCTTTATTACAGTAGCTCTCGACAAGATGAATCAATGACACACAAATTATATCTCGAAGTATGTAACATTACTATCTCATGTATAAAGTTAGATATGTATGTCAAGACTTGCATTTCAAGATTTTTTTTTCTTAAATTTATACTTTTAAAAAAAAAAAACTTAATTCTTATTTATAACCAAAATGCTCTTCTCATTAATCCATGTATGTTCAAAAGTCTAATGTGTGTATGTAGATATTGAAAAGCTTTATTCAGTAATTGGATTTCCCATCTTCAATTTTTCAATATGAGGCACCACATAATTGCAATGGATGGCTATTGCTACAAAGGTTTTCATGTAAAAATCTTTATATAAATTACGGTTAAATGTGTCCAGGGTATCGAAGGTTGAAACTCGAAAGGGAACTGCCTAATTTCATGACTATTGAAATTTGAAACCGACCAATTCAATCTTCTCCGAAAACAATGCCCATTTTGCAATTTCAAATAGTGAAGCAATTAACTAGACAGCTCGGGCCTATTTGATAATTAGTCTATTTCTCTATTTTTTTGTTCTTTTATTTCCCAAAACCAAAAAGGAACATAAATCTTTTTGTATACGTCAGTTAATTTTTATATTCCCTAGAATAGATCAATGATCTGGGAATATATTTGGAATAGAATCAAAAAGTAAGATAAATCTACTCTTTTGTTCTTGGGAACAAAAAGAGAAACACGGTCAGCCTCTTGTTCTTCTTCCTTCTACCTTCTTCTTCTTGCTCTCATATCTCTAGAAGCAGACCATGGCAATGGCAATGCTGAAGCGGGGCTTGATCTCGACTTCGAAGCTCCTCTGCAGCACGAGAGGCCCGGCGACCTTGCCGACAACCCTAGGAGTGGCTCTTAGGAGCTACAGCTTGATACCGATGGTGATCAAGCACTTGTCACAGGGCAAGCGTACCTACGACATCAGCGGCCCCATCTCCAATGACACGGACCACGTCGTCGTCACCCAGCTCCTCTTCCTCGAGTCTGAGAACCATACCTCAACTCCCCCGGCCGCGCCGCCATCATCGCTGGTCACCTCTTCTTCTTTTCCCCATTTGCTTTGAACTGCTTGATCTCCGATTGGCGAATTCGCTGAAGACTGCGGGCGAATGACCGTCGGATAAGCCTAATTTGTTTCTCGTGCCATGGCTACTCGTTACTTTGTTTGTGGCGTGATGGGTTTGCAGTAATTAAGAACTGACTCCCTATTGTGCCTGCAAGTGAATGCTTGTGGATGCTACTAAATAGGTTTAACTTGACGTGATCATTTTAGAATATCTTAATTATTTAAATCCTTACAAAATTCAAGATCTAAATATGAACTGTTAAGTTTCCATTGGCATTTTTATAATTATATGAAAATTTGTGAATAGAAATTTTAAAGGACATATCAAACACATTTCTCTTCTTTTTCTATTATGAGAATAGAAATTTTGTACGATTATCGCGTTCTTCTCCCCAAAAACTTGTCTATGGAATAGAAATACGAAAACCTATTTATGAATAGAAATTGTTCCCGATAACTAATATGCTATCAAACGCACCCCTAAATACTTGAGGCCCAACTAAATGAAGAAATTTGGATTGAATGGTAAATAGAAAATTAGTGCCATTCAACATATGTTTCCTAATAAAATCCATACCAAGCTATTTCGATAGAATAGCGAGTGAAAGAATCTTTCAAAGAAACAAATTGAGTGTAGGATTGCTCTTTAACTTTTCTTCTTAGAAACTTGTTTATCAAACCGGTACTAGAATTGCATATCTAGCTTAGGCCAATTCTAGGCACCCCCATCATATTATAGAGTGTGATGTTTGGAATATACAACAAAAATAGAGTCTTGAAGTATTTTTGCTTTGATTCATCAGGCCATACACTCCAAGTCGTTTATCTTTGAACTATCCGTAAGACATGTATTATCAAATGAAATCATACAATCATTAGCAAGGTATTAGCCCAAATGGCAAGAGAATTTGCTCATCTTTGTGGTAAATTTTGAATGCACCAAACCGGTATGGATGAATGCATCCTTGAAATCACACAGGAAAGTAGACCAGTTGAGATGTGCGAAAACTGACTCGAAAAGAAAAAGAAGAGAACCATTTCTAAATTCAACAGAAGCCAATAGAACCAAGATAGAACCAAGCTGGTTGAGTCGGTTCCCACCGGTTTTCGAGGCGAATTGGGACCACTGCTCACCCGGTGTTCAAAAATATCTCAAAGCTGTAAGTAGGAACGATACAGGAGGCCTATGGTTCTAAGTGATGCTGGGTATGACTGTGGACTAAGGTGGGGCTCGCAACAGCATCCGATCATCGCCCACCTTGGATTGGAATTTGCTTATCCAAAAGAGAGGGAGAGGGGAGAGAGACAGACAGACAGAGCTTCTTATCCAATCATATAGTAACAGGAGACCATATCCATCAAGTTTATCCTATAGATAGATGATTTCAATGAAACCCTTAGGTGTTTCGAGCATATCTGAATCTAATTGATCCCTACTCTTCAATTAGCCGGATCTTATGTAGGACCGGCTTGACCTAAGGGTTAAAATGTATTGGACTTACATGCATTCGATATACCCATCGATGTCTCGATTTCCTGTGGTCCAACACGAGAAAACGAGTGAGAGAGAGAGAGAGAGGGAAGAGAAGGGGATGGCGCTTCACGTGGATGGGGTTGCAAAGGTTGATGATCAGGAATTGGCACAGCAAGGCATGACAAGTATCTCTCCTCTTTACGTCCTCATCAATGTCGTCATAGGTTGTCCAAAGACCCAAGACTGCAGATTCGAAAACGTGCACACCACCTGCAAGAATCTCGGGTTTGTGTCTATATTGGTGAACAGATGGAAAATAGCTTTTAGCATTTAAGGATACTCTTGTTTGTTTTTCACAAAATATAAATGATTGCTTATATCTCTTACAAAAATTAATAAAAGAAATATATTTTTATCATCCATGAACATATTTTGGACATAAATTATTAACAATAATAAAAATATTTTCCATTGACTAATTATTTTGAACAATAAAAATCATCGTTTTGAGAACAAGATTTTCCAAATCATTTATTTGTGTGTCTATATTGGTGAATAGATGGAAAATTGCTTGTAGAATTTAAGGATTCATTTGTTTGTTTTTGGCGAGAAATGAATGATTTAAAAATTATTTTCTTAAAAATGATTGTTTATGTCTCTCACGAAAATGAGTCAACAAAAACTATTTTCATCATCCATGAAAATATTTAGATATATTATTGATGATAATGAAAATATTTTTCATTGGTTAATTATTTTAAGTAATACTAGACATCATTATGAGAAAAATATTTTTCATTTTATTCATTTTCATTGAAACAAACGTGGAATTATTATGAGTTTTCCAAATTATCATTCACAAATTTTCATGTTCTTTCTCATTTTTTGTTTTAAGAGTTTGATTCTAATAAAAAAGTTCTACAAGACTAATGCATCCTCTAATGTCGTTGCACCCAAGCAATCAAATACTTGGACATGATTTTTTGTTCGAAAGATTTAAAAAATGATTGTCGCGTGGCACTCTCAAAACCTTATCTGGATAAGTGTAGCTATCATGTCTGGAAACTGATTTAATTTAATGTATTACGACAATGTACCCGTGACATGTGGTCACAACTAGGAGATGGTACTTTATAATGGATATAGATTGCTGTATTTCAAAACGCAAAAAAGAAAAACATTTCATGTGCATATTGGATTTTTGGCTACCAGATTTAAATAAAAAGTTTGATAAATCATTCACTCTTTAAAAATAAAAAATAAAAAGATTAACTCTCTTACTAGGAGCGGCATGTCAATCTAAGTAATGATCGACTAGTTTTTTTTTTTTCATATCTTCACATAAAATTATTTTAATCCTCATCCACCAAGGGTGATCAGATCAAGGTGGGTAGGGTCCAAACCTGGACCCTGTACTAAACCCTGTTATAACCCGTTCTCATTGTTTAGACATTATACCCTATCTTGTTTTTATTGTACCATATTTTGGACCCAACCCTATTTTTATAATCTGAGAACAAAGTCAACCCTGTTTACATTGGAACCTGTTTTGCAACTGTTCAATATTCTATATGGCTTTGAATTTTACATTAATTCGCAAAAAAACAATAACATAATCCTTCTAATATTATAAAACAAAGCAAAAATTCCAACAATATATAAACATTAGCAACAAATATGAATCTAATATTAATCTCATTTCCACAAATACTTCTGATATGATCTAATGCGCCTGCTCTTGTGCATGCGATGGAGTTATTATTAAAAGGACATCTTTTTTGAGTTGGATTAAGAATGTTTTAATTAGTACTACAATAGTTAATAGCACTTGTCTCGCGATTATAGTAATAGTTGAAGGTGGGACCATTAAAAAAGAAAAACAATACATGAAAATAGTTCTTTTTAACAATTTTTTTAAAATAATTTTCTCTTAACTTGATTCAGAAAGAAACTTTCTTTTTTTAACAATTTTTCAAAGACAAAAGGACTTAAAGGCACTATATAGAGAAACGATTTTTTTTTTAAGTTCGGTTCTAGGTGGGTATTTGCTTGGACCTTATTCCGGGACCGATTTCAACCGATTCCCAAAAACTGGAACCGGTTCCCAAACCGGTTTAATCAAGAATCGATTCCCGACCCTATTTTTCGGGTGGTCCGATCCAAATTCCGAGTAAACCCAATCTAGTTACACACCCCTATCATCCACACACATTATTAATGAATGCATTGATTATAGAATAATACGTGGACTTTTTTAGACACTTCTAGTTTTTCTTTTGTCTATTCTACTCTAATTCTCAACACATTTTCAAACTTTCACTCTATCTTTAATGAATGCATCGATTATAGAATAACATGTGGACTTTTTTAGACACTTCTATTTTTAAATTTTTTTGGTCAGCTATATTCTAACTCTCAACTTACTCTCAGACTTTTGCCATATCTCTTTGCAAGGTATAGGAATCGAAACGCACACCTAAAGGTGAACATCCTCACCCCAAATCCCCTGAAAAGATAGGAATTCAAAAACCCACCCCCTTTCCATGTGGGAAGGGCACTCAAGATACTTATGGTTTCCTTAATGTAATATTCAGAAATAACTTTTGCCAGTTTGAATGATGGGGCTTTGTGTAACGTTGGATCCTCAAGAATGCATCACACAAAAAAAGTTGACTAGGAAAATTCATTCAATTGTATACCTAATGCGTGTAAATGATATGAGTGAAATAGATCTATTCACTTCGTCCAAAAGCAATCTCATTTTCAATTGCTTTCTTTTGCTTGATTGTTTAAATTATTTTAGAGAGATATAATATCGAATAAAATAACTAAAAGTTGAGCCTCATAAAAATAAAATAAAAATAGTGTCGTTTCCTAATTGTTTTTCCATTATATAATTTACGTGCATTTTAGGGATATTACACACTTGCATTTTGTTAATCGTGTCTTGTCACGTCTGTCAACTCTAGTTCCCATTCTCCCCCCCTCCAAAAAAAAAAAAAAAAAAAAACTCTAGTTCACATTAAAAATTGTGCAGCGACCCAATTACAGAGGGAAAAAAAACACTACCTAATCAGGCGTAAAAACATTTAAAACCAAAATGACTTTACCATCACCTTCAAAATGCAGTTTTTTGGCTTAGGAAATAGAGCTGTTTTAGATATATTGTGATTAAAAGCCAAAATATTTTCAAAAATGCAATCACATACTTACGGTTTTTTAAATGTACAGTCGAATATTAAACATTTGGAAAATTGCAATAGAATCCTAAACATTTTGGATTCTGTGCAATCAAGTCATTTCAATAATGTTCAATAATGTGTTGGGCAATTTATTTTTAAACTTTTTAATAAGAAAAGGGGTAAACGCCTAAATTTTACATTAACACTTACCTAATAAATTTTAAACTAGACTGGTCTCTTGTCACTACGGAAATTAAACCTATCGATGGCAAATTTTCTTAGAAATCTGCACACGAATTTCCTTCCCTAAAAAGTATGAAGAATTTTGACTTGTTGGAAGTACTTTAATAACTTCCAAATTCGAAAGATGAGGATGTCACCGAAACAAGGTAAGATAGTTGGTTTATGAAGCAGTGCGATTGTCACTTGTGAGTCCACCTCTACAATTAATTTGGGGACTGCCTAGAGAAACTCCCAGTTTGAGGCCCAAAAGGATACTCCAAAATTCAGCATTTAAAGAAAAGCACACTCCTATATGCTGGGCAACACCAGCAAGCGAGTTGCCTTACTCATTGCAGAGAAGTTCATCTAGCAAAACTGGACAAGAGTTACTTTTAGTGGCCTCGCCAAGCAAATATATTATAAGGGTACACAAAAATTCAATATGAAGCTCTTTTTATCTGGGGAAAATTTCAAATAAAAATCCAAAGTGAGAGTGTTTTCTTAAAAGAGGACCAAAAGTGAGTAATGTCTCAAATAAGGGCCTGAAGTAACCAACTTGATTTCAAATAAGAACCTAATTTTTAAGTCAACCAAATATTCACTAGCCAGTAAACATGTGCATCTCACATGCCATTTTTTAAGTCATCTTTAGGGGCATTTTCATCCAAAAGCTCTTTTATTTTTCTTTCTTCTTCTCCATTCATCTTCTTTGTTCTTCATCTGAGCCACTTCAGTTCATCTTCTTCTTTTTGGGACACAAATGACCCTTCATTAATGGCACAAACTTGGTAGCGATCAATAACGACGACTAGAGGACATGAGCACACTGGCAACCCCAAAAACAAACCTTAAGCCTTGATTTTAGGGTGATTGAAAACTAGGCGGTAACATGCCATCCGACGACGATGGTGACAATCGGCGACCGGCAATTATGGCCCGAGTGGCTTCCATGACAACAAAGCTGGCTATTCTTAGCTTTGTGTAGCTCAAATCGTGTCATTGGGCTAGATTTTGGCGGTGATTTTGTCGCGGCATCTCGGCAAAATGTAATGAGTGCAACTCATTGATAAGTATATTACTTGTGTGTGGTGATTTTGGGCGATTTCCAGCTTAGGTGCGTGAATTGTGAGATTTTGATTTGGTATTTGCTATTTGGGACTTGGTGGGACTAAGACGACCATGGCCACGACATGGAGTCCTGATGTTTGCTTCAATTCATGGTGGCGATGGTTTGAACTACGGCAAGTCAAGGATTAAGATGGCTTTGTTTTGGCGTGCGAATGGTGCAATTCGAGTCTATTTCAAGCGATTGAAGTCGGAGGACAAATTCTAGTGAATTAGTCACTAATGAAACATCAACTATAGGGAAACTCTTTGTATCGTGAACTCTGTATACTGTTGGAGTGAGTACGTGGAGAGAGAAACGGTTTTTAGAAGCATGAGGATGCAGCGGCGATAAGGCAGAGGATAGTAGTCAACCGGCTAGATTGTGCTCGGTTAAATTTTCCTAAAGTTACCGGATCGGACTCTGGATTAATAAATGGGATGATATGGAAGTGATTTAACATTGTTAATGAAGAGGATTCATCTTAAATGAATATTTGTTCACTGTTGTCAACTTCACTGCCAATACCCTCTATCTATAAAGCAACCCTTTGAAGAAAAAGATAAATAGTGAAAGGAAGGAAAAAGAATGCAAAAGAAAAATAAAATGATTCTTTTCGACAAAAATGCCCCTTAAGATGACTTAAAAAATAGTATGTAAGATGCATGTGCTCACCGGCCAGTGAACATTTGGCCAACCAGAAAGCTAGGTCCTCATTTGAAACAAATTAATCACTTCAGGTCCTTATTTGAAACATAATTCACTCTAGGTCCTTTTTTGAAAAAACACATTCATTTTGGGCCCTTATTTGACATTTTCCCTTTTATCTTTGAGCATATGTGACGCCACATCAGAATTTAGGCTAAGTACAATAAAATCAAAAATAAAAGCCAAACCCCTTTCACTTATTTGATTTTTGGTCCTTAAGTAAATTTTGAAATTTGACGAAAAAGGGTCTCAAATTCCATGCACGAAGGCCCTGACACCACATGCAAGAACTTGAATCGACCTCAATTCTGTGTACATAATCTAAAAAATTGTCAGTTACAATTTTAGAGAAAACGGTACTTCTTTTTTTATCTATCTTACTTCAACTTTTTCTTCACTCTCTAATTTTTGTCCTATTTATTTGCAGAGCGTAAGAGTCGAAACTTACTCCTAAAACTAAAATGTCTCCACCTCAACTCCCTTAAGAAGGGGGAATCAAACTTCCCATCTCTTGATTAAGCCGAGATTGACAACGTGCAAGCTCTAGTAATGCAATTTTGCTGCAGAACCCCTTTTCTTTAAGTACTTCCTTTACAATTTCCTATCTCTTAATAGATGGTTCTCTAATGGATAAGATTGCACAAAAATAAAGAGCAGAGGCTGTAGATCTGGTCTTTGGCAATCAAAAAGGGATTATTAGCCAAAAAAACCTCAACTTATTATACCTCTATCAATTTTTTAATTTATCTTTTTATGATTTGTCAATTTAGTCATGAACTTTTTGATGATTTTGTAATAATTATTCCAATCAATTTTAGACTGAAACCATTGAGGCAACAGTCCTCATCAACACCATACTATATAGAACGGTTCGCATCCACGTTAGTGATTTCCAACAAAATTGGTCAAAATAATTATATTGACAAATTGCAAAAAGATTCAACACTAAATTGACAAAATTTGTAAAATTAAGTACTAAATTGGCCGCCGTATAATAAATTTAGGACTTTTAGGATAATTTTCCTCGATCGGAACTGCTAGATCCAATTGATTATGAACTACGAAGAACTGAAACACATGATTAAAGTCCAGGGTATCAATCAAAATGAGCCAAGATTTAGAATAGAGTTCATAAAAAAAAAAAACCTTTCAATATGAAAGTCTTTGCAATTATTTGCATCTTCCTTCTTATCACAAGGATTTCGCGGTTGGCCCTTGCTATTATTAGCCATATTTACCGACGGATCGCAGACTAGACTCGGTCTTCATCAGCAACCACTTCCACATGAACTTGATCATACATCCACATCAAGATGCAGATGAGAACGTCTTGATACAAAACCCAGCAACAGATTTGTGCCAAATTTTGCCTATCTACCAGTAGTTTCCGGTCGAATAAGTTGTGCCCGAATTCATCCACATTTAGAGACACCGTCATCCCCTCCTCCAGAATGGCAAAGTCTATTTTGGAATTGGGAGGGAAGGAGAAAATCACTCTTGCCCATCCAAAAACCTCTGGAGGACACCTGATCTCCTTCATGGCAGCCCCATCTTTATAAAGCTTCCCCAAGTTCAAAGGCCTCTGCAACTGGTTTTCGGGCATCCCGCATCAGAAAAGAAAGCTGCAAAGATGAATTCCAAGGCGTTTGCTTCCCTCTTCTTTGCAGTTTTCATCTTCTCTTCCTCGGCCGCCAGCGCCTTCAACATCACCAGGCTGCTCAGCCAGTACCCGGATTTCAGCACTTTCAATGGCTTTCTCACCCAAACCAAGCTCTACGAGGAAATCAACCGCAGGAAAACCATCACTGTCCTCGCCATCGATAACTCAGCCGTCGGTGATATTTCAGGGAAGCCCCTGGATGTCCTCAAGAGGATCCTGAGCCTACACGTCGTTCTCGACTACTATGATGTTGACAAGCTCCGAGCAGTGTCGAAGAAATCTACCCTGCTCACCACATTGTACCAGACGAGCGGAACCGCCGATAACCAGCAAGGGTTCTTGAACATGACCAAACCGGGTGGTGGAGATATCCTGTTTGGGTCCGCGGGGAAAGGTGCCAGCCTCAATTCCAAGCTTGTGAAGGCCGTGGCTTTTCAGCCCTATAACATCTCGGTCCTTCAGGTTAGCTTGCCGATCATTGCACCAGGAGTCGATCCTGCCAACCCGAACGGAACTGTCCATGTGAATCCACCGTCCGCTTCACCAGCGGCAACCCCCAAGAAGGCCCCCACCTCAAGCCCCCCTGCCAACGCCCCAGAAGCGGCCGATGCACCCGCTTCGTCAGAAGCTCCAGCTGCTGAAGAACCAGCAGCAGATGCTCCCACCGATGCTCCCGCCGATGCTCCTGCCGATGCACCAGAAGCAGACACCCCGGCCAGCTCTCCCCCAGCACCTTCAGATGCAGATGCTGATGCACCAGCTCCCGGGAAATCTTCGAGCTCTCGCGTAGCTTCGCAAGTTGGTGTGGGCATCGTGATGGGTTTGTTGTCGGCGATCGTGCTGTAAATTTGTGGCCCGATTCCACTGATCTTCTTTGAAACAAATGTATTCGATATAGCTCTTTACTCATCTTCCTGCTACCCATGGCTCTCTGCAGTCTCTCTCGCCCTCTTTATTTGGCATGAAACAACAATCACAAGAAACGAAACTAACCACGGACGATTCGCAATTGCAGATGGGTGATTGGAAAGGAGTAGTTATACGTCCCGCTTGCGAACCCATCTCGCCAATTCATGTGCTGCTCTATTTCGAATTGCATCTCAGGCGTGATAGAGGCATGCTGATTACAGTAATAACAGCGCAAGCTTCCGTGATCCAGTACTTGTAGGAAAAGAGATTGTCACCTTCATACAAGAGTCTCGCCTAGTTTGTAAGTTTAAGGCGAAAGATATAACAAACCTGGCAGTAGGAGTGCACAAATCGAACTGCCCAAACCGCAAACTGCTCCGGATTGGACCTGCCAATTTGGTCCGATTCCCGAGATTATTAGTCCGGTTCTCAGTTTCCAAAAGTGAAATCGGTATCTAAGCCATCTAGTTCCCACTTCTAAAGGGAACTGAACCGGACCGGACCAACTAAGTAGATTTTTTTATTTTATTATTTATTTAATAAATTAATAAATTACTAACTAAACACTATTTTGATTCGGATCCAAGTGATGGAAAAAAAAAAAGTTACTAGTTCCATTGAACCGGACCAAACCGATTGTCCTTAAGACCAATCAGTCTAGTTTGCAGTTCCCAATTTTAGAAACCAGTCCTTCTGATCCAATTCCTGATTTCACCTTGGAACCAAACAAGGAACAAGTCATCCCTACCTGGTAGGCTTGGAATAGTGCAAGGACTGAGCCAACAGGCAGCTAATCATGTTTGGCCGGAGAAGGATAACCTTTTTCAGCTCCTATGGACTTCTGTAACCACGGCAGCTTCGAAACACTGGCAAGCTAAAATGAACAAGTAGTTTGAGGCACGGATTCTTATTAGCGAGACCCTACACAAAGTCGACATTAGATTTAAGATTTTATTAACTAGTAGCCCGGAGACACTTATTAAGCCACTAATTAAGAAAATTTCATAGTCTCCAATGCACAAATCCATCTTGTATTATGCACAATTAATGTCTTGAACATTAAAGTATTTCGACTAACGTATACTTAAGGGACAAGTGTATTAAAAGTTTTAAAATCTATCACAAAAGTGTAATTAAATATTAAAACATTTAAAAAATACAATCACTAAAGAAAAATACTAATGTACCTTTTCTAATATTATTATCTTTTTCCAATATGGCGTTAAGCTGGCCAAAATATGAAATATAAGACAAAAATAATTTTTTTAATTCAGATCTTATTTTTTGAAACCCAACAAAAAAAAAAAGTGATGAGGGCCCTAACCCATGTCACTGTCGCCTATCATCGCCAACCCTTTACAGTGATGATGGTGAGGTAATGGTGGGGGATGGCATTTTTACCTTTCCTTTTTTGTGTTGTTTTGTTTAACTATAGCTTATTTTTCAATTAATTTAGGTAAATTTTAGGTTAAAAATAATGTTTGAACCAACATAACATCATTTTTAACCTTGTTTTACATATTTTGACCACTAAAGCTCTATATAAAAAAAAATTAATATCATGAAAAATCCCAAATTGATACATTTTATGTTAGAATTGCCTCAAACTTTTTGACTATAAAAATATTAAATCAGTACACTTATAACAAAATTATCCTTCTTGAGTTTTCTTTAAACCATATCGTCAAACTGTTGAGTTAAATAATATATGATAATTAACAAATATATTAATTTGCAATTTTACCCTAACTAACTTGTAATTTTCCATTATATTAATATAATTTAACAAAACTAACATATAATAAATTTATCACAAATAATTCAATTTGAGAGTTTTTTATGGTAAAAAAATTATTTTAAATAAAGTTATCAAAAATATATCAATTTTGATTTTTGTTATATCAACCCATGTAGAAAAGAATAGTAAAAAGAGTTACATCGTCACTTTTCATTAAACATGTCTAGCAGAGTTTTAAAAAAACTTAATTGTATCAATTTGACAAATTTTAAGACTTAATTACACTTTTGAAAAAATTCAAAACTCCATTTCACTTTCATAATAAATTTTAAAACATGGATCAAGTAAAAAATATCAATTTAATTCTTTTTAACTATTTTCATTCAATAAAAATCTAATAACTCACATCAAATCCAATCCAACCCAACCTAATTTAGAAAAACTAATACTCATAAGAACACAAAGTGAATGAACACTAAATCAAGGTAGGGCAAGAGAGATCGATGAGAGCCCAAGAGATGGATTGAATCTAAACAAATTATAAACCCATAAAAAATCCATATTATCCTGAACTTTACATTTTAAACCCATTTAATGTATAAATAACAACTCACCCTATAAAAATGAGTTAAGAAATGAATTTATGATCCATTTTAATATATCTACTTCCAATACACTTTATGCTAAACAAGTACCCCAAGGGCATTAGTAACAATATCCAATTTCAAAACTAAAATGATTGATCTGTTTAGGGCATCAATTTCCATTTAGATTCTATCAGACAATTAACTCAGCAGCAACTCTTTTCAATCTCGATACATGACCCACTCAAGGAAGGCCACAGTAAACATGCTTTCAACATCCATGTAACTGCAACTACCAGTGAGGCGGACCTATGCGTAACATTATCAAGGGTACCTCAAAGGACAAGGAAAGACAATTAACTCAGCAGCAAATCTTTTCTATATCGATACATGACTCACTTAAAGAAGGCCACAGCAAACATGCTTTCAACATCCATGTAACTGCAACTACCAGCGAGGCAGACCCATGCATTATCAAGGGTACCTCAAAGGACCAGGAAAGAGGAATCTCTATTCGTTCTTTCCACAAGAGATGCAGCAGCATCCTGGAATTTGATAAATAAATAGTGAACCAGAAGCATAATGCTAGCATTTAAAGCAAGGAGGCCAGCTTCAACTTCCAAGCAGATCACAAGGAAGGACATTAGAATCAGAAGACATCCACGATCAATTAAGCAGAAGGCCCAAATATCTCAACTGTTGAGTCTGAGGAGAAATTAAGGACAAGTTTCCTTGTAAGATTGATGCAACTAAAGCAGAGTCTCAGCCTAAAGTTGGTAATTTCCTGACTAGTATGCACGTTCTATAAGTATCCTAGTAGTTCCATCGATGCCCTCCATGGCATCAAATTAGGGGTGAACGCTAACTGCTATACAAAAAGAGCCAACTACCTTCAGGGTGAAATTTTCCATCTAGACAAAATTCTTTCTTCAGAAAAGGTACTTCAGGCTTTGACCTTGTTAATTATGTCCAATATCACCTTGTCCATGTCAAGAGCCTTCATGGGGCCAAACGGTCGTTTCATGTCCTGCATTCATGTCATACAGAAAGGTCAAGTATACACATCTGAGTAAGAAATAAAATGGATCACAAGCTCTCGTAGATTGGATGGTACCAGAAAAATCAAAAGAGAAAACCATAATGAAAGTACTACAAAGTTAAGATCATTATCATCATGTTGAGTAAACAAAAGAACATTCATGTAATCTCATATGAAAATTGTTAAGAGCAGAATAGTAAGGCATTAACAACTATGCTACCAGGCTGCACTTAAAAGCATCCAACCATAGATATAAAAGAAAGGAAAATGGTGTCTGGCAAATTTTTTGAAAAGTTTCAGGGAGATGCAATTGCATTTCCAAAGGACTCTAGCCCAAGGCAGGCCTAGAGAAGCTTCAGGGGTTGAGCATCTCCAGAATGCTAATAAATTTTCTCTTTCAACTTTGCCCTCACTAAACTTTCATAAGTCCAAAAATATCCGCACCCCACATGATGTTGCTGGCAAAAAGCTTAGGCTGCTGACAGCCCATGTCAAGCAGCCCAAGCAATGGTCACCTCAGTTCACGCGACCCAAGCAACACATGCGGTCACAGAACCACAGGTGAGGCTGGTCAGTGCCAAATCTAGCTGACTGGCAGCTTGAGCCCCGTGCGGCAAAGGTTTGAGGTTTAAAGAACTAGCAAAAGTCCTTTTACAAATGTAGTTTATTCCAAACAACATTTAAATCAAAGTTGCTTCTCAATGTATTTTTAAATCACACTTTATTAAACACTATTTGCATTTAGGAAAAACCATTTCACCTAAAGTACTGTGCATATCCCAAAGGCCTTCCTCAAAAGCCTTTGGGAAGGCACCCATAGCATGTGCACAAAATGAATGTGACAGAGATGAGAATGCTTTGTTTTATATGCAGGTATATGAGAAAAGATGATTAGGAATAATTTTATCCAAGAAAAAAAATGTGTTGCTCTGATCAAGGATAAGTTGAGAAAAGATCATTTAAGATAATTTGGCCATGTCAAATGAAGACCTACAGATGCTCCAGTAAGACGGGAGCAAGGGAGGGCAATACTAGTTAGAAGGGGCAGGCAAAGGCCTCCGAGGACAGGGGACAATCACAAAAGATTTGAAGCTTGTAGAGCTTAAAAAGGATCCAACAATGAATCAAGTACAATGGCTAATAGAATTCATATAAGATAAATTCACTTTGCAGGACAGGACTTAATTTGTCTTTGTAAACTAGGTGCCAATCTTGAAGTAATGGCACACTTTGAGATTTCTCAAAAAATCACATTCGTAAAATCTGTTCCTGAAAAGCTCATATCCACAAAAATGGAAGTACTTTCCACCAGCTAATTATTTCTGAGCCATCTGATAATCAAGAACCATAGTTACATCCTGGGATGTAGGTCAAGTCATCCTTTATTCTACCTTACCCCCAAGAATGGACAAAATTCAATCATCTATTCACACTATTTCTCATTTCTTTCACTATGCCATTTCTGACAAGACAGGAGCCAAGATTTCACACAAATACAATATAAAGGGCAGCAATCTCGTGGGTTTAAGCTTATGGATGAATTGGCAAAGAAAATTAGAGCCATTAATTAAAAAAATGTCAAAGCACTAACCAACAGGCTGATGAATTTGTCACCACCTTCCTCTCGTATTTCAAAGCAACCTCTTCTAGGCTGTACAAAAAATAAGATCAAAGTTCAGCTAACGGATCTAAGTAACAGGACAATTCAATGTTAACTATACCCTGTGGGTGAGTAACAGCATTGTTGCAGAATTAGATAAAGGATATTTTGAAATGCTTTCCAATATATCAAGAGCAGTACATAATAAAACATGCTACCCAGTACATTAAACATTTAAGGTCAGTCTTATGATTTACTTTGGATGGCACTGACTGCAGCAACTTCACATTATTAGCTATGCCAAGCCATTCAACACTTTTCCTTTGAAATAGATTTCGCCCAAAAGAATACAATCAACATGATGGTCACACCCCATCATCAATTTACACAGTGCAGTTCATTGAAAATTTCAGTATTAGATCTGTGCATGGATCTTTGCTTAGTCAAATCATGTTTAGAACAGCTCCAATCCCCTAACATCAGGAAACATATCAGACAGGCAAGATTACCTCCCTATATAGCATTCTCATGCTCACCTTATCCGGGTTGACCACAACAATGATGCCAGGCACACCTTTCTCCAAGCCATTCTTCACTTGAATAGCCCTTGTCTTGAAGGAATTGCATTGTTTGCTATGCAAAAAAAAAAAAAAAAAAAATAGTTAAGAAAAAATGGTAGGTTCTTTATCCCATTACAAGTTTGAAAAAGAGATGTGTCGGTAGCATTATCATGAAAGGTAGCTTCAAAATGATGAGTGGTGGCCCACTTCAGTACAAAACTAAATACTCAAATCACAACATACTTAGATCCAGTTAAAAATTTCTGTCAATTGGTCAAGTTGTAAGCTAGTCGAAATGAGCATTCAGATGAAGATCTTATTCCGTTTTCTAGCCGTTAAAATTTAATCACTTTTGAGAGAAAATTATAACAAATGGTTTGATTCTCATTTTATTCTTTGGAGCAACATAAATATATTTAAGTGCTACAATAGATCATACCCAAATCTTGGGAACAAAAAGCAACACCAAAAAACCATTAAGCTGAAAGCCACTGGAAATACATGAAAGCTGAAAAAGCCACATGCATCCAGGGAAAAAAAAATTGCTATCTCCATTGTACAATGACAGCAAGCAAGATGACAAGAATCTCCAGCATTGAACCAATAGTAGCACTAATCTACTTAAAACAATAGTATGATATAAATACGGATAAAATGTTCAATATAAATACACAGTTCTAGTTCCCTGTTTCATCATGCTCTGATTATAAAGTAGCTCATAACAAAAACAGCAGTTTTAGTACAATGGAATGGACTGAGATAGGAATGGAATAGAAAGGGGATTCGAATGGCGTGAGTGCTTTTTTCTATGCTTGACTATGATTTAAAAAGAAAAAAGATAGTGTGCACATCCAAATGAAAAAATATCACTGTAAACCCATCAAAAAGTAAGTGGGAGAGAAAAGAAAAGATGGACTAGGATATGTATACAGCTCGAGCCTTATCAATCTCGAATGCACACACCACCTACAAAAACCAAAGGAAATTTCCATAGAGATGACCATTCTTGCTGGAAAAAGGGCCATGTCAAACTACTAGAAAGGGGATTAAGCCGGAGTCATGATTCCACTTCCACTTCAATTTCCCCAAATCAACTACGCCGTAAGGTGAAGGGAAAGGGAAAGGGAAGGATTGGAGGGCAACAGAGACAAATGGCCAAATAATGTAAGAACCATTTCTTTCTTCCTCCGATGATGACAAATGGGGGCAAAATGAAAACAGAAATGGAGGAATTTGGACAGCAGAGTCACCACAACATTCATTACCACACTCCATTCACCATGGCAGACTTCTCCCGACCTCCATGGAAATGAATCAAAAGCTTATGACAAAAACCTCTTCCCTATCACTTCACTTAGACCACCTTTCTCTCCAAAAAGAGAAGGAAATCTCTTCCCACCTCCCTTTTTCCAAACAAATAGATCGGTCACACCAACAAGAACAGTAAGAACTTTCCCAAAAGGCCGCCCTAAAAATGCAACCATTTCTCATCAGGGTCATCATCGTCCCGCCATTCTCGCACACCAGAGCAAAAGGAAACCGCTGGGCTCTCAAACATGCTTTCTTTCTGCCTCCTTTTTCTGCCAAGTCAGTTTACTTTTCAGTAGTATCATGGGTGTTTCGTTTCGTTCTGAAAAACAACGAAAAGGGTCCAGCACACGTTTCACCCTCTTCGACCCACTCGACACAACATCGAAAGGGCTCTTACTCTTTCGTTTTCATCGCAGTAACATGAACGAAACCCCAGGAAACTGCATCGCCAAGAAGACCCACAAACGCCGACCTTCTCAATATTTCATTCCTTTCCTCCAGCAGAAAGAAGAAAAGCAGAAACAGAGAGAGAGAGAGGGAGAGAGAGAGAGAGAGGAGCGTCACCAGTGCTCGATGACGACGGTCTTGGCCTTGGAGTCCAGAGCCCCGCCCCCCTCCGCTTCCTCCACCTCGCCATCCCCAACCCCCTCTTCCTCCCGTTCCTCCCTCCCGCCGCCGCCTCCGCCCTCGGCATCTCCGGCGACCTTCTCGTCGTCGACATTCTCCTCCCCCTTCGTCGCCTTCTCCTTCTTCTTCCTCCCAGCCCCCTTGGCCTTCTTGGCCACCGGCGCCTCCGGTGCCGACCCTCCAGCGGAGGACGCCCCCCTCGTCGAGCTACGGGTCACCCTCCTCGAAAAAACGGCGGCGGCGACTGTAGTGGTGGTGGTGGTGACGACGGTGGGCGGCTTCTCCTCCTCTCCCGCCGCCGCAGCTCCGCCCTTACGCTTCTTCGGCGCCATGGATGAAGGCCAAACTCTCGCTCTCTCTCTCTAAAACTCTCTCTCTCTCTCTCTCTCTAAAACTCTCTGATGAAATGCTTTTTGTGGGGTGGAAGGTTGACAGCGACAGAGACCACCCCCGCTTTTGTGCTACTCTGCTCCTCCCCTCCTCCACTGACGCCCAACTCCCGCGCATCTTTCCGGAGAGCAGGGCGGGATTCGAACGGACGGCCCCGATTCGCCGAGGGCTCCCCCGCGCGCTGTCCACCGTGGGATGACGATCATGATCATCCCTCGGTCGATGCCGTCCGTCCACCATCCATCCATCCATCCATCCATGCCCACGATGGTGATGGTGATGGTGATGGTGATGGTGGTGATGGTGATGATGGTGATGATGTGCGCTTCCACGTCTCCATCAACTTTTAACCGCTTCTTGCATTACCCATTAATTTCGCAATTACCTTTGCACACGTCGATTTCGAATGAGATGAAATGAATTGAATTAAAATATCCATGATGTCGTTTCCTTGTCTTGAAAATTTTAATGTTTATCGCAATTGAAAATCCTGTGAGATTTTTTTTTGCGTAGAATGACTTCATCAAAAATTCAATACGTCGTGATAACGTGATTGACTTTTTCGAAATTCAAGATTAATGAAAACAGCAGCATGACTCGTCGATTCCGTTGAATTAATCATGCGAATGACCATGATTGATAGATGGTTGATCTTGATTGGGGAACTAAGACCCTAGGATTCGACTTCGAGCTTATCAAATCATGTAGTTCAAACATGAGAAGGGAACTCATCATCTTCTCTGCACAAGAAAGTCTCCACGTGTTCAAACCTTTCACACACAATCGACCCGAAAAAGTAACATCCAAATCTATAATCTCACTAATAAAAAAATAAAAATAAAAAAAGGGATTCACCAAGCAAAGATTACATTTTCAAAATAAAATACTTAGAGATTCATATATGACAAGATGGATGGGGAGCTTTGGTGATTTTTAATTCGTCTTTTTGTTGAAGTGGTTTCTTGTCAATGTGAAATTCGAAAAAAGTTAGATAAAAGTATGAATTCAACTTTTTGGCATTTGACATGATGAAGGGTACTTTTTCTTTCAACTGAAAAATAATTTACGGATATAGATGTGGCCAATTGTGAAAAAAATTTCAAGGACATGTTCTTAATTGGAAAAGATAAGATAACAGCAATTTTCGAGAAGAACAAAAGTACACACTGAGGACATGTTTGGGAAATTCCACGTGAAGTAAATTGACTTGAATTTTAAATTTCCCTCCACAATCTCATAAAAACCGAATTTCAAATTCTTTTGATTTTCCTCCCAAATTTTCATTCCCTCCATTTTCCCTTACTTCCCCAAACATAGCCTAAAGGTACATTTGATAATATTTCTATTCTTGAGAATAGTTTTTTTTTAGAAATAATTCTTTTCTATTTCTACTCCCTGGAACAATTTCTAAGTAAAATTGGGCGTTTGGAGTGCGTTTGGTAACATTTTTATTCCCTAACAATTTCTTTTCAGAAATAGTTCTTTTCTATTTCTATTCCGGGAACACTTTCGAACAAAAAAAATGCGTTTGGTAGAATCGCACGAAATTTCTATTTCTAGAATAGTAAAAGAACAAACTGTTTAAGCATGAAATTTCTATTTCTATGTCCAATTTTAATTTTAAAAAATAAAAATGAAGATATTAGAATAATAGATTAGAGATTATATAAAATTGACAAGATCAAAATCTCATTACACTAATTATAGATTTGCATTAAGGATTAGTTCATATAAACTTTTTCCTCTTTTGTATATTTCCATTAATAAGATTGTTATTCCCAATCTTATTTTATTTTTTTAATAGTCAAGAGACCATTATCGTGTCCTGGAATTAAAAAAAAAAATGATTCTATGTTTTAACATTTACCACAAATCTCAACCCAAGCAACCAAAGTAGATTTTTTCTAGATCCTTTTATTTTATTTTTCATCCCTCTTTAGGAAAGTTTGTTTTAATCAAAAGCATAAAGTTGTCTAATTATATGCAATTAATTCTTAAGACTAGAGCATTTGCTTTTGCTAGAGTTTATTTGCATTTTACCCCTATGAATGATTGGTAAGCTCAAGTTACACCTGCAAATCAAAGAATGTCAATTTCTTTTTCTAAAACTCAACAATTTAGCGAATCTCTATTGCTATAGGATAATCAATGATTATCCATCTTGACACATCATTTACCAAAATAAATAAGACGTGTTTCTATAAAATAATATAGAATTGAATGACGTTAATACACTTAACAAAAATGTATTTGTAATAACAAAAGTTAGAAATACAAAGTCAAGAAATGTATTCATAATAGTTTACAAACACATTACAAAAATCAGAAATACAAAGTCATGGAATATCATCCATGTTGTGATCTCTTGCCATCTTGTTTGCAATATTTTTCCTAATCATGTTTATCTCAGCCGCCCCCTCGAGTGATGTATCATCTGCAATCTCCTCTTGTATAGGTCTAAATGGGTAATTCGGATCTCCATATTGAGCAAAGTTTTTGTCCATCTTGTCTTGGTCGCGAATATAATTATGGAGAGTACAATATGTAATTACAATAAATGCTTGCTTTCGAATTGCAAATGGAAGCATGTGTCTCAAAATGAAGAAGCGATTCTTTAATGCCCCTAATGACCTCTCAATGACATTTCTCAATGAAGAGTGTCTATAGTTAAATAGTTCTTTGGCTGTTGTAGGCCGTCTCCTACTACCCCTGTAATCATTCAAATGATACCGCTCACCTTTAAATGGAGTTAAAAATCCTGGAAGTGTTGCATAACCAGAATCTACCACGTAATATTTACCTATAAGAAAATATACAAAATTGTTGTGATATGCAATAGCTATACAATCATAAAGAAAATTAGTTCATATAGACAAAACAAATACTAGGTTGTGCTCGAGGAAATTTCAGTCGAGGAGTCTCAAGTGCCGCCGAGAGAACCCGACAATCATTAGCAGATCCTTCCTAACCAACATACACGTAAGTAAATTTCATATCAAATGAACAAGCATACATCACATTTTGAGTGGTACTCCCTTTCCTACCTTTAAATGGGATTTGTTGTGACACTGGAACGGAAGCACTAATATGGGTGCCATCAATAGCATCAATGCAACCCTGTAATTTTATAAAAATCTAGCGTTACATAAGATTATCAGTTACATGTATTTAATGGCCTAAATCAATAGAAAAATCATACCTTGAAGTAGCGTTTATGGTTAGGATCAATAAGAATCTCCTCCGGAACAACATCAAAGGAAGGTGGCCCGATAACCTCTTTCGACGGTTTGACTAATGCTTTTAGCACTCTAGTAAAATACTTACTTATTGTTTCTCCCGAACGTTGAAATCTCTCACATACATCTCTATTAGAACTTTTGTGGCCAACCACAAATAAGAAAATCCCAACTTGTTCATCTACCCTTACATATCGACTACCTTTCAACCAACCTCTTTCCCTCATTAAATCACATAAGTTTAGAAAAACATGTCTCTCCAACCTAAATGCTTCATATATCCTATCTGAATGTCCATAAATAATCTCCCTTATCCATTCGGGTCCTGACAATTTACTGTCTCTAATAGGTTTTTTCGTATGCACACACATATCCAACGTAACAAGACACAACCACGATATCATTATGTCAATATCAAACTCTTCCAAGTACTATTCAACTATTGTTATATCCTCATTAGACACACTATTTGATCCCCCTTCCATAGTACCTATACCATCACACAAATACAAGAACATCAATATAGATATATGTTAAAAAAAAAAAACCACCAACAAAAATTAATAAGATAAATCATGGAGTTAAAGTAAACTAAATATAAAAAATTCCACATAAACCATATTATCCAAGCCACCACACAAATACAAGAGTCTCAACATCAATATCTTTAAAAACAAATTAACAATCGATAACATAAGTGATAGTCAAAAGAAACCCCACACAATCCATTGTACATTTCTCAACATCTACTAAAGACACCGAAGAAGTCCATTTCTCTTTTCATATGGGGATTTGATGAAAGCCTCCCTCCATGCGGCACTATTGCATGCTCGTTCCACTGCTTTGTTGTAAAGATCCTGCTCTAATTCAGGCATGCTTACTAAGACATCAATCACAGCAGATATTGAAAATGGGTCTATAGGTGGTGATGGGGCTTTTGAGGTGACAGAGCCACTCACAAATAGACTAGCCCTAGTTTTGATCATCTCTTGTAGGGCTTTGCAAGTCTTAGCAATACCAAATGAGTGACTATTTTTTCTCCTCTTACTACTTGGAGTTCTATCCAAGTTATGCTTGTCATGAACTGGAGTGGCATTGGGTGTAAAGGCTTCTTCAGTAACATGATGTTCACTTATATTTTCTCGACCATAGTCTACATCATCACCATCGGTGCCAAGTTCGTCCGACAACACAAAATCTTCGGCATTTGCTGCTGCATGCTCTTCAGTAGCATATGTATCACCAAATACAATACATAAGTCGGCATATTGAGGAAACACATCATTCTTGAATTTTGCCCACTCAGTATTATCCTGTAGTTTTCAAAATGATGACATACGTTAGCAACATAAGCAAACATCTTGCTATGTACATCTACAAGGAACTTAAAATGACCAAAGTTTAAATCATACCTTAATGTGAGGTTCCCATATACTTGGATCATCGACAATAACTGTTTTGCTCACATTATCCCAGCCAAATCCGGATTGTGAAAGAAGTTTCTTAAAACTACCATACTGTTTTTTGAATTTGTTGGCCTTATTCTTGAGCTGCACTTGAGTATATTGGAGTCCTGTCTGTTTATTAAATTCAATCCGTATGTTATTCCACCCCGCTTTGTTATAAGTAGAAGAGGTGCGATTTCCCTTTTTGACATCTTCTACCAACAAACTAACGTACAAGTTGGTCAAAGACTCAGTCCACTTTGCGTTGAATGCCTCTTTTTGGGATGTCATACTCATAGCTTCCTACAAGCTCACCAAGCTAAGCAAACAGCAAAAACAATCATATATGAAATTTTAAAGGATTGCAAAAAGACAGCAAAAAAATTTCTTTCTTCAACAGTCCATGATTATATTATTTTGGGTGTAATTCGTCACACATTGTATCAAGAAAATATAGAATATCTATTCTTTCAGCACAAACCAAGTGTTCCTACTACAAAATGTTTATATAAAGTCAAAGTTTCAATGAAAGATATCGATTATAATATTGTAAAGCAGAAAAGAGAAATCCATGTATTTGCATCAAGTTGCATTAGCAAGTTGGAAACTCCCTAAGTCATCAATGTTATATAACAAGTCAATTGTGACACTTGCGTAGTATAAATCTTACCTGATAATGAGACAATTATTCAACTTGTTGCCAAGCTTGCTACGTGGCGATGCTTCTGTGGCTCGGTTCGAAGACAGTCCAGCTTGGAAAGGCAGCTTCTTGAAAAATGACTTCATGAACAATATTTTTCAAAGTTGGTATATTTTCCGCAAAATAAATTGATTTTTTAGAAGACAAATATAGAGAATTCGAGAGAAATGCCTCTACCACACCAAAGACGTCCCTCAAGGTCGTCACCCCCTTTGGTTCGTCTTTCCGCTCCTTAAGATGGAGACAATTAAAAACATAAAAACAAGGAGAGGAAAGGGACCAAAACACACACATACACAGCCACACAAATAGATACATAGATAGATCAAGCTTGATATTTTAAGTTATTTGACGGTCTACAAATAGCTTTTAAATGAGTCAATTATTTTTAACAACAAATCAAGTTCTACTCTAAACAAGCACAAAATAACAAAAGAGATGCCCCGAGGAATGAAAGAATGTCCAAAGCTTTCATAAGAGAGATTTCTTTGCTTGTTATCGTGGTGAACATAGATAAAATGCTCCTATTTTTTATCAATTCTTTCAAGTTCCAGAAAACTACATAAACCCTCACCATCAATATGCTTTCACTAGAATGAAATCACAATTGCCTGGCTCTTTTATGAGCAAAACAGAGGTTTACATCTACGAAGTGAGATGAAAAATTCTTCTACGAGCATCACAGGGTCAACAAAATACAGACATGTGAGAAAGTTACAGAGAACTCACAGAAAAATGGAATGTCAACAACTAGTTTTGACTTGAAAAGGAGGATTCATTCTCACAATCCATTATTGCTCAAAACAAATAGAGGATTTATTCTCACAATCCCTAGCAAGCCAACTTCAGCATTTGAGGAATTCACAAATGAATCGAGAAATTCTCACAAATCTTCCCATGAAATTCACTCTGAATATTCCTAGTCATTGTACTTTCCCCCTCTAACTCTATGCCAAGACCAACCATCAAACATTGAGTTCATAGACAATGGAACTGAAAAACCCAGCATTTAGACATTTGCCAAGACAGACAACAGTCAAAAGTGAAAAGTAAAAGCAAATCGCTCCAAAGAAAAACAAAGCCTTTCCCCTTGCAATTAGCACCAATCCACTACAACTCATCACTCAAACTCTAACTACTTCTTTGATTATCATAGCAATTACCAAAGAAGCTCCTGACTTCACGAGAAATAGTTCGTTTAGAAAACAAATGATCCCTACAAATAACAAGCTATGGCTTATTCGAAATAACGAGCCAACTCATAAAACTGTGTTTTGGTATGTTTGAAGCAAACCTAACCGGCTTATGCCGGGGCACTTTAGCAAGTGAAGATCGAACTTTACTCCATGCACTATCAATAGTAAATTTTCCAGTAGAAGAAGGCACCCAAACAGTACTAATGAGACTGCTCAACATTTGGCTGAATTTCACACAATGCAGATTGAATAAAAAGTAGATCCTCAGACCAGCAGTAGGCTAATTACATCACGTACTTTTGTAGAACCGCGGACTGCCCAAATAAAATCTATTATGGACACAACTTCACACCAAAAAAAAAAAAAAATGAAATATATAGCATGTTCTCCCAATCAGATTAAAACTCGCTAACTAACATTAGCCCAGAAAAATCGATAATGTAGTGTGAAATGCTCACCGATATGCACCTGAACTGCAAAATTTTGAATTGCAGCCAAACTAAAGACCAATGGGAGCGACCTCGGCTGGATTTCACTACCAAAAAGCGATCAAAAAAATGTGAGCTTTAATTCCCCTTTCAAAGTGTCATTCGTTAGGTTACAATAGACAAGAAACTGGATATGCAGACAAATATCAAAGATGGATTATCCGGCAGTGAAAAGAACTTATGTAGACAATAAACTTAGCACATCTAATACTGGATCTCTACAACAGATCACACGAAAAGGAGGATTTATTCTCAAACTCAAAAGCAGAGAAGGAATCAAAGAGAAATACCTGGATTCAAGGTGAGATGAGCACGAGAGAAGATACGGATAGAAGGCATGCACGAACAGAGGTGACCGAGAGATGCAACGCGATCGGAGGCGAGCGATTGGAGAGAGGCGATCGAAGGCGACGCGACCAGATTTGATGCGGCTAGAGAGAAGTGACCCGAGGCAATGCGACCACAGGCAACGCAATTGCAGAAAGGCGACCAAAGAGAGTCGAGCAGAGGCAACGTGGGTGGAGCCGACGCAAGTGAAGCCGACGCAATTGAAGCCGAGTGACCGGAAGAGACGCAACCAAAGAGAGGCAAGCGGAGGCGACGCAACCAAAGGCAATCGGAGAGAGGTGAGTAGAGACGAGCGAAGCCGACGCGACTGGAGGCAACGCAACCAGAGAGAGCTGAGCGGATGTGACTCAACTAAAGGCGACCGGAGAGAGGTGAGCAAAGGCGGCGCAACGCCACCAAAGCTGATCGGAGAGAGGTGAGCAGATGCGAGGTGAACGAAGGCAACACGACTAGAGGCAAGTGACCGGAGGTGGTGACACCACCGGAGAAAGGCGGGCAGAGGTGATGCGAGTGGAGGAAGGCGGAGGTGGGCGGAGAACAAAGAGGGGCTGGGCTCAACTGAAGTGAAGAGAAATCTCAATTTAGGGTTTCCAATAGAAAGAAATTGTTTCTTGTTTTTGTTCCCAGAAATAAGAAGTAGAAAAAATCTACTTCTTATTTCTACTCCAAAACTATTCCCGGGAACAACTTTTTATTCCGGGGAACAGAAAAATCAGTTTGCGTTACCAAACGGATTTCTATTCTTTTTTTATTCTAGGGAACCAAAGAACAGAAAAATAGAGAAATTGGAGTGTTGCCAAACGGAGCCTTGATAGCTATAAAAATTTCTTGTTTTCGGAATAGAAAAAGAATAGAATTGCGTTTGATATTGACAAAAAATTTTATTTCTTTCTTCATCGATGGCGGCAACGACCGATGACCAGCAGCGGTGGGGTGCAGATCGCCGTCCGCCACCTAGTGGCCGTCAATCACCGGTCATTGGTGGCCCCCACCCACCAGCCGCTGCCCCCGATCGCCATCCGCACCCCCACCATTGCCGCTGGTCGCCACCCCCGCTTACTGGTCACCGCCGCCGGTCACCGGTTGTCGGCCGCAGGACAAGGACGGCAACTGGCAGTCGGCCGGTGGCAAGCGGGTGGGGGCGACCGGTGACCAGTGGCGAAGATCGGCGACCGATGGTGGCAATGGGTGGGTGGCCACATGTTATAAGTGATGAGAAGTGTTTAAGAAATAGTTTCTAGAAATTGTTCTTAGGAATAAGAAGCTATTTTTTGCTACTTCTCATTTCTACTCCAAATTTATTTCCAGGAATAACTTTCTATTCCCGAAAATAGAAAAATCAATTTGCATTACCAAACGCATTTCTGTTCTTTTTCTATTCCAGAGAACAAAAGAACAGAAAAATAGAGGAAGAGAAATGTTGCCAAACGGAGCCTAAATCTCCTCACGAATTGACCATCAAACTGGAGCTCTCATGTGTTAATTAATCACTGCTGAAGAATTCTTTTTTCGGCATATATTGGTAAATTTGAAGATAGGAGCAATTTTAAGAAGGGCCTCAAGTCCTTGACAGAGCAATCCTAAGCATGAAGAAAGGTGAACAAACCCTAGTGAGCATGAGAACCAACTCCGTCATTGGTACAAATGATTCAATGGTCTTGGCGATTTGAATGTGATGTTATGAAATTGAATTGATACATATTATCAAGGTCATTTTCATTTATTTTTTTGCTTGATCATGCCATTGAAGAATGTCATTACATGTAGAATCAAGTTTAAGGAAAGGGGTTTAAGTTTATAGATTTAAAATAGTGAGATGCAAAGAGTCGGATGGTCTCGCTGTAATATAGCAACTGCAAGCATGTGAAATGTGTTGGATTCTTCAACCCTTTGCCAATTGGCTCTTGCTAGATTAAAGAGATAATAAAATAACTGATTTATGAACTTTTAATTTATACAATGTGGTCATTGAATTTCAACCCAATATACAATATTACTTTTAAAATTTTAATTTGTTTAATATGATTCTTGAATTATTAGTAAATGTTCAATATACTTCCTATATAATATGAAAATATTATAAAGTTCGTGAACCATGTTAAACACTGGAGCAAAATTTAAATAGCACATTGAACAAATTAAAAGTTTATGGACGTGTATATATATATGACCAACCTTCATAGACAATATTGAATGAAGTAAAGATTTAGAGACAATATTGCATATTAAACCAAAATTTAAGGATCATGTTAAATAAATAAAAAGTTTAGGGATGATATTGTACATCATACTAAAATTCACAGACTATTTATGTCATATTTCCTTCAAAGCTAGCTCTAGAGATTTAAGAGCATCACATGACTCATAAATTAACATCTTTATGACTTGTTGCAAGATGGATCTTCTGCTAGGAATATCTAACATCAATATTTGAGACCTAATTAAGGGACAACTATATACAACTTTAATGTCTAAGAATGAGTCAAACAAGTTCATGTTTCGTAAAATGAAATGAAATAAAAATGGATAAGTGAATTGGAAGTCCATAAACTTGTTAACAAGGTGTAATTTCGTCATAAAACTCTCAAAATGTGTAATAAATTCTAAAAATTGTCACCAAAATATAATCAAGTCCTAAAATTTTTAAAAAATATAATCAAATCATAAAACTTATCAAATTAGTCAAATCAAGTCCTTTTGTTGATAGCACTTTTTGAAGATTTTAGAAATCAATTATACTTTTATGACAAGTTTTATAACTTAATCAGACTTTGTAAAAGTTTTAAAATTCGATTGCAATTTCGTGACAAGTTTTAAAACTTATTTACTCTTTTTAAAAGTTTAGGACTCAATTGCACTTCATGACAAGTTTTAAGATTTATGGTGCACTTATTCCAAATGAAAAGAAATGAAAATGTAATCAACATTTTGATTGATATGTTTGGTCATAAGAGGGGGATGTTATTGGAATCGACCGCTCGTTCTTTTCTTATATTTGCATTGTGACCAAAAGTTGAATGGTAATGTTAATAATATCTAGATACCCAAAAACAGAAAGGTTTTGGTCTTCTAGTGGGGTGGGAACGGAACCGGAGGTTGCTTCGACTCGTGGAAGGAATTGTCTTAGTAGGACTGAGCAGCTACAATTATAGGAGACTTTAAATTGCCCAATTATTTTGTAAAAAATAAATAATTTATAAAAAAATTATTTATATTGCTTGAAATAATTGATTTAAAAATTATTTTCATTACACATAGAAATTTTTATTTAAATATTTTTGTAAACGAAAAAAAATAATTTTTGTTTCTCATTTTCATTAACTATTCACAGGATAATTTTTTAAAATAAAATTTTGAAAACCATTCATTTTTCGTGAGACAAACAGAGCCTTAAATATTGCTCATTTGTCTAAGATTTAAACGTTATTCCACGAAACAATCAATTGTAACATTATATCATTATAAGTTCTATCATAGTCAAAGATTAATCTCAACAAGCAAGCATCAGCATATATTCTAGAGATACAAGTATAAGCGTGTGCACGTTTGTCAAAGAATTTCATCTTATTTCTTTAATAATTATCATGTAATATGGAAATTTAACTCAATGTAGATAATTTAAGTAGAACACCAATAGAATGATTACCAAGATGCCCAAAAATGTCTTTAGGTCACACAAACTTTAACTTATATGTACCTAAGTCCCATATTCTCCCATGGCCATGGATATTTACTACATTTTTCAATAAGGAGAATTAGCAAAAAAGTCATAAACTTATTACAACTGTGTCCATCCAATCCTTTTTTTTTTCCACATCAATTTTACACATTTTGTATTTGTGCTAGTTCAGTCCATTAAGCCAATTTTAGTCGTTTGACGCTAATGTGGCACTATCAATGTCGACGTTAACTTTTTAACAATATTTTCATTTATTTTAACTTTTTTCTATTTTTTCCTTTTCTTTTCTTTATTTTTTCCCTTTCACTTAGGACTAGCAAATAAAAGTCCACATCGACATTAATAGTGTCATGTCAACATCGGTCGGCCAAAATTGGCTATATGGACTGATTAGTACAAATGCAAAAGGTTTACAAATGAATTGGCAAAAAAAAAAAAAAAAAATTGAATAGGCATAATTGCAATAAATTTGAAATTTTTTTTTTTGATAATTTTCCCTTTTTTAATCACCTTCTTTCTTTTTTTCTCATAGCCATAGCTTACTAGCTAATCTTAGCAATAACTTTCACAAGTTGTGCCAACTCTAGGTTGTCATTTTTCTCTTATTCTCGCAACATCTCCTCAATTTCCGACCACACGTTTTAACATGAGATGAGATCATGCATGACATAGATTAACCTTGGTTAGTTAATGCCTAAAAATATCTAAATGTGAGACTTCTTTCTCGTTTCCTTGCTGTGGCCTTGAGTTCCACCTTTATCCTCTCTAGAACCATCATCTTCACTTATTCTACCCAATTTCACATTCAAATTCCACGTATCCAAAGAGCCGAAGTACAAAAGAATTACAATCTTTCTTAATCAACCCATGTTTGAGGTAAAAATTTCTCCCTTCGGTCTTGTCAATATTTTAGATTAGGTGTCTGATTTATCACTTAGTGTTAATTTAAGACTGTATCACTTGATTCTAAGGTAGATGAAGCTCTATGTTCACTTAAAGCCTTCCATGCAAGGTAAAGTGCACTCTAGTAGCTAAAGTCAGTCGATCCACTTATGGTGCATTTGGTTCAATTTTGAGGAAAAGCCTTTTGGAAAAATAAAAAAGACTTTAGATAAAGGGGTTTCTCAAAATGCATATAGTAATTGGTAAAGTTTAATTTAAAAACACATTGAAAAACACCTTTGACAAAAGAGCCTTTTGAAAATTTCACTACTTTTTCTTTAAAACAAATTCCCAAAACTTTTTGATATAAGTCAATCACCACAGGCCAAATTTGGTCGCTGGTGGATGAAGTCTTCATTAACAACAATAGGGTTTTTGAGGACATTTTCGTGATAATGGAAGAAGAAAAAAGCATATTTGCATTTTGAAAATGCTAAAACCTCAGAGTATCTTCGAATTTGCCTTAAGCTAAAGGCCTTTGGATTACATTTTTCCAATATTCTCCAAATAATTTGCCAAACATCTTTCGCATTAGGCCAAGGGACTATGGAGCCCCAGAGGGCTTTGGCAAGTCAAACAAAACGCACCTTTACTACTCTTGATCATTGCTTGATTTTAGCTCGTAGGTATATGTTGTTAAAAGGAATAAGTTATTACATTATAAGCAAGGCAAAACTATATGTAAGAGTGATTATAACAAGGTTTATTAATGAGATGTAAACTTGCTCATATGTTTGAGTCATCATGACTTTTATTTCAAGAATAAGAACATAGTTGATTGATTTTAAGAGGATTTAGAATGTCTTCGACGAGCAAAAGGTTAGAGAGATGAAGCTATGCGTGTAAAGGGAACAAAAGTACATTTAAGGGCATGCTTGGGATGTCCGCCTGAAATAGAATGAAGGATAATACAAAATGAAATGAGATGAAAAAAAAAATGTAATGGATATTTTGATTGATATGTTTGGTTGCGAGAGAGGGAAGTTGTTGGAATCAAATGGTTATTATTTTCTCAGTTTCGTTTATTTCACGAAAAATAAATGATTTGAAAATTATTTTAAAAAAAAAAGATTGATTGTTTCATTTAAAAGAATTAGTTGATGAAAAATATTTTCATTATTGATAATAATTTATATTTAAACATTTTTATGGACAATTAAAATATTTTTGTTCATTCATTTTTGTAAGCGACACAAGTAATTATTTTTAGAAAAATATTTTACAAATTGCAAACAGAATTTTATATTTAATTTGTCACCCAAAAGTTGAATGACATATTAATAATATCAAAATACCCAAAAGCGAAAAAGGTCTTCGTCTTCTAGTGAGGAGGTAATGGAATCGGAGTTTGCTTGACACATGGAAGGAATCCTCATTGGAGGAGGAATGTGCGCTTACTTGGAATGACCTAAAAAAGCTGTAATTAAAAGAGACTTTAAATTGGCCAACTCAGCTAAGAGGAGTTAATTATATTATAATATTATTTCACGAGCACATTTAATTGTAAACTCGCCGGTCACATTATATCATTATAAATTCTATCCTGGGGTCAAAGATTTATCTCAACAAGCATCATCATATAGTCTAGAGATACATGTACATGCTTGTGCACATTTGGTCTATGAATTTCCCGTTATTTATTAAATAAGAAATTGTTATGTTCTTGGAAATAAGATTCTGTGTTGAAATTCAAGTAAAACACCATTAGCATGATTACAAGATAAGAATAGCACAAATGCTATATTTTTCATACGACACTCATTTGAGTGCTATAATTTTTTTTTGGCACTCACTTAAACGTCATAGATTTAAAAAAAATCAATTAATTGAGTACCATTAGTAATTTTCCTCATCAGAAAATATGATGTGAACATCAATTATCCTATATAGTTTCATCAATGCTGACGTAAATATTTTTTTAAATATATTAAATCATTTTTTGAATTTTTTTATTTTCCTTTTTATATTTTTAGGGTTAGTGAGGGTCACCAGAACCCTCACTAGCCCTTAAAAAGGGAAATTAAAATATAAAAGCAAAAATAATAATAATGATTCAACAATATTAAAAAAACATTGAAAACATTAAAAAAATCCACGTTGAATGGAAAATTAATAAAATGATCCACGTAAGATGATTTGCCTGAAATGGTATTCAAATAATTGAATTTACTTTAATGTGGCACTTAAGTAAGGGAAAAAAATTATAATATTTAAGTAAGCATTGTTCGAAAGTTATAACATGTACATTGTTCTTCTCCCCATGATTACTATTCATAGAAAATGCCCAAAAATGTCTTTGGGTCACAAAAACTTTAATTGATCTATACTTAAGGCTCATATTTTCCTACATGGCCATTGATCTCTACAACATTTTCAATCACCTTCTTTCTTTCCCTCTCATAGCCATAACTTACTAGCTACTCTTAGCACTATTTATAACAAGTTTTACCAACTCAAGTTAGCCATTTTTCACTTATTCATCTTGTCACATGTTCTCAATTCCAACCATATATTTTGACATGAGATGAAATTGTGCATGACATAAATTAATCTTGGTTCGTTAATGCCTAAAATATCTAAATGTGAGACTTCTTTCTCATTTCCTTATTGTGGCCTTGAGTTCCACCTTTATTCTCTCTAATACGATCATCTTCAATTATTCCACCCAATTCCACACTCAAATTTCATGCATCCAAAGAACCCAAGGACTAAAAATCTCCATTTGGATACAAGGTGCACTTGGTTCCACATTATGAAGGCCTATTAGGACTCCAAAGCCCTTTAGCAAAA
The DNA here is from genome assembly GCA_014182735.1 of Corymbia maculata. NCBI lineage: Eukaryota > Viridiplantae > Streptophyta > Magnoliopsida > Myrtales > Myrtaceae > Corymbia > Corymbia maculata. The sequence goes on from CM024684.1 coordinate 16,497,844, forward strand.
ATTTGGGGTATTCAACAACTGTTTTCAAGAGGTTTTGCGGTGAAAGCTAGCCTTGAAAAGGCTCAAAGCCAAAAGTGTCCCCACCTACCTTGGGCTTTTAGCATTTTCGAAATATTATCCCATCTTACTCTCACTAACTTTCTCATATTCCCCTTTAACCCTCATTGAGAACATATTGTGGCTAGTCACTAGCTACAATAGGTATTCGCTGGGGGTTGCACGACACTAGCAACAATGCATGGGCTTGTCGGCAAATAAGACGAGGGCCACTTGGGGTCACTTGACCCTCACCAAGGGTCCCTTGAGGTCATGCAATCTTAGTTGATGGCCACTAAAACCCATTTCAAAAATTGAACCAAACACAACCATATATTCACAATAATAGCACAACTAAAGTTAGCTAAGAATTATTATCTTTCTTAATCAAGCCATATATGAGATAAGATTTTCTCCCCCAAAGTTTCAATCACCTCAACATCGCTATATTAGGCGTTTGATTTATCTAACTAGGGTTAATTCAAGACTATATCACTTGATTTTAAGGTGGATGAAGCTTTATGTTCACTCAAAGCTTTCCATCCAAGGTAAATGAAGCTCTAGGAGGTAAAGTGGGTTAATCTACCTAGTCCTCTCGATTCTCGGTTGGTTCTAGCTTAAATATGAATAATATTATAGATCCATGTTGTTAAAAAGAATTGGTGATGACATTATGAGCCAATAAGAGGCAACGCTATATGTATTAGGGTGTGTTTGGTAACATTTCTATTCCCGAGAACAATTCATTTTTAGAAATAGTTTTTTTCTATTTCTATTATGGGAAATAATTTCTGAGCAAAAAAATACGTTTGGTAACTGCACGGAATTTTTATTTCTGGAATAGTAAAATAATAGAAATCTGTTTGGTAAAAACTGCACGAAATTTCTATTTCTATTTCTATTTCCAATTTTAATTTTAAAAAAGAAAAAAAGAAAAATGAAGAGATTAGAATAATAGATTAAAGATTATATAAAATTGACAAGATCAAAATCTCATTACACTAATTATAGATTTGTATTAAGGATTAGTTCATATAAATTTTTTTCCTCTTTTGTATATTTCCATTAATAAGATTTCTATTCCCAATTTTATTTTATTTTTTTAATAGTCAATAGACCATTATCGTGTGCTGGAGTAAAAAGAAAAATGATTCTATATTTTAACATTAACCACAAATCTCAACCCAAGAACCAAAGTAGATCTTTTCTAGATCTTTTTATTTTATTTTTCATCCCTTTTTAGGAAAAATTGTTTTAATCAAAAGCATAAAGTTGTCTAATTAGATGCAATTAATTCTTAAGGCTAGAGCATTTGCTTTTGCTAGAGATTATTTGCATTTTACCCCTCTGAATGACTGACTGGTAAGTTCAAGCTACACCTACAAATTAAAGAATGTCAATTTCTTTTTCTAAAACTCAACAATTTAACGAATCTCTATTACTATAGGATAATCAATGATTATCTATTTTGACACATCATTTACCAAAATAGATAAGACGTGTTTCTATAAAATAATATAGAATTGAATGACGTTAATACATTTAACAAAAATGTATTTGTAATAGTTTACAAACGTATTACAAAAGTTAAAAATACAAAGTCAAAAAATGTATTCAAAATAGTTTACAAACACATTACAAAAATCAGAAATACAAAGTCATGGAATCTCATCAATGTTGTGATCTCTTATCCATCTTGTTTGCAATATTTTTTCCTGATCATATTTATCTCAGCCACCCCCTTAAGTGATGTATCATTTGCAATCTCCTTTTGTGTAGGTCCAAATGGGTAGTTCGGATCTCCATATTGGGCAAAGTTTTTGTCCATTTTGTCTTGGTCACGAATGTAATTATGAAGAGTACAACATGCAATTACAATAAATACTTGCTTTCGAATTGCAAATGGAGGCATGTGTCTCAAAATGAAAAAGCGATTCTTTAACGCCACAAGTGACCTCTCAATAGTTGAACAGTTCTTTGGCTGTTCTAGGCCGTCTCTTGCTACCCCTGTAATCATTTAAATGATACCGCTCATCTTTAAATGGAATTAAAAATCTTAGAAATGCTGCATAACTAAAATCTACCGTGTAATATTTACCTATAAGAATATATATAAATTTGTTGTGATATGCAATAGATATACAATTATAAAGAAATTTAGTTCATATAGACAAAACAAATATCAGATGGTGCTTGAAGGAATTTCAGTCGATGAGTCTCAAATGTTGCCGAGAGAACCCGACAATCATTAGCAGATCCTTCCCAACCAGCATACACGAAAGTAAATTTCATATTAAATGAACAAGCACACATTACATTTTGAGTGATACTCATTTTCCTGCCTCTAAATGGGATCTGCTGTGACATTGGGACAGAAGCACTAATATGGGTGCCATTAATAGCACCAATGCAACCTTGTAATTTTATAAAATCTAGTGTTACACAAGATTATTAACTACATGTATTTAATGGTCTAAAATCGATAGAAAAATCATACCTTGAAGTAGCATTTATAGTTAGGATCAATAAGAATCCCCTCTGGAATAACATCAAAGGAAGGTGGCCCGATAATCTCTTTCAACAGTTTGACTAATGCTTTCAGCACTTTAGTGAAATACTTACTTATTGTTTCTCCCAAATGTTGAAATCTCTCATATACATCTCTATTAGAGTTTTTGTGACCAACCACAAATAAGAAAATCCCAACTTGTTCATTTACCCTCATATATCGACTATCTTTCATTCAACTTCTTTCTCTCATTAAATCACATAAGTTAAAAAAAAAATGTCTCTCTAACCTGAATGCTTCATATATCTTATCTAAATGTTCATAAACAATCTCACTTATCCATTTGAGTCCTGATAATTTACTGTCCCCAATAAATTCTTTCGTATGCACACACATGTTCAACATAACAAGACACAACCATGATATCATTATGTCAATATCAAACTCTTCCAAGTACTGTTCAATTGCTGCTATATCCTCATTAGATACACTATTTGATTTCCCTTCCATAGTACCTATATAATCATACAAATATAAGAACATCAATATAGATATATGTTAAAAAAAACTACCAACAAAAATCAATAATATAAATTATGGAGTCAAATCAAACTAAATATAAAAAATTTCACATAAACCATACTATCCAAGCCACACACAAATACAAAAGTCTCGACATCAATATCTTTAAAAACAAATTAACAATCGATAACATAATTGATAGTTAAAAGAAACCCCACATAATCCATTGTACATTTCTCAACATCTACTAAAGAGATTGGAGAAGTTCACTTCTCCTTTTAGACAGGGATTTGATAAAAGCCTTTCTTCATGCGGCACTATTGTATGCCTGTTCCACTATTTTGTTGTAAAAATCCTGCCCTAATTCAGGCATGCTTATTAAAACACCAATCACAATAGATATTGAAAATGGGTCTATAGGTGGTAATGGAGATTGTGAGGTGACAGAACCACTTACAGATAGACTAGCTCTAATTTTGATCATCTATTGTAGGACTTTGCAAGTCTTAGCAACACCAAATAAGTGACTATCATTATGTCAATATCAAACTCTTCCAAGTACTGTTCAACTGCTACCATATCCTCATTAGACACTATTTGATTCCCCTTCCATAGTACCTATACAATCATACAAATACAAGAACATCAATATAGATATATGTTAAAAAAAATCACCAAAAAATCAATAATATAAATTATGGAGTCAAATCAAACTAAATATACAAAATTCCACATAAACCATACTATCCAAGCCACCACACAAATACAAAAGTCTCGACATCAATATTTTTAAAAACAAATTAACAATCGATAACATAATTGATAGTTAAAAGAAACCCCACATAATCCATTGTACATTTCTCAACATCTACTAAAGACATTGGAGAAGTTCATTTCTCATTTTAGATAGGGATTTGATAAAAGTCTCTCTTCATGCGGCACTATTGCATGATTGTTCCACTGTTTTGTTGTAAAGATCCTGCTCTAATTTAGGCATGCTTATTCATCAATGATAGCATATACTGAAAATGGGTTTATAGGTGGTAATGGGGCTTGTGAGGTGACAGAGCCACTCACCAATAAACTAGCTCTAGTTTTGATCATCTATTGTAGGGCTTTACAAGTCTTAGCAACACCAAATAAGTGACTATTTTTTTTCTCTTACTACTTGGAGTTCTATTTAAGTTGTGCTTGTCATGTATTGGAGTGGCATCGGATGTAAATGCTTCTTTGGTAACATGATGTTCACTTATATTTTCTTGACCATTGTCTACATCATCACCATCAGTGCCAAGTTCATCCAACAACACCAAATCTTCAGCATTTGCTACTCCATGCTCTCCAATAGTATATGTATCACCAAATACAATACATAAATCGGCATATTGAGGAAACCCATCCTTCTTGAATTTTGCCCACTCAGTATTATCATATAGTTTTCAAAATGATGATATATGTCAACAACATAAGCAAATATCTTACCATGTACATCTACAAGGAACTTAAAATGACCAAAGTTTGAATTATACCTTAATGTGAGGTTCCCATATACTTGGATCATCGACAACAACTGTTTTGCTCACATTATCCCAGCTAAATCTGGATTGTGAAAGAAGTTTCTTGAAACTACTATACTGTTTTTTTCAATTTGTTCACCTTGTTCTTGAGTTGCACTTGAGTATATTAGAGTTATGTCCGTTTATTGAATTCAATCCATATGTTATTTGACCCCGCTTTGTTATAAGTAGAAAAGATGTACGATTTTCCTTTTTGACCTCTTCTACCAACAAACTAACGTACAAGTTGGTTAAAGACTTAGTCCACTTTGCGTTGAATGCCTCTTTTTGGGATGTTAGACTCATAGCTTCCTACAAGCTCACCAAGCTAAGCAAAAACCAAAAACAATCATATATGAAATTTTAAAGGATTGCAAAAAGACAGCAATATTGTTGTAGACATCAACAATATCTTTTACAGTAAAACAAGTCATAAGATTTCTTCGCTACTCACATTTGTTAGAAAGACCGAAATCAAAACTAATCTTAAAGTTACACGCTTCAACTACAGACACCACTTATAGTCAACAACAAGAGCCCAAGAAACAAGTAGAGAAAAAAAGTTAAGGACAAAAGCAATTGTAAATGAGTCTTTTTTTTGGCGGGGGGGAGGCTTGCCTTTCAAAGTTAATAAATATAATAGCGAATATCTTAGTCAGAAAGGGTCGGATATCACACTTTGAAATTTGTGTTATTGACATATTCAAAAATCAAACTTGGGATCTTTGACTAAAGATCTCTAACAATACCTGGACCGCTTCACTAAATTAGGTCCACCACAAAGGTATTTTGATCTCCCTCTTAATTTGCACACAGAACACAATGAGTAATCACTAAAGGTTCGCAATTGTCAAATTATATCTCAAGGACTATCACAAAATACATGGTAATAAACTGGTTGAAGAATGCTGGCCTGCTTTTAAATGAAAAGCATCTATTCATCTATGATTTTGTAAATGATTACTCAATATATTTGCTCTTGTTCATCCATCACATATATACAAAATTTCTTTCTCCATCAGTCCATGAATATATTATTTTGGGTGTAATTCGTCACACATTGTATCAAGAAAATATAGAAGATCTATTCTTTCAACACAAACCAAGTGTTCCTACTACAAAATGTTTATATAAAGTCGAAGTTTCAATGAAAGACTTCGATTTTATCTACAGTCGATCTTAGTAACACCCTTGCCACTACCTGTGCATCCCAATAAGACTAAATATGAATCACTTAGGAATTCTAACTCATGACATCCATACTTATGGCCCACAATAGTCAGCCTTTCTCCACTAGCAAACATTGTTTGCAGGGTCCAGAAGCTTTCTCCAAACAAAGAATATGAGAAGACTCCATCTATTAATACAAGTAATGACTACAAGAACTTCACATACTATGTTGGGGGTAAAATTTCAGAAGAAGGATGCAGAATAATCAATCACCTAGAAAGATGACACATCTAGAACTAGAAAAGAAATGGACTAACAACATATCAGTTGGCTGCATACAAGACCAAACCAAGAAAAGTCAATTGTGCATTCGGTGCAAGAATGACTATAGCTATATGTACCATCCTAGCACATTGTGACCATTTACCAAGATATAAGACAACAGGATTAGATGAAGCCGCACACTCATGAAGTTGATATCGAAATAAATTCATGTCTTATGGCGCAACCAAAAATTTTAGGCAAAAACAAATTTCTTAACATGGTGAGATGCCCACTGGACCTAAGACTCCTCCATTCAAAATATCACGGTTATGCAACATCCAATGTGCATCTGATGGAGATGACCAAAATACCTTATAGAGAGTTATAAAATTCAAAATAAAGCATATTGTCCGGTGTTGACTTCGAGTGCTAACGGATTAGCAAAACCCAACAGACGAGGCACTATGTAAAGAGTGAGGAACACCAACTGCTCTTGTTTCAGCAGCACCAGCTCTCCCTAATCCAATGAAGTGAGGCATGGACTAGGGGCCCTGGCAACAAGTTGTGTTGCTCGTGAATCCTATGAAGTATCCCACCACGTGAGTTGCTTTTGTAAGGTAGCAAACCTCGCAGCAAAGATGCTTCCGATTGGACGAGTGTCCGTATCATGTCTGCCTTATCGTCTACATTAAGACACTAGTACTAGTTATACGTAAAATTGTATCTCTATTCATTACATTGCCCTATATTGCTTGCCAGCGATTGTGGCCATGTTGAAGTTTAAAAGATTTAGCTCCAAGAGTCTTTCTAGAGATTAAATTCCTGGAATTTCTTGTTTGTTCACTTTGTCGCGACACTTCTCTACTATTGAGTGCATTTGGGTGATGGTTGGAATTAAAAATCACTACCTAATATTGTAAAGCAGAAAAGAGAAATCCACGTATTTTGCATCCAAACCGTTAAGACTAGAACGAAATCACAATTGCCTGGCTCTTTTATGAGCAAAACAGAGGTTTACATCTACGAAGTGAGATTAAAAATTCTTCTACAGGCGTCACAGGGGCAACAAAACACAAACACGTGAGAAAGTTATAGAGAACTCATAGAAAAATGGAATGCCAACAACTAGTTTAGACATGAAAAGGAGGATTTATTCTCACAATCCATTATTGCTCAAAACAAATAGAGGGACACTTAAACCCTAGCAAGCCAACTTCAGCATATGAGGTATTCACAAATGAATCGAGAAATTCTCACAGATCTTCCCATGAAATTCACTCTAAATATTGCTAGTCATTGTACTTTCACCCTCTAACTCTATGCCAAGACCAAACATCAAACATTGAGTTCATAGACAATGGAACTGAAAAACCCAGCATTTAGACATTTGCCAAGATAGACAACAATCAAAAGTGAAAAGTAAAAGCAAATCGCTCCAAAGAAAAAAAAAACTCGCTTACTAACATTAGCCCGGAAAAATCCATAATGCAGTGTGAAATGCTTACCGATCTACACCCGAACTGCAAAATTTTGAATTGTAGCTAAACTAAACGTGCAGGAATGACCAATGAGAGCGACCTCGACTGGATTTCACTACCAAAAAGCAATCAAAAAAATGTGTAGACAAATATGAAAGATGGATTATCCGGTAGTGAAAAGAACTTACGTAGATAATAAATGTAGCACGTCTAATACTAGATCTCTACAGCAGATCACACGAAAGGAGGATTTATTCTCACACTCAAAAGCAGAGAAGGAATTAAAGAGAAATACCTAGATTCAAGGTGAGATGAGCACGAGAGAAGATACGGATAGAAGGCATGCACAAACAGAGGTGACCCAGAGATGCGACGTGACTGGAGGTGAGCGATTGGAGAGAGGCGATTGAAGGTGAGCAATTGGAGAGAGGCGATCGAAGGCGACGTGACCAAATTTGATGAGGCCAAAGAGAAGTGACCCAAGGCAATGCAACCACAGGCAACGCAACTGCAGATTGGCGATCGAAGAGAGTCAAGCAGAGGCAACGTGGGTGGAGCCAACGCGAGCAAAGCCGACGCAACTGAAGCCGAGTGACCGGAAGCGACGCAACTAGAGAGAGGCGAGCGGAGGCAACGCAACCAAAGGCGATCGGAGAGAGGTGAGTAGAGATGAGCGAAGCCGACGTGACTGAAATCAAGTGACTGGAGGTGACACAACTAGAGAGAGTTGAGCGGACGCGACTCAACCAGAGGCGACCGGAGAGAGGTGAGCAAAGGCGACGCAATGCCACCAAAGCCGACCAAAGAGAGGCGAGCAGATGCGAGGTGAATGAAGGCAATGCGATTGGAGGCAAGTGACCGGAGGCAAGGTGACCGGAGGTGACACCACTAGAGAAGGGTGGGCGGAGGTGATGCGAGTGGAGGAAGGCGGAGGTGGGCAGGGAACAGAGGAGGGGCTGGTCAGGCTCAACTAAAGAGAAGAAATCTCAATTTAGGGTTTCCAACAGAAGAAATTTTTTCTTGTTTTTGTTCCCAAGAATAAGAATTAGAAAAAATCTACTTCTTATTTCTACTCCAAAACTATTCCAGGAAACAACTTTTTATTCCGGGGAACAGAAAAATCAGTTTGCGTTACCAAACAGATTTATGTTCCTTTTCTATTCCAAGGAACAAAAGAATAGAAAAATAGAGAAATAAGAGTGTTGCCAAACGGAGCCTTAGTGATTTTACATGATTTTGCACCATTGTTATTGCTTCGTTGATACAAGATCAAAATAATGTTTGTTGACGCCATGTGAATTTGTTACGAGGTAACACTGTACGTACGAGTCACCATGACTTCTATATTATGAATAAGAACATGATAGAGTGATTTCAAGAGGATTTTAGTTGACTTTAATGAGCAAAAGTGTGGGAGAGTGAAACTATGCATGTATAGGGTAAAATAGTAAGTTTATGCATCACAGCGGCAAAAATGTAAATTGGCAGCGTGTAAATTTCTTTGTGAATAATGAAATTTTATTAATTAAAACATTTAAAAGGTAGTGATTAAGTTAGATTAGTTAAAGGAATTGAAATCTGGTGAAAAATCTAAGTACTGGAGAATGTAGGCTATTTTGTAATTTCAAAAAGTTAGAAGTCTCATGTCCTAAAACTGAAAATTATAGGGGCTGTTAACATGTTAAGGATGCTTATGATCGTAGATGCTTATGATCGTAGGTTTTTAGTTGATTATATTATTAATTGTCCAATCTAGACAATTTCTCCATTTAGTCAAAATTTGGACTTAATCGCTAAACTATTTTTAAAAACTGGCTGTTTTGGTAATTTTATGCATATGATTTTTCAATAGCTCACTTTATTATATGAGAAGTATCAAGAGATTAATGTACTATATGTTGATGCACTATTATGGAGGAAGTCATATTTTGATATTCTTTGAGATATGTACATGGTTTTATTGTATTTGGGATATATGCATGTGATTCATACCATGTATGAGGTGAAATGAGAAAGTTAAGTGTCCTATGTGTAACTGATCCTCGGGGCTAGGAAAACATTTCGATTTTCAACAATCACAAACTTATATGATGTGAGAATATTGTGAATTCTCAATTGAATAATGATTGATTTATGAATAATAAGTGTTGGTTAGCAGATGTTGATAATGGATATTTGGCTTCCATTGTCGGTACCGAAAAGATCAAGAGATTAATGTGATAATATTCGCACTATCATTATATAAGTGTACATGGCAATTATGATATTATGATGATTTGCATGTCAATGATGCCATCTAAATCTGATGAAGACTTTTGTCCTAGACTAATTGTCAAAGAGTGAACTCTCTCGTATGACTATGTGTATAAGACTATGGGAAAAGACAAATGATTTACCATTTAAGATGGGTTATATACAAAAGGATTAATAATACTATGAAAAACCACAAATTAGTACATCTATAATAAATTTTCCAAACTAATCTTTTGACAACAAAAAAACCCCAAATTATTAATCCAGTGACAAATTTACCATTCTTCGTTTTCCGTTAAATTTTACTATCAATTACTAAGATGAATGACACATGATAGTTGGCAAGAGTATCATTTTGGAGTTTTACCATCGGTTTATCACATATGTGCCAATTTGGGGGGTTTTTTTATTATTATAGTATTAATCTAATTTAATAGAAACTAATGGAAAATAAATTGTTACAAATGTACTAATTTAGGGCTTTTGGTAGTCAAAAAATTAGTTTATGATAAATTTGTCATAAATATACCATTTTGGTGTTTTTGATGGTTGAAAAATTAGTTTAAGGTAAATATATCACATGTGTATTAATTTGGGGTTTTTTGTAATATTAACCCTATACGAAATGATATGATTTGTGTAGCTTGAATCACTTATGTATCTCGTGATGTGATATTGTCAAATCGCCAATATTATGTTGTTCTATGATGATGTATTTATCCTCACTAATGTACAAAGATGTATTTATGATTTTGTTCTCATGAGTTGGTAATAACAATACCTCATCAATCTAGATGTTACAATTATGTTCTCATATCATGGTGACGATGCTCGCTAGTCGAGATAAGTCGAAGGTCATGACGAGTAGGAAATAGATTTACACTTGTGTATATTGGTAAACTACTATGTGTTGTCCGCACATCATGAGATTAGCACATGATATGTGTGTATTTTAGTGTTAAATTCGACGTCAACCCATGGCTTTTGTCTTTATTCATTGCACACATGATTATAGTGATTTACACATATAACATGTGTCATTACAATATATTAAATGAATTTAAATAGTATGTTGGTTACCCTATTGGCCATATGTGATATCTACTTGCTGAAATTTGTGAGTAGATTTCCCACTTTACACTTAGGGTTTTCATTTGTCGAGCTCAAACTCACCTTAAAAATTTTTATGGATTGATCGAGTTTGGAGTTCAGGGGCACATAGATTACCGCTTCTTAAGATCTCTTTGAGGAATGTGTTATGATATACGTGTAAGTTGTGTTAGAAAAGTAGTCACACATCGAAGAATTGATGTAATGTGGAGCAATTAATATATCCTAGTTGGCCCATAACTCACTAGCTTAAAATTTTGAGTTAAGGTAGGTCCAACTGGATATATTGACGGGCTTAGATTTGGGCTTCCCCCTTAAATATCTCCCTAGATAAAGGTATTGGATTTCTACTGCGCGCTTCCAACAATTGGTATCGGAGTCCTGTGAGGGGGAGATTATTAAGATACATGTCAGAGAAGTAGTCCCACATTGAAAAATTGATGTGGTGTAGAGCAATTAATATATCATAATTAGCTCATAAGTCACCCACATCGAAAAATTGATGTGATATGGAGCAATTAATATTATCATAGTTGGCCCATAACTTCCCCCTTGGAGGTCTCTCCAGGTAAAGGTATCGGATTTCTGCTGTGTACTCCCAACCGAATGAACCATGAACCAAAGTGCGCACTACAAGTAGGGGTGAGTCATTTGTTCCGAGAGTTTTAATTATATATAACAAAAGTAGGAGAAAAATAAAATAAAAGACTTTTGATGAGTAAACATATCCTGTTTTTACAAAAGAAAAACTGAACGTGGACGGCAAAGTAGGGTGTCATTTAAAACATTTGCTCGAGGCATTCATGAAAAGAGAAAGAAAACAAAAGAAAACAAATGTTTTTGTAACTTTTGGTGTTTTGCAATAAATTGACAATTAGGTACGTACTTAAACTCGTGGTTGATCATGGGACGTACTTGTGCAAGTGACATTGTTCAAAATAGCTTGAAAAAGTTATTGGATACCTTATGGACGGATTGATCCAATTACGTTAAAGGTTATCGAATCTCATTCTTCTCTCAGTTAATTAAGAATGAAGTTCCGTTTGCCTTAAAATAAAATTAGATAATTTACTCATGTTTTGACCAAAACGAAACGGGATGCATTCAGCAGATCTCACAGTGTAAGAAAAAATTGCTAAATCTTCAACACCTGTTAACACCACAAAGTGACCTTCGGGGGCCAGCACCAACCGATAAGGCCTACCCAGCTCCAATTGGAATATCAACTCGTAGGTTCGAAGGAAAATCGTAGATAACCGCAATTGTGATTACTAACGGTTCGGCATTAATTACAATTCGGAAAGCAACGAGATAAGGGATAGGCAAGTTATCGAGCCTACTAGTTGACGCATTGTGGATAACGCGATACAGTTATTGGAAACTGAATGTGTCAGGAATAATTTAAATTTGAAATAATAATCACTCTTGCTATAACTAGCCGACAACGGATTATTCTAGGGGCGAAAAAAAATCATTGTAAAACAACACATGTATTACTTTTCTCTCTTTGCATTGCGGTTATCCTTTATTCGTTTTAGTCTTTTAAATTTGCTTCAATTTGTTGTCTCCTTTATGTGTAATTGTTGCCATTTTTCCATTTATTTTTTCAGTCTAATGTAAGAAAATTTGGTTCTATAAATACATACATACATGCACACACATATATATGTATTTATAAAATATTATTCTTTTCTCATGCGAAGAATTTTTAGTACTCATGCAATTTTATTCCATCTTCATTATTTGATTTTTTTTTTTCTATGACCTTCCGGTATTCGGCTAACTTGACTAACCCGGAAGTTAGCATTATCAATCCCACAAGGGGGTAACTCCACCAAGACTTGAACTCAAGACTTTGCTTAAGGAAATCCAGGCTCTTTACCAACTAGGCCAATGAACGTTCGTTGATTGTTTTAATTTTTTAGGTTTAATACGAATATTCCAAATTGGTATATCCATGCTACATTTATCTTAAACTAATTTTATGTCTCAAAAATTTCAAATTGGTACATTCATGCCATTTTTACCCCAAATTATGATAAATTTGAAATTTTGTCATGGTAAATGTGGCTTGGATAGATCAGTTCAAGATTTTTTGTGACATGAAATTAATTTGGGGGTAATATGGGATATTCAATGGAGTTAGCCCTTAACTTTATTATTATTCCCAATTCAAATCTTTTACGTTATATAAAAAGAAACTTTAAAAAACATAAGAGGTAGCATTATGTGGAACACATGCGTCTCGTAATATCAAGTTAATATGAAGAAAAGTATTTTACTTATAAAAAAAAGCCTCTTGATTCAACAAAATAAATCATTCAACTAAAAGAGAAAAAAGAGTTCATACTATGGAAAACTCCAAAATGATACATCTATGATAATTTTTTTTGTTAATTTCTATTAATTTTTTTATTAAATTGTTGAGTTGAATGATATGTAGTAGTTTAAAGGTATACTGGTTTGATGTTTTATCCTTCAATTTTCACATATCTATTAGTTTGTGATTTTTTATGGTATTATTCCAATTTAACAGAAACTAATAGGTGATAAAATTTTCACAAGTGTATAATTTTTTGTTGTTAGCAAACATAAATTTATCGCAAGTTTAAGATTTTTAGTGGTAAAAATATAATGTGGGTAAATTTCTCACAGATATATTAATTTGACAGATATATCAATTTGATGTTTTTTGTGATATTAATTTAAGAAAAGTTATTCAAGAAAATAAATAAGACATTAAAAAAATAAGAAATTAGACATCATATCTGCGCACGTGCCTCCCCCATGGCCCCCAGCACGTGTTCCTATCCAACCCACGGATAATCTGCGAAAAGCTCAAGGCCTACGTGGCGGGACAGGAGCCAATTGTTCCTCCAAACCGGGCCCCACCCCACGATTTCGCGCTGACGTGGCAGTAGGTGCGACCGTTCGCCATCCCACAGAAAAAAAAAGAGAGAAAAAAGAAAAAAGGAAAAAAAAAAAGAGGAGAGGAAAATCTTCCATCACCGTTCCTGATCTCTCGCGAGCTTCCTTCTCTGTCGCCATGGCCGCCGCTTCTTCGGCTCTCTTCTCCGCCGCCGTCAACTGCCCCGCCAACGCCGCCAAAACCAGATCCTTCACAAGCTCTCGGCCGGAACCCACCTCGCATCTCCTCCGTTTCCGGTGCCTCCAGCGGCGGAGGCCTGGGATCCGCGCCGCCGTTTCGGTTTCGGACCGTCGCGCGGTGGACGCCGGTCGTCCCGACGAGCTGGTCGCCTCGATTCTCGCCAAGGTGAGACTGTCCGAATTCAGCGCGCCTGCCGTAGTTTTGCAGTACTCTTGCTGATTCACCGGAAAAATAAAAAAAACAGAGAATGGAATTGAAAACGGTCAATTAAATAAAGGTATTAGTGTTAATATTGTGAAAATCGAATTATTTTAAATTGAGTATGCTTAACAAGTGACTTGAGATATCGGTTGAGACTGGACATTTGTTGGATTGAGTTAAGCTCTGAGATTGAGTCCAGATATGCATCATAAAATATGCTCACCAACCTACATTAGTGGCACTGACCACCTACATTAATTAAAACACCAACACCCAAGCCGCTAATACTGCATTAATTCTATGAGGGATTATGATACAGATGGTCTTTGAATTTTAGTTTAACGTGTAATGTCGCTCTTGTGGTCCTTGAATTGTGAACTATTAGTACATATTCAATCTAATCCATAAATTATATAAAAATGTTCGATGTCGTCCTTTCATTGATTCAAGTTTATGGAATTTATTAATATGTTAAGCTTGAATGATGAATGATAGGAAAAACAAAGGTTACACATGGATTGTCATGGTAAAGTATTCATTTTAAATGAGCATAAAATAATTTACGTCATCAAGTAATCATGGACATATTAATGCCCTAATTTTTCTTTTCCTTTCATAATGTAGATGGATAATGAAAGATGGACATGTTGACTAATCATTTTTTAAGATCCAACTCAATATATGACAATTCACATCACTAAGTGACGTTTGATTTGTCATTTGAGCAAACGGAATGACTATAATGAACATTCATTAATTATTTAGGGATTGCATTGAACAAATTAAATATTAGGAAATAACATTGCACATTAAGCCAAAAGCTTAGGGTTACTT
Source organism: Corymbia maculata (assembly GCA_014182735.1). Lineage (NCBI taxonomy): Eukaryota > Viridiplantae > Streptophyta > Magnoliopsida > Myrtales > Myrtaceae > Corymbia > Corymbia maculata. The sequence continues at coordinate 16,512,886 of CM024684.1, forward strand.
ATGTCACTTTTCCATTCATTAATCGAGTGACTTTCCTGGTCTCGCATCTTGACACGACCTTTGGAAAACTCTAGTTTTCCTTACTGAAACCATTCGATAAGCTTATTAGGTTGAAATGAAACTTATTGTAGCTCGTTCATGTTATTTTCTGCAATGAGTGAATTGATTAGGAGAGTGAGGGTTTGTTTCTTGATTTTGTTCATCCAATTGGGGGTTCCATGATAACGAATACTGGTTGATGTGTTTAACTGCCTACTCGCAGTTTATCACACAAGTTAGTATATCAGATTTTAGTATTTCACACAAGCATTACTATGTTGTGCAATATCTACTGTCAAGGATGCCAGTAACGTATCCAGGAAATTGCAATATTATGCAGCTGATTCTTCTTCTAGCTCTTGAGTTGATTGGATCTTCGATAAAGGATGTTTGAATGCTCGTCTTTGAATTACCGGAGTGCAAGACTCTGAAAATTCAAGCATCGTAAACTTCGACTGGCAGATGCCATGTGATTGAGTTGATGTCTATTGTTATCGAGGCAATAACGCATTGATCGCATCGTGTTACTTTCCTGAATGTCCTTAAGTTTGATGACTTGATTTACTCATCCATTGTAACTAAACCAGGTGTTACAATCAGACGGCGGAGTTTCGCTTGAAAAAGAGGAGCACGCACAGGTTGCTGAAGTTGTTCAGGAACTGCAGAAGTACTGTGTGAGCGAACCGGTGAAGTCGCCTCTTATTTTCGGAGGTAATGCACTGATTGACTTACTGTTGATTATTTGTCATTTGTTTCGAGAAAGCATGGAAACATCGGTACGCGAGGTTGTTTCTTTACTTCAATGGATCATCTTAGATTATTTCCTTGCACCACGGCTTTCCTGGAGTTCCCGACGATCCTTTCTTTCTCCAATCTTTGTCGTGTTTTCTGATCTCTCTGGGCCTTTTTCCGGCTTTTCTAGTGTTGGAAGACTGGTGATTTACTTGTTTAGTCCTGTTGATGTTGTTGTCAATCTTGGAGCACTGATCTTCTTGTCAATGGCTGTCCTGAATTTTAGAAACCTTCTCGCTGTGATCACAATATTATCTGCTGCGCTTGCAGTAATTCGCATTGGAGATTGTTAGCTTGAAGCCAACTTGAGTGCAGTTGTTCTTGCCATTCTTACATAGAAACCTGTACTTTATCTATCCATCACATTAGAAACAGAAATGAGGAGAACTGTTCACAATCATTAACTCGTTACGGCTCTGCAGAATGGGACGTCGTCTACTGTTCCAATCCGACATCACCCGGAGGCGGATACAGGAGTGCGCTGGGTCGGGTTTTCTTCAGAACCAAGGAAATGATTCAGGCTGTCGAGGCTCCGGACACAGTGAGGAACAAGGTTGCCTTCTCCGCTTTGGGCTTCATCGACGGAGAGGTCTCATTGAAAGGTGAGCCTGCTAACAATCGCAATTTCTAAGCGTTTCAGGAGCAAAGCAAAACATCTAAATCTTGTTGATAAATGCTACTAGACTGTCGAAAACACACTGGTCGATGCTCGCGTTTTGTGTCTTAGAGAAAGCCTGCAGCAATATGACGCGGGTTAGCAATCAAACAGAGTCTAGCTTGCTGCTATAAAAGCAACGGCTTTCAATAACGAACAAATTTGATACAAGAATCAGTCTTATGACTCTTGCTGGTATGCTTCCTCTGCATGAACATCCATCAAGCATCCTCTAACTGTTTCTGCTCATAGTCAGAAGTCCGTTTTCAATGTCCTTTGTTTGCAAATCGGGGTAGCTGATGTACCGATCGCCGTTTGCCCTTGTCGACATCATTTCAACGTTAGATAAGCCACTTGTGCCGAGATGTAGTTTTGATTTCACGAGAGAAAATTTGCACGCCCGCAGCGTTAGCCTGGATGTTCTTGGTGAACTATCTCTCCCTGTGCATAATCGCTTGTTATACATCCATCTGCTTATCGCCGTGCATCATATCTCTCGTGTTTTCATGTTAGCCTGCCGGCGTCATTCGACCCCGTCGAAGCACCGAGGCGCTCTGAGATAACACCGTGTTTACGCCTAAACGGGAAATCGTCCGATGTTGGAATTCTGGGCTGACCTATGCCGGTTTGATGGCTTGCAGGGAAACTGAAGGCTCTTGATGATAGATGGATTCAAGTCATATTCGAGCCGGCTAAGCTGAAGCTGGGAGAAACGGAGTTCCAGTACGGCGGAGAGAGTGAAGTCAAGCTGCAAATCACGTACGTAGATGAGACGATCAGGTTGGGCAAGGGATCCCGGGGTTCGCTGTTCGTTTTCCAGCGGCGGCAGTGAAAACATTGACTTCGCCGCGACAGGATTCTCGAAAGTTTTGTATCTCGAGCTCTTTGTCGAACGTCCGCAGCAAAATGCATGCGACCGTGACCCGACACGGGTCTCGGATTTGGACTCGCCTTGGCATTTCTAGTTGGTATCGCGGGAATGCGTAGATGCACATGTATGCTGCCTCTAGGAATGGCGAATAAGCCAGCTTTGGCCCTACACCAAAAGTGTCATTTCGATTCTAAACAATTCAATTGGTAAGATCGGTTTTGTAACTTTTTCAGGATATGAAACGATCCCTTTTTTGATCAATTCATCTTCCGGTGGCAACATTTATGCTATGTTTGGATAAGGGGAAGGGAAGAGAAAATTGCAGAAATTTCGAATTTCCCTCCCTCAACCCTTGCTCACGAAATTTCATAAATTTTTTAACTTTCCACCTAAATTTTCGTTCCCCCGCTCTTTGATTTTCCAAACGTGGTCCTGAGGCGGCCATTTTTGCACTCGTCTTTTTCAAGCAAGATATTTTGCAACTTAATCACACCATCTAAAATATTTTGAAGTTTATCGAATTACGTATCCAGGATTCATAAATTCTAGTAGGAGATACAAATTTCTACAAATTTAAAAGTGCATATGAATTCAAGAAAATAAAATTATTTTGCATGGAAATTATTTTCATGAAAAGTGATTTGTTCGTGAGCATGAAAATATGGGGGAAAAGCCCGGTCTTAAAATCAAAAACCTCCATTGCAAACTACTTTTAGTGCAGATCAACGTTGGAGGCGACCCAATGCTAGCTGCACCGCTTCCTGACGAGTTGACTTGAAGTTCGTTTAAATGACCATCTTGGTCGGGCACCTCAACCTTCTCATCAGGTCCTCAGCCTGGCTGCCTTAAGACCTTTCTTTCTAGATATTGGCCCATTTGGTTTAGCATTTCGAAGGAACTTTGAGCCCCTAAAGCCCTTTTAGAAAAATACAAAGTAATTGGTTTAACATTTAATTGGTTATTCATTGGGCAAATGCTTGCATTTGGCATGCTGAAAGTCCAAAGCAGGTAGGGACCTACTTTGGGCTTTCGGCATTTGGCAAATACAAGTCAAACACCATTTGACTTTTTTATTTTGAGGATCCATATTCGGTGGAGGCTGGCACCAGACTGAGGGCGCACTACCTCCAGCGATTGGCTAGGCCAAAGGTTGTGTGATCCCGGCGATCGTTGCTGGGTCACCTGAGTCGCACGATCCAAGTGGCCTCGCTTGAGGTCCTAACCTCAAGTCGCGTTGTCGAGGTCGCCAGAGTCGTGTGACCCAAGTGTTGCAGCCCTGAGGTTGTGACCTCAGGTGGTGATGCTTGGGTTTGTGACCCCGGCAACTATCGCTTGGGTTGCTTGAGTTGCGCAATCCAAGCAGCTTGAATTGAGGTCGCGACCTCAAGCCGTGATGCCTAGGTTTGTGTGACCTAGGCATCACCGCCTAAGGCTTGTGACCTTAGTTGTGATGCCGGTAGTCATGCAACCTCAGGCTATGACGCCTTGGTTGCGCGAACCCAAGCATCACACTTGAGGTCCTCATGTGACACCGTTAGCTAAATTTGGCTCTACCATCGGCCCGGGTTGCTGGCCGATCGTGGGCGGGTGGCAAATGATTTATTAATTTTAATTAAAAAAATTTAATGAAAGCCCATTGCAAATGTAGGTTTACCAAACGATGTTTTCGGTAAGATCATTTCGGAAAACTCCTTTACATTATAATTTGCCAAACACTACTACTTTCGCCAAATGCCCCTTGAGTCAAAGATACTAGGAGAAATGGACATTTCCCCAAAGTTGAACCAAATGGGCCTATAGTATCCCACGACTTCAAAGAAAAAAAGAAGCTATCATCACATCATAACGCAAATATTGTAATTAACCGCATTCTCCTGTTGTCACACTAGGCATAAGATGTGCTCTCCTATTGATAAGAGTGTGCATGGTTCCATAATAAAATTAGGAGTCTGAAAATCAGATTGATAGGAATCAATTCGGTTTTAGGTTCTAGAATATACAGGGTTTGAGGTTTCAAAATTGAGAAACATATTTCAATTCTAAGTAGTCAGAAACCTAAAACTAAATCTTTGTATTTTTTGTTTTATATCTTTGTATGATTTTACAACATTCCATAATGTCCAATAATGAATGTGTGATAGTCAAAACTCTCATTTCCAAAGATAATCATGATTGAGATTTTTATTTCGTTAATATTTGATAATTTTTGTGTGCCTAAATATGAATTTTGATCAATAGATTTTAACAAATAGTGGTTAATGTAAGTGATGATTTACTGAAACTAATCAATTAAGAGTACATGTACAACCTAAATCAATTTTGGAACCTGTAATAGGGTAAATTCCAAAATTTTACTTGTGTAGGATAAATTTGAGGTTCCAAAATTAGAAAATCTATTCTGATGGATAAATTCCAAATAAAACCTCCTCGAAAATTAGAACCATTCAACCCTTACTTATTCAACCCTCACTTGGTGGATGATATCGTTGAGTCTTGGCTGAGACGCCAGTTTTCATGAACAAAAGCCCCCATTTTCTTAATTTTTCTCTGCGGTTCCAAAATTAGAGAAAGAATTGAAATAGTATGGCACAACCAAGTTTGACATTCTAACGGAACATCCTTCGTGTTCACTCCTTAGGATGAATTTGCTTGACCAACCGAGAACTGCACAAACATTCAAAAGTTTAAAGGATTTGAAGGTTCGGCATATTGACGAAATCGTCTCTGTCATGTTATATGACCTGAATTTTCTTTGATACGGCTACTGCCACTGGCTGAGCAAGGATTCCAGTGCAGCTACGACTAGATCTCTGCAATTTGAAGAAGTACTTAACCTTAAAAACCCGTGAAAGTCATGCTTAAGCCATATAAATCAGTAGTTGCCACAATTTCGGCAAAGAGAAGTAACCCAGAAGCCATTGGAATGCAATTAGTTTGACACTGCATAGAACCAACGAAGTCTTTCGCCATTTCATTCCAAGGAATGCCACAATCATAACACAGAACATAGAAGTTGTGTCGGCTGCTCCATTCGAACTGGAATTCCTTTCTCTGCAATTACTTGTGTTGTTCTGTTCCTAACAGATAGTAATGGGTGCAGAACTTTTAGTTAGCCAGGCCCGACTTTGGGAATATCGTAGTGCTCACTGAGATTCGCAAGATACTGGTTGAACTCTTGGACCCGATCGCGGTGCGACTTACTGGCCATCTTCGCCAGCCTTTCCAATTCGATCTTCTGTGTCTGCTGGAGAAACCGCCTCTCTGCTGGTGTCAAGTGGTCGTCATATGCCGAACTGAGTCTCCTCCCGTCATCTCGGCCTTCATTGTTTATTCTCCTGGCATCATCTGTGGACAGCAAAGTGTTCCCACCTGACGACCTCCAAAAGAAAAGAAGAGAAGCCTATGTGAGAACAGAGACTAAATAGCAGAGATGACATCAACTTCACTGGATAAAACAACCCAATTAACTGCCCGCCACCATGGCGTTAGCAGACGGTAGAAGCAAACAGAAGCTGGCGTAGCACAATCTTTGATCAGGCTCATCCGAGGAGGCGAATTTTATCGGTGGTATTGTCAGAAGTAGACCCCAAGATATTGGCGTCAAACTCACAACTTATGTCAGTGCATAACAGTTCTTCATAGGCATCGAAGCTAGCCAAACAGAGAATCCCCAACAGTAGATGATGAGCACGATTGAGTTCCTAGAGAAACTTCAACGACTATAACCAACTGTAGATATAAAAGAATTGCTAACCGTTATGCAAAGCCTCGTACACATGATTTCAAATCTCTCTGTCCAAGGATTATACCGCCGCCTTTTAAATTGATCAAATTAATTTGTTATGTTAATTAAAATTGGCTGGTAATACTTCTACTAGCGAAAGTGGCTGTAGTTCACAGTGATTGCAAGTCACGCGATCAAGCAAAGCTGAAAGTAGAGATTTCTAGCAGTGATGCAAGGATGAGGATCAGGAGATCAGGTGGCGGCACCGGGCAGTATTAAATCAGGGCAGATCACTCTCCCCAGACAATTTGACACAATCATATCATAGTTTAAACTCGTGAACTCGAGACATCCTAAGACTTACAGACGCCGAGGCGAGCGGATCATTCGAGCCGTGGAAATGGACACAAAGCGAAATGGCCAAGAAAGTCCATGAATCCCAGATAGAAATCTTTGTTTTTTCTTGACACACGCATCGATTGAAGGACTGGTGTGATCACACACCAATTCACCGCCAAGAATCCAAAAAGCGCCATTAAAGCAGAGACCTTTACATTTCCAGAGCACGCACAGTCGACGAACTTCGACAACTTCGCAACGGCACTCTTTCAAGATTACCCATATACGTACGAGCACATTCGACGATTCCCACACAGCACATTCGAGCGCTTCTCCAAATATAAGAGAGCCAAAACCAGCATTTCCCAAAGGGTACTTCGAGAAAGCAACTAGTCCGGTATCGAATGACTCGGGCATTACACGAGCAGACGCGAGAAGCGAGCTAACCTGTCGCGGATTCAGAGAGCTGTTGGAGAAGACGACCCGCCTGCTTCTTGTTCTTCGTCTTCTTCTTGGAGATCATCCCGCCGCCGCTCAGCCTGACTTCCAGGAGCTTCCCCTTCAGCTTCAGCTTCCCCGCCACCACGTTCTCGTACGCCGCCGACATCTCCGCCGATCAAGACCGACCCCAGCCACGGAAGAGGAAGGAAGAGAGAGAGCATCAAGAACGTTCGCATCGGACGGTTTCGTGAACGACAATAAATGGAAAAGGAAGGAAGTCGGACGAGCTTCCCCGAACTCTCTAGAAAGCGTGACGACGGGAAATCTTGCAGGGCCCATTTGTCGTGGTCGGTCGAGGTGGTCGTGCAAGCCCATGCGACTCTTCTTTGCATCATTGGGCTTGGTTGAGATTGGGCCGTTGGAGCATTAAAGAGATTACTTCCTGTAAATTGCCAACACCTTAAATCTATCCTGCAGAGTTTTTGGAAACCACCCTCAAATTTAGATTTTTGTTATTTTCCATAGATTTAGGTATCTCATCGATTTGTGTAAGTCTCTTTGTCTAAAATCTGAGACGTAAAACACATGGGTATTCCCATCTTGTTGGGGAATAAAAATATATAACTTGGAATGAAACGTACAGGACGTGCGGATACCGGCATGTAAAAATATTTTGGTTTAGTTGAGATTTTGGCTATTGGAGTATCAAAGAGATGCTTGCTCTACTTTTACCAACACCTGAAATCTATCCTATAGAGTTTTTGAAAACAACCCTCAAAGTTAAGATTTTGTTAATTTCCATAGATTTTACGTAACCTGTACTTCTTAAATTATTATTTTCTAGCTAAAAAATGCCACAGTTTATAATTATTAATGTGTTCATCATTCGGCGTAAAAAACGAGGGCATCGCGTTTTAAAGTATGTGGTCATGTCATGACGGATCTATTTCCTCCAATCGTTTCGCGCATTTGAAGGTGAAGAAGTTGTAAAGCAAAGAGAAAAATGATGTATAGATCGGCACGCATGTTATTTAGGGTATCTCGTACCTTTTATAGGAGAATTCATACTGCGTATAGAGTACGTGGTGTAAGTATAGAATGGGTATGATTCATAACCACAAAACCTACCATTTATTTATCAATTCCGAAATTTTAAAATCTAAAACTTACAATGCCATTCCCAATACCACCCGAACATCCCCAACCGCGCCAGTTCTGCAGGTTATTTTGTGCACCCTTAATTTCCGCACGAGTCGGCTTGATGAGGGGTTATCATATGGAGGACTAAGCGAACCCAAAAAGAATGCTAAATTGCTTGGAGGCTTGCGCATCTCTATTGGCAAAACTTTAGAGATCATTTTATTTGGACATTCGATACGCTTTCAGGTTCCTATACAAGCAAATAAGATATGTTTGGAGATCCTTATTTGTCTTGTTTCAGTCGATCAAGTTATTTGCAATTGAAGTCTTCTCGAGGAAGTTGTGCCCCAAATATTCAATGCTGGTAAGGAAATCCGAGGAGCAATCTTTCGTATTTCTATGTAGTACTTATTTAAAGGATCATTTCAACAAGGTTTCCGAGTCTCAATCATTGCATTTTGTTTCTGAAGCCATTAGAGTCAAGCGTCAACGTCAGCATCGATGTCTGGGTATGGATTGTTGGTCTTTGTCTTGAAAAATAGAAGGTTGGGATATTCGGATTTTCCTATGCTAGCGAAGTGGTTCCAAGTTGTGTTTATATAGTCCCCTCTAGGGCAATTTGAGGAACATAGAGTGTTTTGATGATTGAATTTCAGATTGGACTTATCATCCTATCTTATCCTAGGTCCACCAAAGAGTCAATATATTATCTTTCTTTTAGCTATTGAAATGTTTTTTTTTTTTTTCAGTAATCACAAAAGATAGTGACCATTGAGTGGGTGTTTCATTACTTATTATGAAAAACTCAGCAGGACCTTTTCCATTCAATGTGGACTTTGGTTACGAATATGCTAAAGATTCACGCCCATATATCTTCCTATTAGCTATACTCAGCCACTATGATGATGGCTTGAGACTCGTCCTCAGCGGTAAGATCAAAAGACAACCTTTGGCTTCTCATTTCCCAAAATTGTGTTTGGTCATCAAGAATAAAAGATCATGGAGGAGAGAATTGGAAAGATACTGTCCTTCCAATAACCGTGTTGTCTCATTCTCACGAGGACGAGGAACGATTATCGAGATAGGAGGGAGGTATAACTCTTGGTATGCTTTTAGAACGATGGACGAGGCAAGGATGACTTGGATCATACCTTGAATATGAGGAGTATTGCTGTGCGATATGGGATCATCATTGATGAGAATTTTATTGTTTAAATATGGAAGTTGGTAACCCAATAAGAGAGAAATTGTTGATGAGTGGAATGATTTTCACCACCTTGGTGTACTTCTTTTTCTGGGTTTGGTCCATGTGAAATGAGTTAGGTTGTTGAGTGCGATAACAAAATTACGATGAAACACTTTAAAACCAATAGCTATTCATGCATTAGCATATCTGTCATTAGGCTTATATCTTCTATAAATTGGCCTTCATTTCTTCTCCTAGCCACGTTTTCTCAATTCAAGGATTGTTCCCAAACTCAAATTAGGCTTAAGTGTAAGGAGTGTTGATGTAATATATGGTAGCTTAAATTAACATAGCCTTATGGCCAATATTATCTGATACTAGTAAGTGGTAACCGGCCATGTTTATGTACCATCAGTAGTCATAATATCAAATATAGATCAAAGAGATCGAAAATGACTATCTTGAGGCTATGAAGATTTGACTGTCGTTTATAGGATAGTAATTTTCTCAAACTTAGCATTTATTCTTGAATCTCAATTTTATCTCAGATAATCACTTTAGGCCTAATTAAAAGTTGTTGTTTGATAGTCTAGCACAAAAATATAGAAAAATGAACTCTCATGCATTAGTCAGGGAAACTGCATATATACCCATTAAGGTGTGTATTATAAAGCTTCTATTCCCGGAAACAATTTTTGTTTAGAAATGATTTTTTTTTATTTTGTTTTCGGAAACAATTTTTGAGCATTTAAAGGCGTTTAGTAACTATCAAAATTTTTTATTTCTAGAATAGAAATGTGTTTGGTAAAATCTTAGAATTTCTAGTTCAAAATATTTTCTTTTAATTTTTTAATGATTTAAATGCTCTTTTTTTTTGTCTTTTTTCTGGCGACCGGTTGGACGAGGTCTGGTGAGCCTCACCTAGTTCACCCAGCTCGGCAAGCCTTGTCGGGTTGGGTGAGGCTCGCCTGGCCATTGATGAGGCTTGGTCTCGCCCAGATCTGCGAGGTTGACCTCGTTGGTGGCCAAGCGAGCTGACGAGCTCACTGGACCTCGCCTAGACACTCACCGATCACCACTGGTGCTGGTGACGGTGGCTGGTGGGCGGTGATGGGGCGGCAGTAGGTTGAGGGAGGAAAAAGAAAATGAAAGAGAAAGAGGAGAAAAAAAAGAAAGGGAAAAAAAAACTGATTTTTGAAATTGTTTAGCAACTTTTTTTTGATTTTTGATTCCGTTCCAAATCTATTCCTAGGAACAAATTTGTTCCCCGAAACAAAAATTTAACAAATTGATTTTTATTCCAAATCTACTTTTGAGAACCAAAAATAGAAATTTTCGTTGATTGGCTGGTTACCAAAAAGGCTCTTAGTCTCCACTCTCTAGACACGGTGAAACTATCCCATAAAACTCCAATGTTACAAATTTTTTGATTCACAAGTTTTACATTGTGGCAAGTGGAGAGTATAACCACATAATCACTTCATTTTATCAAGCTAACAATTTAACTCTAAACACTTAGTAACATCATTAATTGAGGAAGAGAAGAAAATTATTTAGAAAAACAAGGGAGATGTGTACTACTACTTTATAGCGATTTTCCAAACTTGATTTTATTCCACAACTAAATGATGATAGCCCTACTAAAATTACGGCATGTTTGTGAAGCTTGGTAGTTGTGATTTAATTGAAAAGCGGCGGTAACTTAAGCAAGTGGTTATAAATGGGAAGTTAATGGAGATGTTGATTTCGGCACATAATCAATTCATCTTATCAAGCTAACAACGTAACCCTAAACATTTAATAACATCATACCTTGAAGAAGAAGAAGAAAAATTATTTAAAAAAGCATGGGAGATGTGTACTCCTACTGTATAGAGATTTTCCAAACTCGATCTTATTCCACAATTAAATGATGATACCCTTCCTAATATTTCGGCATGTTGGTGGATCTTGGTAGTTGTGATTTATTTGAAAAGCGGTGGTAACTTGAGCAAGTGGTTAAAAGTGGGAATTCAATGGAAATGATAATTGTCTCCTAATTTCTTTAATCTTTCTAATATTTAGTCAATGGCAATTTGGGAAAGCCATTAAAATTGAGACAAAACTCACTTTTTGACTTATATATTATATATATTTATATGGTACGCTAATGGTGTAAAAAATTCATTACCCAAGCGGGATTTAGGCGTTGATACACATGCACTTATTATTTTGACAATTATGATCACTCCATTAACATTTTGACTTGTTTCAATTCGTGATTACTTGTGGGAAATCACATTTTGGGTTGTAACTTATGTTTGCAAAGAGTGCTAAAGTCCAGTTTCTTCCCCCGAGTTGGAGTTTATTTGTAAACTAGTTTGGTAGTCGCCACGGCAATAAACACATGGTCAGAGGTTGGCATGACCGCAGCCACCTCTAGATTTCCCCAGAAAACCTCGGCTTGTGGGCCGCCTACTCCCTACCACATTGCTTATTCTGCCTGGATTTGTAGGTTGTGGAGCTTCTGGGTGAAGTGAATCTTGACTAAAGCCATTACAAGTATTGAGATTAACTTCACTAATCCTTTCGTGGATGAGAGTTGCGGTGTTTCAGGCGCTTTGAACGCCTGGGAATTCTGAGTAGATGCGACAGCGCTCCTTCGAATTTACCCGACTAACTATTCCGAGCTCTGGGGCAGCCTCGAAGGGAAAGCACGAGATTGGCGATCAGATCTCAGGCCCCGCCAAGTGAAGAGTACAAGCTCACTTACCACTTGAGCATTTAAATGCGCTGCTGAAGTTGCATTTGCGACAGCATGTACACCAAACCTTAAATAGGCTATTCGAATTCACAGTAAGCTGATATCATTCTAATTCTGCGCGTATATCTTCGTTGTTCTATGGATGCAGGGTTGCACATAATTCCTGACGTTCTTACAACCCTCTTCCGCGATGGTCTTTTGTAGCTCATCAGAGCTAACTTCACAGAAATATTTAGTTTGATTTAAAGAGGAACAAACTTCAAGTAAGTCCAAGAACAGTATTGGGTGGATGATGTGCCTGATGGAACCAAAGAACTTTGTCCATGGATGAGAGAATAACTGTAATGCAAACCCTAATAAAGGAGTTGGTCACTGAAGTAATTAGCTTTCCAAATTGAGGTAACGAAAGTACCTCCCAACAAATCCTATCACGGTGTGCATTTGTGTGTGGTTGTAGGTCTTTTCCCTTCTAACACACGTACTTTGCTGTCCTGCAGGAATTAACAGGGCGAAACAGGTCTTGGTTCATTTCTTGACTCCATCACACAAGACTTGAGAGACATCATCAAAAGGGTGTCCAAAGAGTAGGCGAAAATGTCTATATTCTATGAACATCGCAGTTTTCCCTTCCATCACACCTCTTCGTTTTAGGGACTTGTCATGCACACACGTTCATATTTCTCGCGAGCACGGGAGTCTGTCTTCAAACCTAACTCCTATGATGTGTATAGATCAAGAGGTTAAGACGCAGTAATCTCAAACTAGGGAAAATTTTGTAAACTCGGAATGGAGGAAATCTAATCATGATGGTACGTATAGGATACCTACAAAGTTAATTACTTCCCCACCTAGACATATAACTACTCTTTGAATACTTTGCACCTGTTCCTGAATTGTAGCATTTATATTACTCCTAGTAACAACATCAACTGCGATAGGATGATCCTCTTTTGGGGACAATATAATTCATTGCCAACCGTCCTCTAAATCCTTTTCTTGCAAATATGAAAAAGGTAGCATTATAATTTGAAAGTCAGGCCCGGAAAAGTCGTAACTAAGAGATCAGAACAGCTGTTTCATAATCATTCCTTTGAAGTGTTAAGCAAGTAGCATGCCAGGCAGCTGAATTTTCCGATGGCGCAACCAGTGTTATTAATTGGTTTTAGAGAGTCTAGTTGACAAGCACCCGTAACCACTTCACCGCAAAAAAGTCTACGGAGTCACCCCGGATATAATTTTGTAATGAGACTTCCAAGAGAAGGTCTGAGACACGTCTCGACAAATGCTGTCGACGAATGAATCAAAAGTAGATAGTATATCTGTCTATTCGATTTTTTCGTGAAGAAGTGTGCAAGCTTAATTTACAGAGTTTATAGATAACAATATGATTTTGGACTTGGCTTCATAGGGTTTCTTGTGTAACTAGCAAAAGTGACAGCAATTAACAAAACAACAAAGGAAAGACAGAAGAACGTAAAGTGGGCAAGAGTACAGTGCAACCTCAATTAGTGCTTGAAAGCTTGCTGCATAATATCGGCATCAATAAATCAGTTCATGTGTACATTCTACAATAAATGTAATGTTTCTTCTCCTCCATTTAGACTTAAAAAAGTGGTGTGCCGGTTTGTTAAATACAGGCAAGCAACGAGAGAGCTCAGTTTGATAAGAACATTTTTTTACCAAAGTTTAGGAAAGACAATAATCTCAGACAATCAAATTCAGAAGATTCAAACTACCCTTGGTATTGGAAATGTTTATATGGCTTACATGAAGGAAACCCCTAACTGTTCTAATGTTTTTTTTTGCCTGATATTTAGCTTCATACAATTTGACCAGCAGCAATATAAGATGGAAAAAGAGATTTCCTAAGCACTTACACAATCCTCTCATTTTCTTTAGATACAGAAAGGACACAGATCTTCTGGGAAGTATTCTATGTTTTGTTCTGAAAGAATTTGTCTCTCGCTCTCATGGCAGATAGGTGAACATATATACTTTTCTTCCGACAACCTAACTTAAACGAAGACAAGATCAATCCCAAAGAAGTTGAATTTCCCCATTTAAACGAAATGCTTCTTATACAAGGAATAATTACCAATAGATAATTTAGCTGAAATTCAAATATCTCATGAGTAGGGTTGTGCCCTTGAAGATAAATCCTTCTCATTGTTGATTTAGATACTTCTGCAAACTATTTTTTGGATCAGTTACTAACCGTAACCAAGAGACTCTTGTGAGTCTTTACGATTCATGTGTTCAAGATTGTAATACCAAAGCTTTCATCACTCCCACCTGAGTACTCCCATGTGTTTTATCATGGAGGAAACCCATTTAAATTGTGGAAACCTAGCAAAACCAGTCTCCTAAAAGAAATATATCGAAGAACCGGTAATGCACGTGTGGACACGAATAACGTGTTTTTTTTTCAAAGTGTTTGAAGTGATTGATAAGAAACAATCGATTGCGATGTGGATGATATCATCGGTGTTTCTTCAACTATTTCTCCTCTCACTGCTCAATAATTCTATTAGAAACCTCCCAATCTTTCCAAAATCATAACTAAACCTACTCTTGAAAGCGATCGGCGGGATCACAGAAGTTGTGATTACCATGTTAAAGTTTCCGACATGGTCTACGTATGAAGCACGTAAATTACGCAATGCGAATGGACATGGAATTAGTTATAAAACCAGGTTTCCAGAAAATTGATTGCTGGTCAGCTTATCGGTCTGCCTGAAGAAATTGGATTTGTGGTTAGGGTTGGGAAATCGGGGATGCAAACTAAGGCTGAGCTCTTTTTTTAATTAATTCCAAACACACATAAATCTCAACTTTTTTCCTTTTGTTGCTAGGGATTAATCTTTCCATTACTCACTGAAGTCCTTAGTCATTTCTTATCTTGGAAAAATCACTCTTAATTCTTTTAGTTGATGATGCTTCCTGTAATCAACACAACAAGGCAAAAGGAAAAAGAAAAATCATTGCACGAAGCTAACTTTGTGAACTAACGGGAAATTGACTGATCCTGAACAATGGTAAATACGTGACACGAAGCCATTTTGCTAATTACTTGAGGTAACGGACTTTGATTAATTTTAAGCATATGCGAACTTTGAGGTAACAAGTAATATAAAAAAATAAATAGTACACAAATGTCCTGCCCTTGATATGAACTTTTCAAGTTCTTGTTGGGGAACCATACATATCTTGTCACTCATCGGCCTTTCAAAGAAGCAAATAGTCGATTGCTTGATCTGCTGGTGATGAAACTTGCTTCCCCTATGACATATCAGCAAGCTTTAATCAGTTGTTTCTAACTTGAGTTGGTTTTCACAAATTTTCTACCCTGGGATGAACAATGAGAAACTGGCTGGTCTTTGTGACACCAAATGGGGTGTGCTATAGCATAATCCTTGTGTTAAGGGCAATGCATATCTGAGGAATAATTAGTGCCTTTTCTGTCCCAGTTGATGCAAAAGATGTAACCCTGATGCAAAGGGCTTGTTGCTAACAACAACAGAAGCTGTCTTGAAAACCTAGTGTTAGCTTGGATTGCAGTTATATAACCCAAGATGTGCAAAGTCTGGGTATTTGTTTATTTTATTGTATGTATCAATTCTCTCTTTGAGTAAACCTTAGAAAAAAATGAAAAAGTGCTCTAGAGCTTCAGACTCAAGAAGACTACCTAAACCAATACAGCTGAATGAAGTCAATCCCGTGATAGAAAATAGTAAAATCCACAGAAAGAGGCGGCAGCTATTACGCCTCTTCTCAATGACAGAGTTTGACCCAGTGCCGAGCTCCATGAGAGAGAGAGAGAGAGAGAGAGAGAGAGAGAGAGAGAGAGAGAGAGAGAGGATACGGTCTGTATGGGAAAGAGAGATTGTGGTGATAGTAGCTTTGCTTGTAACAGCAGTCGAGACGACATTGTCTTGTGGCAGCGGTGGCAGCGGGACAACAAGAATCTAGTGATAGAGGGAGAGGAGATATGAAGATGGTCGTTGGTTCGACTTCAATTAGGTTTTTATTAGGTATAGCGAGTCTCACACGAAATGGGCATATGACGTTCAGCATGACAGAGGATCCTCCATAGGAGGCTTAGGTATATCCTTTGACTATGTATAAATATACTTATATCATTAAATTTTTTACGAACAGGGGAATCTAATCTTTTGGTGCAAAACCAACGTTTAGACTGCTATGGCCAGAATGAGTAATTTCAAAAATTCAATTTAGTAAAATACACTACTTTGAATTGTTTTCCATTTATCTTCAATTATTGTAGAAAAACTTAGGTCAGCTGAATGCATGTTCCTTCTGCTTAAAATTGTCGCTTATCTATTATCTCCATCCTAACTAATTTCCGAAGGATTAGATTGCGCAGCAGACACCAAAATCGAACACCAAGCAACTTGGACAGCCGAGGGTGGGCAAAATATCTGGGAGAGAAGTAATTCTAAAGAGCGGTAAGAGGAGCTCTTCGTAGAGTGGTCTCTAGTGCGATAGACAGGCATGGGACGCACGATTCCTGGTTAGGTTCAAACAAGAAAATGATAACGATGAAGTTGAATGGAAGAAGGAAGGTCCGACGATGACGGTACATGGCTTGACATTCTTACAGAAGTAGTTTATACATGCCTTTCCTTTTCATTCTTTCCTTTTTTTATTGGACCGTGTTTCCCTTAATCTCCCATCGACGTAAACTTTCCCCGACCATGTATTTGATTAGTGGGTAATACATATAGTCTGCACCCGCATGAAAACCTGTTGCGACAAGTCATGCGGAATCGCGAAAGCAGAAGTAACAATCGAGCAAGTAATGGATGCAGAAAAATAAATCTGAACAGGGAGATTCGCATGAGTCGACAGTGTGTCTATTACAAGAGGAGAGATCGATGAGATGTTCTACTATAAAGGGCAAATGGGAGATTTACTCGCTTGAACCCACTTGCACTCAAGTGTTTTTCGACCCCAACTACTCCCAAGATCCTCGCAAGATTGAATCTCATAAAGGGAAGTGTTCTTCTCTCGATCACAATTCTCATGGACCGTTGTCTCTTGATTCCTCCCAAATTAGGCTTAATTTAAAACCTACTTTTGCGCTACAGATTGGTCTTCCCGTTGGCGCCTGCTTATCCACTAACTGCACCAGATAAGCAGACACACCCTCTTAACCCCCCACCCCCCTTTAATCCCTGTTTTTCTCTTGGGTCATTTTTTGGTCAATTGCCACCCTATGAAACATACTTGCAAAAATTTGACATGTAAAGGGACGGACGGAATACATTTTGATCTTCTGAATTAAACGATGGACATCTAGGGTTGCACAGAATCTTTCATGCAGTAAGTTTGGGCACTCGTAGAGCCAACCCAACTTGTCCTGATTGCTGACGTGATCTTTACGTGCTACGAGAGTCCAGGTTAAATCATTGAGTTCGACCAAGTTAGCTGGCATGAGTGAGTGTTGTCTGTTCTCAACCCGAAACAGGGAGATTTCGTGCACGGTCTGTTTAATTTACGTGATCTTGTCCCATCTGCATGCTCGAATTATTTCCAATTCCTTCCATTGTCTGTAACAATTTTATCTGTTAAAACCGTTATTAATCCTTCCTACACTGCAAACCCTTCGAGCAATTAGGGTTTTCAGGTCCACATTATTCGATGGAAAACATGAAAATAATGAAGCATGAACAAGAAGACTCCTTAAAAAACTCCTTGAAAAACCTGTCGGGTGGGCAAGCACTATCGTACTTCGCACCTCAACTAATTCTTAGTATTAGTTTGTCACAAATTGGGTAGAATATTGATTAATTGCTTGTGTGTGCAATAAGTTGTTTATTACATTGATCT
This sequence comes from Corymbia maculata, assembly GCA_014182735.1. NCBI lineage: Eukaryota > Viridiplantae > Streptophyta > Magnoliopsida > Myrtales > Myrtaceae > Corymbia > Corymbia maculata. The sequence continues at coordinate 16,530,666 of CM024684.1, forward strand.
TTAAGTTTGTTTATGCGATGAATCTGAATTAAACATACAATAAAATCGCTAGACCTCAAGTACTGATTCCGAAAGCCGTCGTCCTAGGGCAACATAAAAATCAAGCTATGGAGCTAATGCCTAACCATGAAGGACCAAGCACAGTCATCTTATGACTATGAAGGTGGAGTTGAGCTGTAATGGCGACAGAAACAAACGACAGTTGCTTGGCTGGGATACTATACTTTATTTATTCTTTATTATAGTGGTTAGATGATATCCTGGATTAGCTTTCATGTGTTATAATAAACATTTTGTAACGTGGCTTATAGTACACTAGTAAAGGAAAATATATGGCATCGATTGATACAACCAAGAAGAACATATTTGTTTGTCTTTAACTTCTTTATAGAGATGCCTAAAGCGTATATACCTCCCCCCCAAAAAAAAGAAAAAGAAAAAATTCTTCCTTGAGACAAGGTAATCCCAATGTTTAAACTACTGCTAAAACTATTTACAACATGAAAGTGAAATTTTATCGTTAATATGGTTGCACTATGTTCCAAGCTTTATTGGATGAGCTTAGTGCATATGGATTCATTTACAATTTTATCAATGGTCACTTGACACGTTTATTTTTCCCTCATCCTATCTCCATAGCACTAGTGAAGAGCTTCTTAAGTGTCTTTGTAGTGGATTATACTTACAAGACTAATAGATACAAAATGTTTTGTTGGATATGATGGGAGTTTCCAGCTTTAATACTTCTTTCTACTCATGCTTTGCATTTTCGAGAAAAGAAGAAGAGGAAAATTATGTTTGGGCTTTGATGTTGTTTAGCAACATATTAGGTGTTGATTGTTAACTTAGCTATCGTCATTGATAGAGAGTTGGCATTGACAAATGCCATTCAATTCAATTTTTCTAAAAGTGCAAACTACTTGTGTGTTTGGCACATTGAGAAGAATGTTATGGTAAAATGTAAATCTTAGTTTACAAAAGAACATATTGTTTTTTTTTTAATGCCTGATTGGTCTAAGGTTGTGAACCTCGATAGTGAAGTGGCATATGATGAAAACATTAGGCAATGAGAAGATTGCTGTAACTAAAGCTATTGGTCCATAATTACATTAAAAATACAGGGCTTCTTTTCAAATGTTTTTTTTATACCTGCTTGGACAGACTTGTACATAAATTTTGGGAGTCGTTTTACTTCAAGAGCAGAAGGGATACATTCAACTTTGAGAGCATCCCTACAAGTTTCAATGGGGAATTTAAAGGAGGTGAAAAAGAAAATATACCTTACAGTTGAGAATCAATTTCAAGAAATCAAAACAAAATTGTCAAGTGAAAAGGTGAGAGAGTTCATCATCTTCATCTGCCTCTTTTCAGGAATTTGATTACTTGGGTGTCAATATTTGCTTTAGATAAGCTCTTTTTTTTTTTTTTTTTTTTTTTTGTGTCAAAAGATCTACAAGCAAAATGAGACTGCTAAAAATAGAGTTGAGCAACTAGCTTATACTGGGCAATTTATGCAATCCATAAGCCTTTCATGTGTGCACGGAATAAGATTTAGGTTTTCCAATAGTTTACCTCTAGATATAATTAGTTGACAATGGAGACTTGACATTAGGTCCTTTATGGATCGTGATATAATGAAGAAGATTCATTTTCACAATAACTTTTTTTTTTTGCCAAAGATTTTCACAACTACATCATGACTTGGAAAGGAGGTATTGAGAATGGCCACTTTCTAAAAAGGAAGTTGTTTGAAAGCAAATTACACAAGCAAGTGATCCTTTTTTATATGAGCCCTTAGCTGCATCTGATAAAGGTAATTCAAAACCTAAAGTAGAAGTAACTTCTACATATTTTGATCCTTTTGCATTTGAGATTGTTGAAAAGGGGAAGAGATGTGGTACTTGTAAGGTTTATGGCCATAATATTTGGACATATATCGAAAGGCAAAGATCTTGAACCAAACTCACATTCAAAGATCATTGGAATTCATGATGGTAAAATATAGTTGCCACAAAGATCTCAAGCACACAATAATTCAACTTGAAACATGCATTTTAAGGTTGGAGCTACTTCTGCTATGACTTTGAAAATTATTTCTCTATATATATTTGTTGTAGGTAAATAATGCATATCTTTTATTGTTTGATTCAGGTAAAAGTATTCTCTTCAAGAGAGTAGCCTTTTTGAGGGGAGTCAAGCAGCTGAACGGACAATATCATTTCTTAAATTGCACATGCAACTAGTTACTATTTCTATGCATTTGTACTTCAAGGATAAATTTCTTTTCATTGATGATTCTATGGAAATTCTGATACATTCAAAATTGACAAAAAAATATGTGTTTGCAAATGGTTTTAATGAGTTGTCTTATAATGCGATTACAATTGCTATAATTTCTTGTCAACATTTAATTATACCATTTCTATGTAATAATGTTTTTGGGAGCATTTTCTTTTGCATTTGCATGATAATAATTAATGTTTTTAGAATTTTTTATGTACTCAATTTGGTCATATTTTTAACTTTTTAAAGTATCTTTTAAAACATCATGCCATGATGGTATGAAAAATAAATAAAAGTTGGACTAGTAGATTCACCGAATAATATGCTAGTGGAGTAATGACATATATTAAAGTTATTGGTTCTTTTCACTTTTACTTGTGCTTACATTATTTTTTGAATAATAGTGTCCTAGTACAAAAAAAGATAAATATACAACTCATTAACATTATAATAAATTTTCTACCAAATAAACTATCTTTTTTTTTTTTGGAAACGACTGGCATCAATTTTATTTCAAATGGAGAAAGAAATGGATAAAACCAAAAAAGAAGGTAAGAAATAATTTTAAATTAAGAGCAGACCCCATATTTAACCTAAATAAATGTTGTTTGAGACGAGCATGTAATTTTGTCTCTAGTAAAATCAGAACAAAAAAATGAAGAAGAAATGTAAGAAATAGTCTTAAATTAAGAGCGAGACTTATAATAAATAATATAGTCAATTCAATGTGATATAAGAGTGTATGAGCAAATAAGGACGTATAAATAATGTGAGCCAAAACAATCCATTAGTTTCTCATGAAATATGAAGTAATAAGTACAATTGAAATGTTTTCACAATATAATTGATATGATTTAAATTTCCATTGAATATTTTCTGGCTTAACTAATTAAATGAGTCTCCTTCCTAATAATTTAGCGATTTTTGACCCAAAAAACGTGTCAATTAGAGGTAATCAAACTCCCTTGATGCCAGTTTGAATTTTTTTTTTTTGTTGGTCGGTACCAGTTTGAATTGAAAAGGTCAATTTTCATGCTCTTTGTAAATTAGTAAAAGAAGGGAACATAGACGTATTGCATTTATTTCTACGACTCATAGGTCACAGGGTCAACCCCTGTGGAAAGCGGAAACGGGGTATCTCGTTCTATTACTAAGCGGATTCAAATTGCTCGAATAATCATGTTTACAGAATACAATTTGCTATATGATGCACTGATGATCTTTAGTGAGGTATATAAGTCGTTATGGTTTTTCTTTCGGTTCTGCATTTGGGTAATGCTTTTCTTATTCATTGTGGTTTACTCTTGCACTCTTTTCCAACTTTGGGAACGACTCTCTCATTTGCTCCTAATAAGCTCATATTATCCGTTCATTACCAATCGATAAATCACCATCGTCACTCCTCCATGCAAAATACAGCAACAAAACTATATTATTGCCATTAATTTATAGCTACTTGACAAGTGGGGAGGTGCATGATTTCGATTGCCCTAATCATGTCTCTCTCTCTCACCATTCGCTTTCACACCGATCGAAGACATTGGTCAGTCCACGTTACCTTGTCCATGACGACCCGAATTAGGTGGGAACTTCATCAACACACCCTTTCCTCGTCGTCTTATTCACGAGAGAGAAGCATAAATTTCAAACCTTCTTGTGCATAAATTGCACGTAAGCAAGAGAGAGATAGCCTCCAATTAAAGTCCAATACAAACCTTGACCACCCTCTCTCTTCTCTCTGCCCTTGGTTTGCCCTAGCTTCATCTAAATTGGTCTGAAGAAGCATCCAAAAACCCAATCAAGTACTTCATCTTTCCGATGCAAGAAACCTCTTTGCTTTTGTACTTTCCATGACTTAGGCCAGATTTTTTGATCCATTACTTCTTACAACATGTTCAAGAAAGGGGGGAAAGAAACCCTAGATTTTACCTTTTGTCCTTTGCATTGATTTTACCTTTCATTTTTAATTTTGTTGTAGTTTTTGATGCTCTATAGGTAAGAGTTGAAGTGGAAGTCGTAGCGAAGTGCTAAGAAAAGTGAGACATGGAAGAGAAGAAGGACGATAATCTTCCACCAGGGTTCCGGTTTCATCCCACAGATGAAGAGCTCATCACCTACTATCTGATGAACAAGATATCAGATTCTAATTTCACTGGAAGAGCCATCGCCGACGTGGATCTCAACAAATCTGAGCCTTGGGAGCTCCCAGGTACCCTCTGACTCAAGATTTCTAGCTTATCTTTTGTCCTCTGACGGTTTCACGCTTCAAGAACACAACAGTATCCAAAATTTCATAGTTTTTGTGAGGAATTCTTCTCACCTTGTCACATACAGAGACAATTTATTTGGTAATATAGTCTTCCGTTCATAATATGAATTCATAGTGTTGAATTTCTTCTCACACTGATGCAAGATGGTGATTTTAAGTAATTAAGGAGGATCCAGGATCCTAAGACCCAACTAAAATTTTTTATTAAGGATTTTGCCCTAGAAATATTTCATCCTGCATAACCAGTTTTCCAGCAGCTACCCTTTTTCATGATGTTTATAGACCATGCTCTTTTAACATCTTGTGCAGTCTAATGAAGAGTGGGAAAAAAAGATTTTACTAGTATTGTTTGAATTTTAATGGTTTCATTACCAGTACAGAGAGAAAATCTCCTGTTCATCAAAGTGAACTAATGACATTTTTCTGATGCGATTCTCTCAACCAGCAAAGGCTAAAATGGGGGAGAAAGAGTGGTATTTCTTCAGCCTACGAGATCGGAAATACCCAACTGGGGTGAGAACAAACCGCGCCACCAACACCGGGTACTGGAAAACTACGGGGAAGGACAAGGAGATCTTCAACAGCGTCACCTCCGAGCTGGTCGGCATGAAGAAGACCTTGGTCTTTTACAAAGGGAGAGCCCCCAGAGGAGAGAAAAGCAACTGGGTCATGCATGAGTATCGCATTCACTCGAAATCGGCTTTCCGAACTACCAAGGTAATATCCATTTTTATCACTGAATTAGTTGATGTTTGTCAAAACTATAACTAAAGAAAACGTAAAAGTCTCAAGTTTGTAACCCTATGTATGTTGAGCCAAAAGAAAGAAAGAAAGAATTAGCTTGTAAGAACAAACTTGAGATGACTAAGAAAGAATTAGCTTGTAAGAACAAACTTGAGATGACTAAACTTCATTCAATTATCTTAGTGAGTTACGTTCACATGGATTTCTTACATCAATACACTCCATTATCTCCTATAGATGCATCAAATTTGCCCTCCAATCCAAGTGCTATGTCTTTTAAATCTTCATCCATACATGCACCGTTTCTTCTATTTATAAATTCAAAAAATATGGAATAGAATAAAATGAAAAAAGATGCTAAGAACTAACAATAACAAAATATTTTCCTTTTCGAATATTTTGCATAAGCTCATTTCACATTCTCTAATTTTATCAGATGTTAGCAAGTTGGAAATTTAAATTCGTTGGATGTGACGTGAATGACCCCTTGTTCCAATTTTGGGTATATCTGGGTCTGGGGGATCTAGGAAAAGAAAATAATGATTAACGTTTCTGCTCTACGAAGTTTATCAAGGATTGACTAAAAGAAAGGTTACCTGTCGTGTTTATGCAATGAGACCAATTGTAGGACTAACATTTTCTTGGGAGCTTAACTTCCATGACTGTCGATCAACCCATTTTAGTATTTCAACGCACACCCTATTTCAGAAATAGTAATGGTCACTTGTGTACGTTTCTTCGTATATATTTGTGCTGCCTTCTTTGCGAACCCCAAGTTTTGTTGGGGCAACAACTGATGTTGAAAGGTTATCTTGTACATGCATAAGTAACATCCACATACGCATGTTTCTATGTAAATATGAAAATTCTAAGATATGTTTTAAAATAATTAGGAATTTTACCGAGTTATGGTCTATGAAGAATTAGGGTTAACCCGCGCCTTTTGTGCAATTAAGGAACGAAATTCTTAATGAACCAACTATATGCAATCACATCTTGATAAATATATAAGAGCAAGTTTATCCTCGGAAGTGCACACCATGTTAGTCAATAGGCACATCTCATTTATTTTCTTATTTATTTGCTTTAAGCCTCTTTATAAGGAAAACAGGATCGCTAAGTCTAAGAAAGAAAATATGAACCTAGAAAATCTAAACCAGCCACAAGGGCAATATCTAGCGAAAAGAAAGAGTGGGAAAATTTCATGTTGTTACCACTTACCAACCCAGGAAAAAAATGAGTTTAGCTATGTTTGCACACGAATGGCGTTAGGATATTCATAAAGAAAACCTGAGGTTCAATTGACAAATTGAGAACATGAAGAAAAATAGAAGGATTCATATTGTTATCTTAAGGTGAAAGGTCACTAGTATTTGCGTTAGGGGAAGGGAGAGAGAGTAGATTCATGAATTTCTTCCTCGGAGGCAAGAATATTCATGCATTTCCTTGGTCACGCATCTCACTATTTCCTAAACATTTCCCACATCATATGCAATGATATCCCACAGGACGAATGGGTGGTTTGCCGCGTCTTCCAGAAGAGCGCCGGGGCGAAGAAGTACCCATCCAGCCAATCCCGGGCCGTCCCTCCCTACAGCCTCGAGATAGGGTCGAGCGTCGTGCCGCCCACAATGATGCCGCCAGAGAACTTCCAGTTCCTCGGGAGGAACTACATGAACGGGGCCGACCTGGCCGAGATCAACCGGGTCCTGAGGAGCGGGGCGATGAGTGTGAACCAACCGATGCCACCACAGCTGAACCCCGCAGGTGCTGCCGGGGGTTGCTTCACGATATCCGGGCTGAACTTGAATCTGGGGGGCGGCACCTCACAGCCGGTCATGAGGCCAGTGATGCAAGCGCCACCGGGCCCGGCCATGAGCCACCAGGATATGGTCGTTGGCTCAACCATGATGAGCAGCAGCACTGCTATTGTTGGAGACCAAGCAGCTGGCTATGGTGGAGAGATGGCACATGCGAATATGGGAGGCAATAGGTACATGGGAATGGAGAATTGCATGGAGATGGATAACTACTGGCCTTCAGCTTATTGAGCAAGACCTGGTTCGTTCAAGAAAATTTTATCCAGAAGACCAAACAATGTTAGAGAGGTTGTAGAAGAACTAGAGAGATCCACAATTTTTTCGTCCAGGGTTCAAATGGGCAAGTACATGGACTTACCGGCGAGAAATTGATATAGGGTCATTAACTATCTTTGTAGTAGTATGATTTGGCTAGTCAGCAAGTTATTTGCTAGCGTTTGAACAAGATCAAGGAACGCACCTTGGTCATAATTTCCCCTGGTTTCTTTCTTAACTTGGTCTTTTATAAGTAATAAACGCAGTGAAGTGATTCCAGATTTTGCGTGGAAAGCACACGTACCTTGTGCTATAGCTTTTATCTTCTCTTTGTCTTTGAGTAGCATTCGGAGGGGAAACTGAAAGAGTGGTTCACGACATTGAAGAGAGATCCGGTTGGTACAACTACAAAAATCACGGTGAAGAAGAACGCTTGCTGGCATTCTATAGCGCTATTCTTTATCTTTGCATGGATAAATATATATATTTAGGCCTCCTATACCAAACATTATTGGCGAAAATTTGAATATATCTCCATAGCAACACTAATCTCCGTAGATGTGTTGATTTTTGGTTTAGGTAATTTATTGACACTTCTAAGGAGATTTGGGTTGCTTGTGGAAAGATTAAATTACTCCGATAGTGTTCGGGATAATTGTTGATTTTCTAATAGGGCTTGGATTTTATATAGGCAATTCGTAATATTAAAAAAGATTCGAGCCAAATGTGAGAATATCCGATGTTATAACAGAATAGATCTAAGTGTTACTAATTTGAAGTTTTTTCCAAGCACTAAAATGTGACTGATGCTTTGTATTCAATATGACAAATGCGATTGGTTTAGAAAATATAATGTTTTACCCTTATGTATTTTTCTTTGTGACTTTGATATGACAATCAGATGCCTCTATAAGCAAAATAAACCTAAAAATATCGTGGGTCATTAAAATAATTAATGTAGGAGGAAAATGAGCTCCTAGTAATAAATCCACGACTTCTAATTGTAGAAAAGAATGTTGAAAACTTTCCACCTATGGATCGAACAGGAATCTTAATAGTCCTGTTGAGTATTTTGAGTCATATATTTCACCGACAATGCAATTAGTAGTCCAATAATGAGATTCTATGCAGGATTTGCTGAAAATTTTATTAAACTTTGAGGATATCACCAATAAATCTCAATATTCCTTAGTAGCCGTGAATGCAATTCCCGAGATAAATCTTCCTAAAGATTAGAAAAATCCTAAAATGGTCCCTATACTTAGAAGTGACGTCATAATGGTGCATGTTTTCAAACTTCAATAAATGAGGGGGGCTCAAACTATAAAGATGTGACAGTGGAAGTAGCAAATCTAGCTAGTATTGTAAAACTATTATTAACTTCCATGTTACTTTAATCTCGTCATGATAACATATTGATTCGAGAGAAGACCTTCTCGATCTCTCCCATCTAATATTTTTGTTGAAGATTTGTTTGGATTACCCTAAATCCAAATTTGAAGGCACCATACAGAACAACTTCTGTTGAATTGAAGGAGTTAAAAGATACAATTGCAGGATTTGGTAGATAAGGGTTTCATTGGTCAAGTGCTTCACCTTGGAGAGTTCTAGTTCTTTTTGTGAAAAGGAAATTATTTAAATATTTATATATTAAACCCTAATTTTATCTAATAACTTAAGTTTTTAGAACAATAGACTTTGTGATCCAAGAAATTTCACATAATGTATAAACATATAGTCTTGAATTCAAATTTTTTTTTTTTTTTCACTTATCCCACTCATGACTTGGAGTTTGCAGCAATTGTCTTTGCACTCAATTTGAGGGTACTATTTGTATGATGACGTCGATGAGAGAGGCAAATTTATCATTGATCACAAAAACTTGATGTATAACTTTGTGCAAAAGGAGCTGAACATGATTCAAAGAGAATTGTCAAATCTTCTAAATGATTATGGTTTGACCTAATAACCACTTAGGGCAAGGCAAATGGGGGCAGCGGATGCTACTAGTAGAACGACAATAGGTAGCTGTCACAACTGTAGGCACTAAAATGAAGTGGCCAAGTTTACTGCGATCTAGAGGATTGTTGTCATCTCTTGTGTTGATCCAACCGTGATCGATGAGACTAACTCTTCCATGATATTGTTACCAAAGATTAGAAATCCTTGGGTTTTGCAACAGACTAGAGTGTATTGTGGTTGAACTTACATAGCAGATCTTGACTGAGGTTCCTAGCACTAGCTACTCTCATGTTAGTCCTAAATGCTATTAATACCAAAGGCGAGGCAATGCATAATGCCAAATGTAATTTTTGATACATTTATTTAAGGATGGAGGTCAATTCCTAATTTTTAGGTGATGAGTACTAAAATGAAATAATTAGAATTTATGTGTCAATAATTGGATAACTCTAATGTGATATTTTAGCCCGAGAACCAACCTCATCAAATTTAATTTTCGAGATCGCCGAATTCTCGAGCATCAAATAGAAACAAGAGAAGAAGAGAAGATCGAGATGAGCTTGGGCCCAAAAGGCCCAGCCCGGTCTAATCTGACTTTATTTGGTTTGGGAGTCCAACCAATTGCCTCTTTATGATTTTCGTAGAAGCTTCTAGAAATAGTAGACTTTCTCTCTTTGTAATCGAATATCTTTATCTATTGACAAACACAGTAACAATAGTTTCATTTCCTTCGTCGGAGGCTCTCTCGCCGGAAGCTCTCTCGCCGGAAGCTTCTCCACTATCGATTCGAGGTCCGCCGGCGGTTGTCCGCTGCCAGTTGGAGTCCTCCGCCACCTCCGCCGCCTCGTATCAGCTCCCCAGGCCTTCCGGCGTCGATTCGCTTCTTCTCCGGCCGCCGCGAAGCTCTCTGTAATTTCGCCGTCATGTTCATTACTTCCACCTTCGATCCCTCTCGAATCCACTACGTCCAGCCGTGGCTTCTCCATTTCTCTGTTTTCTCGGATCAGAGCCCAATCGCAGCCGGAATACCTCCGATGAGTGATTCCATCGCTGGATTTGGTCCTCCCCGTGCGTCGTTGTCGGGAGAGTCTCGGAGCCCTTCATCGATCTTCATTATATTGACAGGTTACCATTCGTATTTCTTCAAGGTAAGATACGTGTGATTCGCCGAGGTCCATTTCCATCGTCGCCTCTGCGTTGCTTGATCGTTGATGGTTCGTTGTTTTGGCCTCGGATTCATTGATTTGTCTCGATTAATGCGTGGCCGAGCATTGGGTACTTCTGTTTGGGGAACATGTCGTCCATAATGCTCACCACCTGTTCGATGATTTGTCTCAGAGACATCAGTATTGATTGGCTTTAATCGTCGATCAATTTAGGAGGACGTTAGCGCCACTCGTATATTATTGCTCGATAAACTAACCCCGCGACATGATTGCTGCTCTGTTTTATGCTTGGCTGAGAGTCCTCCTATCATTGATGCTTTAATTTGCTTCGCTTGATGTTAATTTTGATCTCAGTGGATTAAGTTCTATCTTGGATTTGCTGCTGTATTCTCATCCAAACTGAGAGCTTCTGGATGATTGCTGAGCTAGACGTGTTTAACATGCTTGTGTCACAATTGTTTAGATGCTGGATTCAGTTTGGTTTTAAAGCTGGTGTTAATTTGATGTTATGTGCACTTCGATGGTATGTTCACACCTTTAGGAAGCGTTTGTTAAATCCATGTGGATGCTTGACTAAAATCTCGACAATCTCATGTCATACAGTTCACTGTCTGGATTCGGTTTAGACTGACATACGGGCCATAAAAGAATATATATAAGCATGGTAATGCAACATGTTTGACCCATGCTAGTTTCGTGTCAAAACTATGCTGTATGTAGTAAACGCAGTTGTCTTTCTAGCTTGGTACTTTCTGGTCGCTTCTTTCTGAATATGAAATGTGATGATTATAGCTGCATTTGGATGATATTTTGGTTACATGAGCATGTATATTTATGTAGGAAGGAATTGCATGGAATCCATGTTGATTTCTCATTGACTTGTTACATTTTCATGCCTTGAATATGTGGAAAACGATCTGAAACCTTGCTGTTCGTGACTTTTTCTATTTGGGTGATGAATGCTTGGTTATTTTGAGTGCCATTTGAGACACTCAAGGATGGACTTAATCACGGATAAGCATTAAACTTGAATCTTGGTGAGTTCTTGTAAAATTGATACATTAGTTGGGTTGTGCATGCTGTATGCTTGCTGGGTTTGAATGCTAACCTGTTAACCGTGACTTTTTGATGGTGGTTTAGTCTCAACGTGATGTTGTTTTGACCCTTTATAAATATAAGTTCATATAATGGAACGTTACATGGAATTTATGTTCATTTCTTATCAAATCATGACATTTTGGAGCTCGAAACACGTCATAAATGATAGCTATACCTGTTGTGCAGATTTGAAATGAGTTAAATTGAGGCTTGTTTGAGGTCATACACATGCCATTTAAGCATGCATGTTCGTGTGGGATAGTGTTATGTTGAATTGCTTCGATGCTCCATCAAGTTGTTATGTTATGGTGCCTTGGAAATATATGGGATTTTGTCGATGCATGTTGGATGTCTTCTTCATTCGTGAATTAGAAGGGTTTTGGAATCACTCGGGAATTTCTTCACTTGCTCATGTGAAGGGTTGACATGTTATCAATTCCGTAGACTTTAGATTAAGGTTCAAGAGTCATTGTCTAGGGGGAATATAAGTTAATGTGTGCTGAATATTGAGTGCTGGATATTGCAAGTGCCAAAACTTGACATAGGCGAACACTTAAGTGCTAAAAGTTCCAACATGTATACTTAAGTGTTAAAATCGGAGAAAAATGAAATGTTTAAGTATCAACAGAGAGAAATTTCGGTCAAACTATTGATGTGGCATTTTCCGGTGACTTTATTTATTGTCATGTCGATTCTTTTTAAAAAATCATCCACTTGGCGCTATAAGTCCAAAAGGATGTCATTTTGCTCTTGAAATTGATTTTTAATATAAATATTAATTAAAATAAATTTTAAAACTAAGATTTAAAAAAAAAGCGAGCAAGCATTCGACAAGAGCCTCATCATTGCTAGTCGACCCTCACCCCACCGTTGTCGGTCCTTTCTGACAAGGGTGGGGCGGTGGTGGCGAGGGTTGTGGAGGCGCTTGCCAAATGTGTTGTTGTCCTCTATTTTTTTTTCAATTAATATTTATATAAAAAATCAAATTTAGGGCAAGGCTTGTTGGCGAGCCATGTATACCACTTATATTATTAAAAATAAGCCAAATTGTATTTGCGACTACCCTTACTAGAGTTGGCATTTAAGTATCCCAATTTTTTTTTTTTTAAAGTGGCACTTAAGGGCTGCATGGTGATAACTTGCCAAATAGTGATAATTTTTGTTTTTTTGTTCCCGGGAGTAGATTTGAAACAGAAATCCGTTTGTTAAAATTTTTACTCTCGGGAACAAATTTGGAATGGAATCAAGAATAAAAAAAAATAGCTTCTTGTTCCCGGGAACAACTTCAAGAATTAGTTTTTTTTTCCCTTTGTTTTTTTTCTCTTCTCTTTCTCTTTCCTTTTCTTCTTCCTCCCTTAGCCCACTGCCACCCAATATCGCCCACTGCCACCGTCGTCGGTGTCGACCACCGCCGGCGAGTGGCTGGGCGAGGTTCGACAAGCTCGCTTGGCCATTAGCGAGCTCGACCGAGCACAGATATGCTCTACTGGCCTCGCCCAGATCTAGCCACCGGCAAGGTTTGGTCTTGCCGGCCCACCGCTAGGGCAGCGTCGGCTTAGTTGGGCGATACTGCCCTGGCGGTGGGCCGGTGAGGTCGAGCCTCGTCGGTGGCTGGATTTGGGCAAGCTCCGCCTCGCCGTGGTTGGGCGAGTCGGCCTCGGCTAGATCTGGTGAGGTCGAGCTCGCCCAGCCAAGCCGACGCCGCCCTGGCGGTGGGCCGGTGAGGTCGAGCCTTGCCGGTGGTTGGGCGAGCTCGGCCTCGCCAGATCTGGCTGAGGTCGCCTCGCCCAGCTCACAGCGAGGCTGGGCGTTGCCAGACCTCGGTGAGGGTGTCTGGCCGGCCCCTGGCGAGGGCGTCCGCCCTCGCTTGGCCGGCTCGGCGGTCGTCGGCCGTCGAGCCGGGGCGATCTATTAAGAAAAAAAAAGGTGAAAATGGAAAGGAAAAAAGAAAGAAAATTGTATTTAAATTATTAAAAAATTAAAAAGAAATTATTTTGGACTAGAAATTTTCAGGTTTTACCTAACGCATTTTTGTTCCAAGAATAAAATTTTTGAACAGTTACCAAATACCTTCGAATGTTTAGAAATTGTTCTCAGGAGCAGAATAAAAAAGAATCACTTCTGAGCAGAAACTGTTCCCGAGAACAAAATTGTTACCATGCGCACCCATAAGTGTATATTTTAAAAATTTTGGCATTAAGGGCGTGTCTATTTTTCTGTTCTTTTGTTCTTTAGAATAAGAAAAGAACAAAAATTTGTTTTGTAACAGCAGTTAGTGTTTCTATTTCTCTGAATAGAAAGTTGTTTTGATGAATAGATTTGAAATAGAAATAAGAAGTATAAAAAGTAGCTTCTTGTTTTTGGGAATAATTTTTGAAATAAGTTATCTTTTTTATTCTTCTTTTTCCTCTTCTAAATAGTCATTGTTGCTTGCTGCTTGCTGCCCCCTACTGGTTGTTGGTTGCTGCTATTGCCACTGCCACCACCACAAGAAGAAGAAGAAAGGGTAAAAAAACAAAAAAAGAAAAATCTCCAAAAATTATAAAAATTTGAAGAAATTTTAGGTCATAAAAAAATTGTGGGTCTATCAAACGCATTCTTATTCTTTTTCTATTTTGGGAATAGAAAGTTTGTGCAGTTATCAAACACGTTCTTTTACTAAGAAATTGTTCTAGGGAATATATATATTCATAGAAAATAGTTATTTTTGAAAAGAAATTGTTTCCGAGAGTAAAAATGTTATTAAATACATCATTTATGTCCACCCATGTTAAATTTTGGCATTTACGATATACTTTAGCCATTGAATATCCCTTGGAGTCTCGCTTTGCATGAGTCTAATAGAATACCTTAATTCAATGAGTCCATTTGATAGTTCGTTGAAGACATGTAAACATGTGATCTGTTTATAGTCATTTGGTGTAACCATACATCATCTGAAGAAGCAGATTGTTGCTTCTATGTTGCCCGACGCTGCTGTGACTCTTCTTTTGAGCGTGAATTTGAATAATTCCATTGATATTTGTTGATTATTTTGATTTCTCATGAATGAATATCAACATGTGTCCAATCTCTTAGCCATTTCGATATGTTTGTGTGGGAATTGTTTTGGTGGAAATGATGGAAATGCTTGCTGGGCGTTGCTGGTTGTTTAGGTTTAAATTTAATCTTGGAGGATGTTGAGGTGATTTAGACTTCGTTCATTTCACGGAAAACAAGTTTCAATAAAAATGTTTTTTTGATTTTTCAGTGTTCGTTTTATGGAAGATGAGTTGGCGAGGGAAAACACTTTCCATCAACAAATTTTTTTTTTCTAAAATAAGGGAAAACATTTTCCACTTTTCAAGTTCGAGAAAATATTTTCCTCACTTACTTTCTCTTAATTTATACCTTACTAGCCCCTTTTTTTTGTTTAAAAAATTCACAATTGTGATTTTTTTTTCTTTTTTTCCTTTATTGTTTTTCACCTATAGGTGAGCTTCGGGCCTTGCTAGATCGGTGAGTCAGAGGCTTGCTCTTGCTATTGGCTTGTTGATTTGGCGAGCAATGAGCTTGCCTTTGGTTGGTTGTTGGTCATTGCTGTTGTTGGCGATCAATAGTAGAAGAAGAAGGTGGAAAAGATTAAAGGAAATAGAAAAATAAAAAGAAAAAAATTGAAAGAAAATTGAAAAATAAAAAAAATAATTAAAAATTTTTTAAAAAATTAAAAAAATTAAAAGGAGTGCATAAAGGAAAATCAAATGGAATTTTTCATATCGAACAGTGAAAATTTTGTTTTAGTTTATTTTCAAACTTTAGCTAAATATTGAAAAATAAAATTATTTTCCTAGAAAATGACTTACAGTTCAGAAACACCACTTTTTTTTTGCAACGAATGGAGCCCTAAGGATTGATTTGGTAGTTTTTTGGTTTACTTATTTATAGGATTTATTTCAAATCGTTTTAACATAGTTTAATTGGTGTCCTTTGAATAAACAGAGGGGATTATATGTAGGAATGGAATCGGGGTCTTATGAGTTTTTTTTTTCCTTGCACTTTGTTTTCATTTATCATTTTACTTGCATACTCTATGTCATTTTGATATGTAGATTCGATTATCTCGATTTAATGCTTAGATTACTTCTTGACTTTTAATTCACATTGATTGTATAACCATACTTGAACGTGCCTGGGAAAAAGGACTTGACAAGACCACTGAGCAATGTTTTTTTGAAAGGAGGAGAAAATGTATTGAAAGGGTGCTAATAATATTTAGAGTAATCAAGTTACCGTTCTTAATTATCTATTTGTGAAAGAAAATGATCTCTCATACTTAGCTTCTAACCGGTTATCAAAAGGTTAGTAGCAATATCTAAATAAAAAACATCAAAATTCTCATAACTAATCCAGTCAACCAAATTTGCGAATGGTAACGTTTGGGAGAACCCGAGCCAAGTATGGGAAAGTAACCATCCATGCCCACTTGACAAACCATTGACTTCCCTCAAAACATTTCCCATGTCCGTCGAGGGTGGGTGATGACAGCTTTTACATTACTACAATTTGGGCGTCCAATGGTGCAAGGGAAAACGATTGTATTTTATATGCATGATTTTGTATTTTGACCAGTCGTACCTTTCGCTTATGGAATCTCATATTTTCCCAAGAATAAAAGAGTATTTTTTTTTGGTTGAACAACCAAAAAGTAACTTATAGAAACCCGCTTAGGGCATGTTTGTTAACACTTCTCGGAATAACTAATTTTATTCTTTTATTCCCAGGAATAGATTCGAAATAGAAATTATTTTGGTAATTTTTTTTGGGAATATATTTCGAACAAAATCAAGAATAAAAAAAAATACTTCGTATTCTCAAGAACAATTTTAGGAATCAATTTTTATTTTTTTCCTTTCTTTTCCTTTTCTACTTCTTCTTGATATAAGTACAACGGGAGTGCCAAAACTTGGCATGGAGAGACACTTAAGTGCCAAAAGTTACAAACGGTACACTTAAGTACTACTTTTCAAAATAAATGGATTACTTTAGTGCTAAGTCGTCGGAACCCTATCGGAAATCCTACGTGGTAATTTTTTATTAATTTTCTTTCCTACATGGCTCGCCGGAAACACTAAGTCGATGAAAAATCAGCCAAAACGACGTCGTTTTGTGCTGACGTGGATTTATAAAAATTTATTAATTAAATAATATTAAATAATTAAAAAATATTATTATAAAATCAATTTTATTAAAAAAGAATTGTGCAGCCCTCTCTACCATTGCCCCACCCTCGTCGGGAAGGGCCGGCGATGGTGGGGAGGGTCGGCTTGTGGCGAGGGTCGCCGGCCCTCGCCCAGTCGAGACAAGGGTCGCCGGTTGCTAGACCGCCTCGCCCCCCTTAGATCGGCGCGATCCGGGCGGCCGGCGACCTTTGCTAGGATTTGGGAGAGGGTCGTGACCCTCGCCGTAGGCCGGCCGGGGCCGGCGACTCCGGTCGACCCTCGCCCACCGTCGCTAGCCATTCCCGACGAGGGTGGGGTGGCGACGGCGGTGGTGGCGAGGGCCGCACAGCCTCGTCGATCCCCTTCTTCTCTATGTTTTTTTTTTAATAAAATCAATTTTAATTTTTTAAAAATGATGACAATTTTTTTTTTTATTAAAATTGCCATGTTGATTTTTTATTTTGAAAAAAATGCTCCATCGAAAATGAAGTCGTCGGAAATGGACACGTGGCGGTTTGACAAGATTTTCTCTGTTGGCACTTAAGTGATCCATTTTGCTTCGATTTTGGCACTTAAATGTACAATTTGTAACTTTTGGCACTTAAGTGTCTCTCCGTGCCAAATTTTGGCACTCTTGGGGTATGTACCTCCTCATTCTTCAATGTTCAGCCCGTCGTCAGTTGATGACCAGCCAGACGAGGGCCGGTGACCTCGTTGGAGGGTTGTCGACCCCTAGCAAGGCTTAACCTTGTCTTGAGCGGGTGAGCTCATGCTCACCTAAATCTGGTGAGGTCAAGCTTGCCTAGCTATCGACGGAGCTCAACCTTGCCGGGCCATGGTGAGGTTGGTGTCGCCCAGCCAAGATGAGGCCAACCTCGCGATGGCTCGACGAGGTCGAGTTCCAAGTGGTCGGGTGAGCTCAAGCTTGCCTAGCCAAGGTGAGGCCAAGCCTCACCCAACCGTTGGCAAGGCTCGGCCTTGCTAGGGGCTAGCGACCTTGGTTTGGCCGATCATTGACTACCCCAAGGGCGGCGACCAACTGATGCCTGGAGGAGAAAATGAAAAAGAAAAGGAAAAAAGAAAAGAAAAATATAATAAAAGTATTTAAAAAATTAAAAAAATTATAAGTCACAAAAGAATTTAAAGGTTTTATCAAATGCATTTCTATCTCAAGAATAGAAATTTTAGATAATTACCGAATGACTTCAAATGCTCATAAATTATTTTTGGGAACAAAATAAAAAAAAATCATTTTTGAAAAGAACTTGTTCTCGAGAATAGAATGGTTACCATTCGCACCCTTACTGACCACACGTACTAGAATAGTACTTTTGTGAGTTCATGCCGTTCCAATATCATTTTCACAAAATTCCATTGTAAATTGAGCTCAAAGCCCTTACCTATCTTCCATTATAGCAAATTATTTGAAAGTCCACGCCTAGGAAGATCCTCTATTTGTGAACTGAAGACATATGGTTCAGATAGGTTTGTCAAATTTGAGATATCAAGTGTGGTCAGCGATGGACATTTTCCAATACAAAGCTTTGTGACACTTGAGGGAATATGGGAAATGCATTCTAGAGCACGTCAATTGAAAAGCTGAAGAGTATCCAAGTTAGGAAGTGCACTTAACACAAGAGATAGGTTAATAATGCTATGGTAACTCAACTCAAGACTTCTAATTTGGATAACCTCCCAATCCACCGAGGCCTGGGATATTGGGCCAACTTAGAATGACAAGACATCAAAGGCACATTGACTATGAATAATAGTAGCTCCAGATTGATCAAGTTGGAAAGATCAGAATTGCCTATAGATTTATGAGATAAGATTGCTAGAGAAGTCAAGCTTTTGGAAGTTTTGGGACTTTATGGACAAGCACAACTTCAATGCTTTTAGACTCTCCAGACTTTTCATAGAGTCGGGGTAACTCGGTGAATCCAGGATAAGATGGATCTAACTTTGTTAGTGATCGTAATTCCTTAATGGAGGCTGGAAGTCTGCATCTTGAAGCAAAAAAAATCAAAGATAAGCTTTTGAGATTTGTTAGTGCTTCAATGGAGTCAGTTAGGTGAGTAATCTATGTCCCATCCAGTGGAAGTGTCAATAGGGAAGTTAGACAATTGAGTGAATCCCTTGCTTTTGCTAATGGCGAAATCTGAACTGGAGGATTTTTTTAGGTTCTTCATACCCCACCAATCAGCAATTTCTCGTATAGAAGTCCAATCAAGGAGAAGTTC
Organism: Corymbia maculata; assembly: GCA_014182735.1. Classification (NCBI taxonomy): domain Eukaryota; kingdom Viridiplantae; phylum Streptophyta; class Magnoliopsida; order Myrtales; family Myrtaceae; genus Corymbia; species Corymbia maculata. The sequence goes on from CM024684.1 coordinate 16,549,701, forward strand.
CGTGAGAGTTGGCAATCCACCCATCTCTTTTGGTAGATAGCGGAGATCTCAACAAAAAGTTCAAGTTCAAGAAAACCAAGTGATTTAATTGACTGATTGATGAGTCGATTTCGGCCAATCTTTTACATCTTTGGAGAATCAATCTCTTCAGCTTTAGGAGTCCATAGAAATCAGGAATCCTGGTCAAGTGCATACATCTGCAAAGGTCAAGAACTTTCAAATTATGTGCTCTTTGTAACATCAATAAGACAATTGTCACTATATCTGTTACATTAAGATAATGTGAACACGGATAACAAGATTTCTCTAAAGCAAAGGGTACCTTGATATGTGTCCACCAATGCCAATTGTGAGTAATTTCACTCATTGAAAAATCAAGAATGACTAAATTGCTCAATGAAAAATTGTTTTTGTATCCGCCAAAGAAAATTGTGTCAAGAGAACCATCTTAAATTTAAAAGGAGTTGGGCCTTGCTGGGTGAAAAGTTCATACATGACACGTGCAAGTTATGCCAACAAAACATAGCTTGTGAGAAAAAACGCTCAATTGCATTATAATGGCTATCCATAACGAAGGAACCTTAGATTTGGAAGCGCTGCAAATCCTTTGAGAGAGAAATGATACTCTGACCAATCCTCAAACTCCAGGCAAAGAACTTCGAGGTTTCCATTTCTCTAAATGAGCAAACGAGAAAATTATTGAAAAGAATGATGCGCTTCAAATCTGGGTCTTCTTTGATTTGAGGCAAGTTCATCTCTAGATATTGAGCGTGTCTTAGGATTCTTGAAGTTCGTTCTCATCATTCTTATTAATAAATTTGAGAGGACGAAGATAGGTTTCGAATTTCTAAATTTTATCATTTAAGAAATGTTTTTAAAATATGTAAAAATTTTAAAATTGTGTATGTTGAATAAATTGCGATTGTTTTCACTGAGGGGAGAGTGCTCTTGATTATTAAATTGTGAATTCTTGGGCACAAAAGAAATTCGATTTGGGTTTTACCTTTTCCCTCCGTAGCATCTCCCATGCGTTCTTGTGATTTCATAGCCTACTTTGCTTATCTAATTCGCCCCCACTTTCTTGAGAAACAATTTCTTTACCGAAATCTTTGAGTTGATGTGCATCAACAACTTATTATCTTCTCCAAGTTTAATCAACAACATCAATTGAAGAACTTCAAGACCATCTATTGGGCATAAACCACAGTCTCTCCACATGTATATTACTGTACTCTTATCATATCCATTGAAAAAACAAACTATATTAAGAAATATGTGTTTCTGATTGGGATCTAATGCTTTATAACTCATCAACTTACTTCCAATTTCCTTGATGTGACCTTTTTTCCACTTCACCAAGTAATCATCCCACATTTCTTCTTTTTGTCCACATATTGATAAAGTTGAACCCATAACCTATAGAATCAATGGAAACCCTTGGGCTATTTCCACAATTTCTCTAGATTGTTCTAAATTTTCAATTGAAGGGTGATCTCTTATGAAAACATGCTTCCTGAATAGCTGCAAAGATCTTTTGGGATCCAAACCATGATCTAAATAAGCCAATTTTACTCCAAATTTATGTAGAACAATTAAATTTCTGGTTGTTATGAGTATCCGACTTTTGGGACCAAAGCAACTTTGCCTCCCCAAAAGTGTAGTTAATTGTAAATTCTCATCAACATCATCAAGAAGAATAAGAACTTTCTTACTTGAAACTCTCTCTTCTATAGTCATTAACCCCTCGCCCATGCAATTGATGATACTTGGATGTGCCTATTTCGAGAGGTTTGAGATTAGTTGAGTCTGCAAAAACACAATTCCTTTTGAATTTGAAGTTTCCCTAACATCAGCAAGGAAACAATAGTTAGCAAAGTCTTGAGAAAGTTTGTTATAGACTACTTTAGCAAGAACTGTTTTTCCAATACCACCCAATCCATGGGTTCCCACAATCTTTACATCATTGGTGTCGGTACCTATCATCCCTAGAACTTTTCTTTACACTGTCGTTGACACCAACCAAGAAGTTACTAACCAACAAATACGCCTTCTTCAGCTCATGTAAAACCTTGGTGACCACCTCTTTAACTAGTTGTCCTTCGTGCCTAATGAAAAAATGACGAGAAGTCGAAGGAAAGTAGAAAGTTAGTTGAAATCAATGACATTAGGAATTGATAGTAGTCTGTGGAAGCCAAGAAATGCAACAAGAAGTGCAATGAGAACCGCAAATGGAACTTTGCATTGATCTGGAAGAATAAATTTATGAGAAATAATTGTGACAGTCTTTAATCTATTATGAGAATAAAAATATATTTTTTTACTATAAAAAATGAAACAACAAATAATTATAAATTATTGTGGGGTCCATTCATTCAAGAACTTATACTCAGAACAAATAGTTCTCCTGAAAACTGTTATGCTAGAAAAGCCCTAAATTTATGAATAGGTTGGGTAGACGTTCAGACATTGTGCAGCATTTGAATAGTTATGCAACCGTCAAAGTACAGTATGTGATCACTACATCTTGCTAATTAGAAGAAAAGAGGCTGATAATATTTACCGAATTTCTATTACAGTATGTCAAAGTACAGTATGTGATCACTATATCTTGCTAACAAGTTTATCCTTCTTAAAATAGCTTTGTCATTAGCATATAGCACACGTCTTTAAGTGTTATGAATAATAAACATGAGATCCATCGACTTTCAACGTACAACATAAGTTACTTTTTAGGAATATTAATATGCCAAATTCATTACAAAAATATGCCAAAAATTCATTTCATATTTTGTGTTATAAACATTAAAATGTCAAATTATGAATGTTGACACACTATCAAACAAAGGGAACAGGGTAGACACAACTTTTCCTAAGTTATAAAAAAAAAAAAAAAAAAAAAGAAACAAAATTTTCAACAGAAAAGCCTTTGTGCTTATGTTTCATGGTCTTGTGTAGAATGGCGTTCATCAAGGGTGAAAGATAATCAAATACCTGTTAGCCACATTTTCTAAGTTCCATCCCTTTAACCCTCCAACCTCCTTGAGAGCAGCTCTCCACTTGTGCATGGTCTCATCATCCACTCGCTTCTCGTTTGCACGGACAAGCAAGGCCTGACCATAACCTCCAATTTGGTGTCAAAGCTCGGATGCTTCGACGTGGTAGAAAATGGGCATGATTGTCTATCCATTCCTTTTCCTACACTCCATCATTTGAGCCAACTCCTTAAGACACCATTTACTGGAAGAATACCTTTTAGATAAGATGGGTATGGAGATCTTTGATTGCTCAATTGCTCTGAGCAGATTCGGGCTGATCTCTTCACTGATGCAGAGATCTTCATAATCTCTGTACGTACAGACTTCTGCATCTGTGAGACAGGTATAGAGATGATCGGTGAAACTTGTGCGCGTGTCCGATCCTTTGAAGCTATTATGTACCATTCCATCTCTATTAGTCCCAGAGAAAATGAAGCACCATAGTTGCACCAGTTCAGCAAAAGCAGATTACCGAGCTCTATGAAGCAGAGAGTTATGGGATCAGTAGAGACATTACCGCAAATTAAAACGGGTAGTAGCGGTTATGCCTTTATCTTGTCGATCTCAATTCGAAGTTTTTTAGGTCTAGAAAGGCATAGCACAAAGCAAACGCTCTCCACTTTTATATTGATGCTTTAGGTCCTATCGCTTTCTCTTTTGCAAGCACAAAGGACGCCTAATTTTTTTTTTCTTTTTTTTATGCAACGGTGGATCTTGGATGCGGGACCGGTCTCGTGAAAGGGAGAGCAGAATTTTCCCATCAAAGATAAGTAGAAGAAGACGACTAACAAAACAACGATGACCGGTAGCTCGCATGTCACATGACCTTCGAGAGCTATGTTTTGTAATTTGTCCAGTCAAGCAATGAACTCTCTAAAACATACTTATTCTGTTCTATTAATCCTTTGTAATTGTGAATATCCTTTCGTTATTGAACTGTTTCGTAAACTCATCATAATCTTAAATTCGAAAACGAAAAGACTGAGCATGACACGCGATGCAATTTCCAGCTAGCTTTACCCACTTTTATGACTCATCTCATTCAATGTCCATAGTGGTTCACTTTCCCGGACTAAGGATATGATTCATTGGCAAGAAGAGCAAGGTCCCCATTATTGTAATAGCAAAATTGTTGTAACAGTGGATGATGATGCCGACAGCATGAAGGCCGAGGGAAAGGAACGGGAAGAAGATGAATGGGTGCGTCGCAATTATACTTTAAACGAAAAATATAATAAAAAATCTCAAAAATAAATTTATCTTGAATTTTTTATGATACTAAAATCTCCAAATTATACTACTTGGAACAAATTTATCATAAACTTTTTCTTTGTGATGTTAAAAATCCAAAACTATGGTACTTGGAATAAATTTACATTGAATTTTTTTTTGTAACACAAAAAATCTTGAACTTATACTCATGAGGCACATTTACTTCCAAATCTTGTGGCCAAATGACATATTTAACCCCAATCCGAAAAACCTTGAGTTGGATGAGGACTTAGGTGAGGGCACCCCTTGCCCGATAACAATGCTAACGAGGGCAGCCCTTGCCAGCTTCCCTCCGCCATGGCCGGCAGAGGAAAAGAAGAAGAAAAAAAAAGAAAAAAGAAAAAGAAAAAGGAAAAAGACAAAAATACCCTTTGGCCAAAGAGTTTGGAGGTAAATATGTCATACGAGTACAAGTTCAAGGTTTTTTATATTACAAAAAAAAAGTTCTAGATAAATTTGTCTCATTTGGTATAATATGGGGTTTTTAACATCACAATAAAAAAAAAATTATGATAAATTTATCTCAAATGGCATAATTTGAATTTTTTTGATGGTTTTTTTTCCTATTTTAAACGCACAATGCAGCAAAAGGATTCTGGAAAGAGGAGACCTATGGAGTTGAATTTTGCCTTAGGCTAAAAGTTTTGACATTGTTTAATTGAACTTCAGCTCTAGCTATCCTGTATCTTATTGTGATACCACCGTTTCTCTTGCTTGTAAATTGGGCTAAATATGATCTATGCTAGAAATGGTTTCTGCCGGACAGGCATAATGGTATCGGAATGTGTGACTATATTCACACTATCCTGTATATCTGCTCATAATATCTAAATCATTTTGGACGTACTTGCTATGATAAAAAAAAAAAAGATAAAAAGAAAACTTGTAAACTTTTGTCGGACACTTCATTTCCATACGCATAAAAACCCCGTCTATTGCTTGGAAAAATTGTTGAAAAAGCCCTAAACCTATTATATTTGTACACATTTAATTTTAAACCTTTTAATTATGGCAATTGAGTTCTACACCTTTTGATTTGATGCCAATTTAGTCATAAACCTTTTAAATTAGTGTCGATTTAGTTATAAACCTTTTAATGGTGCTGATTTAATCATAAACCTTTTGAATTAATACCTTTTGACTTAGTGCCAATTAAGTGCTTAGGTAAAATTAGATGGAATGACTGAATTGGTATAAAATCAAAAGTTTTAAGACTAAATTGGAACTGGTTCAAAAAGTGTAGGATTCAATTGACATCATTAAAATGTTTATGACTGAATTGGCACCAAGTCAAAATGTTTATGACTCAATTGGTACTATTAAAAGGTTTATAATTGCATTAGCACAAATACAATAGGTTTAGGAATTTTCTAACACTTTTCCCTTGATCACTCATACATGTGGAGTAGTGTTTACAGAGCTAATGAGTCCATTCATGTAGGACATAACATTTTTCAGATTTAGTGGAAACTGCTGAGAATGGACAGTAAAATGGGACTATCTCTTGCATCCTGAGCATTCTTGAAAATTATTTAGATTTCTTTGTCTTTATGATTATTTTAGAAGAAGATTTGTTGATTTTATTTATTGTCGATGTTAAAACTATAGATGCATTTTCTTTGGTTTCTTTTATTTTGTAGACTAGAAAAAGAAACCATCTAAAATCTTTTATTATATCTGAATTTCATGACCAGGATAAGTAGGTAAGTTAGCTTGCACGTTAAAACTTGCATTTTCCAGTTTTCCATTTAATTCATTGATCCTCTTCTCTGCTTTGATTATATATCTTTTTGAAGCTTGTCCACCTGCATAAGCAAGCATTCGGGCATTATCCCAAAAAAGCATCTGAGCTTCTAGCATTTCCATGCTTTTGGTCCGTTTCCGACCTGTTTCACTGGCTAGAGCACGAGCCTTCCCTGTCTTAGCTGCAGCATATCTAGTTTTCCCCTTTGTCTATGAAGCAGAAAACCGTCGTCGTCAGAGCAAAATCTAAGATTGAGAGAAGGGCAACATGGAATCAACAGGAGAACCCCTGCGAAGTACCTGCAGTGATGATACATCTCACTCTGTAATGATGCGACTTTATCCAATTTCTCCTGCATGAGTTTTTCCTTTTCGCCTAGATCTTGTCCTCGAATTGCAGCTCTCTAGTTTTCTCATCAACATGGAATTCTTAACATCGGTAATAAATATTATATGAGGTGTATAGTGAGCAAACTACACTGTTCTCAATGGGAGACAATATCATGTCCCAAAGCAGATTCAACAAAGCTAAAGTTTTTCACATCGTAAGGGTCTTCAAGCATCTATACTGATCATTAATTTAGAAAAGTTGCTGGTCAGTCATTACAGAAGGGTGATTATGAAGCACTTCGATACAAATCAAGTCCGCCTAAACCCCGTTAATGCATAGTGCATTGTTCAGAGGCCAATCTGTTTCCTTTCACTCTAATTTCAACAAGCTAACAGCGACAACATAGACACAACTAAAACATCTGGTGGCCCAAAACACTGACCTTACTTAGACCAGTTTCGTGCACCGAGCTGCATTACATGAATCCAAATGAATGAACAACCGACGTTTGACAAACATAATGATGCTTATCTGCACTATAAGAATAGAAAATCCCGATCTAGCGTCAGAAAAAACAAGAACAGAAATACATAGAGCCCTTACTAAAACTATGCTAGCAGCTATTGTCAAAAGACGTTGGAGGCTTATTTTGGGCTTGAAAAGTGATTAATCAAGTGACAAAGTCGGGCTGTTGGTTTTGTGGGTTATTTGTTGTTTCAAATAATGTTCTGCTCCACCACCCGCTTCAAATTCGAAACTGTTCTGCTCTAGCTAAATCTCGGGGTTCGTCACCAAAAATAAAAATAAAAATAAATAATGTTCTGCTCCTAAATCTCGCGTCAGAGGCAGGTGACTTGGGCAAGGGCACATTACTGCCTATCCCAACGCATTTCTCAATTTGAATTCTCACATTCAAAATAAACTTTTTCTGGACGACGATAGGATCACAAGTTTTAAAGAGCATGAAACCAACTCAAGTACTCGAGATCAAACATATGATAATAATTTTTAAATATGGTGTTCACCCTAGTATATACAAAAATATCGACAAAAGTACAGCCAAAGTGCCAAAACTTGGTATGAGAGGATACTTAAGTGTCAACAGTTACGAAGTGTACGCTTAAGTGCCAAGATTGAAGAAAAATGATTAGGTGCCAACGGCGAGAAAATCTGGTCAAAATGCTGACGTGGTACTTTTCTGGTAAGTTGGAGTCGAAACGACATTGTTTTGGGTGCCGACATGACCAAATAAGCCCAAAATGATGTCATTTTGAGCGCTGATGTGACTAAATTAGCTCAAAATGATGCTTTTTTGGCCAAAATTTGATTTTTAATATAAATATTAATTAAATAATATTAAAAGAGAAATTTATATAAAAAAAGAGGCAGTGGCGTCCCTCGCCTGTGGCCATTGCTCCATCGCCAGTGGGGTGGCGACGACGAATGATGAGGGCCATCCGTAGTAACCCTTTCTTAGATTTGTGCGATGATTGGCTGCCCTTGCCCCGGCTTGGGCGAGGGTTGCCACCCTCTCCCCTGGTGTCGGCGGCCCTCACCTAGCGCCATTGAGTTTCGCCGCCCTCTCCTAACGTCTAGCGAGGGCTGTCTAGCCATCGCCGACCCGCACCCAAGTGTCGGTGACCCACGCCATTTGTTGTCGCCGTCCATAGGCGATGGGTTGGCGGCCATAGGCGGGGACACTATTGCCTATTTTTTTTATTTAATAAATTTTTCTTTTAATATTATTTAATTACTATTTATATTAAAAATCAAACTTTGACCAAAACGACGTCGTTTTGGGTTGATCTAGCGACATTGACGCTTAAAATGACGTCATTTTAGGCTTATTTGGTTATGTCAGTATCCAAAATGATATTGTTTTGACCTCAACTCACCGGAAAAATGTCACGTCAGCATTTTGGTTGGATTTTATCGCCGTTGGCACTTAACCGATCATTTTTGTTCCAATCTTGGCACTTAAGTGTACATTTCGTAACTTTTGGCACTTAAGTGTTCTCTTGTGCGAAATTTTGGCACTCCAAGGGTCTGGACGTCCAAATATCTCCTTGATTTCCCTATCCTTCATTATTATTTTGAGATATATGGTAACGAGCTCTCAATCACTCACCAATAATATCAAAGTGGCTAGAGAAATGCACGTCACCTATCTACCGATTCAAATTATGATAAATATCCATGGTTCTTGGCTCCACTTATCCACTAGTTGGCATCAATTATCTCCAAAAGACGATAGCTACCCATTATATCCGGCAAGTACAGTTTGCTGCCAACCTATTACTTCACGATGTCCTTATGTAAACTATAGATTTCAATTTCAATCTACTACGAGAGAAAGGTTTCATGATTATACATTGCTTAAATACATTGTTCACATTCACATACATATTTTTTGGCTCTAATGATCGCAAGATTTAAAGACCACGAAAGCAACCACAGGCACGCAAAGCGTGTCATTTTTCGAGGCATAATACCAAAGCTGCCAATGACAAAATAATTGAAAAAAAGGGCCATTATATTCCATCGATTGCCAAGCTTTTTTTTAGAGGTAATTCTCACTCTACTCTTTTTCCTAATATATCCATTCAATCTTGCACCCGCGTAGAGCGAGTGCTCATCGAAAGCTTGACGAACAAGCTAAAGAAGCCCTAACTATTTGATTAGTAAAGGGCTTTTCCCTTATTAGGCTAAGTTTAAATTGTGGGCTGGGCGTTTCTGCTATTTGAATGTGAGCTGGGCCTTTGGGTCGTCTTGGACTGAGTCCGAGTGGGGGCTTTCTTTTTTTTTGCTTATGGGTTGGAGAGCATAACCGGACTGGGCCCATTCGCGGAGCCCAGTATCCGGTCGAGGACCTACGCTGGCGGGCCCGTAGAAGTCCGATCCTGGTCCGCCCCTTTTTTATAATATAATAGTATATTATTATTTTAAAATTCCAAACAATCGGAAAAAGGGCAAAATTTTTTTTTTTTTTTGATTAATTTTCTCCACAAATGCATGTAAAATCCTTGAAAAAAAAATGAACATAAAATTACCGAATGGGAATTAGTTAATTATTTTCAGTGCATTCTTAGAATAACAACCAACTAGAAAATCCATTCAATGGTTGATCCATTTTTATAAAATGGGATGCTTAAAGTAGTTCAATTTTCATTCATTTTCAAATTATGTGCCATGCTATGATATAGTGTTTTCTTTTTAATAACTTTGCCATGCAAATTTTACAGAAAAACGTAAAAGTGGTACAAGTCATTTGCGTCAATGATTCACAAAATCAAACTGTATGGAGTCAACCAGCAAATCCTCACGATCCCAAACATAACTTAAGGGCCATTATTAGAAAATGTTGATTTATAATAGCAGCTAGACGCTCTTGGGCTCTGACCAAAAAACAAGCTATTCTCTTGAATTGAAATGTCCATTTACATAAAATGTGTGAAATGCCCTATGAGGTTCGGTCTTAGGTTGCTGGGGCAACAAACATCCGAACAATTCCAAAGGAAAATTACAAGTTAGTAAAAATACCAAATAACTTTCCGGAGAATCAGAAAATAATTTTCATCATGAAATAATCTACAATTGAATTTTCTAAATTCTATTTTGAATTTATTTACCAAACTAACATTGAAATCTTCAAAACTCACTTTCCAGATATTTTTATGATATGTAATGGAATGATAATGATTCTAATTAATGGACACGTATTTACACATGTAAAACATAATTTTCTAGGATTAAATTTAATTTCTGGAATTCCCACATACAAATACCGTCATTTAAAGTTACTTCAATATACCATTCTATGTGGTCAACTTACATCACTCTCGTGACTTTAATGGCAAGGAATTTTGAGCATTTTTAGGAGATTGTGAATTTTGTTGTTATTTTATTCATGCGTGGACTGTTTTTGTGCTTTTCGTCTATTATATATGTAAATTAATTGTTCCAAATAAATATTGGTGACCGCAAAAGTAATTATTCTATAGAGATTTAATTTTCGACACGTAAAAATTGTGTTAAACATGAACACTTTAATAAATTATGATGTCCCGTAATAATCCTACATTATTGCTCCTCAAATTGTTCGCACTAGATGTAAATGAGGCATGATTAAATCATAGATGTCGCTTAGTTTTTGGTTTTACATTATAATTTGTGATGACAATTTGCGGGGAAGATATGAGGTGAACTCCTTCCCTAAGAAACGTGAGGCAACTTGCCTCCCGATTTTTAGGGACACGTGGCGCATGGTACAGCCCCGTAGTACAAAAGTGGGAACAAGAAAAGGGCGTGGCAGGGGAAACGGCACGTAGCACACGGCCAGTGGGTGGTGGTCCCCCTCCCCTTCGAGGTGCTCGGTAAAAGGAAGAAAATTTTAAATCTTTTTATCTCTTTTTTAAAATATTACAATCATTCAACATCTCTCATGATTATGAAGAGCACGAGTGATAATTATTTTATCTTAAAAATAATTTCAGATCATTTCTATTTTCTAAACTAGTTTTTAAGCAAAAATATGCATTTAATAAAGACAAGGCTTGTAACGTGAATGAGTAGGGAATGCATCCTCCATAAATCACTAAACAAAAATTCATTTGATAGGCTTTCTCAAATATTTCCCTCCCATGCTCTTTACCATTCATTATGCTCCATTCTTTCATGAGATAAAATATCTTTAATTAATTGAATTGAAAGCATTTGTACATCGATGAAAAACCGTCGATAAGCAACAAGTGATAAGGGTGAGTGATGGGAAATTTTTTTTCCCATTTCTGTTCCTTAATAAAAAAATAGAAAAAAATTTCTACTTTCCTTCTTATTCTAAATCTATTTCCAAGCTAAAACTTAGTCCAGAAATAGAATCATTAGCTTTTAGCTTTTTTCCAATGTATCAAAGAAGTAGGGGAGATCATTGCACGACTCAAACCGGGAGTTGGGACCAAATCTTCACCGAAGTCCGTCCACTACAAAGTTTATATTTGTAAATCTTTTGAGTGGCATAGACTTTGACTCATGTCCGAACGCGTGACATGGTGAAAATTCATAATTCACTAGGCATTAAGCCCACGAAGACTGAAAGGAGTAACTCAAGCACTAGTCGGCCCAAAAGAAAATAGGAAACAATAGCAGTCAAAAAGATTTGAGGATATTATAGCACAAAGACTCATCCCCATTGGATTCACTATTGTCAAAACTTTAATTATTGAGTTCAATTGGATTTGACTATCCAAAACAACCGTTTACTGAACTCAATAAGTAAATTTAATCGAAGCTCGAGCTCATATACTGAAAATACTATAGAATCAAGAAATTATATTATTTATCTATTCCTCATGTCGACAAATGTGAAGTAGAGAAATGATATTGTGTATTTGTTTGTAATGTCATTAAATAGATGCTTAATCTCGGGCTCTGCTCGATGAAGTTTTTATTTTTAATACTCCAACTCGATGAGGATATATTTTTGAGACAATTAAAAATCTCTCTAGTTACTTAGCTCGTTTTCAATCTTATCAGTTTGACCAAAAAAAAAAAACTCTTATCAATGACCTCTTCGTTATGTACTTTTAGAAGATTATTATAAGATGAGCATGGATGGATGCATGCATTTGATTTTAATTACTTTATGCTATAATATTGTCAAGCCCACAATTGAGAATTGTAATGACATAAAAATGTAATATTATATACATTTCTAATGACAATTACATGAGCCTATTTATAGGCTTTACAAGATGACCATCTAAAGTAGCAAAATATCAATAACATTCAATTAGGATCGATCAAGGGAAATTTCCTATATATATATATATGTATGTATAGATTTCTCTAACATCCCCTCAAATTCAAGGTGATCAGAAAGAGGTTAACTTAAGTTTGGAGACAAGATCTAGAAGATGCCCAAGATGCCCAAGATGATGTGTCTTGGTGAAGACAATAGTAGCTTGTTCTGTGAATGAAGTAGGGACAAGTCAAACAATGTCATGAAGAACATGAGATCGAATGAAATGATAATATATTTCAATGTGTTTTTTGTTTATTTATGAAAAACATCATTATGTGTTATTTGGATAACACTTCAATTGCTGCAATGACCAACAGCTTTGTTATGTTGATGCACTCACATGTCTTCTAGTAGTCATTGCAATCATAGTAACTCTGATGTCTTATCTGCAATAGCTCAATATTCTACTTACTAGAGCTAGTGACAGTAGCTTGTTTCATGCTATGCCAAGATATAAATGAGGTGCCCAAAAAGAAACAATAGCCTATAACAATGATATTGAGGGTTCACCGGCCTAGTTAGTATGAGAATAAATCGTCAACTCTAAGGTAAACTGAGAAGAAAAGTGAAGGCCATGAAATAATGTACCCTTAATGCGGCAAAGAATTTGAGAAAAATGAGTTGTGCGAGATGCAGTCATGTATTGACTTGTAATATGGACAGTATAGGCAATATCGGGCAAGTAATAGTAAGATATATAAGATTGCCGACTAGTTGTCAATAAAGTGTAGGTTTCAAAAGAAACCTTATTCCATGATATTTACATGAGATTCCTCTTTCTTATTCTTAAGCAAGCCCCCAAGAGGGCTTAGTTGATCCATGATTTATGTTTTATCTTTCGTTTCTTTTTTGTTTGTTTCGAGAAATATATCGATCAATTCCGATTCTTTCTTTTTCTATTGATTCTTTTCCAATTGAGATATATGGATACTCCAATCACTTCCCACTACTAGAAGAAAACAAGGGGTAAAAAGTAACTTTTTAACTTATACAATTCTAACCTTGCTTCAGGGAATTCACGGCAAAGAGAGTAGGGGGGGTATGGGGCAGGCACGGGTGGAACGAACATCTTAAAGCATTGATGCAAGTATCCCCTGCACGACTTGCATCAAGATCATTCAAAGCAGTTGTTCAAGCTTGAGATAGACTGTAGCTTGAGCCGGCAGCAAGCAATTCCTTGTCGAGTCAATAAAATCATGAAAAACATTTCAATTTATTTCTCTTTTACATATAATAATGGATTTGCCTGGACCAATACATGAGCCCCATATTTTGACACCAAATTTATTAATATTGTCTATAAAGATTGCTCACCCGATGACACGTTACTTCAAAATTAATTATTAGTACCTTTGGAAAAGTGTCACAGGGTGTAATTATTTTCAAGATTTCATTTCACATTGTTTTTGGAGCTAGGAGATGAATTTGCAAGTTTGAATCGGGATGCGGAGAGAAGGGTACTTTCTGTCGCATGATCAATAGCAATTTAAACGCTTGCAAGCTAAAGATGTTTATTTTTTGGTTGGTGCATGATTTTGTGGGTTCTTGTACTTCTTGAGCAGCCAGGGTAGGTAGGAATGAGCGAAATAAACAGCAAAGTCCGGTTGCGCTGTTCAAATAGTGTCGGGCTCGACAGTGCAATCTTGGATGAACTTAGATCAATTGTCTTTTCGTGTATATTTTCCAGAATATAATATCTGAAGAATAGTTTTGTTGTTGAGCTCTGACGAGAATGCTACTCTTTATATTCCTTTCATGTGATCTTTTAATAGGAATGATGACACTAATAGTTTTTGAACTTTTGTCCATCATGCAATAATTGAAAATGCAATTAGATTCTAGAACTTTTATCCAACAGGTCCCCAACAAAATGTGGAATGTTATCCTTGCATTAAGAAACATTCATGAAATTTACTATCATGAATAGCAATCTAACGGAATTAGCTATGAATGGAGAAAATCTCACATGTGAATTTCTGATATAATTGAAATTGCAAAAGATACGGGCGTTCTTTTTCTGTGCGTACTATATACTTAAGAATTAAGATAGATAATTTTTTTGTTCCCTTGGCTATCTTCAATAGTGATGTTAGGTATACTCATCAACTTACAGAAATTCCTGTGAAGACAAGAAGCACACCGGAAATAAATCCTAATAATTAGTATGGAGAAGACCCACTCTGTGCCTTTCAGTCAATTCATGTTTCCCTGAAACGCGTCATCCCCTTATGCATCATGCATTGCGGTGTTAAAAAAGAAAAAAAAAAGAGGGACTTCCCAAAGTGTTGCACGATGCAGATAGGAGAAAAAGGAAACACAGAAATCTGCCAACTAGAGTTGAGGCATCCATCGACCAGACATTGTCTATAAATATCTCAAGTCTCAACAACATTAATCACAACCGAATCATGGGTTCTTCCTCAATCTTTGACAAGTCCCCGTACAATCATCACCTGCCTTCTTCAGGAGCCTTCTTCTGCTTCTTCTTCTTCATGTTCGTTGTCAGCCTTGGTTCTTCAACTCCTTCAACTCTCGTTGCTGCTGCCAACAATGAGAAACAAACAGAGGCTCTCCATAAATGGAAATCTAGCCTCGATGACCATAGCCAATCCCTCTTGTCTACGTGGCGCGGTAACGAGTCTTGCAACTTTGTTGGAGTCACTTGCGATGACTACGGATCCATTACCCATCTTAACCTTTCCCATATGGGTTTGAGAGGAACTTTAGATGGCCTCGACTTCTCACACTTAACCACTTTGCTCAGTCTTGATGTCAGCAAAAACTTGATCTACGGTGTGATTCCCTCGAGTATCGGTAACCTTTCCAAACTCAACTATCTTGATTTATGCCCTAATGAACTCTATGGGAACATTCCTCCAAGTATAGGCAAACTAATAAATCTTCGCATGTTGTACCTATGTGCAAATAATCTCAGTGGTTCAATCCCTCTTTCAATCGGAAACTTGACTCATTTAAAAACTCTTGTCCTTTCCCATAATGAAATTTCCGGCCCGATCCCTCGGAGAAATAGGAAATTTGACATCTTTGCGTGAATTAGAATTGACAAATCTTAATTCGATCGGTCCAATACCTACTTCTCTTGGAAATTTAGTCAACTTAATGAGATTTTGCATTTCAAAAAGTTTCCTTTTTGGTCCCATTCCACGAGAGATAGGTGAATTGAAGAATTTGAAGGTTCTTTTTTTATGGGAAAATAGACTCTCAGGATCCATACCATCAGAAATAGGAAAGCTCATTTCTCTTACCGGATTAGATCTATCTTCAAATAATTTGGTTGGCCCAATTCCTTCATCTATCCAAAATTTGAGCAATCTTGATCTCTTAAGCATTCACACAAATCGTCTTTCAGGCTCGATTCCTAAAGAGATAGGGAAATTGGTGTTTCTTAGACACTTAGATTTGTTTAACAATAGTTTGAGTGGTTCAATCCCTTCATCAATTGGAAGCCTGACCAATTTAAGTGTATTTGACGTATCTAACAATGAACTTGAAGGGCACTTGCCGGATGAAATATGCCGGGGGAAATTATTGCAATATTTCATCGTCCTAAACAATCATTTCACAGGGCTGATTCCGAAAAGCTTGAGGAACTGTAGTACATTAATAAGAGTGAGGGTTGAAGGAAACCTACTCACTGGAAATATAACGGAAGCTTTTGGAATATATCCACATTTAGAATATATAGACTTGAGCAACAATTATTTGTATGGTGAACTTTCATGGAAATGGGAGCATTGTCATAATTTGACGAGCTTAAGAATATCAAACAACAACATTTCTGGTGAGATACCCTCAATGTTTGGAAGGATGACTCAGTTAGGGGAATGGACTTGTCTTCAAATAATTTGAGGGGAGTGATTCCAAGGGAATTGGCAGGCTTGTGGTCTTTGCTATATCTCAATCTCAATAATAATTGGATCACAGGTGATGTTCCCGATGAATTAGGACTTTTATCCAAGCTAGCGCATCTCGACCTAGCGTCAAATAATTTGAGCGGATCAATCCCAGTGCAACTCATTCAATGCATGGACTTGTTGAGACTGAACTTAAGCAAAAATAAACTCAAGGGAAGCATTCCCCCAGAGATAGGCAATGCGCGGTTCCTGAATGTTCTTGATTTGAGTCATAATCTATTGACAGGAGGAATACCACAAGAACTAGGAAACCTGAGAGTTCTCGAAACCATGAATATCTCCCACAATAGTCTGTCTGGTTTCATCCCACACACTTTTGGTGATATGTTTGCCTTGACTTCCATTGATGTATCCTACAATGACCTAGAAGGTCCTCTCCCAAATGTCAAGGCTTTCAATGAGGCTCCATTTGAGGCTATTCAGAATAATACAGGGCTGTGTGGGAATGTTGTTGGTTTACAACAGTGCAACTATCCTATGAACAAGGAAGGTAATGGTGGCCAACCAAATACTACTATCCTCGTTCTTTCGTTCACGGGTTTTCTGCTTCTTGCTTCGATCTTGATTATTCTTGTGATCTTTGTACGTTGTCAAAGAAAGAATATCAAGAGAGAGAACTTTGGTCGATCGAATGATTTAGACTATTTGCGCATTTTGAGTTATGATGGTAAAGCTTTCTACAAGCGAATCCTGGAGGCTACAGAAGGATTTGACTCCAAGTTCTATGTGGGAGAAGGAGCATACGGTATTGTATATAAAGCGGAACTCCTAACAGGTCAAATTGTTGCTGTCAAGAAAATTTCTTCATCCTTTGAAGAGGAGTTCCTCGACTTGGTATCTTTCGAGAAGGAGATTTATGCCTTATCAAATATCCGCCATCGCCACATTGTCAAATTTTATGGTTTTTGCTTTCATGAGCAACATTCTTTCTTGGTGTATGAGTACATTCATAGAGGAAGCTTGAGAACACTTTTGAGCAATGATGAGAAAGCGTCGGAGTTTGCCTGGGACAAAAGGGTAAACATAGTTCGAGGAGTTGCTGATGCATTATCCTACATGCACCACGATTGTTTTCCTCAGTGGATTCATCGAGACTTGACCAGCAATAATGTTCTGTTGGATGTTGATTATGAGGCTCGGGTTTCTGATTTTGGCACAGCACGACTTTTGAGGCCAGATTCATCAAATTGGACTGCAGTAGCCGGCACTATCGGCTATATTGCCCCAGGTATTTATGACCTTTAGAATTTCTTTCCTTTCCAATGACATTAAAAATCCAGAAAGGCATTGTAATTGATCTGGCTAGATCAAGGATACTAAATTTATATAATCAAAATGAATTACCTAAACCTATCACATGAAGAGGAATTAATGCCGTTGACTTAAGTGTAGGCGATGTGGTTATGATCAAATTTTGAAATCTTTACTTGCAGAGCTGGCTTATTCTCCAGTACCAACTGAAAAATGCGATGTGTACAGTTTTGGAGTCGTTGCATTAGAGACAATCATGGGAAAGCATCCCGGAGATCTTGTCTCCTGGGAATGTTCATCATCCACCAAAACAGACTCGCGAGTACTGTTGAAGGATGTGCTAGATCAGCGTATCTTGCCTTCTAGAATTCGACTTCAAGATGCAGAAGACGTGGTCTCTATCGCACAGCTAGCACTGAAGTGTTTGCAAGCTAATCCACGGCTTCGACCGACCATGAGACAAGTTTCCCAGGACCTCCGCGTTCGAGTACCCCTGGAAATGCCATTCTGTGCAGTCACGTTGAAGCAACTCCGTGATCTCAAAGGCAGGAAATTTCGAGCATCCGAAGGAGACTGTAAGTTTTAAAGTTAGCTTTTCCTGTGGACTGTGTCTATCTGGTATGCAAGTCACTAGCTAGAAATAATTACTCTTGCTAAGAACAGTTGCTCCTCTTTTGCGGGCTTAGACAGTTTTAAATATCTTATTTGTTTTGTGCAAAATGAATGAATTGGAAAATATTTTCTAAAAATGATTGCCTATATCGCTTAACATAATTAGTCAATGAAACATATTTATAATATCGACAATTATTTGTGTTTAATTATTTTCGTAAACAATGAAAATAATTTACGTTGATTTATTTTTGCGAGCATTACAAGCTATCGATTTAAAGAAAATATTTTTCAACCTCAAAATAAAAGCACCCTTAGCTGTTACCAATCCCACCATCTAAATTATTTCACTATTGCTTACCCATGAATATTATACGAAACTGCCGCGTCGGCAGTTCTACTTTGGATTTGTGGCACCAACAATAGTTGTGGGAAGGCTTCTGTGGAGGTCTTATTCACTTTTTTCTCCAGCTTGTTCCAATGGGGATCGGTAAAGAATTTGCAAAATGTATCAGATGGACATCATTCAATTTTGTTTTCTGTTTTGAACGGTATAATGACCCTGCTAGTCTCTAAATTTTGTTTCTGGTACTGAACTTTTAGTTGATTTAGTTAAGTCCCTCAACTTTTGTACAGTTTGCAATGTAAATCTTGAACCTTCAATTGATCATATCAAATGCCTTAACAATTTTAATAAATTAACATGAGACACTGATTCAATAAACTTAATGAAGAATGGCAAGGATGACAGTGACTCCGACACTAATTGAACCATTCAATTGAATTGTGAATATGGAGAGTAAGAAACCTTGTGGAAAGGTTTTAATAAACTTAAAGCAAGATTATGCGATAGTTTTAAAGTTGGAACTTCATGAAAATTTTGAGTATGTATACTTGATAGTACCCTCAAAATCTAATTAAAATAACGTATGGATTGAACCACTTACAATTTGAAGAGGCCAATCTCATGTCATGTTGAAATTAGGGAGTTGCATAGAACTAAAATTCATGGTGACCTTTTTGAATAGGCTAATAAGCCCAAACGTTAATAAATGACATGACAGCTTAATTAAACCACTAACATCATGGACGCCCTTGGGTATTATATCTATTCAATTATTCAATTCCAGCGGACGAAATCGAGACCATAATGACTACTATAATGAGGCCCACCATTTACCGACATTAAGTGGCATAATTTCCCGTTAGCTTTACCCACTTTTTTGACTTATCTCATTCATCTCAGGAAAGAAGTGTCGGGGCGCTTCCCCACTGTCCAGACAGGCTGAAAGCCTTTCTACTAGCACCGCCAAAAAGCAGTCAAGAGCCACTCGCCAAGTCTACCCTGGCGGCCTAGACGCTTTTTCTTTAATATCACTGTTCACAGCGGCTCGCTTTCACGAACAAAGGATGTGATTCGTTTGCCAAAAGAACGAGTTCCCTCATGCATAATGACAAACTTGTTATAACAGTGGATGATGCGGATACTGGAATATATGTCGGTATATTCCAGTACCTTCTCTGCTGAAAATCACATTTGTCTGACCGCATGATGATGTCGGTATGTATATTGTGTTGTGATTAGACGATGGGTGATTGTACTCATATTATCATGTAATTTGTTGATAAATATCAAAACTATTTTGGATATCTGTTGTGTTAAAATACTCTCGGACTTCTGCTGAATTATTTCCATAAGCAAAAAAGCTACACGTCCGATCGCTCGTTGATGTAAAGAAGTACTTACTGAGCTAATGAGCCCATTCATTTGTGTCAATGTATTTCAGATTTAGTGGAAATCACTGGGGATGTTTAGCAAACTGAGATTACGAGGTGATTTCTGGAACATACTTGAAAATTCTCTAGATTTTTTGATCATTATCATTTTTTAAGGAGAAAATTCGTTGATTTTATTAATGATGGATGTATTAAAATTTTGGATGCATTTTCGGTGGTATGTTTTACTTTGGAGACCAAAAATTATCTTGGAGATCTTCAATAATTAATGTTTGAGTTTCACTTTAATGATATGACCAGTATACATACTTCAGTTACCTTACATGTTTTTGACAGTATAACTATAGACATAAAGCATCAATACAAGGTCCGATTCGATTTGAGGGCACGATAATTTAGTTGTTTAGTCATAAACCTACCATAGTACCCAATCACAAACAGTGGCCTAAGCAGACCAAAATCCACTTTCCTTCTTATTTGAAACACATTCATACCGAAACAAATACTTTCTCCCTACATAGGGTTCCTATCTAAGCATCACGGTTTCGTAATGCATTACAGGGAAACAGATACTTACTCAAGCATGTCTGGTACAGCTTCCCCACATCAATTACAGTAGTGAAAAGTGGTGCAACAGTTTCATTTGCTTCCATAATTTCGATCGCTGTCGAATCCTTCTGACATCAATGATAATCCAGTTGCTACAATCTACGTTGGGTGATCGTCATCAGCAACTCTTTTCTCCTTCAACCCTTAGTCTATACTTATTTTGATATCTGGCACATGAATTCAGAGCCCCAATGTGGTTCAATCTACTTCGCTGATCCGAGCATGAGAAAATGTTCCAGCAATTATGCCTCCCGGTCGCATGATTTTAACTAAAAATAGCAGAATTTGTTATGGCGCAACTTAGAGCCACTAGCTCAACTTCCTCGTCCTCGTCATTCTCAAGAAACTTATCAGAAAAAAACGAAAAGTGTAAACAGGAGAGGATCTAGCTTATGTCAAATAAAATGCCAAGTAACATCTCTAGAAGCAAATGTATAAGTTACACCCCCTACGTGGAACACACTGGGCAAAAAGTGCAAATATAGCATTTGAAATTCTGATTTGCCCTAAAAAACTACACCCTTTCCTGTGGAAATTATTCTAAGCTTTCATTTTCACGTAAGCAATAAGCAGAATGGTTCAAAACAGAAAGATCATTAATGAGAATATGACTTCACAACTGGAGAGAGCCACACAACATGCAGAAATCCACATCTGTAAAACAGACGGAGTGAATTTGCCCTAAAAGAAAGCTGCATAAACAATTCATGTCGTCCAACTATTGATAAAATGCTTGAGGTTCCAAATCTTGATTATGGCATCTATGACCATGTGAATATCCACCAAACTAATGCATTTCTAGGCACATTTCACTAAATAAACCCCTTGTGCTAAATTTGGAAATTGCACAGTTTGTTTGTTATACCTGAAGGGGGAAAAGCTCAAATTCTGGGAAGTCTAAACTTTGATCGATGGAGTTTGATGGTGAATAACTCTGATTGATGACACTCACAACTCACACAAAGAAGAGAAAGAGAGATAGTGTAACATCCATGATTCCGACCCCATGAGGATTGGCTATGGAATCAGTGTGCCAATGGTGAGGATTGGCCATAGATCATTCCAAGGATCAGTCTTGAACCGATCGGCCTGGTTGGAAGGGTGATCAAGGGATCAGCCATGGGCTAATCAAAGGACCAGCCATGGTTTGATCAAGAGATAGGTAATGAACCAATCCACCGACCATGCAAGTGACCCGAGCTATACAGCCATGGAACAGCCACTCGACTATAAGATTTGGTTATGGGATGATCACCTACCACCGTGGATCGATGGATGATCATGGATTGATCCCAAGCGGTCATGTTTCGGTCATGGATGATTCCGTGTGGTCATCTATCAACTGTGGAAGACCATGAGTCGATCCTATGCAATCATGTGTCAACCATGGATCGACCGATCCCACGCAACCACATGATAACCAAGAGCCAACCACAAACCAAGTATGCTCAATCATAAACCAATCGTGAACTGGCCATGGGCCCCTTGTGATGGGTTAGGGACTAGTCTTGGATAGGTCTCGAATTGGCTCTGCGACCCTACCGCTAGGTTAGGTATCGAACCATGAACCAAGCCTTATGTTTGGACATGGACCGGCCTTGGACCAAGCCTTAGACCCAACCGCAAGGACCATGGACCAAGCCAGGAGCTTGGCCATGTGCCAAGCCCTATGCCCGACCTTGCAACAAGCCAGGGGCTAGTCCTAGGCTCGGTTTGCTTGGCTAGTGCTGACTAAGGGGCCAGCCATAGAGCTCGTGCACTGGGCCACCAACTTAGCCGAGGAGGCAAATTTTGCCTATGACCAAGCACGTTAAGGGTGCTTTGGCTACGAACCTCAGATGGATTAGGATGGTTGATCATGGGTGAACCTAAGGAGCCCTCACTCAACCCGTGAGCATTTCCAATGGCTGAATTCTCATGTTTGCCATGTTCTTGGAATAAGGACAATATATAAGATTCTAAAACCCAATTGGTTATTTAATGCCAATGGTGATTCATCATATTAGGTGGCTTAAGGAAGATTATGTAATCATGACTTAAGATTTTCCTTGAGGATTAAACTAGTGACTCATGGCACAAAGGACTTTCATTATTACCCTAAGGCTTAGGTGCCACATTACCCACCTTAGAGTGCCGCATCTTCAAGATGACTTGTTCTTCAAGAATGGATTAAGGGCTTATGTGGACCAACGGAAGAGAGACAAATGAGCCTCCAGTCATTCCATTAGGGCATTAGATTGTCACTTCATAAGTTTAAGCATGCCACCTTGCTAAGTTAGACTTGTCACATTGACCATATAAGCGCACTTCAAGGAAGATGATTGGGTCATTTAGATAAGTAATGATGAGGTTGATGCCTATAAATAGAAGGAGCCTCTCATTCATTTTCACCTTCGAACCCTCTTCTCCTCTCTTGTCCTTACACACCTACTCTCTCTTTCACTCGGCCTTGCGCCGCTGTCCCTCACGAAGTCACTTCCTCTTAAGTTCTTAAGGCTAATCAAGGTAAGTGAAATAATTAACTCTCCTCTAGGGCGATAGACTTCGTCGTTGAGTCTAGTTAGGTGCTCACCCATTCAAGCTGTGCATATGAAGTGTTCAAGCTGTGCGTATGAAGTTTTCAAGTTGTGTGTATGAAATGAAGTATTTTGTGTGGTTTGTTCATGGTTTCACGTGTGTGTGTGTTCATGTCCCAAGATAAGGTTGAGGTTTGTTCGACTTGGAATCGATGTTAAGTCGTGATGGCCTAAGCTTGTGAGACTTTGGAATTGGTATTGAGATACGTTGAACTCAAGTCTTGTGTAGCATGGGGATTGCTAAGACTGCAAGGTCTTGTATCGGCATTAAAATGTGCCAGATCCTAGTCTCATTTGGTATAGGGATTGCTCAAGCCCATAAGGTCTTGGTGCGACATTGATGTGTGCCAGTTCCAAGTCTTGTGTGGTACGTGGATCGACCCTAGGCATTTGGTTTAAGCCACGAGCCAAGTGTCATGCCCGGTATTTTATATTGTATGATATTGAGGGTTATGCACACTCTCTTGAATGAGCAAGCCTTTAGGCCTAATGTATGTTGGCTAAGAGGAAAGATAAGAAACCGGCTTGTATGATGTGCCACATGCGATCACCTAATGAAAGATAAGAACCATGCTAATGTGAAGCATTGTTAATGAGAACAAGATGCTGTGTTTAAGCTTGGATACCTTGGGTAAGTTAGCCCCGGGATGTCTTGGTTGAGCCAAGATGTCCTAAATGGGAAATGAAGAAAAACCTAGTTTCCTTTTCTTTTATGACTCTCATTTCTCATGACACACAATTCACCCCCATGTTTTTTTTCTTCTTCCAGCACGTTCTAACACGCGAGTCCAAAATATGGATTGCTTATTTTTTATCTCCAAGTTTTTTGGATTATTAGAATGCAGTTAAATTTGTCAAATTGAAATAATGAATGATATTAACAAATAGTGGATTAAATTTTTTGGTATAAATTCACTCTAAACTCTTTTTATTTATTTAGTTATGAATTTGAATCAATTAATTTGATTGAAATAATCATAAAAATGATAATTTATCATATATATATAAATATATAATTAATATACAATGTGTCATAACGTGTCGGAATTCTCTATTTTCTAAAAAATAATGTGTCAGTGTGTTCTATCATGTCATGTGCCATGTGTTGGTGATGGTACTACTTAGGCATCTCTAGTTTTTAGCGATTTCTAGCAAAAATTAGCCAGAAGGATTATATTGGAATTTTGTACCAAGGTTTGATTAAATTGACAAAATTAAAAAAATTAAAATTGAATTGATATTTGTACAATAATTTTAAGATTGATTGGGTAATTTTCCCAATCAAAACCAATAAATTGTAAACCAATAGTAATGAGAATATTTAGGCCAAAAGTTAAAGAAAAGATGTAAGATCATGAGTCTTCTAATTAAACTTATTTTTTTTGTTCTATATTAAAGTTCAAAGCAAATTATTAATTCAATATTCTCATTACTATTGGTTTTACAATTTTTTATATTAGCAACTTATTGGTTTTTTTTTTCTATATTAAAGTTCAAAGCAAATTAATAATGTGCTTGCGCAAAAAAAAGAAAGCATAGGTTCTTCGAGCTTAGAATTATGCTTATTAAATCAAATATTCTTATTTTATGTATCTAAAACAGACAATGAATCTATCTAATTTGGTAAATGTAAAGGGGCGCACTGAAGAACTTTCAGTGGATGGCTGACATGCGTTGCTCTCCTAAGTGACATTTATCTTTCCTATTCTTTTAAAAATGTTTTCTTGTACTTTTCCACTTCAATAGAACTAAAATTTTTCCCTTTGGGTTAAACGGACATAATTCTTTTTTTTTGCAATATTACTAATTTTATCATAATGATCAAGTATACTTTTAAAATTATTATTTCCCATAATCTATATCACAAGACTACTATAACGATAATTTAATTATAGTGGAAACATAGCTATTTTGTCCTTTTTTTTTCTTCTCCCCTTTACTTTTGTTGCGACCTTCCTTTTGCATCCCGAAGGCTAATGGCTGGCTATGCTTATTATGGCTTAGCCCACACTTGCCCAAGCCTACCAATTCGCAACTCATGGTTTGAGTTTTTAACTTGCAAGTCAATTTATAAAAAATGAGTCATCACTAATTGATTTGAGGTGGATCAATTAGAAACCTAAGTAAAATACTCAGAAAAATATTTTACTCTTGTGCAACCATAAAAATTAGGATTGGGGACTTGGTTATACTAATTAATCACTAATATCATTCTGGTACCTAATCTTGTTTAAACCATGATGTTTGATTTTTTTTTTTTTGAATTTTTCAAGGATTTTCCATGCATTTGTGGAGAAAAAAATATTTTTGCTTTTTTTTTTTTTTTTTTTTGATTTTTGAAATATAAAATATTTTTGGATTTTTCTTTATTTTTTCATTAAAATAATATAATATTATATAATATTATAAATGGACTTGGGTTAGGACCGACTCTGGGTCATTGGTCTAGGCTATCCACCTCCATAGCCGAGATGGGCCTAATTCGCGGCCTAGCTTGACCTAGACATAAGCCCACTAACTGAAGAAAAACAAAATATGTTTGGCCCAAATCTAAAAAGAACAAAATGGCCCCATGGCCTTTTCTAGGCCCAACGACCAAACGCTACCACGCCCAACCTGGCTTGTAGTGACTGACTTGACTCACACATTCACGTGGCTGCAGTTGAAAGGGTTGAGGCAAATGACATCGCTTCAAACACTTGGGCCGAGAGCTAGGGTTTCGCTTGTCCATCTACCGCCACTAGTCACCACAACTTTGGCCACTGCCACTGAACGTAGGGAATCAAGAGCCAACTCTCTTGGGCAAATCGTCGAGCAGGAAACATGTGCCGTTTATGGGGGGTGAGAAACACATATAATTGAGCCTAGAATCTAGTTGAAACTTGTGGCAATCAATAGACTAGGCCCCGAAACCACAACACACATGCAAACAAATGCAAGGAAAAGGAAAAGGAAAATGAGGTTGTTGATGGTATTCCTTACATGGCACACGGCGTCGGATGGTAGACAAGCTCAAAGCTCAAGTTACGTCCATCTGCCTTGCGCACCTCCGAGCCAAGATCCTCTAGGAGCCGACCCCGAATTGAAAAAGTGAGACAGACCCCAATAGAACCTACCGCAACTTGATGGGAATAAGGTGTGCCGGTGGTCGACGACTATCCCTCACTACCCACTCTCGGTTTCCTCCTCAGCTCTCTCTCTCTCTCTTCAATCTCTCTTTTTTTTATTATCCGAAAATAGGGTAACATAAGAGAAAATAAAAAGGAAGATGCACATAATATTAATACCTAAGTGATACAAAAATCCTTTTTGTTTGGACTAAGTTGATTCCTAATTTTCTATACAATTTAAATTTAAATATTTGATCAAAATTTATGTGTCAATAGTTGCTCCTCTTTGGAGGTGAGCTTGCAGAGAGGTTGCTTTCAAAGACAAATTAATATCTAAATTTTGTCCATGGATATGCAATAGATAGTATAATGTTTAGGACCAAGTGTCCCATGCAAGAAAGAGAATAATAATACATAGGCAGATAAGAAGACACTTGTCCTTACCTATTGGGAAAGAGTGATATGGGGTGTGAACCTCAAGTTTGGCAAGTATCAAGATATCGCCTTATCCGATGACATAGGAAAGTTGCTTTTCTAGGATCTAGACCTATCTTCAGTTGTCTTTCCGAGCAACAAGTATTTTGTTTAGGACCCCAACCTACATCTGGTCACCTTGATAATGGGTTACTTTTCTAGGACTCAGACCTTCCTTTGATCGCCTTTTTTAACAATAAGTTGTTTGTCTACAACCAGGACCTATCTCTAGTCGCCTTAATGATGGGTTACTTTTCCATGACTTAGACCTACCTCCGATCGCCTTTCCGAACAAGAAGTTGTTTGTTCAGGACCTGGACTTATCTTCGGTTGCCTTGATAAGGGTTACTTTTTCAAGACTCGGATTTACCTTTGGATTCCTTTCTAAGCAACAAGTTGTTTGTTTAGGACCCGGACCTATCTCTGGTCACTTTGACGGGTGTTACTTTTTCAGGACCCAGACTTACCTCTAGTTAAGACTTGGTCCCATCTCTAGTCACCTTGCAG
Source organism: Corymbia maculata (assembly GCA_014182735.1). NCBI lineage: Eukaryota > Viridiplantae > Streptophyta > Magnoliopsida > Myrtales > Myrtaceae > Corymbia > Corymbia maculata. The sequence goes on from CM024684.1 coordinate 16,576,693, forward strand.
GGGTTTCTTTTTTAGGACTAGACCTACCCCCGATTTGCCTTTTTGAGCAACAAGTTGTTTGTTTAGGACCCGGATTTATCTTTGATTGCCTTAATGGGGGGTTACATTTTTCTAGGACCTAGACCTATCTCCGGTCACCTTGACGGGGGGCACTTTTCTAGGACTCGGACCTACCTTCGGTTGCCTTTCCGAGTAACAAATTGTTTGTCTAGGACTCGGACCTATCTCCGATTACTTTGACGGGGGTTTACCTTTCTAGGACTAGACCTATCTCCGGTCTCCTTGATGTGGGGTTACTTTTTTAAGACCCGAACTTATCTCTAGTTGCCTTGCCGAGCAATAAGTTATTTGTCTAGGATTCAGACCTACCTCTGATTGCCTTGATGTGGGTTACTTTTTTAGGACTCGGACCTACCTCCGATAGCCTTTTTGAGGAACAATGTTCTTATCTAGCACCCGGACCTATCTTTGGTCGCCTTGATTGGAGGTTACTTTTCCAAGAATTAGACCTACCTCCGGTCGCTTTTCTTTACAACAAGTTGTTTGTCTAGGACTTGGACCTATCTCCAGTCACCTTGATGGAGGGTTATTTTCTAAGACTTGAACCTACTTTTGGTCACCTTTCCGAACAACAAGTTGTTTGTCTAGGTCTCGGACCTATCTCCATTCATCTTGATAGAGGGTTACTTTTCCAAGACTTCGACTTACCTCTAATTGCCTTTCCAAGCAACAAATTGTTTGTCTATGATCTAGACCTACCTCCGTTGGCCTTGATGTGGGGTTACTTTTCTAGAACCCGGACCTATCTCTAGTTGCTTTTCTGAGCAACAAGTTGTTTGTTTAGAATCTAGATCTATCTCCGGTTGCTTTGATGTGGGGTTACCTTTCCAAAACCTAAACCTACCTCCGGTGGCTTTTCTAAAGAGCATGTCGTTTGTCTAGGACTTGGACCTTCCTCCAGTCGCCTTAACGAGGGGTTACTTTTCTAGGACCCGAACCTACCTTTAGTCATTTATTTGAGCAACAAGTCATTTGTCTAAAACTCGGGCCTACCTTTAGTCGCCTTGACATGAGGTTACTTTTCTAAGACCCATACCTATCTCTAGTCACCTTTTCAAGCAACAAGTTGTTGGATACCTAATCTTTCTTAGGGACACAATTTTGTTTATCAAACCCTTCCTCAAGGATGTATCGACTTTTCTTGGGACACTAGTATGTTTACTTGACCTTCCTAATGAAGATTGGTTTGTTAATTACTTGATTTCTAACTATAGAAGCACGTTGCGTTGGTAAAGGTGGACTTCGGGCTATGACAGCACATCATTTCGATGAAGAGGGACTCTGGGCTCATATATTTGTGAAGGTCTCCCACCTCCTAATTAGTTGGAATATTGAGGACGCACCTCAAATATCCATGAAGGTCTCTTACCTCTTGGTAAATTGGAATATCGAGGTATGTCTTCTAATATCTATGAAGGTCTTCCACCTCTTGGTGGTTGGAATATCAAGGATGCACCTCCAATATTTGTGAAGGTTTCTTATCTCCTAATAGTTTGGCATATAGAGGACACGCCTCAAATACCTATGAAGGTCTCCCACCTCTTGGTAAGTTGGAAGTTTATCTAATTAGGTGTCGATTCCCTTGGGATATTTCCTTGAAAAACACTTTGGAGGGTACTTGGACAATCGCAAGCAATAAACGGCATTTGGATGAAGAATACTTGGCTGGTCGTAGGCACACAAAGTAGCGGAATGCCTGTATAGGATTTACAAGGATCACATCCTCTCATTATCACCATGTCGACAAGGGTTTGAGTATTCTCACAAGTGATACAACTTTACCAATCCAAGAGGTTTTTTGGCATGATCGTAATGTAGGTTTGGATCATGAGTTGAGAAGTGAAGGGATTCGTAGGCTAAAAGATGTATACAAGAGTTAGTGATCATCTTAATATCGTCATTAGTCTTCTTTCTCATCATCAGGAGTCATCTTCATAGAAACTTCATTGGCGAACAACTTTGCTTAAATACCACTTTTTCCTTGAGGGCATCGGCTTTGCTTTTGCGAGGCACACTACTTTCTCCGCGCCCCTAGTTTTCAATCCATTTTTCATATTTATGGACATTGACCTTGCTTTTATCAAGCACATTATTTTTTTTATGCCTTAGTTTTTTTTTTGTTTAGTTTTTTTTTTAAGAACTGGTCTAGATAGGGGTAAACCAAACACTACTACTAGACTCTTGGGTTTTCATCTTAAGTCTACGCTTTGGTTTATATTTTTGAAAAGTAGTGACTTTTTCCTTGGCCAAATGTGGGGGGCAAATATTGATTGGGTTTAATATGGGGCAAAATTACAGACTCCATTGGGCTTGTGATGCAGCCCTTTCTCCAATTTGCCCCAATGTAGGGTAGTTCTTGATAGAGGTAATAAGAAAGAAACTCCTTTAATGCATAGGGCTCTAAGGGGTTGGTTATTTAGGGTAGAGAAATGAAATGCCCTTCATCACTTTGGTCATCGTACTATTCATGAGAAAACTCTTTACCTTGCGGACATGGAATTTTCTATGCTCAACTCACTAGTGTTTAAGTAGGGGATAGTGTGTAGGATATGACTTTCCTTTCATCATCCCGATGCACCTTATTTAGCATGTTCAATTAATCTCACATCGTTCATTCAGCCGTCTATTTTGATAAACCTCAGTAGAATTAATGACTTAAATAGACAAAATCATCGTGCAAAAATCCATTTTGAAAATGAAAGGAGCATTTTAAGCATGAAGGAGTTTATAGCCCTAGAATAATTTAATTTACTCTTAAAAAAACTTTTTGAGTGCTTGAGTGGATGAGATGCAAAATTATCTATGCAGATGTGTTAAACACAAAGGGGGGTATTTAAAAATGAGCTCCCTTGAACTACTCCTACTCAGAGGGAAAGTAAACATAAATGATCAGTCGGGATTTGAAATTTGATCCTTGATTGGGTTGGCGCATCCACTTTTGCCCCTAGGCAATCTTTGGGATGCCATTTGACTTGGGAGAATTAATCTATTGTTGTCATTAGAGTTTGATATGTCTCCTTTGGTTGTCATCTACACCTTTGGCAAATAGCTATCCCTTCATCAGTTTGAAATCTTGCACTTTGATTTCATTAGGTCAAGTACTCTCCCTTTTTCTGCAAAAGTGAGAGATGCAAAAATTTTGATTAGTTTTTTTGTGGCAACCTTGTTGCCTTTTTCGGGGCTCGAACCCCAGTTGTTTGCAAATCCCTCCATTCCCCATGCCACCAGGCCAAGGTGTTGGTAGTGTTCATTGGGCACTTCCTTTTTCATTTAAATAAACCAAGTTTGGGATGACACATTTTTTCACACCAAGTTAGATGGATTTTAATGAGTCACACCCAAATGCTTGTTTGGCCAATATTGATTTGCTCAAACTAACTCATTGAGTTTGTTCCATGAATGTTGATGTCTCCTACCAAAGAAATAAACTATGTTAAAAAATGGAGTTGGGGGGGGTATTTGATGACTTCTCGGAATGTCTTGAATATTGGTGATTGCCATTTTGTCTTGCCAAGATTTGACTATTCATTTTGGCTAGTTCGCTTTGCTTGTGGCCTTAGGCAAATGGCTGATGATTATTGATCTATCTTCAATGTTTTTGTTTTGTGGAACATTTTCCTCTCTCACAACAATTGCTTCTTGGTATAGCATGCATCTAGAACCCAAGTAGCTATTTGAAACATGGGGCTAAAGATTGCCTTAATTGTCTAGGTGTTTTCTTTGATAGTAACCAATTCAAAGGGAATTAAAGGAAATGAAATTCTTCTCGGCACTTCCTAGTTTGGCGAAGTCAAACATCCCATTTGTGAGAGTATGAAGTTTGAAATCTTGGAGTATGTCATGTAAAGGATCCATTGCTTAGTCTTGGGGTAGAGCTTCATGCAAAATTCTGAGGATAGCTCTTTGAAAGATAGGGGAGGTTGAGGACGTATGGACATTTGGAGTGCCAAAACTTGGCACTGGGGGACACTTAAGTGCCAAAAATTACAAAAGATACACTTAAGTGCCAAAATTGAAGCAAAATGGATCAGTTAAGTTCCAACAATGAAAAATTCCTGCCAAACCGCCATGTGTCTATTTTCCGACTACTTCATTTGCTGATGGAGCATTTTTTAGAAATAAAAAATCCACATGGCAATTTTAACAAAAAAGAAAATTGCCAAGTCGACTAATTTTTTTAAATCGATTTTATTAAAAAAAAAAGAAGAGGAAGGGGATTTGGTGAGGGCCGTGCAGCCCTCACCACCGCTACCGTCACCGCCACCCCACCATTGCCGAATCCCCCTTCCCCTCTCTTTTTTTTTTTTTTTTTTTTTTTTTAAAAAATTAATCAATTTTATAATAATATATTTTATAATTATTTTATATTATTTAAATTAATAATTTTTAAAATCCACATCAGCGCAAAACGATGTCGTTTTGGCTGATTTTTTGTCGACTCGCTTTCCGAGAGCCACATAGGCAAGAAAATTAATAAAAAATTGCCACGTAGGATTTCTGGGAGGGTTCCGACGACTTGACACTGAAGTGATCCATTTGTTTTGAAAAATGACACTTAAGTATACATTTTGTAACTTTTGGCACTTAAGTGTCCCCTCGTGTCAAGTTTTGGCACTTGGGCTGTACTTATGTTGGAGGTTGAGAGTGGTGTGGAAGAAGCTTCCCACCACGATCTGCATGTTTCAATTTCAGCCATGTGCTTGTACTTATTATGTCACGCCTTTCATCTCCTATTTCAAATGTGCCCCTTTGTCATGCTAAATCAAAGGGATGATATTGTAAGACATGAAATAAGTAAATCAGAAAAACAAATGGGGTTAAATTTGATGCATGTTCTTGGAAAAATTTTGGTGATGAAATGCTTTTGTTTTCATAAAGATGTTTTTGGCAGAGCATGAGGAAACCCAGTCCTCAAGATTCTCCTTGGCTGATATTTTCTTTTCATGGTTGGATAGCATCACTAGGCTAGTTTGGGGTACCCCTCATGCCTTCAAAATAAAATATTGAAACCATACATTCACTAGGTAAAATCAAATTACATTACTAAATGGAAAATGCGGCAACAACATACTAGACATGATAGAAAACATAAAATTATAAAAACAATTGAAACCCATGAAAACTTCTATGAAAAGGAGGATCATGATAGTTAATGGTGTTGACCCCTGAATTAGGCGCCCTTGAGTTCCCTTCCTTTGGTAGACTTGAAGTATTTGCACAAAATATTCATTTCGTTGAAGCTATGGGAGTCTATTACATGCAACTAGGAACAATGCTTGCGAGGCAAGGCTTTTGTGAACACCTTCATCATTTCTTCCTTAGGTAGCTGAGGAATAGTTGGCATTATGAAAGCCTCTCACCTTTCTGCATATACTTTGAAATTCTCCATTGGTCCTTTTCTAATGCAAACCAAATTCTTGTGGGCAACACTATTCTTATCTAGTCTTGGTATTGATGTAGGAATGCAAAGGAAAGCTCATCCCAATCATGCATGAGGTAGATCCTCGCCACAATGAACCATTGCAACGCAAACCCTATAAGACTCTTTTGGAAGGCCTGAATCATGAATGGTGCCTGGTTATTGTACCAACTCATTTTGGTTTGTAAATATTGCAAGTGGGTCATGGGACAAGTTGTGTCATCATATTTATAGAATTTAGACACTTCCATTGTGACGTCCTAAAATTCGAGCCTTTTGAGAGATGAATGAACATGAATTTCGTCAATGCATTATTGGTTGATCTCACTTGAAACTGATCACTCCCGAGATACTGACCTTGAGGGGAAAGGCTAATGAGAACATAACTTGTATGATTAAAGAACTTGACCTGGGAAAACGACTTGACCATGAGACTTGCATAAGGACGATCCTGTAGTTATGTATGTCGATTCCGCGGACGAATAGAAGTCAATTTGCAGACATAACATAATGGGACGATGGGTGATTCCGTTTACTGTTATCAAGCCCGCAAACGACCTTATATTGATCCTTGGTAATTCTATACTTTGAAATAAGAATATATCATTCACAATTTCATGTAGTTAAGGACGTTCATGTGTCGAGAAGTCTTGAACGTGATTTGGCATGAGTCGGTTACGCGTGAATCCTCAAAACTGCCTATCAGTTTGAGTAGTACCAAAATGGCATTTGGACAAAATTGACATGGCATGAGAATCCAAGATTGGACTTCAAATTTTTAGGAATGTTCGGGATGAACTTTTGGATGATACTTTTTAACAGTTAATAGTGTCAAATGAGCTGAGTTTTTGGAAAATGGGTTTATATACCAAGGAAATGAGCCTACGAGGATGTAGGCTAGGCAAGATTAGTGTGGGCCTCATGCTCAAGGTGGGACGCCACTATGGTAGACCCGAGGCAAGCAAGTGAGCCCATTAGACCAAATCGACCATTTACCTTTTAGAATCCATTGTCTAACTTTGAGTCGTTTCGAGCCCAATCAATTCCCGAGCCTGTTCCTATTAATTTTCTAGCCTATTTCTTAGGCATTCCCTTCATTTTTAGCCTAAGGACAATTTGGAAAATGTGCAAGGTGGAAATGACCATTTTACCCTAGATATTTTAAAGAAATGACAAAAGAAGAGAGAGAAGATGCTATCATTTGCTTGGGGAATTGGGGCAAGCCTTAAATGGCCTTGCTGAGGCTTGACTTCAGCCCTCATTTTACACTCTCTCCTCCTCCTTCAGCCCTCACAAACCGCACACACACACACACACACACACACACACACACACACACTCTCTCTCTCTCTCCCCCTTGTTTCTCTTCCTTCCTTCTATTTTTCCTTCTAACTTTCCTCCGAAAAATTGAGTTGCTCATGCCCTTTTTGTGCGAATCACTACCTATCCCACCCCCCACCATGCTTAGGAGAGAGAATCCATACTATTCACATCGGCTATTTACTGGTCGGAGCTACCAATTGACCCGTCGATCGGCTAGAAGTTAACGCTAGCCAACCCGTATATTGTAGTGTAGTCCTTGTCCAAGTTTCGCCTTTTTAGCCATTTTCCTTCATTTTTGACCCAATTTTTGCCCATCCTAGCCACCAGCAATTTTCTCTTGACCCCTAGGTGCCACTGATTGTCGACCAACTGCTTGCCGGAGCTCCGGCCAGCCTCAACCCTTTTTTCCTCCAAGCAGTTAGTTTTTCCAGCTTGCAGAGGGAGTCCAAGTTTGTTGATGTTGTTTTCAGCCCCAAGACCACCTTGGATTGTCGTGGTAGAGGTCCCCGGATGTCGCCTTCGTCGCCACTATCGGCCCGCTTAATGGGTGAGTTTAGCTCCTAATCCCTTATTAGTGCCTAAACTTGCTTAGGGTTGGTTTAGTTAGTATTAATGTTAATTTAGAAAGTTTAATTAAGTTGTATTAGTCCTAAGATATGTGGTTAGATAGATGGTTAAGATTAACTTAGCTTAATCTTGCTTCATTTTGCTAATTGAGCTTATTTGTTGCTTCATTGTGTTATGTGATTAATTAAGTATGTTTGACTTAATTAATTGATTAATTGTTTTAATTAAGGTTTTGTTTAATTTCTGAATTTAATGTTATTATTAATTGAATTTTGAAAATTATTGTTCACGATTATTATTCACGATTACTGTTCATAATTACTGTTCATGGCACTGTTCATACGGAAATTAATTTTACTCTTAATTTGATGTGTTCTTGGTTGTTATGCTTTCTTGAAGTGCCAATTGTTAATTATACCCATGTATAATGAGGAAATGCATGATCGAAGATTGATCGGAATTGAAAGTGTTTGGTTTATTGAGTTATTCCCGAGAATTAGAGAATGTACATGATTATTGATTAGTTGGATTTGAAATTTTGAAATTATCGATTGATACCGTATGACATAATGCGTGGGCTATCTGAAATAGCATGTCACATGAGCATGAGCGATGTTGCATTCACGATAGAGTAAAGATATAAATGAATTGCTTGATGATGTGTTGCATGATCACATTAAGAGAGGGAACCCAACATTGCCGAAAGACCGCAAATCCTTATGGGGTTGTGTCGTGGTTGTTTAGTCGCTTGACTTTGGTCGGTTGCTTGACAGGGAGGGGTTTTATGTGGGATTGCGATAGTGGGCAAGTCTCGGGCCTCTATTAGTTGCAGGACTACGGTAGTGGGTGGGTCCTATGCTCCTTCGGGAATGCCGTATTGAGAGTGAGCCCTTGACATCGTCGTGCCTTGAGGTAAAGATGATGAAACTGGCTTGGCCAAAAATCGCCAACCATAAGGTTGTATCGTGGACTAGGGGAGAAGGGGTTGTAATAATCAGAACATATGTGAATGTGAGACATGAGAAAACTGTGTGCAATGCTCTGATTATTTGCATGTTTTTAATGTTGTGATGATTTGAATGACAATCGTGCAAGGTGTAGGCAATAGCCAGGTGAGATCGCTTGTGCGCGACTTGCATGTGATTGATGAATTGTATCATCTAATGGCCATGTGCCTTGCTTATATTGTATGAGATTTAACGTGTAGGGTATAACATACCGAGTAAGATTACATGCGAACCGACTGTATGATTGTTGGTTGCCCCTATCTGTTGTTTGTTTGCCTATTCTTGGTTGTTTGTTGTTAGGTTTAGTGAGGGGAGGTTCTAGAAAGATACCCTAGGTTGAGTTGGCATACTAACCGAGGCTTAGGGAGAGAACTTGCCGAGATTGTATAACCACTTTTAAGCCCCTAGAATGGCGCATTTGCAGTGGAGAATCCGACCCCGCTCCACTAGTGATCGACCCGATGGAGCTTGAGTCTGATGGGTTCGAGTGACCATGGTACTAAACTCAATGGTTCATTTTGTATAGTTGGATTAATCTACCTTAGTTTTTTTTTTGTTTGGCTTAGAAGATAAATCGGCCCCTTTTGTCGGGCTTGTAAATCGGAAAATGATCATTTGTTGGTTAATCTATTAAAGATGAATAAATGAGTAGTGGTTGTTATTCTTGCTGTTTATCCCTCTATCCCTAATTGATTGCTTGATTGTTTGTTGGCTTGGGGATGGTTTGTCTTTCGCTTGTGCATAATGAAAGATAAAATGAATAATCATCGATGAGTCATGGGACGTCTCTTTCAATGACCAAGGGAAGGGGTTGCCGTGAGCTCGAGAGTTGGGGCATAACATCCATTCTCTTAGGAACGATAATCTTGTTAAGGCAAGATGGACTTGCTACATTTCAGTTAGGGAACCATCCCTCTTGTTGTGCTACCGGTCTCTTCATAAAGACATCAAATTCTACTGCTTGAGGGAAGTTGGATTCTTCTGAGATCATTTCATCACTTTTCTTTGGGTTGAAATTTCTTACCAAAAATGAGGCATCTATGTTACCTTCATGGTTGGGTGACAAAACTAGCAGCTTATTGGAAGGCAAATCATGAAGGGCGAGCATTCCTCTACCTAGCAAACTCTAGGCTCCATATGCGAGCGGGAGGTGATTACCCTGTGAATGGTCATCTTTATTTGTTTGTTTAATACCGATGACTCTCCTGGGACTGTACCATGGGCGATGAAAACCTAAGCGTGATGGCTCATTGGCTGTTGAACTTTGCTCATGTTTGGTGATCACGTTAGCTTAAATCGCTTAGGCTTTCTCTTAACACCTTGTCCTAACCTCTTGGACAAAGCCCTATGTTTTGCTAGCTTGAGCCTGTTAAGGGTACTAGGAGATGGTGATGTTTCACTCCTTAGGTTGATGGGGGCCAATGCTCTTTGGACCCTAACTTTCATAGTAAGTCTAGGAAGTTGCGTCGTGGTGCCTTGATTTTGGACAAGTCTTATAGCATTGACCTTGTTTGGGGTTCCTTGCCCTTCTTGGTAGGAAGCTTCCTATTAATTGAGCATTGTTTAGTGGCCCCTCCATCATACCGGATTGCTTCGAAGTTTCCTTCCACTAGTCCCTCCTTGGTTGGCTCTAGGCATTCTAGGGCAATTGGGCCCAATTTTGCTATGGTATACGCCTTGAAGGGCTTGCTCTTCCTTGTTTCCCTATTTATTGGTTCTTTATAAGGTGGGGCGTTATTGACATCAATGTCATATTCTTTAAGAAAAAGGCCAGTTATCTCCTCCCAAGTTTTAAGGTTGGTGATCTTCCTCATGATGTACCATCGTAAGGTGGGGCTAGTTAGACTCGATTGTTGTGATTGAATCATCCTATGAACTAGATAGACCCGCAAATAACTTTCTAGGTGAAGCATTGGCAAACTCCTCACACTTAGGCACCATGGGCTCTTCTAGGATTTCAACAGTAGTTTAACTATATAGATCAAGGGGCTTTAATCTCATAGTTTGCTCAGTTTACTCATGATCTTTGCAAAGTGTCTGTTTTGTTTGTCGTCCTTGGGCATGTGTGTGGTTGTTATGAGAGTGTTCTCTCGTGATAGGGTGATCACCAAGTTAGGCCTGGTTTGAGTGGACTCCATCTACCTCAAAAGCTCTTGAAGGACAATGGACATTTGTCCCATGCCATCTTCAATATTAGTGAGACGGCTTGCATATCACTTTGATTGACCGCTATTGCATGTGTCCATGCGTGAATGGCAGATGGTTAGCGATTCATGATTATCTAGCATTGAAAAAAAAAGAAAAAATGGAGCATATGTGCACGAGAGTAAATGAAGATTGACCTAGAAGCATTGGATATCTCTATGTGGAAGTCCATTATTGACTGGATTTTATACTGTTACATTGCCAGAAGCGATTTAAGTGTTAAAGAATTTGAAAATCTACTTGAAATTCAAGGATTTGATAGATGGAGTTCCTGAAAGTGTTGGTATCTCTCGGTGCAAGTCCTTTATGAGGTTGAGCTTTTCTCCGTCAAAGTTTTAGAAGTAATGACTAAATGACTTTTGATGTAAGTGATGATTCAAGAATGCGAATTAAGATTCCAAAAGCTAATGCGGCAAAAAGCAACATATACTTGGAAAATGCTGATCTGGATTTTCCTCAAAATTATTTGTCTTGAGAGCGGGTAGGAGTCCCAAAAATCCATCCCCCGCACAGCGCATGGAATAGGTTAAAATTTTGCTATAGATAAAAGTAATATTTTATTCATCACAATTCAAATTGACAATTGGAATTGTAGTATCAATAGAAATGCATGTATCCCTATTAAAAAAGCAACGTCGGTCCTTAACATATTAGTTAGAAAAATCAGAAGTCAAATTACCTTAATAAATATTTTTTTTGAAAAAAAATTGAATTCATTACTCAAAATGATTCGAATTACATAATCTTCAAGACAAAACAAATTGAAATAGAATATGCATACTGAGAAAAAAAACAAATCGAGGAAATAAGGAGAATTAGATGGAGCACCAACAAAGTTAAGCACAAATTTATTCCATAAGAATGGATTTATCAAACAAAATTTGTGATCTATCACTGGATCTCGTGTCTTTGTTAGTTATGAACATATGCTAGACATTTTTTCTCCTATAATTATGATATCACTAGTTGGTAGTGCACGCCTAGATTTGGCTTTCTCTACACCATTATTGTATGGAGATAATCAATATAGATTAAATAAACACAGATCTAGCATGTGGAGAAGTAAATTTTTGTAATTCAACGAGACATCAAAACTCTTGTGATTATCATTGAATTTGGAGATCGAGTACTTGTGCATGAATGGAGTAGAAGGGCATTGAATCCCCAAAAGCACGTTTATTAAACTTCCAAATCTAGATTGGAAGATGATAGCACCCAAATATATAACTAGATTGAGAGAGTTCAAACTCTCAAATCGAAAACTAGACCAGGAGAAGAGAGTTCCCAAATCTAAATTTAAGAAAAGAATGACAAAACGAAAAAGTAAGAAAAGAATGAATAGATTAAAAGTAAAATGCAAATATAACTAGATTGAGAGAGTTCAAACTCAACAAAGAGAGAGTAGAAAAAGTTTTTTTATGAATAGATTAAAAGTAAAAGATTCTTAATATCAAGATGATTTATGCATTGTCATTGATTTGATGGTAAGAGAAACCCTTTCCTTTTTCTTTTGGGTTAATTCCAAAAAAAATTCCAAACTTTAGGTCTAGTTCCAAATTTGCCATGAACTTTTTTTAATATTTAAAAAAACCCCAAACTTTAGATTCAGTTTTAAATCTATCATAAACTTTTCTTTGTCTCTGAAAAAACTCCAAACTTTAAGTTAAGTTCCAAATCTGCCCCAAACTTTTCTTTTGCCTTAGAAAAAACCAAAAACTCTTATTCCGTTCCCAAATCTATCCCAATTTTTTTGTCAAAAAGAAAATCATCAAATTTTATTCTAATACTAAATTTGCCCCCGTTAGCCTCTGTCCAAAAGGTATATTGTAATCCCTAATTTTTTATGTCCTAAAGTAGTTTTTTTTTGAAAATAATCTTCTATGATATCTTGCTTATGTGTATTTATTATTTATGTGGAAATGCTATGTTAAGTTGAGACTGGATCATGGGGTATATTTGAGAACATATTAAAAATTGATTGTTTTAGTACAAACAGAGGGTAAAACCCAAAATTAATATATCTATCAATTATGACATGTTATTTAATTTAGCAATTTGACAGTAAAATTTAATGGAAACTAATAGATGGTAATTTGTTTTGGTGGTCAAAAAATTGGTTTTGGGTAAATTTGTCATGTGTACTAAATTGGGATTTTTCATGATATTGACTTTTTTTTTTAGACAAAACAAAATTTAGGATAGATTTGGGACTAAGATTAAACTTTAAGGTTTTTTCTAAGATAAAATAAAAGTTCGGTGTAGATTTGGGATTAAACCTAAAGTTTGAAATTTTTCTTGAGATAGAAAAAGTTCAGGAAATTTGGGACTTCTAAAGTTTGGGGTTTTTTTGGAATTGACTTTTTCTTTTCTAAAACGCAGATTAAAAAAAAAAAAAAAAAAAACAACATGAAAAGTTCATTAGATGGGAAATTTGCTTATACTTCAAACAATGGATGAAAAATTTGCAGCTCCAACAATTGAATATTATGGCTTATTTGATTAATTGAAGAAAATTGAACCAATGCGAACCAAAGTATGATTTCGAGTCAAATTGAATCGATAAGGTGTGATTCCAAACCAAACCTAATCTAATCTAAACCGAATAACCTAGTTCGTTTCGGTTTTCCTATTTTCGCCTTGCTTATTGGAACTAAAGTGAAGAAGAAGTAAGAAAGAAGAGAGGTTTTAAGTTGATTGTTCAATATTTGTTGAGAATTTGGATTTAGTTTGGTTTGGTTACAAAATTGAACCGAACTAGAAAAGTTAATGGTTATTTTTTTAGTTATTTGAACCAAAACTGAACCAAACGAAAATGCCCAAAATTTTAGTTCGGTTTGATTCGATTTCAGTTTTGGTTTAATTTTCGATTTGGTTTTGACATCCCTAGATAATACCATTAAAAAGATATATCTTATTAAAATAGATTTTGAAAAAAATTGTGAAAAGATACTTCATCCATCTTTCTTACTTGATAAACGTAAAGTGGCGCACTAAAGTACTTTCAATGGATGGCTCGCATATGACACTCTGCATGAGTGACATTTATCTTCATGCTCTTTCGAAAATATTTTCTTTTATTTTTCCACTTTAATCAAACTAAAATTTTCTCCCATAGCTGAAGGGATATATACGTTTTTTTTTTTTTCAATTTTACAAAAATTTATTATTCTCATTTTGATCAATTATACTTTTAGAACTATTATTGTCCGTAATCTATTTTGCAAGCCTTTTTTGCGTGCATGGCACGGATCTAAAGACTAGTGATTGTAATTTAATTATAGTGGAAACATATATATTACGTTTTTTTCCTTCTTTTTCCCCCTTACTTTGAGATACATTATCAACGTAGAGGACAAAAATATAAACATTAAACAATCCTCCTACGCATCTCACGAGCTAACCAAGTTGTTGTTGCATAAATGATAATAAAATTAGCTCTTGCCGATTGACTCCATTCAACGCCAAGATAGAAAACACCACCGGATAGTGCCTAAAACGCAATGACTAAGCACACGTAGAGGAAGACCTCTAGAAGTGAAAAGGAAAGGCCCTCTTGTGGATGTTAATGGAGCGAATATTCATCGGATTATGCCTAGAGATAAGGGAAAAGGCTCAGCTGTTTTCCACGTCAAAGTCAATTAACCAATCTATTTTTTCACATGAATTGTTCGAGTTCACGGCAATTATTCTTCAATAAAGAATTAATAGTGGGTTAGTCGTTAACGCCATCAAGGAGCATACATCGAGGACCACAAGAAGGCAACAACAAAAGATCTGTTTTAAGTCAATTAACAATAATTTTTTAGTAAAAATTTGAAGGCATCTCTAGATTCCCCATATGAACGTGTGAAATATATGAAATGACTATAATGGACAGAGTTGGGGTACAAATTTTTCTAGTCTTGATGACCTTGAATATCTAGATGGAATGAATGCTCCGTTGAAATCTAAAAAGAAGATTTCGTTGAAGTTTGAGGTCTCGATAGATCCAAGTTTTGTGGCTTAGTTGTTAAGGCCACTAAGAAGCATACATTGAGGACCACAAGAAGGCAATGGCAAAAGATTTGTTTTTAGTCAATTAGCAATAATTTTTTTAGTAAAAATTTGAAGATATCTCTTGATTCCCTGTATGAATGTATGAAATATATGAAATGACAACAATGGATGAGCAGGGGATACAAATTCACTTAGTCTTGATGACTTGAATACCTAGATGGAATGAATGCCCTGTCGAAATCTTTGTGTTTACAAAAACAATTATAGTAAAAATTTGATCTTGTTGAAGTTCAACAACAATGGATCTCGATAGATCTAGTCTTGAAGTTCTGATGGAATGAAATGCTTAGTCTTGTTAAGACTTGATAGATCAAGTTCTAAGGAGCATAAGGAACATATGTTGAGGACCACAAGAAGGCAATGACAAAAGATTTGTTTTTCAGTCAATTAACAAATTCATTTTTGACCTTGAATATCTAGTGGAAAAAAATCTAAAAAGAAGATGTTGAAATTCATCTCTAGATTTCCCCTATATGAACGTGACAAAAGATTTGAAAAATATATCAAACGACAATAATGGATGGAGCAGGGGGTACAAATTCATCTGGTCTTGATAATATCTAGCGCAAATCCATCAAAAGGTAGACCTTCCGTATCTTAATTATCTAAAGAAGTGAGGGCTTCTTCTTGCGAAAATCCAGCCAAAACCCGAGGCCATGTGGGGCTATCGGAAACGTTAGATGTATCATAATGCAAGTCCATTGAAGGGCTGGGCCTTTCACGATTAGATCTTTTGAACCTTTAAAGGCATGCTCTTGAGCAAATCTTGTTGAAATTTGAGGCCATTATAAGTCCGGCTTCTTGGAAGAGTTGGATATTTTCATGCATATCCACAAAAGGCTAGAGATCCCACAAATCAACAGTATAAGGAGGTTGGCTATTGCAAATTGCTAAACCTAGTTGTAATTCAAGTAATTATTAGATTGAAGTGGTCAAAAAATGTTGGATATCTCTTAGGCTGGATCTTATATAGATTGTCTGTAGTAATCAAAGGCTAAACAGTGCAAAATTTACTTGAAATTCAAGACCTTAATAAACTGGAATTCTTGGAAGTGTTGGATATCTCATCGTGCAAGTAGTTGAGACATAAGCTTTCAACGAGTTGATCACCAAATAGCTTCAAACGGGTAGATTGCGGAAGGTCCGGCCTTCAGGGGACTTGCACCTAGAGATATCAGATAATTTTAACGTATGAAACCCTTGAATTTCATATACGCATTCTTGAACCATTACTTGCTTAAACATTTTGATTGAGAAAGGTCCAACCTTTCAATGAGATATGTCTTCGTGCAAGTCCGTTGAAAGGCCTGAACGATTTGTAATTTGGTTTGTGAAGCTTTTGACTGCTACAAAATGCAAAATCTGGCTAGAATTCATGGCCATGATAGGTAGGGGCATGCGCAAAAAAGTGGAATGTTTCTGGATGCAAGTCCATTAAGAGGCTGGATCTTTCAGATTTAATCGTCTTGAGCCATTGACTGCAGGAGTTTGCTAAAATCTAGTTGAATTTGGGACTTGATAGATTGGACTCTTGGAAGAGTTTGGTATCTCTAGGTGCACGCTCTGGGAGACCCACCGACTACATGATGTGCATAGTGTCTATTGTCCAAAACTCCTCTTGGTCGAGCAAAAACACACAACTAACAAGCAATCCTCCATCTGACCTCATGAGGAACTGCTTCTTTCCCTTCATGAATCAATGACTCAAACATAATTTTCACCGAGAGGAGTGTAGCAGCAACAACTCTATTCATTTGGGGTTTAACAATTTGCTCATGTATCACCTAATATCCCTCCAAGTTTCAACACAGCAACTTTCAAGCTTTTCCCTTTTATCATCTGCAGGGCTCATGAAAACTCTTGATCCAAGTCTTCAGCTTGTCTTTGTATTTTCAGAAGTAATAATTCTCTGCCACACTAGTTTCGAGAAAGGATATTGAAAGAATTATAACTCAAAATTCTCTTCACATTATTCACGGGAAACTTTTAATTTCTTAGTGACATTTTTCTGTTTCAAATTGGACCAGTAGAAGCGTATTGATTCAGTTCTACCTGTTTTAGACAATCATGTTATTTTTTTTTCATGATTATTCAAGCATGGCAATATGATGCTAGGCAAGATAAATATGTTCCATTGATGCTCAATTTGGATCTCCCAATTAGCAAGTTATTATCTCATGTTATACTTAATAACACTTTAATCCTCTTGATCAACGAAACATAAACCAAAGGCCAAATTTCAAATTTCAAATTATTAATGGGCAACCATATTTGGAGGTGGTTGAGGTGCCAGCTTACAAATGAAATCACCTGTAGATGGAACATCCTGTCGAGAAGACGTTTCTGAGCAAACGTTTCCTCTAAGATGAGAATTCCTTGATCGACCATTGTATTCCACACAATTTACCGTTCTAGAATTTTCTTAATGTGGCATAGTTGTGAGCATATCAAGAGAGAACCGAAGCAGGGACACCATTGGAAAGCTACTCACATCAATCAAGAACCGTAGCTACCTTGCTTAGCCTTATAGAATTGTGAAATCTTTACTTTCAGAGTTCTAAATGATTTTTATTCACCGACACTCTGAATAGTACCTGTCAGAACTCCAGTACAAAATTGCAAAGAAGCTGCAGGAGAGGAAACACTTACGTGGTATGAGTGGAGATGGAGTGAATGAAGCCACTGCTTTGAAGAAGGCGGACTAGTGGCTGATGCTGCTAGGAAGTGATTGGAAATTGTCCTCATTGAAACGCATTTGAGTGTCATTATAAGCACCATGCTGACCACCTGGGCTCTATTTCAAAGAAAGAAGGATTACACTACTGGTGATTTTGATTGTGTTTCCATTGAATTATGCACCAAGTCTCTGCATTTTGCGAATTGTGTTACTAGCTTAGTATAAGTTGATTAGCATTTTGCAGATCTAATCTGTCTCCGATATGATGCATATTGTGGTAAGTGTCCTACATTAAAGGCATACTCATTAATAAGTAGCATTCTCTCATGAAATTTCATGCATCCGGTCAAATCATTTTGCTTTTGCATTTTGGCTTTAGTCCATTGCTTTGATCTAGAAGTTCGACTTTGTGGCCTTTATAGTTTTAATCAGTGCCACATCAAACAATGGTAAGATGATCGTTTTCATTCTTGTACTCCCAGTTTTGAACATAGCTGATCAAGAAAGACCAGTTTGACTAATTTTTTCTACCAATCTCAGGAACTATCCTGAAAATCTCCAAAGATTCAGTGGAGCCATCTCCCCAGCCAGATAGCAGGAAGTTGAAAGAAAATTTTGCTCCCGGAATTGTTCTTGGAGGTCGCCTGGCACTAATGACTGTTGTATTATTCTTTTAAACCATAAAAGATGCTGACTTGTCAGTAACAAATTGTTTCTTTTGTGGTTTTCTGATTTTTATGCCTTTCTTTTATACCATTCTTAAGACTGTAAAGAAATTATATATATCTTTACCATATTCCATGGCGCAGGACAATTTGGCGTAGAGTCGATTAGAAATTGGCCTGATGAAATGATGGCAGCCCTGTACTTTCAAGTGAGTATAGTTACCCAGGCCCCAATCCTTGTCAAGTGAGTACGGTTAACCCTGTTCAGCGCATTCGTAGTTGCTCCCCTTGGAGTTTAAGTTTGCTATGGCACTTTCTACTGACTAATTTCATCAGAGTCCGCTTCGAAGTGAGAACTGCAAATCCACAAGCTTTCTCTGATGGTGAATGGTTAAAAGTCCTCGTAAAAATTTGGACAATAGATAAATCAGTCAACAATCACCAATATTTCGATGAGCAGGTCACGACGCATATAGCAATTTATGCAAATGTGGGCTTTGCAAGGATCAAAGGAACTGGATGGGGGTGGGGTTGTTGAGATATACATATGAATTACGTTAGAAAAATCTCATATTAGATAATTGGTTTGGTGTGGAGTAGTTAATATATATAAGTTGGCCCGTAATTCATTAGCACATTTTTTTAAATGAAAGTGAGACCAATTGAATATGTTGACTAATTAGCTTTTTCTTTGCAATCTCCATCTAAACTACACACATTCAGATGAAATACTACGATACATGTCTCTCAACGCCTAAATTTAATATTCTCATGAGATGGTCAAGGACCGCTCTTACAACCCTTCTTTCTGGGGTCATACTTGGGATCGTGCACGCGTCATCATAGTCGATAAGGTTATCGTTGGTCACGAGCTTCCTCATTTTCAGTCTTTCACTATCCTTTGAGCAGATCTGAGAAAAAAGAGAGAGAGTAGTAGCAACGATAAGCTTTACATAGACTATCTCCACTAAGCTTTTAAATGAAACACAGAAAATTATCCATCTACAGCTTAACACGGCATCTTCAAGAATAGTGACAATTCGAAAATGCTCACTTCACAACTCTTCTGCGGTGTAAGTTGCTCGCTCGCTCGTATGCATTAGCCAAGATCTTTAATTCACATGCAATTAGGCATATACATCAAGGATGTCATTTTATATAGTGTCTTGAGCAAACTATTCCATATGGAAATAAGAGTTTTGCGTCTGAACCATCTAACTCTCACAATAAGCTTGCAAAAATGAATAAAATCTGTTGTGTAAGTTGATATACACTGGATGTATTGAATTTGAATCACTGATGGAGACATTGAACATCTATTTTAGCTAACATTGAAACATGAAATAGAGATGCTCACCTAGAAACAAGGGTGTTGACCTTAGGAGCCATGGATATGATCCTGTTGCTTTTGAGCTTGTTTTGTTTCGGATGAAGCAAGGCAATGTGTAGGAGAGAGAGGTTCGCCTTCCATTTTATCCGTAGCCAAGTTTGCATATATCGTCTTTAGATTTCGAGGAGCATTATTGCAATTTCGTCCCTCGTCCTTAGGTTTTCAAGTTTTAGTTCCTACACGCTTTGGTTTTCACGTGATTTTGTCTTTAGCCCTTGTTTGCATCCGACATGAGTTGCATATCACAATAATCTATCTAAAATTTCTTCTCAGTAAAGCAAAATTCAATGGACGTTTACAAGTAATCAAGCTTCAAAGCAAACCTAGACGGTTACCCATCTGTAAAGGCAACCTGCCAATACTTTTTGGGAGCTTTCGTGTCGTATTAGACACTTTGACGTGTGTCCAACTCTCGGTTAACACATGTTGGAAAATTTGACATTTGATCAACTCTCCAAACACTCTTTGGCACTCAAGTCAGAAATTTCAACATGTGAATTCACATTTGGTCAATTCCAACACATACATATCAATTTTAAAAATTTTCAATAAATTGTAAATATTTTTTTGTAAAATTAAAAAAATAAAAATACTTAAGGGGAAAGAAGAAAATTTTAGTTTTCTCTTTTTTTTTTTCTGACTCACTTCTCTTGACATATAATTCGCCCCCAAATTTATTTTTTTTTTCTCCTCTTCCAACATGCTCTAACATGCGGTCTAGAATATGGATTTCTTTTCTTCTTTTTCCTCCAAGTTTTATAAATTATTGAAACGGAGTTGAATTTATCATATTGAAATAATGAATGATATTAATAAATTGTGAATTAATATTTTTAGTGTAAATTCATTCTAGACTCCCTTTTATTATTTATTTATTTATTTATATGTGAATTTGAGTCAAATTAATTTGATTAAAATAATCATAATGATGATAATTTATCATGTATATATAAAAATATAGATTTAATAAATGTGTCTCAACGTATTAGAATTTTCTATTTTTTGAGAAATAGCGTGTCGGCGTATCATGTCACGTGTCACATATTAGTGTTGGTCCTACTTAAGCGATAGTCCCCAAACGAGGCACCTATTGGGTAGCATTACTTATTTTAACATGCCGATACCTATGTACCTCACATCAGTCATTGGTAAGTGAATATTTTTTCCCTACTAATTGGGAAATACGAGAAGTGACATTGCAGGATCTCTCACCTTAAAGTAGTTCTTCCACCTGTTTTTTCACTTTTAAATATTTTAAGAACCTGCTTAAGTCTAATCAAACTTGCTTTTAGCATTTAAATTTACCACAATCTCATAATTTCCCTTTTTTTTTTTTTCGTTTAGCTGTGTCAAATTTTTAGGGCACCTCGAAATGAAGACATTCAACATCATGAAATCTTCGAGAGTTTAGGATAAAAAATAATCAAAGTGCGTGCATTACAATTTAAATTAAGTAAAAAATAAAACGTTAGAAGACATTCGGGAGATGTTCCTATTAATGTATATTTGGCGTTTCTTGATACCTCACTAATTGTTATCCCTTATTATATATTTGGCGTTTCTTGAAACCTCATTGATTTTTTTTCCCCATATTATACCTCTAAACTTCTAGGCCTGATGGATACTTGACCTCACGATTTTATGACTTGCCCAAAGTGCAACGAAAAAACCCAACTTTTAAAATTAATTTGGCTAATTATAAGAAAAAAATGAAAAAGGAATCCGGACACTGATGCTAGAAAGAATGGCGCGATTGGTTGGCTACATTTAAATTCTTGAAATTTCAAATTCATATCCACATGAAAATTTACAGTCGCCCTTTCATCGACAAACATCTTATTTTCCCAATAACCGGAAAATAACTTATGTGGATTCCAACGTTTCCCCTAAAAATATGGGCCAGTAGGAGTACCCAATTATTTTGAGTCCGTGTTGTTCCCACCTCTTTCTGAAAAAATTCCGTTTCAAATCGAACCCATGATCCTTACTTATCTTCCATTTTAGCATATTATCTCGAAGGTCATACCCAGAAAGATTCTCTAATGGTGAACCGAAGACATATAATTCGGACAGGTTCTTCAACTATGAGATCTCAAGTGTGGTCAGTGACAAGCAATTTCCAATTTGAAGCTTTGTGACGCTCGGGGGAATTTGCGGAACGCACTCCAGAGCACGGCAACCAAAAAGTTGAAGAGTCATCAAGTGAGGAAACACACCTAAGGCAAGAGACAGGTTAGTAATGATTGGATGACCCACTGTCAAGACTTCCAATTTAAATCATCTCCCAATCCACCAAAGCACGGGGACTTGCACTAACTCGCATGGGCCAGAGATCATGAGCATTCTGGCGATGAATAATAGTAGTTTCAGATTGATTGAGTTGGAAAGATCATCATGGCCATTAGTTTATAAGATATGACTGCCTGAGAATTCAAGCTTTCTAAAAGTTTTGGCAGGGCTGATATTGTTGACCCTTGAGACAAATATAACTTCATTGCTTTTAGATTCTCCAGACTTTCCACAAAGTTAGGTAACTCACTAAGTGATGTATACAATAGATCCAACTCAGTCAGTCATTGTAATTCCTTAATGGAGTGAAGGAGTCTGTGCATTCAAAAGCACAAACAAAAAATAAGATTTTGATATCTATCAATGCCCTAATGGAGTCGGGTAGGTGAGTAATTCTCGTCTTGTTCAATGAAAGTGCCGACAAAGAAGTTGGACAATTGATTGAATCCCCTAATTTTGCTAATGGTGAAATATGAACATGGAGATTCTTTAGGCTCTCTTGCCTACTCCACCTATAAGGAATTTCTTGTATAGAGGTATGATCAAGGAAAAGTTTGGTAAGAGCTAACAATGCACCCAGCTCTTTCGGTAGATAACGTAGATTTTGACAAAATTTTAAGTTGAAGAAAACCAAGCGCTTCAATTGATTGATTGATGGGTCCACTTCAGCCAATCTTCTACAAGATTCGAGAATCAATCTATCCAACTTTAGTAGTGAAGAAATCAGGAGTCCTAGTCAAGTAATGACATTCCGAAAGGTTAAGGACATTTAATTTCCATGCTCTCTATAGCACCAATAAGACAATTATTGATAAATATGTCCCATCAATAAAACATAAATATTGATAAGAAGAATTTTTGAGAGTTAAGGGTACCTTGATATGTCTCCATTTGTCCCAATTGTGAGTAATTTAGCTCCTAAAAAAATCAAGCATGACTAAATTACTCAATGAAAAATTACATATCTTGAGTATCCATAGAGAAAAATTATGCCAAGAGAGCCATCTTAATTTTAAAAGGAGTTGGCTCTTGCTCAGTAAAAAGTTCATCCATGATGTGATCAAGGAGTTGTCATGCCAAAGAAGTCTAGCTAGGGAGTCCTCCATTGAGAGTTTACTATCCACCCGAAGGAACCTTGGATTTGGTAGCGCTCTTAGATTTGGTAGCACTGCAAATTCTTCAAAAGTAGAATGATTTGCCGACCAATTCTCCAACTTCAAACTGAGGGCTTCGAGCTTTTCATTTATCTGAATAAGAAAACGAGATAGATTCATGAGAAAGGAGGACACGGTTAGCTTATTAAGAGAAAAATCTAAATCTTCTTTGAATTTGAGGCAGTTCATATGTAGATAATTGCGCTTAAGATACTTAAGCTCACTCTCATTTTTCTTTTAGACCAATTTGAAGAGGACCGAACGTGGGTTTTTAAAATTGAATTTTAATAATTTAAGAAATGATTTTAAATTATGTGGAAATTTAAAAATTGTGTATGTTGAATAAATTGTAATTGTTTTCACCAGGAAAAGAGTGCCCCCATTACTAAAATATGAATTATCATGCACAAAAGGAAATTGGATGCCAGATTTACCTTCACCCTCTGATAGCATTTCTAATGTATCCTGGTGATTCCATAGCCAACTTTACTTATCTAATTTACCTCCACTTTCTTGAGAAATAATATCTCTACCAAGAGTTGATCATACATCCAAAATTTATTATTTTCTCCAATTTTTTAATCAACGACATTAACTGAAAAACTTCAAGACCTTTTGTTGGGCATAAATCACAGTCTCTGCACTTGTATATGACTATCCTTTGATCATATCCATTGAAAAGACAAGCTATATCAAGAAATATTTGTCTTTGATTGAGATCTAATGCTTCTTAACTTATCATCAACTTACTTCTAATTCCTTCAATACCTTTTTTCCACTTCATCAGGTAATCATCTCACATTTCTTCTTTTTGGCCTAGTATTGAAAAAGTTGAATGCATAACCTCTAGAATCAACTAAAGATCTTTGTCTATATTCACAATTTCTCTAGATTTTTCCATTTTCTTAATTGAGGGTGATCTCTTCTGAAAACATGTTTTCTGAATAACTAAAGGGAGCTCTTTGGATCCAAGCCATCAACAAAATAAATCAATTTTACTTTCAATGCATATAGAAAACTTGCGTCTCTTGTCATTATAATAATCTAACTTCCTGGACCAAAAGCAACCTTGCCTCTCCAAAGGTGAAGTTAATTGTCCTTTTAATCAACATCATCCAAAAGAATAAGAACTTTCTTTCTTGAAAATCTCTCTTCCATTGTCATTATGTCCTTGTCCATGCAATTGATAGTTGGATGTGCTTGTTGTGAGAGATCTGAGATTAGTTGCAGCTGCAAACACAATTCCTTTTGAATGTGAAGTTTCTCTGATATCAGCAAGGAAATAATTGTTAAAGTCTCCAAAAAGTTTGGTGTAGACTACTTTAGCAAGAGTAGTTTTTCTAACACCACCCATTCCGTGGATTGACACAATCTTTACATCATTGGTGCTGGTGCCTATCATCTGAGAACTTCTTTCACTCTATTCTCAACACCAACCAAGGAGTCACTAACCACCAAATACACCTTCTTCAGCTCACTTAAAATGCTGGAAATGACTTGTTTAACTAGTTGTCCTTCGTGCCTAACCAAAAAAAAAACTAGAAAGGCCCAGGCGAAATAGAAAATAAGGTTAGAAGAGACAAGCTGAAATCTACAACATTAGGAATTGATAACAATCTATGGAAGCCACGGGATGCAACAAGAAGGGCAACTGCGAATGGAACATACAACATA
Source organism: Corymbia maculata (assembly GCA_014182735.1). NCBI lineage: Eukaryota > Viridiplantae > Streptophyta > Magnoliopsida > Myrtales > Myrtaceae > Corymbia > Corymbia maculata. Next base: position 16,601,179 of record CM024684.1, read on the forward strand.
GTATGGATCAGGAAGAATATACTGCACATGCTCAAACCTCGTGCAAGAATTCCAACGTTATGCAATCGTCAATGTTCACCACGTCAGCGCTGGTGATGGCACGTAGGATGTCCAGCGTCTACATCACCAGTTTTCAATCTTAATTGGTCGAATAAACTGAATTAATATCAACATGAAAAGATTTAGGACTTTTTTGGTACTTTTCCTTGGAAACTGTTGAGGATGGATAGTGAACTAAAATTGTCTCAGTGTTTGGCGGAATCTTGAGCGTACGTACTTGAAAATTCTTTAGATTTCTATATCTTTATGATTATTTGAGGATTAGACTTGTCATTGTTATTAATGCCCATTGTTTAAAACATCATATGCACTTTATTTCATTTTTTTTTTCTGGAGGCTAGAAATCATGTTTGAGGTCTTCGTTAATCAATGTTTGATTTCGATTGAATTGATATGACCAACATATATAAGTTAGTTACCTTGCATGCGTTTGAGAGTATAAATATATGCATAGGGCATCGCCACGCGTCCAATTCTTCGAGGGCATGAAAATTAGTTGTTTAGTCAGAAACCTACCAAAGTACCTAATCACATTGCATATTGAATTAAATTTCATGAAGTATTTATATCGCTAAAATTTAGACAAATGAAAGATCGAGGAGAGCTGGTGGACTCTAACAACGCAGTTTGACTTTCACCATAAGACCCAATAGGATATTTTGGCCCGCCAAGCTCATCATGTCTAATTCCTTGATCCGTCGAGGTCCCCAAGCATCAAATTGAATTAAGAGATGATCGAGATGGGCTTGGGCCCAAAGGTTCGGCCCGTGAACCCAGCCCATCCAGTCTTCGAACACAGATAAAACAACCTTTCCACGATGACCGAATTCCCTCTCGTCTCTCTCCTCTTCCAGATTTTCGCCTTCGCCTTTTTCCTGTTCCAGCGCCTTCAGCTCGGCCCTGTACTTTATTTTTTCAGCCATCCTCCGTTCAGAGTTCCCCCTCGGCTTCTTTCAATCTAAGGTAAAGCTCTCTATCTAATTCATGATTTGATTGTCTTGCTGAGAACTCCAAGCCAGTCGTACTTAAAAGTCGAAACAGCACCTTGATCTATGGCTTTTAACTCAGGCATATGGTGCTTAAAAATGTGTTTGTTTCACGTGTGTTCATGTAATACGAGCAGTTTGAATTTACTGATACTTCCTGCGAACCACACCATGACCGATATCTGTGTTTGCTATGCTGGAGGTTGGACCTGCTGAACTTGTATTTTAAGCTTACTGCGCTTTTATTGAGTTCGCCGTGCTGTACGTTGGACCTTCTGAACTTGTATCTTACTGGCTGTGCTTGTATCAATCTCTTTGTGCATTTATTATCTTGAGCTTGCTGGAACTGTGTTAATTCATGCTGTCCATGAACACATTTAGCTCTTATGATGGATATCAAGTCTCTTGGACATGTTATTTTGAATATATAAGTAAATGTTCTTAAGCCATTATTCTCTAGTTTTCATCGCATGATCTCGTTTGGAAATGTTGAAAAGTTGACAAGCAGTAAAATGCCGAGTGGGATATCTTTCCACGTGTTGGCTGTTTTGATGCAAGGATAATCTTCAATGACTTCTAAGTGAATGGATGTATGAAGGTTGAGAATATTGTAGCTCAATCTATAATCCATGGAATCGAATAGAGGATTTAGCATCAATCGATCTCATTTCTCATTTCTCTAAGTTTGGATTTTCAGCAGCAATTTCTATCGATAAGTTGTCCATGCAAGTCTCGATTCAGTGCTTACTTTCATACTCACTTTGCTTCACTTCCTTCAGTATCTTAGTTGCTGACCTTAGTTTTCAGACTCATGATTTCGGTTTTGAGTAGCTCATGATGGATCCATTTTGATAACTGCAGCCTTAATTCCGAGTGGATCTCAAATGAGAACCTCAATGTTGGTCTATTCATTGTTTTGACGCTTCAATGATTGATCTCATGCCTTAAAGTGCTTGTGGATTGATTTTGTTTGAACTGGATTGTTTTTCGGTGGATCAATCTCAATTAAAATGAAGATATTGTGTTCAGTTTGTTCGTCCAGACATATGATTAGATGTATCGTGAGTTGGTTTCATGCGACATTAGTTTGGTGCCGTATGACTGAAACTTAACAATGAATTGCCCATTTCAGTTTGCATCATATCAGCACTTTTGAGATTCTCCATTGACAATATGCACTTGATCTTGGAATATTCATGTCTATTCTAGTCGTGGAACAATAATTCACCTATGTTCATGTTGATAAGCATTGATAGACAAAAGAGAAGCTTGCTTGTACCATTGTACGGATCTTAGGAAGTCATTTGATTCTCAAAACTATTTGACATCAATGTTCTGTCATGAACCTTTGAGTCTTTGTCATGAAGGTGAAAATTCTGGTGTTAAAATTCGACCAAGGAAAACATTATCCTTTCAACGCAAGACCGTGTGTAACGAATCGATTGACCAGCTCATCGGTAGGTAAAAACCAACAGTCAACCAATTTCCTTTTCTTTGTTTTTTTTTTTTTGCTCTGGATTGTTACCTAATTAAGGATTCATTTATTCACTTAAACATATAAGCTTGGTGACCTAGTCAATTTGAAAACCTAAAATCAGTTTAACAGCTATTATGGAAAACGCAGACTTCAAAAAGGAGCAGCATTGCGCGCATGGTCCCCACAGTACACTCAACCACATTCAGGCTGGAATGGTTCGAGAGAATGCAGCCTGTAACTTTTGCTAAGGCAAATGAGAAATTGTTAGGGATAAGAATACCATGGGTATCATAACTTTTGTATATCGCTCACTTGAATACAATAACTTTTTTTTACAATTATTTGAGTATCTTATCAGTAAGAAGTCGTTCACCTATTCCGAAGATTCTTTTTACGTGGTGTTTTTTTAATGAGGTTATAATCTGACCCGGCTCTTTTTGAGGAAGACAAAATCAAGTTCAATTTGAAGAATGCTCTCTCTCTCTCTCTCTCTCTCTCGGCCAAAGGCAGCGCCTTCGGACCAAATCATCCCTGATGAAGTTGCTCGATGAGAAACTCTACGTGACCAACTTGAGCTCCTGATGAGCGAACTTGTAGAGTTTTGATCCGGCGAGCAATATCGAGAAGTCCCCCAAGAGTCTTTACTGAATTGTGGTTCAAATCGGATATAGAGAACTTCTGGAGTGAGTTATGCTTCGTCACCTTCTTCTTGGGCTAGCACTTCTCGGCTTCATTTGTGGTTTTGCAATAGCTTATGACTGTAGACCTCCATTAAAATTTCTTCATAGCCATCTGGTGAAAAAGTCTCCGACCAAATCAATCCACGAAACTTCAGAACTTGCATTTTCTTGAATGTGGACACTAAGCAATCATCATAATCGGTCTCGTGACTGGACTTCAAGTTTCCATGGCGTTCAACAGTGTGCCAGATCCGGTTAGGGATGTCTACGCAACAAAATTTCAAAGAGATCCTTTTTTTCTGTGACCGGACTTTTGTAGTTTTCGTCCTGTACTTATATGAATCACAATCAAGAAAAAACTTGTTTATATTTGTTCAATTGTAACGGATTCCTTTCCAGCCCTGAAGCAAGCGTTCACTTGTGCCAGTGATTACCGGAAATGCAAAAGACTGGTGGAGACTTCCTGTCCGAAAACCTGAAAATGACACGTATATGTTATATACGGTTTTGCATGTCACTATCTGTAAGCATTTCGCATTAAGTGAAAGTAAAATGGTAAGTTTCTCAACAAGAAATCAAAATGAACTCGTTTTCTTTTTTCCTTCAATTTTTCAATATTTGCTGTTAGCATCAAACATTCATTGCTATAAAAACGAGCGTGCATGACCAATAATCATAGCCACAATCGTAGAATAATTCATCACTGAATCAAAAGGCATCTCAATTGCCATGAAGGGTCGAAACTGCACACCAAGTGAAAATACTCTTTTTGAATTACAACGGAGAAGAACAAGCAGCCGAGATTCTACATTTTGGAATCCAAAGATGTGGCATGCGCATCCGCCTCTCTGCTCTCAATCTAAGACAGCCTCAGGGATGCTGTGATAATATCTGCAAGCAATTTTGAAAGATCACGAAAAAGTAAAAGAGATTCGATTATACAATATCATCATCAAAAGGAATCACAGCACGCATAAAGACACAGAGACCAGAAGATGAAAGATTGGGGTTCGGGGGGAAAGCGAGACATAATCAAAGAAAGAATCGAGCTGAACAACATCAGATTCAGATAAGTGAATCCCTTTTCGTTACAACTTGTAATCGGACGTTATCTTTCGTTTTTTCAATGATTAAGATTTTCTTCAGTAAAAAACACATAAGCAGGGGACCAATCCTGTTAAAAGATTAAAATGTACAAGCTCAGGCACACTAGGAAGTAGGGGTTATAGGACCGAACCGAAAAATTGAAATTAAACCAAATCAAACTAAAATTTCATGCATTTTCGATTCGGTTTGTGTTAGGTGAATTGCAAGTGTACATTATCAACAAGTAATAAAATAATAAGTGAGTGTCGTTCCCTCAAGGATTTTTTTTTTTAATTATCCAATTACTTACCGAAAGTGATCAATCCAAAAATCTAGCTAACCAAATCGAAAAGACGAGTAAAAAGTGAACTAAACCAATTAAAATACTAAAATATAAAAGAGTCAAAACTTAAAGAATTCAAAAGCTAATTAAAATTGTAAAGTAAAAATAATCTAAAACAAACTGAAAATTAATAATTATCAAGATCACAAAGTGTTAGAGCATCCAATTTCACTTAACCATTCATAATTAATTTTCTTAACTTGTCATGTAACAAATTAATTTCTAATTGTGTTGGCGAAATTTCCCTAAGATGAATTACAAGCCGACCTCGGTTTAATAATTCCTAATTAGGTATGTTAACCCACACTAACTTTAGGTGAATTTAAACTACCTAAAAGCATTAAGTTCTAGCGGAAATTCTCGGATTCAATCTAAGTAGTTCCAACTTAGATCTACTATCGTAGCAACATAAATAATCTAGTGTACCTTGACCTAGATTTAATTTATGGTTCAATATCACTAATGCGTATACACACAATTTCCACCCGGCATCATGCAAAAAAAATCATTCAAAAGTTGGCCAAATTTTTAAAAGCATTAAAATCATGATAGAAAACGACACAATTAAAACAATTTTATTGCATGAGAAAGTCTTTGAAAATCAATCAATCATAATTAAGATCCATTGTAGCTCTAACAAAAGAAATTTAGAAAATAGTCTAAACTAAACTAACAAGAATTAAAGAAAGCATAATACTAAATAAAAATAAATTCACCAATTTGAAATACAACGAGCTTCAAGTTTGTCTCCTTTTTCTCTCCTTGACACACACCAACTCCACTAATAAAATAAAAGAACAAAATCTAAGTAAGAAAACCCAAAATCTTCTACAAAGATGGTGGGTCCAAGGATTCTCCCTCTTCATATGCAGCACAAGAGCAACCCTCCAAAATTTTTCCCTAAGTCAACTTCCACTATGATTTGAAAAATATTCTTCATTATCTCCTTGATTTTCTTTGAACCTTATCCTCAATTATGGTAAAATTTTCCAAATTTCTGATTTGGGCTAACTTTTTCTTCAAGATGAAATATTCTGAGAGATATTTCAATATTTTGGAAGATCTGAAAATATTTCTTACAAAATAAAATTATGTGAGTAGCAATTAAATTCACCCAAAATTCATCAAAATTTAGCAAATATCAGTCTAAATTAACAAGAATACACTATTAAAAATAGAGTAATCAGTTTGGTTTTGGTTTGAATAATCGAAAAATAATTGTTATTTTTTCTAGTTTGGTTCAATTAACCAAACCGAATTGAAATTTTCAACAAAAATTGAACGCTCTACTTAAAATTTCTCTTCTTTTCTCATTATCGGTTCCAATAAATAAGGAAAAAATGGGAAAACCAGAAAATTGAAGTGGTTTTCGGTTTAGTTCATATCCAATTTGGTTCAGATCGGAACCGCAAATTTTCGGTTCAGTTTGATTTGGATTTCCTACAAAGTCGAATTAAACTAAACCGTTGACACCAGTAGGAAGCACGAGGAACTTTTATCAATAAGATGGAGTTGAAGAGCAGTGTGTGAGAATCGTGCTTATGCCCAGACCAGGCATCCTGCTTTCTGAAAAAACTGAACTTGATACTTGGGCAGATAGTACGATTTCTGAGCACAACTTCGGCTATTTAAAACGTAGTAGCATTGTTAGGATCGTAACATAGGCAGATTATGGGAATCGATCTGCTTCCTAGTTGGCCATTGATTAAAACATGCAGACGATGGCTTGTCCTGCTGATCATAACATGCGTAGCTTATAGAATTGATCTACTTCAACTAGTGAAGTCTCCTAATCAAAGGTACGAGAAAAACATGCGCATGAAAATGGACAGGAAAATTGGTAGCCGGTTCGTCAAGAAGCCTACCGGGAGATGCCAGAGCTCCAAGAATCATACATTTGGTTCAACATGTTGTTCTGAAAAAGTTTGTTACCTCTCAGATTCAGAGAATCACCGAATCATTCAAGCTTCTTTTTGGAGACCGAATGGAGCAGGGAAAACAGTTCCAAATCGGCATCAGAAATCCACAGAGCTCCAAATAAATCTTGCTTCGTTGACAGAGAGAGAGGATCGACCAACGCGCTGGATGCTCATGCCCCATAGTATCTTCATCCTGCCATTGAGCCATGATCGATTTGAGGGCCAGGGCCTCATCGAATTCCCTGGAGAGAGAGAATCAATCAGCACAAATCCTAAATCCCCAAATCGATTCCTGACCTGTGGAGGAAACGGGATAGATACAGGCAGACGATGTCGTTTTTGTAACTACAGCCACCCTCCGATAACTTCGCAACCAAAAGGGCGTTTTTCACTTTTGCTTTGAGGCACCTGGGATCCATGTCGCCACCTTTAGGCCTTCGTTCCTTGGATTTTCAATGGGTACATTGACCAAACCACAATGGAGGATAAATGCATGATACGTGTACAAATGAGGTGCTTTTGGTGACATGAATAAAAGTTAAGGTAGATGTGTCACAATGAACATATTTTAGGATTTTTGTGGCTCATTCCCTGAAAAATATTTGGCTGCAATTGGGACATTCAACAAATATGTGCCATCAAAACAAGCAGGGAAGGTTTCCTCATAAGTTATAAAGGCCACCTAAATGCTTATGCGATATGAAGTGCTCTCAATAACTATATGATGGCAATTGCCTTCTTTAATGAATAAAAATGTTCTAAGTGTAAGAATTCGGGAAATGCTTGCATATATTGGGAACATGATTATACATGCATAATTTTGAATCTTAATCCGTCCCTCTTTCTTATGGGACATCTCATTTTCCCAAGAATCCAAAAATAACTTTTTTTTTTTGGTCGAACTGAAAGTAACTTACCAGGACTTGGATATTTTCCCTTACCATAACAAATAGAACAACCATTCATTTGTGAGTCCGTGATGTTCCAACAATATTTTCTCAAAATTCCATTGTAATTTGGGCCCAAAGTCCTTACTTATCTTCCAGTCTAGCAGATTTTCTGAATGTTCATGCCCAGAAAGATCCTCTATCGATGAACTAAAGACATATAGTTCCAAAAGGTTTTTCAAATAGGAGATATCAAGTGAGGTTAGTGATGTGCATCTCCCAATATGAAGTTTTGTGACACTCAAGGGAATTTGCGAAATGCATTCCGGAGCATAGCAATTGAAAAGATGAAGAGTCTTCAATTGAGGAAGTGCACCTAACTTAGGAGGTAGGTTAGTAAGGCTTCGGTGACCCAGTGTCAAGACTTTCAATTTGGATAATCTCCCGATCCACCAAGGCATGGGAACTTGCACCAACTCAAATTGGCTAGAGATCACAGGCACTACGATGATGAACAACAGTAGTTTCGGATTAATCAAGTTGGAAAGATCAAGATCGGCTAATGATACAAGAGATATGATTGCCAAAGAAGTCAAGCTTTTGGGAAGCTTTGGCAGGGCTAGTATAACTGATTGTGGTAATAAGCATAACTTCAATACTTTTAAATTCTCCAAACTTTCTGTGGAGTTAGCTAACTCAGTGAATCTTGTGCCATATAGATCTAACTTAGTTAATAACCAGTCTAGAAGTCTCCAAACTTTCTTTTTGGGGAAGCAAAATTCAATGGACGATTACAAGTAATCAAGCTTCACACCAAACCTAATAGGTTGCCCACCTATGAAGGCCGCGTGTGGGAGTCCCCAAATGGAGCGCTTTGCCAGGTTATGTTTTTTATTTTAACATGCTAGTGTCTGCACATCTCACATTCCTCATTTGGTAGGTGGATATTTTTCTTCTCCACCCACTAGGAAATACAATAAGTGATATTGTGGGATCTCTCATTTCAATGCAGTTCTTTCGCCTGTTTCTTCTTCCTTGAGCCTTTTAAGGACATGCTTAGGTCAAATTAAGCTTACTTTTTTGGCAATTAAATTTACCACAATCTCATAATTTCCTTCTTTTTTTTCTTTTTTTTCGTTTAAGCTATGTCAAATTTTCAGGGCACCTTGAAATGAAGACATTCAACGTCATGAAATCTTCGAGACTTTAGAATAAAAATAATCAAAGTGCGTGCATTACAAGATTTGAACTAACTAAGAAAATAAAACGTTAGACATTCGGGAGACGTTTCTATTAATGTATATTTGGCGTTTCTTGATAACCCATTGATTTTTATTCCCCCTTATTATACCTCTAAATTTCTAGGCCTGATGGATACTTGACCCCACAATTTTATGACTTGCCCAAAGTGCAACGATAAAACCCAACTTTTAAAATTCATTTGGCTAATTATAAGAAAAAATGAAAAAGGAACCCAGACACTGATGCTAGAAAGAATGGCGCGATTGGTTGACTGCATTTAAATTCTTGAAATTTCAAATTCATATCCATATGAAAATTTACAGTCGCCCTTTTATTGACGAACATGTTATTTTCCCAATAACCGGAAAGTAATTTATGTGGACTCCAATGTATCCCCTAAAAATATGGGCCAGTAGGAGTACCCAGTTATTTTGAGTCCGTGTTGTTCCCACATCTTTCTGAAAAAATTCCGTTTCAAATTGAACCCATGGTCCTTACTTAGCTTCCATTCTAGCATATTATCTCAAAGGTCACACCCAGAAAGATTCTATAATGGTGAACCGAAGACATATAGTTTTGACAGGTTCTTCAAATATGAGATATCGAGGGTGGTTAGTGACGAGCAATTTCCAATATGAAGCTTTATGATACTTGAGGAAATTTGTGGAACACATTCCAAAGCACGGCAATTGAAAAGTCGAAGTGTCTTCAAGTGAGGAAGCATACCTAGCAGAGGAAACACGTTAGCAATGCTTGTATGACCCAGTATCAAGACTTCCGATTTGGATAATCTCCCAATCCACCAAAGCATGGGGACTTGCACCAACTCGTATGGGCTAGAGACCATGGGCATTGTGACAATGATGAATAATAATTTCAGATTGATTAAGTTGGAAAGATTAGGCATGGCTATTGATTTATAAGATATGACTGCTAGAGAAGTCAACCTTTTTGGCAGTTTTGGCAGTGCTAATATCATTGACCATTGAGATAAGTATAACTTCAATGCTTTTAGATTCTCTAGGCTTTCTATGTCTTGTATATGATAGGTCCAACTTAGTTAATAATCATGATTCCTTAATGGAGTGAGGACATCTATGCATTCAAAAGCACATGCACAAAGATAAGATTTTAATATTTGTCAATGCCCCATGGAGTTAGGTAGGTGAGTAATTCTGGTCTTGTTCAATGAAAGCATCAACAAAGAAGTTAGACAATTGATTGAATCCTTTACATTTGCTAATGGTGAAGTCAGAACATGGGATTCTTTACGTTCTCTTGCATACTCCACCGATCAAGAATTTCTTGTATAGAAGTATGATCAAGGAAAAGTTCCATGAGAGTTGACAATACATGCAACTCTTTTGATAGATAGCGTAGATTCTAACAAAAGCTCAAGTTTAAGAAAACCAAGTGCTTCAATTGACGATTGACAGGTCCACTCTAGCCAATCTTCCACAAGATTCAAAAATCAATCTCTCCAACGTTAAGAGTCTAGAGAAATCAAGAATCCTAGTCAAGTGATGACATTCTAAAAGGTTAAGGACTTTTAATTTCTTTGCTCTATGTAACACCAATAAGACAAATATTCGTAAATCTATCACATCAATAAAATGCAAATATTGATAGGAAGAATTTTCTAGAGTTAAGGGTACTTTGATAGTGAAGGTGGCTAGCAAGAATCACCTAGAGCTGGATGAATATGTGATACAATAAAATCTTGACAAATTAAAGCGGAATGATTCTTTGTGTCTCTTGGATTAAAGTTTTGACGTTATTACAGTCTTCTGAGAGTCCCTGTTGCAACTTATTCACTTTCATAAGTCTAGCAATTGGTTGCCTTTGATATGCTAGGCATTCACAATTTCTATAAATTTGTTGAACATATCTTCAATGGATTGTCTAGGCTTCATTTTGAAAGACTCATATTGGCCAAGTAGAATGTTGACCATCGTTTCTTTCACTCGATCTGTCCCTTCATATGTGATGTGTAATCTATCCCAAACTTCTTTGGCTATTTCACAAGACATTTTGTTATACTCATTAGGATATAAAGCACAATAAAGAGAATATATAGCTTTTGCATCAAGTGCTTCTCCTTTGGATATCTCTATTTAAGGCATAGAAGCAGGGGGTCCGATTTCTTTGTCTTTGCCATTCTTGTCTGATGCAATGAAGTAGTGGGATTGACTCCCTTTTCGATGGCATCCCATTCTAGAGGATCCTTAGATCTTAGGAACGCCTTCATTTTGTTCTTCCAGACATCATACTCTTTTCCATCAAAGTATGGTGGTTTAATGTTGCTTTGTCATTCGACAAGACCTAGTGCTAAGATGCGCTATAGAAGATCGTGAGCTCAGAAGTAAAACTACTTCAATAAAAATGAGCCCCAAGCTCTAATACCAATTGAAGGTGGCTAGAAACAATCACCTGGAGGTGTGAATAGGTGATACAATAAAATCTTAACAAATTAAAGCGAAATAAAATGAGTCAAGAATTAAAGTTTGAATATCAGTAGATGTGAAAATAGTATTTAGAAGTATTCAAGCTCAATCAAGAAGTCTAAACAATGATTAGATTCTAGAAAAAGATTCAAAATCTGTTATGTAGAAGAATAGACTCTAGAAGCATCCCCCAAGTGTGCAATAAATAATAAGTAATAAAGATTAAGGAATAAGAAAAATTGCAAACGAATATTATAGTAGTTCGACTTAAATTAAGTTTATGTCCACTCTCTCATATTGATGGCCTACTGTTTGGATTTTACTATATGATCAATAAGATATTACAACTTTGAGTGCAAACACTTAACAATAGATCACGTTATCTCACTAAATCACTTTTGTGTACTTCTCGCACGATTACAAACTTTTAAGCTCATGAAAAACAAGTGTATATGGTTGAAGTTTACTTAGACTTTGGAATTATAGATTCTACGCTTCATCTCTTACTTGCTCTCCGGTTCTTTGATCTCCTTAAATATTCTCCCACTTCTAAATTAGCCGTTGGATAGTATCCAGAGGATCGTCTTCCAACCTACTCGTTGGATAGAATTGTATCAAGAAGATTTGGTAACTATTGAGTGATAGAAATAGAATACCCACTTTGATTCCGGTCACCCATATAATTAGAATCTAGGTTTTCATATGTAGAGCTTTTTGTTTAGAAAAACTTATCTTGAGATTGATTTGTCAATCAATTAAAATTAAGTCAATCAAATCTATTTGAGGAAGTGAAATCTAAACTAGATCACTAACCATCATTTTGTCAAGTTGTCTCATTCTGAACTCGCTTTGTTCTGAACTTGTGTTGTTCTAAACCTGTCACATTATGGATTTGTAATGTTCCAGACTTCTTTCATCTATATGTAAAGTTCGGACCTGTTTTGTTTGTAGTAGACTTTACAATCTTGATTTGAGTATGAACATATTCATCATGTTTGAACAAATTTATCCTTAAAGTCTGAACATAATCCAAAGAGGTTCAGATTCAACATAAAGTCTATCTTCTGTTTCTTCCAAGTATAATCATTGATAATATCATTTACACGTTCTATCATCTGCATGGCAGCTTGTACGCCTTTCACCTAATTACTCAATCATTAAACACGTTAGTAGTTTTTAATTTATTTTATTATCTTCAAAACATCATAAGAGATTTTCCCAATAGATATGTCTCCATCTGTCCCAATTGTGAGCAATTTTGCTCCTTGAAAAATCAAGAATGGCTAAATTACTCAATTGAAAAATTGCTTATCTTGTATCTATGGAGAAAAATTATGCCAAGAGAGCCATCTTAATTTTAAAAGGAATTGGTTCTTTCTTGGTAAAAAGTTCATCCGTGACGTGATCAAGGAGGTGTCATGCCAAAGAGGTCTAACTAGGGAGTCCTCCCCTGAGAGTTTGCTTTCCACCTGAAGGAACCTTAGATTTGGTACCATATTTGGTTGGGCTCTTAGATTCGGTAGCATTGCAAGTCCTTCAAAAGTGGAATGATATGCTGACCAATTATCCGACTTCAAAATAAGGGCTCCGGCTTTTCATTTATCTGAATAAGAAAACAAGATAGATTAATGAAAAAGTCGAGGTCCCCAAGCATAAGATTGAATTAAGAGATGAACGAGACGGGCTTGGGCCCAAAAGATTCAGCCCGACCTGGTTGGACTTTACTTTATGGGCCCGTGAGCCCAGCCCATCCAGTCTTCGAACCCAGCACAAACAGCACCTCCCCACAGTGACCGAATTCCCTCTCTAGTTTCACCCTTCTAAATTTTCGCCTTGGCCTTTTCTCTCTTCCAGCGCCTTCAGCTCTGTCTTGCACTCTGTTTTTACGGTCATCCTCGGTTCAGAGCTCCCTCTGGGCTTCTTTCAATCTAAGGTCAAGCTTTCTATCTAATTCATGGTTTAAATGTCTTGCCGAGAACTCCAAGCCAGTCGTAATTATAAGTCGAAATGGCTCCTTGATCTATGGCTTCTAACACTCGGATATGGCACTTCAAAATGTGCTTGTTTCACGTGTTTTCATGTAATACTGGCAGTTTGATTCTCTTGTTGAGAGACTATTAAATTTGCATGCTTCCAGTCTTGACACCAGCATGTAATTAGTTCGTTGGCGTTGATCTCCTTGCCATCTAGTGAAGATGTTGACTGACTTTGTTTATCTGTGTTTTATGATCAATACTTCCTGCAAACCACATCATGACCAAAAGTTGAGTTTTCTATGCTGAACGCTGGACGTGCTGAACTCGTATTAACTTTGCTGTGCTTGTGTCGATCTCCTTCTGCATTTATTGTCACGACCATGCTGCAACTGCGTTAATACATGCTGTCCACAAACACATTTCGCTCGTATGATGGATGTTTAATCTCTTGGACGTGTTATTTTGAATATATAAGTAGGTGTTCGTGAGTCTTTGTTCTGCAGTTTTCATCCAATGATCTCGGTTGGAAATGTAAGTTGACAAATATTAACTCAACTCATTGATGCAAACGCCGAGTGGGATATCACTCCGCTTGTCGGCTGTTTTGATGCAAGGATAATCTCTAATGGCTTCGAGGTGAACGGATGTATGGAGGTTGAGATTATCGTTGTTTTGATTTCTACTTCGATGCTTGATCTCACGCCTTAAGCTGCATTGAATTGATTTTGCTCAAACTGGATTGTTTTTCAGTGGATCGATCTCAATTACAATGAAGATATTGTGTTCAGTTTGTTCGTCCGGACATGCGATTAGATGTATCGTGGGGTGGTTTCACGTAACATTTCTTACCGAGTAAAACACCAACTACCAACCCTTATTTGAGCTATTTACCAATATTTTGGGGTTTATTGTAATTTACCAACGTTTTGTTATCATCCATCAACTTGTATTTGTCTCTCCTATGAGCGCTTCAAATTTACAAAATATTATGTGAATTTATTTACTTTAATTTGTGCAATTTACCGGTTTTTCTCTTATTAAGTTATAAATTAGTTTTGGATTACCAAGTCTTGTTGGAATTGCTTAACATTTAACCATTTAACCATTCTTTTTGTTTATTTTATTGCATTTACTGTTGCCGTTGAGTTGTGAATTTTGATTTGCCTTATTCCAATATGCTAAATTTAGATATCAGAAATTATTATTGGAGTGATTAGCTACCTTTATTTGATGAAGTTACTAATAAGTTTTGCATTGCAAGCGCCAATTTGAGTTTGTTACCAATATTTATCTGGTTTTTTAATATCAACTTCTCTCATAATTTATAAACTTTTAGATGCGTTTTTGCCCAATGCATTATGTTTACCAACTATTATGTGAAATCACCTACATTTATTTAAGTTACTCATCACTTTTTTTTAAAATTAAGATGCATTTGTTTCATGAAAAATAAGATATTTTAAAAATATTTTAGAAAAATAATCGCTTGTATCATTGAAAAATATAAATGAATGGAAAAAATTTTCATTGGTCACAAAAATTATTAGACATATTGTTGTTAATAATAAAAACATTTTTATTGACTAATTTTCTTAATGATATAAGTGATTATTTTTTCAAAAATATTTCTCAAATCACTTATTTAATTGCGAAACAAGCGCACCCCTAAAGTACCAACTAACTTTGATTACTTTCATTTAAATTACTTACCTATCATGCGCTTCTCCCGACACCGCGCGACGTACGATGTTTCTCGGTCAGGGTCGATTTCTTGACCAACTCAGCGATGATCTCCAGACGAAGCCTCTCCCATGAAGATGAAGCATCGCCCATTGCTCCACACGAACTAAACTAACGCCCATGTCTTCTTCTTCTTCTTCTTCGGAAGCGAAATGGCCGTTCGACGTCTTCCTCAACTTCAGAGGCGAGGACGTCCGCCACGGCTTCCTCGCTGACCTCCACAGGGCTCTGCTTCACGGAGGCATCAACGCCTACATCAACAGCGAGGACTTGAGGCCTGGGGACGAGATCTCGCCGGCGCTGAAGAAGGCCATCGAGGAGTCGCGAATCGCCGTGCTCGTCTTCTCCGAGAACTACGCTTCGTCTCGATGGTGCTTGGACGAGCTGGTGGAGGTAATGAAGTGTAAGAGGCTCAAGGGACAGCTGGTGTTGCCTGTGTTCTACAGAGTGGAGCCGAAAGCGATTCAATGGCAGACAGAGAGTTATGGCAAGGCATTGGCCAGGCACGAGGAGAGATTGGGAAAGGATTCTGAGAGGGTGAAGAAATGGAGGGAAGCCCTAATTAAAGCAGCCAATTTGTCCGGTTGGCATTATGACCATGGGTAATCACAGTATTTCTATTCGATCCTTTAAAAAGAATTTGGAATTCTCTAATTTTACTGATACATGTTAGGGTAATGTTTGAGACTGTTGAAAAGTGATTGTTTACTTCGCTTTAGTTTTACTTGGTTCAATGGATTGTACGTTTCTGTTTATTGGCGTTCTTTTTTATGCTTTGTTTTGGCAGAGATGAGACCAAGTTCATCGAGGGTATCGTCAAAAAGATCTCGACTATAGTATCACGAGCACCCCTGAGCGTTGCCAAGTATCCTGTCGGTTTAGATTGCCGGATAGAAAAAGTAATATCATTGTTAAGTATGGGCTCGGATGATGTCCGGATGCTAGGAATAAGGGGAATTGGAGGTATAGGGAAGACCACTATCACTAAAGCTGTTTACAACATTATTGCTAGTCAATTCTATGGGTGCAGCTATCTTGCAAATGTCAGAGAAACTTCCAGTAAATCTGATGGCCTAGTTCATTTGCAGAAAACACTTTTATCTGAGATATTATGGAAAGAAAATTTAGTGTTCTTCAGTGTGGATCAAGGCGCTAATCTGATACGAGAGACTTTGCTGCAGGAAGATTCTTCTTGTGCTTGATGATTTGGATCATGGGGACCAGTTAAATGCATTAGCTAGGGAATGTGAATGGTTTGGGAAAGGGAGCAGGATTATCATTACGGCAAGAGATAAACATGTACTAACTTCTCATGGGATAAAATAGATATATGAAGTTAAACCATTAGATCGAGGTGAAGCTTTTGAACTTCTGAGTTCATATGCTTTTCCAAGAAACCAGACAAAAGACATACACAGGGATCTCACATATAATATTTTGGGCCATGCTGATGGCCTTCCCTTAGCGATTGTGGTCCTGGGTCCCCTTTTATGTGGTAGAAGCAGAGGGGAATGGGAGAGTATGTTGGGTAAACTTGCTGAAAGTCCGATTAAAGATATAAATAGTGTTCTCAAGATAAGTTTTGATGCACTAGAGGACAACGAGAGGGACATTTTACTTGACATTGCTTGCTTCTTTAAGGGGAGGGATAGGGATTATGTAACTAGAGTTCTTGATAGTTGTGGTTTAAAGACATTAATTGGGATTCAGACTCTAATAGAAAGATCCTTAGTAATAGTGGAGAATGAGAAAACTGTACAAATGCATGACTTGGTTCAGCTAATGGGTCAGGATATCGTTAGACGAGAGTGTCCAAATGACCCTGGGAAACGGAGTAGATTATGGTGCTATGATGATGTTTCTGAAGTACTGTCGGAGGATACGGTGAGAGCTTCTCATGAAACCATTGATAATCTTATCTTCTTTAATTTACAAGCTATTACCTAGTTGCGGTTAGTTATTATTGATTATTTTCTTTTCCTTGACAGGGAACCAATGCTGTTAAAGGCATAGTGCTCGACTTGCCAACACTAGAAGAGCTAGACATCAGTCCCACTGCTTTCACGCACATGAGGAGACTGAAAGTGCCGATAGTTCTGAATGCAGAAAGTAGCGGAGGTCCTGTATGTCTTCCTAATGATTTAAGGTGGCTTGAATGGCCTGGATGTCCTTTATCCAGTCTGAACTTTAGTGCTAATCCAAAGAAACTTGTTTGCTTTGACGTGCATAACAGCCGGATTAAGGAATTTGGAGGGAACTTAAAGGTACATCATAAATGCTTTAGTTTCCATTTTCGTCGCATACAAATTGAATTTATGAAAATCATGTTCAGCTTTTCTTTCTAATGTGCTGCATTTTAAGAAATAGAAGTTTCTGAATTGAGCCACTGTAAGTCACTCATTTGTGTTTCTGACCTCTCAGAGGTGCCAAATTTAGAGATATTGAACTTAAGTAGGTGCATCTCAAGGAGCTTCCAGGGACTTTGAAGTTACCAATATTAATTTGAGTGATTTGCCAACTCCTCACGGATTAGGTTACCGTCTAGTTTTAGTTTTTCTAACTCTTATTTGATTCAATTACCAACGTATTTAATTGTTTTATTACTTCATGATATAATTAGCAACATTTATTTGCGGATGTTATCAGCATGTTTAAGTTACCAACTCTTACAAAAATTACCTATTTTTATTTGAGTCAGTTTACCAATGTTTATTTGATTGTAAAACGTTCCCAAGCAAATGTGCTAAATTATGTGAATAGTTTATACTATTGAAACAATTGAATAAAAGTTGGTAATTGACTCAAATAAGAATGTTTAACTTAAGCACCACAAATATATGATGGTAAATTGATGTAGTAGCGTTGATAATATTCAATGGAGTTGGTAATTTCGTATAAGAGGAGTACTGTGAACATGCTAGTGAGCTTTCCAAATTTACATTGGTAAACTATTAAAACAGTTGGTGCTTTTGAAACAATCAATTAAGAATTGATAATTAACTCAATTAAATATTCAATGGATGTGCACCATAGGGGTTTAATTAATTGCACATGAGATCCACTAGATCAAGATGTCAAAGTCTGTCGATGCATGTACTATATGTGTGTGTGTACAAATGCAAGCTATATAGTAGTGGATGTATTTGAGCTCTTACACTACACGCACGTATATGTAGCTAAATAATAAAAACTAAGCAAGACGGCTTGGACTCTAGTATTTTCATTTTTTTTTTTGTATTTATGACCATCTAGCATACAATGTGCCATTTTTTAAAAAACGGTCAACAAACCACCACTTCCTAAAAAGTGATGACTAGAAGAGATTCCCGACCTTCCACCGCCTCTGTAGGATTGACAGGTGGGTGGTTGCGAATCTCTACATAAGATTCCAGATGTTAGCTTACATTCATGTGATGAATTAGTTGGAAAAGGATTGACCGGGCCTCACGTGCTCCCACTTGAGATCTCTCTCTCTCTCTCTCTCTCTCTGAATTACAATTATTGTTTCTGCATGTAAATAAGTGGAAGTGGCCACGCCACACCTCTCTATTGTGCAGTGGAATTACGAGTCTTATTCTTTTATTATTTTCTTTCTTTTGGTGAATTTGCAAAGATTACTTACTAGACTCATATTTAAAAAGGGAGAGAGAGAGAGCTCTGTATACACCATACAATCAAGTGAATTCTGATCACCTGTGGCTTGAATCATCATCAAGTGATTTTTACTAAAAAATCAGAGCCAGATTTTGAATTTAATATTTTTTTCAATTTTGTTTTCTTTGTCTGGAATGCTTATCCAAATTGGATTCATTGTTCTTGTAGGGCTTCGAAAATATGAAGTTCATTAACTTGAGTGAATGCCAGTTGCTGGTTTGTATGCCGAACCTCTCTTATACTCCAAATCTCGAGAAATTGGATCTCCATGGATGCAAAAACTTGGAGCTTGCCCACGAATCAATTGCATATCACCACAAGTTATGGTATTTGAAGTTAAATGGGTGCTCTAAATTGGAAAGATTCCCTGAAATTCCAGGAAAAAACAAAAGCTTGCGAGAACTTTGGTTAGGAGGGACTTCAATTGAGGAACTTCCAGCATCAATAGAAAATCTTGTCTCTTTGGACAAAATAGATTTAGAGAATTGCAAGAAACTGATAATCCTTCCATCTAGCATTTACAGGTTGCAAAACCTTGAATGGCTATTTCTTAAAGGCTCCTCAAAACTAATAAAGTTTCCAAAGGAGGACAAGGATTCGAGTGATCCCCATGCAAAGACAGGATTTCCAAAGTTACGGCATTTACACTTTAGTGGATGCAATCTAACAGAAGTAGAGTTCTTGGAGAATCTTTCTTCTTTTCCTTGCTTACAAGATTTAAATTTGTCGAGAAACAATTTTGCTAACCTTCCTACATGTGAGAAACTATATGACTTGGATTGTTTGAATGTTTCTAATTGCCAACAACTACAAGAGATCCCCAAGATTCCTGGGAAATTGAGAAGACTAGATGCAAGTGGTTGCAAATCTTTGAGTAAAATTCCCCCCCAGATGGGGTACGTTGAGGATCTCCAGTTATATGCATGTCATGATCTGGTCTCTAATGGGTTCTCCCTGAATGATTGGCTCAAGCCTGAGGTTAGCCTCTCTCTCTCTCTCTCTCTCTGATTAATGTGGAGTCGTGTACATGTTGGCTGCATTGAGTATAAATAAATAGCAAAAGGCTGAAATTCATGGCTTGGTAGTATTAATAAATAGCAAAAGGCTGAAGATCCTGGATTGGTGGGCTATTTAAAAGAGCAAACATATAAAGTGATTCTACGTGTATACGTAGTGGAGGTTGTTGTAAGGCAATGCAAATGATATTCTCTTTATCTATAGAACTCTGGTTCGCTGATGAATTACAAGGATCGCATAATAAAAGACTTCAATAATATGTATTCATATAGTTACAAAATCTTCAACAATACATGTCCTGTTTCCACCAATTAATTACAAAAAAAATCTTCGTAATTTTATTGCTAACTATGTCTAAACTCTAGGACTACCATTTAACTCACTGAAACTCCTCTTTTTAGTTGCCAATTGCAAAAAAACTATCTAACAGTCTACATCTATGACAGAAATTTCATCGCCAAACAAATTGCCGAGTTCTGGAGGAGAGATGCCAAAGTGGTTGCTCCCCAATAAAGAGGGTTATATATCTTTTGTTGCTTCAAAGGACTTGTATAAAAAGATCCTAGGAGTAGCTTTTTGTGTTGTATTTCAAGGAGAAGGAATGTCATCTTTCCAGCTTATAGCATCCATCGATTGCAAAGATAGGAAATACACTAGGAATGTCAGGTCATTTGATCTGGATCATGTGTGGCTTGAGTATATGGAATCAAAGGAGTTGTGGACAGTTAACGATTTTGGTCCAATTGACTTGGTGCATTTCCACATTAGTATTAGAGCATTTAGAGATCCAAAAAAGAGAGTGATTGTGAAAAAGTGTGGATTCCGGCTAATGTGCAAGCCACTAGAAAATGATTCGGAGAATTCGCATGAAGATAGATCAATTGGAGCCAGCTTTAAGCAAGTTCAAGGTATCACAAAGAAAAAGATAGTCCAATGAGCACAGAGGAAGAAAGTTCAAGTGAAACAAAAGTTTTACATGGTACTGAAACGTGCATGGAGGAAGAAGGATTGAACATGGCTGACTTCTCAATTGAGGTATCCCTCTCTCTCTCTCTCTGCGTGCGTATCTACATGTGTTGATATGGTGTGTATGTTGGGCACGGTGTTTTTGCAAGTTTGCATAATGCAAAAGCTGGAAATTCTGGACAAACAAATAAATTTGATATCAAGTGACTCCACACACACACATAATGCTGAACAAAATCTCAAAATGATGTGATGACAGTGGCCTAACGTTTGTAATTCCTGTATTGAAAAATAATGTTAAAATCTCAGAAAATATAATGAACAGTGGTCGCGTAGTGCTTGATGTTACGGTTGATCATAACAACCAACATCATTAATAGTAAGTAGTACTAGATCAACTTGGAGCAAGGTAAAACTACATAACGATAATAATTCAATAATTTGACTTGAGACCTTTTTAACGTTTAGGTGTTGTTGCTGTGGAGTTAGATTAAGATAATAGTGCGATATAATATGAACCAATTTATTTGTCTATATCCCTGGGAAGATAATATCTCTAATCACTGTTGTGGGCAAAGTCTTGTGATTGTAGCCATGATAGGGCAAATTCAAACAACAGCTGCATGATAATATTGTAGAGTAATGATAATTGTGTTAAAGAAAGTGATAGATTATGAGTAGACCATTAAATAAATGGGTCATATTAAAAATTTATATAAAACTATAATAAATTACCTAATATACAAATTTTGTGGGTTAATATTAATAAGTCTAATATCATTTTATAGTATAACGGATAATAGTTCTAAGCAAATAATTCATCCTGGATTGCCAAAATCTTACTTTGATATAAAGGAGAAGGCAGCATCAATTGATCTAATCGAAATTATCAAAACAATAATCAAAATAAAAAGGTGACAAAGAGGTTGAAAGGGACAAAACAAGATGGCATGAAAAGCCCAAGAGCCTTTCTTTTAAGAATAAGATCTTGTTTGATTTTCATGAACTTTGATATAGAATAATTGCTGACCCTGATCGACGTTCCTAATTTTCTGAGCATCACCACATGGTATGATTTACTAACCACGAGGAAGAAGAGGTACATGAGTTGCTATTTGATAAGGAACTGTCGCACTACATGTTTGCTAGATGACATGTGTCAACTGCCACATGCTGATTACTTGGGACACTTCGATTTAATTTTATTGATAGAGAGTATCAGATTTGCGATTCTCCTTTTATAAAAAGTTAGAGCAGACATAAGAGGTGGAAGTGGTTTGGATGAGGCTAGCTATGGAGAGGGCATGCATTGGATTTTCCTTTTTGATTTTCCATTGATTTAAGTTGGAATTTTTTTTCTTTTATTTGTTTTAATAATGTTGAGTTTGTTGCAAGTTGGAGTTCAGTTAGGACTGTTTGTACTGAAGAATCAGCAATGTCTAAAGGGAGCACTTAAAAGCATGAATATTAGACTGTTGGGTCTGACGAGATCAATTAATTTCTTCGATATGTTATATTTTCCAATCAATTTTTCACTTCATATATATTACACTCATATTGCATGAGCTACATTTTAGGGAGATATCAATCTAATTTGAGGGATGGCTACAACGCTTGCAAGGGAATGATTTCTATCACGAGCAAATGTATATGACGAAAGCAAGGAACAATATGTCTAATTTTTATAGAACTCTTGCTTTGGTTGAATTACAAGGAATATGCTCTAAATCAAACTCTTTTTCTTCAACTAATTACAAACTTGCTTACTTCTAACAATTTACTCATATAACAGAAGCATCACTATTTCCAAATTTATTTTGAATACCAAAATATTCACCCTGGAGAAGAGATGCCAAAGGGATTCATCCTTGTTGAAGATGGTACCATATCATTCATGGCTTCACAGGACTTGTACGACAAGTTCCTAGGATTGTATGTCTGCGTTGTTTTCAGTGTAGAAGATGGAAGAGAGGAAGTATCTTTCGACATGGTGCCACGTGTTAATGGCCAAAGGCGAAATGGGCTATCGGGAACTCTTGGTTCATTTGATTCGAATCACTTGTGGATTCAGCTTCTCAGACCAAACGTGCTTTGGGGAGTGTTAGAGGGAGCAGTTGATTTTGGTCAATATGACGAGAGTTTTTATCTACAATTTAGCCTTGGAGTTAGAATATCGGGTGGAGCCATAAAAAAAAAAGGGGATATTTGTTAAGTTGCAAACGACTAGGGATGATTTGAAGGCTGAGCTTGAAGACAAGCAATTAGTGGATCCAGCTTCACTTTGTGAGGATTTTCATATTTTCTTGTCAATTGGAACATGATCTCACTAATAAATGTCATGTGCTGCACAACATTCCTAGTTGCATTTTTTTTTTTTTCACTATTTTAGTGGCATTAGCGTATCTTTGTAATAGTCCTGAGCATAGCTGAAATCCAGATCATTTTATGACAATTGCACCTACTGGCTAACAAGGAACAATGTTCCGAGCATGGTAATTTTCTAATATAGCTCCCAGATTTATCCCATTGGTAAAATTATATTACGGGCAACCTATTGGCCAGTTATGCTCATACTAATTTATCAACAAGAAATGCAATAATTAATTATCAACTTTTTCATAGATTTATCACTCAAAACAAAAACTTAATGGTGATGATAGTAATATACCAATGAAATTTGTAACTTCTCCAAATAGTTCTGTTTTTTAAAAGGTAGCAAGGGATTGCCAAAGTAGGAATTTACCAACTTTAAGTGGAATGTAAATTACCATATATGGAAATTTACCACTCAATGCATGAACTTAACTCTTAAATTAGCAACTTATCAATATAGTCCGTTAACAAACTGATTAGTTATCGCTAATGTAATAAATTTATCACTACAGATAAAATCGAAATTAGTAAAATATTGTTGGATTAGGCAACTTGCCAACATAGGCCCACTTTTACTGTAGCATGTTACCAGCAATTTGAGGAATTTGTAAAAGCCAATTTCAATAATAAGTCATAAAGCTATTTAGAAATTTGCCATTAGAGATAAAATCTTACGATCCAAGTTAATGTTGTTACACAGAAATTAATACCAATGTGGGCTGCCTCTATGGTGGGCTTGGTGAGAGCAGACAGAAAGTACAAGGAGTTACGTGGCTGTTGGATCGCGCAGTAAGCTGGACATGTGTCATCTATCGGGCTAAGGGACGATACGGGGCATATTGCAAGCATTGCCCTCCTCTATAAGCCACTCGTGGTCACTGGAAAAAATATAATATGATGGCATTGAATTTCACATGATTGTTTTCGCACTATTTTTGAAGTAGCGAAGTCCGAGTAAAGAAGCAACAGAGACTCTTGGGTTGGAATTTACTGTTGGGTTACTGCATCACCAATGCCTCGGCACTAACCTACCTTTTGAGTCCCAAAAGGAGTCCACTTCACATAGCGCTGAAAGGTAGTTCGTACGCCATTAATTTTAATTGGTAAGACAGAGAGACTAATCGCATTGCGATCTAGCGTTGATCAAAGTATATAATCACTTTTTGATATTGATAAAGAGAGAGTTAACTATCCTTGCGTGAATCTATTCTTAGGAAAATCTACTCATTTGCAGCTAAAAAAAGTAGTATTATATAAAAAGAAAAACTTGAAAGAGAAAAAAGAACTTTACAACTAATACAACATGTTCCAATGGTAATAAAATGAGTCTATCTAATTTATTCTCTATGAAAAGTTCATATGTTATAGCCTATATGTTATGCCATAACATGTGTCAGTGAATTTTATGCTTAACAAAATTAATCTAGGGTCAAATAGACCTAGCTCTATAAAAAGTTATGATCAACAAAATTAATCGCAATAAGTCAACATTCATTTTTTCAACAAAAATAGTCTAGACCACAGCTAAAAAGAGTTGTGCAACCTTTACTTCTCGAGAAAAGTAAAAAGCATGGATGTCCGCGACCAACCTTTTCCTTTAAGAGAGGAAAGACATAAATTTAAGGGTATTATCTAAAGGATAGACTAAGCTTAGAATTTTCAATTAGACATGGGCTCTCACAAACCCATATCTCGCATAACATTAAATATCAAATTGACATTATATGTATTTTTTAATTAAAAAATCGCCATTAGCCTATTGGGGTTGAGTAGAAATCAAGTGAAACATGTGTTGACACTAGATTTTTAGATAACATGTCGATAAAGATAAGAAAATCAAAATTGTGTTTCCAATTGCAATGGAGTCCATTTTTAAAACAAAAAAGTGTCGTTTTTCAATTCTGTTTGTTAGCTTAGTTTCAATAAGCAATTTCCTATTCATCTCACACAAAAATCTGAAAAGTCAAATGGTTCATTTTTGAGTTGACATTTTTGTCAATCTTTTGACCAAAAATTAACTTCGGATCAAACTATGGCTTTTTGCATAAAAAGGTTCTTTTCAAGTTTAATTTCACTTTAGAAGTGAATTTTGAAAAAACTTAAAAATTTGATTACAAAATCAAACTTCTAGTGAAAAGTCAAATAGGGTTTAATTTTTGGTCACACCTTTGATTGAAAAATTGAAAAATACGAAAATCTCAAAATCATCTCATTTTAGCTTTAATTTGATTTTGTTATGGAAAATTTCACAAAAATCGATTAACATTGTTTTCCGAATTTTTTGGTTTTTGGTTCAAAATCGACCAAAAATAAAATTACTTTCATTCTAGTTTTAATTAAAACTTGATATTTTTTTTAATTCCTTTGTGCTCCTGTTTTCTTTTGTTGCTCATGTCTATTTTTTTTTAATTTTAATGTACTAACATAACCTGTTTATTAGTAAAGCTCTAATTTCGTTTCATCTTTTTGCTGATGACCCAAATGGGGGAGAGATCTTGATGTATAACTATGTTGATGGGCATTGACATTTCACTTACGTATTAAAATCCTCTATTAGAACCAGTAGCATCAAAACAAGGGGAGCATTACACAAGCATTGCACTGATATGTTTACCGTTTCACCTATGCCTTTAATGACTTATGATAATTGAGTGTTGCACACTTAAAGTGTCAAAACTTGACATAAGAAGACACTTAAATGTTAAAAGTTCGAAAATGTACACTTAAGTATCAAAATTAGAGCAAAATGAATCAATTAAGTGCCAATGGCGAGAAAATCTAACAAATGTGCATACGTGGCATTTCTAGTGATTTTGTTTGTTGACGTGGGAATTTTGTTAAGAAAAATTGTCTGTGTGGCATTTTTTTTTTTAATTTACCATATAAGCCAAGAAAACCTCAAAATCAATTAAAAATTTTAAAAATTTTAAAAATATGTGAATGGTTGGGCGAGGACTGTCCAGCCCATGTCGCAGTTGCTATCGCTCCACCATCATCAAGAAGGGGCTTTGTGACCCTAGCTGACCCTTGCCCCACCGTCCCCGACCCTTCTTAGCAATGGTGGGGCAGTGACGGCGGCAATGTGGACTGCACAACCCTTGTCCAATTCTTTTTTTTTTTTTTTTTTTAATTTATTTTTTACATTTAATTCATATTTATATTCAAATCCATGTTGGCGCCAAAATGACGTCGTTTGGCATTATCTTTGTTGGCTCAACTATTTTGAGGTAGCCTACAAATGTTTAGGAAAATAATTATATGGGCAGTTCCATCTTTGGACAATTACTTCAAGGTAATTTTAATGGCTCTTTATTTTTCCAAACCACCTTCAATAGATAAATTGAAGATGGGTATAAAAGAGAAGATCTCGGAAGCCAAGAGCTATACACATGTAAATACAAAGACCAAAAATCTACTATACGCTATACTCCAAGCAAAACGTTCTCATTCAACTATTTCTCAAAGTATTGTGCTCTTGTTGGTTGAGTAATTGTGCTAAAAATTAAGTGTATAAAAGCAAGAGTAGTAGCTAAATCCTAACAATGTAATCTATTATGTAACGTTGACACCTAAATTTTTATTAGATATTTAGATTGCATAGATTTGGTCCTAACAAAAAGGATTTTCACATCACCTAATATTATTTGCATCTATTAAGTTTGATTTATTTATTCTATTTTCCTTATTTTACCTTATTTTTGTATAAATTTAGATTATTTAAAACAAAAGGGGGAGCCCGCTAAACTCCTCCGTAGGGCTGTCCGAGAGAGATAAATTTCTGGAATTCCCACGTACAAATATCGTCATTCAAAGTTACTTCAATGTGCCATTCTATGCGGTGAGCTTATAGCACCCCGTTACCTTAATGGTAGAAAATTTAGTGCATTCTTAGGAGATTGTAAGTTTTGTAGTTAATTTTCCACATGTGGACTGTTTTTCTGCTTTTGGTTTATTATATATATAAATTAACTGTTCCAAATAAAAATTGATGACCGTAAAAGCAATCATTCAATAGAGATTTAATCTTTGACATGTGAAACGGCACTAAATACGGACACTTAAATATATTATGATGTCACGTAATAATCCTACATTATTGCACCTCAAATTGTTCACACTAGATGTAAATGAGACATGATTAAGGCTGCTTTTGGTTCAGCATTTGCAAGGGACTTTTGAATCCAATGCAAATGCTGAAAGCCCAAAACTATTTGGGGAAATGCAATTGTGTTTGGTAAAATTTCTTTGCAAATGGACTTTGAGTTGAATGTACATTTGGTAAAAAAAATTTCACAATGGGCTTTGATAGGTATTATATATATATATATATATCCTTTTAAAGTTGGACTAAATCCTTCGCTGGTCCGGCAAAAGGCTATCACCATCGGCAAGCCAGATCTGGCGCCGATGGTCGCGTGACCCAATCAAGGGCCACAGTCGCCTGAGGTCAGGTGACCTTCGGTAGCCCTTGGTTGGGACCACGCGACACTCGCTGAGGGTCAACCGAGGTCGGGCGACCTACGACAGCCCTCGGTTGGGTCGCATGACCCTCACCGAAGGTCGCCCAACCTCAACTGACGGTCGCCAGCGCTAGATTTGGCTCGTCGGTGACCGTAGCCCTTTGCCAGTTTGGCGAAGGGCTGCCTTCTTTTTTAATTAAAAAAAAAATAACTAGGGGCAAAATTGGAAATATGAAGAATTAGTGAAGGTAATTTTGGAAGAGAAAAAATAATTTCAGCATTCTCCCAAATGCTAAAAGCCCAAAGCTAGTCCCTAGTCCCCGCTAGCTTTGGGCTTTCAAGATTTTGAATGTCAGCTTTCAACTGAAAGCTAGCTTGGTCCAGCATTTCTTCAAGGGGCCTTCAGATCTGAAAATCCCTTGAAAATACAGAACCAAATGCACCCTAAGTCATAGATGTTGCTTTTGTTTTCGGTTTTATATAATAATTTGTGATGATAATTTGCGAAACGGCTCTGTACAATTAACAAGGGTCGAACTCCTTAAAGGGGCGATCCGCGGTGAACTGCTTCCTTTAGAAACGTGAAGCAAACTTGCCGCTGGATTTTTAGGGACACGTGGCACGTGGCACAGATCCTAGAGTACAAAAGGGGAACGGCACCTAGCACACGGCCAGTAGATGGTGGCTCCCTTCCATGTGCTCGATAAAAGAAGGAAAATTTAAATCATCTTTTTACTTTTTTTTATAATATTATAATCATTCCATATCAATCTTGTCTGTTAATAGTATGAATAATAATTATTCTATTTTTGAAAATAATTTCTGATGATTTCTATTTTTTAGATGAGTTTATGAGAAAAACATACATTTGATAAAGGCACAAATTTTTTTGTTCTCGAAACATTCGATAGTCCTTCTTAAACATCTCCCTCCCATGCTCTTCACCATTAATTATGCTCCATTCTTCCGTAAGATAAGACATCCTTAATAAATTGAATTGAAAACATTTATATATCGATAGACAACCATTGACAAGTAATGAGTGGCGAGGGTGAGCAAAGAGAAAAAAAATTTATTTCCATTTTCATTCCATAATAAAAGAATTAGAAAATTTCTACTTTTCATTTTTATTTCAAATCTATTTCCGGGCTAAAACTTTTTTCTATAAATAGAATCATTAGCTTTTGACTTTCTTTCGAAGTATCAAAGAAGTAGAGGTGATTATTGCTCAAACTTAAACCGGGAGTTGGGACCAAATCTTCCCCTTGTCCATCCATTACAAAGTTTATATTTGTGAATTTTTTACTGGGGTAGACTTTGACTCAGGTCCGAACGCGTGACGTGATGAAAATATTAAGCCCACGAAGACTAAAAGGAGTAACTCAAGCATTTGTGGGCCCAAAAGAAAATAGGAGACAATAGAAGTCAAAAAGATTTGGGGACATCATAGCACAAAGACTCGTCCCCATTGGATTCACAATTGTCATAACTTCAATTATTGAGTTCAATGGGATTTGACTGTCCAAAACAAAAATTGACTGAACTCGATAAGTAAATTTAATCAAATCTCGAGCTTACATACTGAAAATACTAGAAAATCAAGAAACTATATTATTTATCTATTCCTCATGTCAACAAATGTGAAGTAGAGAAATGATATTGTTTATTTGCTTGTAGCATCATTAAATAGATGCTTAAGCTTGAACTCTGCTCAATGAAGTTTTCATTTCCAATACTCTAACTCAATGATGATATATTTTTGAGACAACTAAAAATCTCTCCAAGTACTTAGCTTGTTTTCAATTCTATCGGTAACCTCTCCATTATGTATTTTTAGAAGATTATTATAAGATGAGCATGGATGGATGCATGCATTTGATTTTAATTTCTTTATGCTATAATATCGTCAAGCGCACAATTGAGAATTGTAATCACGGGAAAATGTAATATTATGTGCATTTCTAATGAAAATTGCATGAACATATTTATAGGCTTTACATTATGACTGTCTAAACTAACAAAATATTAGTAACATTTAATCAGGACCAATCAAGGGAAATTTCTTATATATATCTCTAACATCCCCTCAAATTCAAGGTGAACAGCAAGCGGTCAACTTGAGTTTAGAGAAAAGATTCAAAAAATGCCCAAGATGATGTGTCTTGGTGAAGACATCAACAGCCCATTTAGCGGATGAAGAAGGGATAAGTCAAATGATGCCATGAAGAACATGAGATCAAATGAAATGACAATCTATTTTAATGTGTTTTTTATTCATTTATGGAAAACATCATTATGTGCTATGTAAATAGCACTTCAATTGCCACAATGAATGACAATTTTGCTATGTTGATGCAATTACATGCCTTCTTGTAGCCATTGAAATCATAGTAACTTTGATGTTGTATTAGCAGTAGCTCGATATTCTATATACTAGAGTGAGCAATATTAGTCTGTTTCATGCTATGCCATGAGATAAATGAGGTGCCCAAAAAGAAACAACAGCCCATAGTGGAACGACAATATTGAGGGTTCACTAGCCTAGTTAGCATGAGAATAAGTTGTGAACTCTAAGGTAAACTGAGAAAAAAAGGGAAGGATGTGAAATAATGTACCCTTATTGTAGCAAAGAATTCGAGAAAAATGAGTAGTGCGAGGTGCAATCACGTACTAGCTCACAGTATGGATAGCATGAGCAATGTCGGGTTGAGTGACAACAAGTTATATAAGATTGCCGACTATTTGTTGATAAATTGTAGGATGCAAAAGCCAAGCCTCATCTTTGACACCAAATTTATTAATGTTCTATACAGAGATTGTTCACCCGACAAAATGTTACTTCAAAATTGATTATTAATAGCTTTGGAAAAGTGTCACCGGACATAATTATTTTCAAGATTTCATTTCACAATTGTTTTCAGAGCTAGGAGATGAATTTGCAAGTTTGAATCGAAGAGAAGTGTACTTTCTGTTGCATGATCAATAGCAATTTAACCGCTTGCAAGCTTAATGATGTTTATTTTTTTGGTTGGTGCGTGATTTAC
This sequence comes from Corymbia maculata, assembly GCA_014182735.1. Lineage (NCBI taxonomy): Eukaryota > Viridiplantae > Streptophyta > Magnoliopsida > Myrtales > Myrtaceae > Corymbia > Corymbia maculata. The sequence continues at coordinate 16,631,533 of CM024684.1, forward strand.
TGGGTTCTTGTACTTCTTGAGCAGCCAGGCCAGGCCGGAATGAGCAAAATAAACAACAAAGTCCGGTTGCGCCGTTCAAATAGTGGCGGTCTTGACGATTCGGCCGGTGGTGTCGTGGCCGTTCGGGGACGAAGGCCTAGACTGAGGCGATGCTCGGAGATGTCCTTGGCCGGACGAAAAGCGAGCGGCACCCCTTTTACCGAGGCCATCTCCGTCGCGGCAAGAACAGCAGCGGTAGAGCCGGGGGCATGAGTCCGGTCGAGGACCTAGCTGGCGGGCCTGGACAAGCCCAATCGAGGTCCGCCTGTTTTTAAAATATAATAATATATTATTATTTTAAAAATAAATCAAAAAATAATTTACATATTCCAAAAAATAAAAATAGAAAGCCCAAAAATAGTTTTTGTTTAATTTTCTCCCTAAATGCAGGGAAATTTCTTGAAAATAAGAAAAGATTAAACATAAGATTTAAATAAGATTAGCTACCGAAAGAGTATTTGTTCATTAACTTGTATAATTAAGTCCCCGATCTTAAGTTCTTTGGTCAGTAGATACTTTATTTAGTTTTCTATATGACTTATCCAATATGATTAGTGGCGATTCCTCAATGAAATTGACTTGTAAGTTAAAAACTTAAAATCATAAGTCGTGAATTGGTGCACCTAGGAGGCTTGGGCCAAGTACTAGGCTTAGCTAGCTATTAACCTCCGCCCATTGGCACGTAAGGGCTCGGGGAGGTCTTGATAGATAATAGGACCAATGTTTGTCTATTGTAACTTTGTGAGCAGATTTCTAGTGCAATCTAGCTCAATTTGTGATGTTAGTTTGAGGAGTGGACGTAGGTTTAGGAATAAAGCCGAACCACTATAAATTTTTATGTGCGACTGTTTTTCTTTCTCTTTACTTTCACAAGCATACAATCCGCTCACAAGCTTTGAAAATTCACATTGACTAGATCTTACTTAGCGTTAGCTAACTTTCATGAAGGATTATCAAAGTTCCAAAACAGCCAATTCACCCCTAGTCCCCAACATTTCTAGTATAGCGTGAACTCACTGTGTTCCTTCTTGACCCTATTAGATTGTGAGTTTGGAGCATCTGAAGCAGTGAGTTGATTCCTAGCAATGGAAGCAGAAAATACGTCTTGCAAGCAAGGAAGAGCATCACAATGAACAAAGAAAAAAAACTAGATGAGAATAATAAAATACTCCCACATCAAATCGGGAGAGGAAATCTCAATTCAAGTTGAGAAGATGGAACCTCCCTTGACTAAGAGTTATTTCTCAGCCAAGGGAACTTAGAGTGGAAGAGAATAAGGAACCTGAGAGAAGTGGAAGAGAAGAGAAAGCGGCTAGAGTTATCATTAAGTTGACCTTCTTCAATAATGTTTTAGGTTTCTCGTCACAAGAAGGATAAGGATAATGACTTTGAAATCTCTGCTATGAAAATGTATGGAAAGCGTAATTGTTTACTTTCAAAGCATAGTGAAAACTCATCCATCATTCTCCATTTAGTATGATTTCTGTAAAAACTAGAACAAGAATAAGACCACATTGTTCATACTAAGTGAGTGGTTTTGTCTTGGTTTGGAAGCTTTTCTTTGACACTAGTAGAATTCTTGTGCGCTGCACGGGTTCTTTCCGTTAAAAGAAAAATTGCTTAAAAGTATAAATTCGAAATCTAATGTTGATTTTCTTCCTCCCAATTAGAAACCAATATCTAATGGAACTATTTTCTTGATTTAATTCTATTTTATATTTTGCCGTCTTGTTTTTTTGTTATTAATTTAATAGAACCTGTCTCAATACAATCATTTAACAATGTGTAGTTTAACATTAGATTATGTATCTTTCCATATATTAATAGGATATGTCCAAATTGATAAACCGATTAGGCACAAATAACCAAGAGAAGAATGAATTGGTTATCTATGGAAACTTAAGCCTTTTTGCGAATAAGTGGTGGATAGTATGTAGAACATGCACTGTGCTATAGATACAATTATGTGTACATGGAAACAATTACCTTCTATAGACAAAATGTAAAAGAGTTTAAGGGATAAGAAATATGCAAATCATAGTTGTAGTGGTTCAACTTATCCATTTGATCTACTTCCCTCTCCCAACTCTAAGAGCTCAAATCAAGGCTTAATTTCATTATATAATCCTTGAGCTGTCATGGCATTTGAAGATGTTTCATTTACAAGCAATATTGCTACTTATCATACCCCAATTCTATATCTAGAATTTAGGGAATGACCGATCATGCTTCGTAATATAAAGGACGAAGGCTTTAATCAAAATAAATTATTTTATGAAAATATACGAACTGGATAAAGCCTTTCATTAATGAACAAAAACCATAAGGTCCAAAATACCATAAATGTACCAAATCAGATATCCTTTAAGCTTGGTCTAATAAGTTTTAGCAAAATAAATATTAAGCCACCTCCCTCACGCCCTCTTCGTAAATTCGTCACTCTCCTCTGTTATTCAAACTTGAAATGATAATAAAAGTTCGTGATAAAATCATGGCTCCATCAGTGACAATCATCATTTCTATGGAATCAAGAAATGGATGATGCAATTTTGTTGTACAATCACACTTAAGCCACAATGCAATACTACTTATCACAAGTTATTTTAACATCATAAATGGATTTCCATATCCAACTCAATTTTGTTGTACAATCACACTTAAGCCACAATGCAATACTACTTATCACAAGTTATTTTAACATCATAAATGGATTTCCATATCCAACTCATTACTAATGTAAACACACTATAGTCACGCTTCACTAAGTGACAAGGCTCAAAACCTACAGTAACAATTTAATCAGGCAAAATCACATCTACTGTGATTAAACCCTAGAATAGAACTGTTTGATATATATATATATACACACGTACGTATGCATACGTACGCATGCGTACGTATGCATACGTATGTATACATATGTATATATTCAATAGGTAGATCGGCCATGAGCATCAATCTAATATGCATATATCATATCTAACATATTAATATCTAATTAGATATAATTCACCCAGATAATTATTTTCAATGCATTCTTAGAATAACAACCAACTAGAAAATCCATTCAATCCTTGATCCATTAAAGTAGGATGCTTAACGTAGTTCAATTTTTCATTCATTTTCAAAATACGTGCCATGCTATGATATGGCATTTTCTTTTTAATAACTTTGCCATGCAAATTCCACAGAAAAATGTAAAAGTGGTACAAGTCATTCGCGTCGATGATTCACAAACTCAAACTATACTGAGTCAAACAACAAATCCCAACATAAGGATCATCATTAGAAAATATTTACTTATAACAGCAGCCAGACTCTCTTGGGCTCTCACCAAAAAACAACCTACTCTCTTGAACTAAAATGCCCATTTACATAAAAATTGTGAAATGCCCTCCGAGGTTTGGTCTTTGGTTGCTGGGGCAACAAACATCCGAACAACTCCAAAAGAAAAATTACAAGTTAGTAAAATACCAAATAACTTTCTAAAGCATCAGAAAATATTTTTCGTCATGAAATAGTCTACAATTGAATTTTCTAAATTCTATTTTGAATTTATTTACCAAACTAACATTGAAATCTTCAAAACTCACTTTCCAATAATTTTTATGATTAGTAATGGAAAAATAATGATTCTAATCAGTGGACACGTATTTACACATGTAAAACATAATTTTCCAAAACTAAATTTAATTTCTGGAATTCCTACGTACAAATATCGTCATTCAAAGTCACTTCAACGTGCCATTCTATGCAGTGAGCTCACAACATCCTCGTTACCTTAATGGTAGGAAATTTAGTGCATTCGTAGGAGATTGTAAGTTTTGTAGATAATTTTCCACGTGTGGACTGTTTTTGTGCTTTTGGTTTATTATATATGTAAATTAACTGTTCCAGATAAATATTAATGACCGTAAAAACAATCATTCAATAGAGATTTAATCTTTGATATGTGAAAATTGCACTAAATATGAATACTTAAATATATTATGATGTCACGTAATAATCCTACACTACTGCTCTCCAAATTGTTCGCACTAGATGTAAACGAGACATGATTAAGTCATAGACGTCGCTTTGTCTTTGGTTTTATATAATTATTTGTGATGATAATTTGCGAGACGGCTTTGTACAAGCAACAAGGGACGAACTCCTTAAAGGGGCGATATGCGGTGAACTGCTTCCTTTAGAAACGTGAAGCAAACTTGCCGCCGGATTTTTAGGGACACGTGGCGCATGGCACAGATCCTATAGTACAAAAGGGGACGGCACCTAGCACACGGCCAGTAGATGGTGGCTCCCTTCCATGTGTTCGATAAAAGAAGGAAAATTTTAAATCATCATTTTACCTTTTTTTATAATATTATAATCATTCCATATCTATCTTGCCTGTTAAGAGTATTCTATTGTTGAAAACAATTTTTTATCATTTCTATTTTTTAGATGAGTTTCTGAACAAAAATATACGTATGATAAAGATATAATTTTTTTTGTTCTCGAAACAAAAATTTATTCGATAGTCCTTAAATATCTCCCTCCCATGCTCTTCACCATTCATACTCCATTCTTTCATAAGATAAAACATCCTTAATAAATTGAATTGAAAACATTTATATATCGATGGACAACCATTGACAAGTAATGAGTGGCGAGGGCGAGCAAAGAGAAATTTTTTTTTTTCTATTTCCATTCCATAATAAAAGAAGTAGAAAGTTTCTACTTTTCATTTTTATACCAAATCTATTTCCAGGCTAAAACTTTTTTCTAGAAATAGAATCATTAGCTTTTGACTTTTTTTCGAAGTATCAAAGAAGTAGAGGTGATTATTGCTCAAACTTAAACTGGGAGTTGGGACCAAATCTTCCCCCATGTCCGTCCATTACAAAGTTTATATTCATGAATCTTTGACTGGGATAGACTTTGACTCAGGTCCGAACGCGTGACATGATGAAAATATTAAGCCCACAAAGACTAAAAGGAGTAACTCAAGCACTTGTGGACCCAAAAGAAAATAGGAAACAATAGCAGTCAAAAAGATTTGGGGACATTATAGCACAAAGACTCGTCCCCATTGGATTCACAATTATTGTAACTTTAATTATTGAGTTCAATTGGATTTGACTGTCCAAAACAAACATTGACTGAACTCAATAAGTAAATTTAATCAAAGCTCGAGCTCACATACTGAAAATACTAGAAAATCAAGAAACTATATTATTTATCTATTCCTCATGTCGACAAATGTGAAGTAGAGAATTGATATTGTTTATTTGCTTGTAACATCATTAAATAGATGCTTAAGCTTGAGCTCTGCTCAATGAAGTTTTCATTTCCAATACTCCAACTCGATGATGATATATTTTCAAGACAACTAAAAATCTCTCTAATTACTTAGCTTGTTTTCAATTTTATCGGTGACCTTTTCGTTATGTATTTTTAGATTATTATTATAAGATGAGCATGGATGGATGCATGCATTTGATTTTAATTTCTTTATGCTATAATATCGTCAAGCTCACAATTGAGAATTGTAATCACAAGAAAATTTAATATTATGTGCATTTCTAATGAAAATTACATGAACATATTTATAGGCTTTACAAGATGACTGTCTAATGTAGCAAAATATCAATATCATTTAATCAGGATCAATCAACAATCAACGGTAAGTTCATATATATATCTAACATCCCCTCAATTCAAGGTGATAAGCAAAAAGTCAACTTGAGTTTGGAGAAAAGATCCAAAAAATGTCCAGGATGATGTGTTTTGGTGAAGACATCAGCAGCCTGTTTAGCAGATGAAGTAGGGACAAGTCAAATAATGCCATGAAGAACATGAGATCGAATGAAATGACAATTTATTTTAATGTGTTTTTTGTTCATTTGTGGAAAACGTCCTTATGTGCTATGTAGATAGCACTTCAACTGTCGCAATGAATGACAGTTTTGCTATGTTGACACAATTACATGTCTTCTTGTAGCCATCGAAATCATTATAACTCTAATGTTGTATTAGCAATAGCTCGATATTTTGCTTACTAGAGTGAGCAACATTAGTCTATTTCATGCTATGTCATGAGATAAATGAGGTGCCCAAAAAGAAACAATAGCCCATAGTGGAGCGACAATATTCAAGGTTCACCAGCCTAGTTAGCATGAGAATAAGCTGTCAACTCTAAGGTAAACTAAGAAAAAAAGGGAAGGCTGTGAAATAATGTACCCTTATTGTAGCGAAGAATTCAAGAAAAATGAGTCGTGCGAGGTGCAGTCACGTACTAACTTGCAATATGGACAACATAAGCAATGTCAGGTTGAGTGACAATGAGATATATAAGATTGCCGACTAATTGTTGACAAAGTGTAAGATTCAAAAGCCAAGCCCCATCTTTGACACCAAATTTATTAATGTTCTATATAGAGATTGCTCACCCGATAAAATGTTACTTCAAAATTGATTATTAATAGCTTTGGAAAAGTGTCACTGGACATAAAAATTTTCAAGATTTGATTTCACAATTGTTTTTAGAGCTAGGAGATGAATTTGCAAGTTTGAATCGGGATGCGAAGAGAAGTGTACTTTCTGTTGCATGATCAATAGCAATTTAAACGCTTGCAAGCTTAATGATGTTTATTTTTTCGGTTGATGCGTGATTTAGTGGGTTCGTGTACTTCTTGAGCAGCCAGGCTAGGTCGGAATGAGCAAAATAAACAACAAAGTCCAGTTGCGCTGTTCAAATAGTGACGGTCTTGACAATGCAATCTTGCATTAGCTTAGATCAATTGCTTTTTCGTGTATTTTTTCCAGAATATAATATCTGAAGAATAGTTTTTTTGTTGTTGAGCTCTGACCAGAATGTTATTCTTTTAATCCCTTTCATGTGATCTCATAATAGGAATGATGACACTAATAGTTTTTTTGAACTTTTTGTCCAGCGTGCAATAATTGAAAGTGTAATTAGATCCCCGAACTTTTATCCATTAGGTCCCCAACTAATTGCCAGATGTTATCCTTGCATTAAGAATCATTAATGAAATTTACTATCATGAATAGCAATCTAACGAAACTAGCTATGAATGGAGAAAACTTTACATGTGAATCTCTGACATGCTTGAAATTGCGAGGTTGGGACACTAGAAGAGCTAAAATTTGTGTATAGTGCTCACTTTGGTGCCAAAAGTTTATTTTGGATTACTTGAGCGCCATAAGTTTGAAAAATTGATCACTCGAATACCACTTTTGACGTGACCGCCAGTCGTCTGACGTGGCCATCGAAAAAGCTAACATGGATCAGCGGCCACGCTAACTTTTTTGGCATCCACGTCAACTTTTCCGGTGGCCACGTCAAAAGTGGCATTCAAGTGATCCGTTTTTCAAATTTATGGCACTCAAGTAATCGATTTTTCAAACTTGTGGCACTCAATGATTATAAAATGAATTTTTGATACCAAAGTGAGCGCCGTACACAAATTGTGGCACTTATAGTGTGTTTACCCCTTGAAATTGCACTAGATATAGGCGTTCTCTTTCTGTGCATGCTATATACTTCAGAATTAAGATAGATAAGTTTTGTCATTCCCTTGGCTATCTTCAATAGTGATGTTAGGTATACTCATCATCTCCCAGAAATTTCCATGAAGACAAGAAGAACAACTCTGAAAATATATCCTAATAATTGGTATGGAGAAGACCCACTCTGTGTGCCTTTTAGTCAATTCATGTTTCCTTGAAACGCGTCATTCCCTTTTGCATCAAGCATCGTGTTAAAAAGAAAAAGAAAAAAGAGGCTTTCCAAAGGGTTGCGCGATGCAGATAGGAGAAAAAGGAAACGCAGAGATCTGCCTACGAGTTGAGGCATCCATCGACCAGACATTGTCTATAAATAACTCAAGTCTCAACAATATGAATCGCAACCAAATCATGTGTTCTTCCTTAATCTTTGACAAGTCTACGTACAATTATCACCTGCCTTCTTCAGGAGCCTTCTTCTGCTTCTTATTCTTCATGTTCTTTGTCAGCCTCGCTTCTTCAACTCTCATTGTTGCTGCCAACAATGAGAAACAAACAGACGCTCTCCTGAAATGGAAATCTAGCCTTGAAGACCATAGCCAATCCCTCTTGTCTACATGGCACGGTAACGAGTCTTGCAACTTTGTCGGAGTCACTTGCAACGACTTTGGATCCATTAGCCATCTTAATCTTTCACATCTTGGTTTGAGAGGAACTTTAGATGGCCTTGACTTCTCGCGCTTAACCACTTTGCTCAGCCTTGATGTTAGCAGTAACTTGATCTACGGTTCAATTCCATGGAGTATCGGTAACCTTTCCAAACTCAATTATCTTGATTTATGCCCCAATGAACTTTATGGGAACATTCCTCCAAGTATAGGAAAACTAATAAACCTTCGCATGTTGTACCTATGTTCAAATAATCTCAGTGGTTCAATCCCTCTTTTCATTGGAAACTTGACTCGTTTAAAAACTCTTTCCCTTTCCCATAATGAAATTTCTGGCCTGATCCCTCGAGAAATAGGAAATTTGACATATCTCCGTGAATTAGAATTGGAAAATCTCAATTTGATCAGTCAAATCCCTACTTTTGTTGGAAACTTAGGCAACTTAACGAGAATTTCCATTTCAGAATCTTTCCTTTCTGGTCCCATTCCACGAGAGATAGGAGAATTGAAGAATTTGGAGGTTCTTCTTTTATGGGGAAATAGACTCTCTGGATCCATACCATCAGAAATATGAAAGCTCATTTCTCTTACCCAATTAGATCTATCTTCAAATAATTTGGTTGGCCCAATTCCTTCATCTATCCAAAATTTGAGCAATCTAAATCAGTTAAACATTAACTCGAATCATCTTTCAGGCTCGATTCCTAAAGAGATAGGGAAATTGGTGTCTCTTAGACTCATACGTTTGTTTAACAATAGCTTGAGTGGTTCAATCCCTTCGTCAATTGGAAGCCTAACCAATTTAAGTGTATTTGATGTATCTAACAATGAACTCGAAGGGAAATTGCCAGATGAAATATGCCGGGGGAAATTATTGCAATATTTTCTTGTCCTAAACAATCGTTTCACAGGGCTTATTCCGAAAAGTTTGAGGTATTGTAGAACATTAATAAGAGTGAGGATCCAAGGAAACCTACTTACTGGAAATATAACGGAAGCTTTTGGAATATATCCACATTTAAAATATATAGACTTGAGCAACAATTATTTGTATGGTGAACTTTCATGGAAATGGGGGCATTGTCATAATTTGACGAGTTTAAAAATATCCAACAACAACATTTCTGGTGAGATACCCTCAATGTTTGGAAGGATGACTCAGTTAGGGGAACTAGACTTGTCTTTGAATAATTTGAGGGGAGTGATTCCAAGGGAATTGGCAAGCTTGCAGTCTTTGCTATATCTCAACCTCAACAATAATTGGATCACAGGTGATATTCCGAATGAAGTAGGACTTTTATCCAAACTAGAACATCTCGACCTAGCATCAAATAATTTGAGCGGATCAATCCCAGTGCAACTCATTCAATGTACAAACTTGTTGAGACTGAACTTGAGCAAAAATAAAATCAAGGGAAGCATTCCTCCCCAGATAGGCAATGCACGATTCCTGAACATTCTTGATTTAAGTCAGAATCTATTGACCGGAGGAATACCGCAAGAACTAGGAAACCTGAGAGTTCTCGAAATCATGAATATCTCCCACAATAGTCTGTCTGGTTTCATCCCACATGCTTTTGGGGATATGTTTGCCTTGACTTCCATTGATGTGTCCTACAATGACCTGGAAGGTCCTCTCCCAAATGTCAAGGCTTTCAATGAGGCTCCATTTGAGGCAATTCAGAATAACAAAGGGCTTTGTAGGAATGCTGTTGGTTTACAAAAATGCAACTATCCTATGAGCAAGAAAGGTAACGGTGGCCAACGACATACTATTATCCTCGTTCTTTCGTTCTTGGGGTTTATGCTTCTTGCTTCAATCTTGATCATTCTTGTGATCTTTGTACATTGTCAAAGAAAGAATATCAAGAAAGAGAACATTGGTCGATCGAATGATTTAGACTATTTGCGCATTTTGAGTTATGATGGTAAAGCTTTCTACAAGCGAATCCTGGAGGCCACAGGAGGGTTTGACTCCAAGTTCTATGTGGGAGAAGGAGCATACGGCATTGTTTATAAAGCGGAACTCCTAGCAGGTCAAATTGTTGCTGTTAAGAAAATTTCTTCATCTCCTGAAGAGGAGTTCCTCGACTTCATATCTTTCCAGAGGGAGATTCATGCCTTATCAAATATCCGCCATCGCCACATTGTCAAACTTCATGGGTTTTGCTTTCATGCGCGACATTCTTTTCTGGTGTATGAGTACATTCATAGAGGAAGCTTGAGAACACTTTTGAGTGATGATGAGAAAGCGTCAGAGTTTGCCTGGGACAAACGGGTAAACATAGTTCGAGGAGTTGCTGATGCATTATCCTATATGCACCACGATTGTTTTCCTCAGTGGATTCATCGAGACTTGACCAGTAACAATGTTCTGTTGGATGTTGATTATGAGGCTCGGGTTTCTGATTTTGGCACAGCACGACTAATGAGGCCAGATTCATCAAATTGGACTGCAGTAGCCGGCACTATCGGCTATATTGCCCCGGGTATGTATGACCTTTAGAATTTCTTTCCTTTCCATTGACAAAGATCCAGAAAAGCATTGTAATTGATGTGGCTAGATCGAGGATACTAAATTTATATAATCAAAATGAATTGTAATTTGTTTACCTAAACCTATCACAAGAAGAGAAATCAATGCCGTTGACTTAAGTGTAGGCGGTCAGGTTTATGAACAAATTTTGAAATCTTTCACTTGCAGAGTTGGCTTATTCTCCAATACCAACTGAAAAATGCGATGTGTATAGTTTTGGAGTCATCGCATTAGAGACAATCATGGGAAAGCATCCGGGAGATCTTATCTCTTGGGAATGTTCATCATCTGCCAAAATGGACTGGCCAAAACTGTTGAAGGATGTGCTAGATCAGCGTATCTCACCTTCTAGAGTTCGACTTCGAGATGCAGAAGACGTAGTCTCTATCACACGGCTAGCATTCAAGTGTTTGCAAGCTGATTCTGCGGCTTCGACCGACCATGAGACAAGTTTCCCAGGACCTCCGCGTTCAAGTACCCCTGGAAATGCCATTCTGTGCAGTCACGTTGGAGCAACTCTGTGATCTCAAAGGCAGGGAATTTTGAGCATCCGAAGATGATTGTAAGTTTTGAAGTTAGCTTTTCCTGTGCACTGTTTGTCTGTCTGGTATGTAAGTCACTAGCTAAAAATTATTACTCTTGCTAAGAACAGTTGATCCTCTTTTGCGGGCTAATCAGGATTAAAAGAGCCGATCTTATCAGGCAATTTTAATTATCTTGTTTGTTTAGAGGAAAATAAATAATTAAAATATCTTCCTAAAAATATTACTTATATCGTTTAAAATAATTAATTAATAAAAAAATTTATATTATCAACAACAATATATGTTTAAATATTTTCGTAGACAATGAATATATTTTGCGTCGATTTATTTTTATATGCATTAGAGGCGATCAATTTTAAGGAAATATTTTTCAACCTTGAAATAAAAGCACCCTTAATTGTTACCAATCCCACCATCTAAATTATTTCACTACTGCTTACCCGTGAATATTACAGGAAACCGCCACATCGGCAATTCTACTTGGAGTTGTGGCACCAACAATAGTTGTGGGAAGGCTTCTGTGGAGGTCTTATTCAATTTCTTTTCCAGCTTGACGCAACGGGATCGGAAAAGAATTTGCAAAATGTATCAGATTGACATCGTTCAATTTAGTTTTCTGTTTTGGGAGGGATAATAGCCCTACTAGTCTCTAAATTTTTTTCTGGTATGGAATGTCATTATTGAACTTTTAGTTAATTCAGTTAAGTCCTTCAACTTTTGTACAATGTGCAATGTAAATCCCAAACTTTCAATCGATGCTGTCAAATCCCTCTACAATTTTAATAAACTTTCATAGGACACTGATTCAGTAAACTTAATAGAGAATGGGAAGGATGACAATTACTTCGAAACTAATCGAACCATACAATTTATTGTGAATATGGAGAGTAAGAAACCTTATGGAAAGGTTTTAATTTAAAGCAAGATTATGCAATAGTTTTAAAGTTGAAACTTCATGAAAATTTTCAGTAGGTATACTTGATAGTACCCTCAAAATCTGACTAAGCTAACATATGGACCGGACCACTTATGATCTAAAAGGCCAATCTCACGTCATGTTGAAATTAGGGACTTGCATCGAACTAAAATTTACGATGACCTTACTTGAGTAGGCCAAAAAGACCAAAACGTTAGTCAATGGCATGACAGCTTAATTAAAGCACTTAATATCATAGACATCCTTGGGGTATGTCTACTACTTAACATCATTCAGATAGATGGAGGTAAGCAATGAGCTCGGATATTAATGAACTCTATAGAAGAGTATCTATAACAATCTCTACTAACAACAAGTTCAATTAATTCTATTCCAATGGATACACTTCTTGATAATGGAATTCGCGGACAACCAATGAGGGATGGTCATAATAAGGTTTACAAGTCGTTTTCGGATGTAATTGAAGGCAAAGAGGGAAGATTTCGCGAGACTCTGCTTGGCAAACGGGTTGATTTTCTATTCCAATGGATGAAAGTGAGACCATAATGACTGCTATAATGAGGCCCGCCATTTACCGATATTAAGTGGCATAATTTCCCGCTAGCTTTACCCTCTTTCTGATTCATCTCATTCATCTCAAGCAAGCAGAATCGGTAAGCTTCCCCACTGTCTAGACAGGCTGAAAGCCTTTCTACTAGCATCGCATAAAGCAGTCAAAAGCCACTCAGCAAGTCTACCCTGGCGGCCCAGATGCTTTTTCTGGAATATCACTGTTCGCAGCGGCTCACTTTCACGAACAAAGGATGTGATTCGTTTGCAAAAAGAGCAAGTTCCCTCATGCACATTGACAAACTTGTTATGTACAGTGGATGATGCGGATACTGGAATGTATCTAATCGCTGCTGAAAATTACATTTGTCTGACCGCATGATGATGTCAGTATGTACATTGTGTTGTGATTAGACTATGGGTGATTGTACTCATTTTATCATGTATATCTGTTGATAAATATCAAAACTATTTTGGATATACCTGTTGTGTTAAAATACTCCCGGACTTCCGCTGAATTATTTCCATCAGCATAAAAACTACATGTCTGATCGCTCGTTGAGATAGAGAAGTACTTACTAAGCTAATGAGCCCATTCATTTATGTTATAATAGGGAAAATTTTCTAAAAGGTTATGTTATACTTTTGCCAATTTAGTGTTAAATCCTTCGGTTTTATCAATTCAGTCTTAAATTTTTTTCACTTCTTGTCAATTGAATCCATTCGTCCAATTTTGATTGAAAATTACTGACGTGGACAGCCAATGCTTATGATTTATCTTGTTCACATCAACATGAAGTTTCTCAGGACCACCAATTTCAAAGGAGGCAAGTTTCGGGGAACTTCACCTGTGTCTGGAAAGGCAGAGCACAAAACGCGTTCTCTCTACTTTTCTGTCGATACTTCAGGTCCTACTGATTTAACTTTCGCAACCACATTCAACGGTCCATCTTGGATGCGGACAGGCCTCGCAAAAAGGAGAGCAGCCTTTCCCCATCGAAGATAATTAGAAGAAGACGATTAACATAACGATGATGACCGGTGGCTCGCATGTCATCATATCAAGGGACTCAAATTCCGCGTGAGCTTAAAACAACTTGTAATATATTTTTTCAATGGTTCCTTTCATGCCAATCTGTCTCCTTTCACTCTAATGTCAACAAGCTAACAGTGATGACACTCATATTTTCTCAATGTGAACAAGCCAAATTAGTATGTCGCAATGTTCCAACATTGTTCCGATGGGACCCACGATGCGGCCAAGATTCCCAAAAAAAAGGACCCGTCGAGTTGAATTTTGGCTATGGCCAAAAGTTCTAACATTGTTCCGATGCCAATCTATTTCCTTTCACTCTAATGTCAACAAGGCAACAATGATGACACCCACACCATGAGCGACCAACGTCCGATAATCATAACCATGCTTATCCGCACTTGTTAAGTGATAATAAAGGAAAATTCCAATCTAGCGTCCGAAAAAGCAAGAACATGTCTACATCGAACCCTCGCTAAAATTATGCTTGCAACTAGTATGAAAAGACATTGGAGGCTTATTATGGGCTTGAAAACTGATTAATAAAGTGACAATGTTGGGCTGTTGGTTTTATGACTTACTTGCTGTTTCGATTAATGTTCTGTCCCTGATTCTCGCATCACAGGCAGGTGACTTTGGACAAAGACCGTTTCTTTTTTTTTTTCTATTGGTTTAATCTGAAATCAATATTTTACATTTAATTTTAAATGACAAATATTTAATTTATACGCAATATTTTGGGCTTTTTCTAAAACAAAAGGTTTCATTAAAATATGATGAGACTCGAGCCTATGACCTTCAATATAAGTGGAGGTGACTCTACCAGCACAATTATTATACATCAATACCTTGAATTAAAGGCTCAAAATTCATCTCATCTTCATCCACAAAAATAGCCTACTAACCAACAATAAGAAAATCCCTAATCTCTCTCTCTCAACTTAGGTTTTGTCAAATTCTAGTTGTCGTACTAATTTTCCAGATTGTGCATATCATCAATGTACTTTATCCTCGTAACAAATATCAGTTCTAGTACTCTTCATTGCTGAGGTATGAAGTACAATTCATATTTCCGTTCCAATGAAAGTGAAAACGGCGGTGACTATTAATAATTACAAGACATGTATGTGATTAAGTTATTATAGACAATAGATAGATCTCTTAGTTATAAATTGAAGGGACTTTTACATTAAGCCACTAAATACTGAAAATCATAAAATAAAGCAATAAAACAGAACCGAATGTACGGGAATAAATATAAAACAAAAAATCCAAGCCGTATCAGATAAAAAATTCAAACTAAGCCTTCTATTATTGCTTGTGAACTTCATCATGACCTTTCGCATGTCAGAAGATGTAGGATAATAAAGTGTTGATAGTATTTCAAGGTTTTAATTGCTTAGTACAAGAAATATATAAGCTTTTTGGTCTTCAAAATTATAAATACTTCATACATATTCAAAAAAATGTCCATGCCATATTTATCTCTTTTCCTTTTTACACGTTGGCCGTTCTTCTAAATCAGTTCCTCTACTTCTTACTTCATGATATAGTGGTAAGCTGCACAAAAGAGATCTTTTCACTTCTTGTTGTTGTACGTGGAGCAGCGGTTCACCGCTATTAGAACAAGTTCCCACGCTCCATGGGCCAGACTTTGAAATCACCGAACGCTACGACTAGACTTTCAAGTATTGATTTACAGATAAGAGTATATCTACCATGTCCTTGACTCTAATCATGGGTAACAGAACTGGGAATCAATTTTAAGAGATTTCTCAACCATCGGTACCACCCTCAACGATCGGTACATCTAGAACTTATGAATATATATGCCATATATCTCGTCATGGTTAGCAAGAGATCTTTCTTTGAAATAAGGCTCCATCCGTTTCATAGAAAATTTAGCGTTTCTGGAAAATGTTTTCCAAGAAATCATTTCACAAGAAAATGACAATTTTTTTCGGAGTTTGGCTAAAATCTAAAATTGAAGTGAAAAAGTATTTTCCGCCGTTCGATATCTTATTTAATTGTCTCTGTATAGTTCTTTTGATGATTTTTTTTACTTTTATTTTATTTTTCAGTTTATTTATTTATTTATTTATTTATTTATTTATTATTATTATTATTATTATTATTATTATTATTATTATTATTATTATTATTATTATTAATTATTATAAATTAATTTTTAATTATTTTTATTTTTATTTTCTTTTTTCTTTCCTTTTTTTTTTTTTTTTTTTTCACCGATCACCGCAGTTGGGCGATGCCTAGATCGCAATGCCCAAGCATCACCGGACGACGATGAGGCTCAAGCCTCGCTAGATCGGCGACGCTCGACCACGCCACTGTCTGGCTACACCCAAGCATCATCGATCTAGCGAGGCTAGAGCCTCGTGACTCTAGCGATGCTTGGACATCACCAATCTACAAGGCTTGAGCGTCGCCAAACGGCGATGAGGTTCAAACCTTGTCGATCAGCGATGCTTTAGCGTTGCAGATCTACGACGACAAGACTCAAGTCTCGGTTATGACCGATTGTTAGCTGTCATGTGGCTGACGATCAGCCGAACAAGAAGAAGAGCAAAAAGAAGGAGGAAAAAAGAAAAATAAAAAATAAAAAAAATTGATTTTATTGAAAAATATTAAAAAATGGAATTTTCAAAATAATAAAAATTTTGGTTTAATAAAAAAAGAAAGAAAGAAGTGGACAAAGAGTATAAAATAAGAGAGAGTGAGTGTGTAAAATGTTTTCCCCAACTTGAATAGTGGAAATTTTTTTTTCCCAATTTTAGAGGACCTTTTCCTTTTCATGGAAAATAGTTTTCCCAATTAATGCATTTTCCATGAAACAAATGCCGAAAAATTTAGAAATTTTTTTTCTAGAAGTTATTTTTTGTAAAACGAATGAAATCTAAAGCTTTTGGCGCATAAATTACTCAGCCAAATAGAGATGAACTGTACATAGGACAAAGATTCAATCAAATTGAGTAAGGGCTTTCACCACAAGCATAGTATCATGTAGATTAGCTTAATGAAAAAACTATTGTTGCGACCCTACAGAATGGGTGTCAGTGAAATGAAGAGCTTCAAAGTAATTGTTAGGATACATGTGTGAGTTATGTTAAAGAAATAGTCCCACATCGGAAAATTGATATGGTATGGAGCAATTAATATATCCTAATTGGCCCATAACTCACTAGCTTAAACTTTTGACTTAAAGTGAGTCCAACTAAATATATTGACAGACTTGGATTTGGATTTCCCCCTTGGAAATCTCCCAAGGTAAAGATATCTAGACTTCTGCTGCACACTCCCAACAATTGGTGTTAGAGTTTGGGTTTGAATTTCTTGATTGTGATTTGAGGCTTTTGCTTGTCTGATTATTATCTAGAAATTCCGTTATTGCAATTATGTCTGAGGGGAAAGGAGAAATTGAGAAGTTTAACGGGAGGAATAACTTTGGGTTATGGAGCATCAAGATGCGTGCGTTGTTGACAACCCAAGGTTTGGCCAGAGCTTTAGATGGCTAATGAAAGCTTCTGAAAGGACAAAGTTAATGGAGAAAGCAAATAGCACAATTCTGTTGAATTTAACGGATGAGGTGTTAATAGAGGTAGCTGAGGAGAATGATGTTGTAGATTTATGGGCAAGACTTCATGCACTCTATGTAACGAAGGGTTTAAATAATCGATTGTACATGTTGAAGAGGATGTTTCAGTTTAGATATACTAAAGGTACGTCTATTAGAACCCACCTAGATGAATTTAATAAACTCATGATGGATTTGAAGAACGTCGGTAAGATACTTGATGATGAAGAGTGGGCATGATGTTATTAGCTTCTCTACCAGA
The DNA here is from genome assembly GCA_014182735.1 of Corymbia maculata. Taxonomy (NCBI): domain Eukaryota; kingdom Viridiplantae; phylum Streptophyta; class Magnoliopsida; order Myrtales; family Myrtaceae; genus Corymbia; species Corymbia maculata. The sequence goes on from CM024684.1 coordinate 16,649,203, forward strand.
GTTGTGGGAGCACTTTACTGATTCACTGTTGTAGGGGCATACTATGATTACCTCGGAAGTGGTAAAGTTCGCTTTGTTCTCTAAGGAGTGGTAGAGAAAGTTGCGTGATGATAGTCTTGCGCAGGGAGTAGCGCAGACATTAACGATTTGGGGTAGAGATCAACATCGAGGGCCTAGCAGAAGCAAAGCCAAAAGCAAATTGAAGTCACACAATCAAAAGTCCAAGGGATGCGTGAAGTGCTTTGACTGTCACGAGGAAGGGTACATTAGGAGAGATTGTCCGAAGCAGAGAAATCGAGGTGATAGGCAGAATGCCACAAGCAATGTGGTAAACGTAGCCGAAAAGAGCACTAGTGATGGAGAAGCTGTTTTATGTGTAACTACTACTTTGTCTGGAGACGAATGGGTGCTAGATTCAGGGTGTTCTTATCATATGACGCCTCACAAGAACTAGTTTACTACTTACTAGACTGCAAATGGTGGTAGCGTTCTTTTGGGGAATAATGTAGCTTGCAAGGCTGTGGGGATAGGAACAATTCGAATTCGGATGCACAATGGGGTGGTGCGCATATTGACAGACGTGAGGCATGTACCAGAGCTCAAGAAGAACCTTATTTCTCTAGGGACACTCGATGATATCGGGTGTAGGTACACCGCTGAAGATGGAGTACTAAAGATCTCTAGTGGTGCCATAATAGTGATGAAAGGGAAGAAAGTGAATTCTCTATATCATCTACTGGGAGAGACCGTGACTGGAACCATTGCAGTTTCATCAGGTGAGTCAGACTCTGACTTGACTCAATTATGGCATATGCGTTTAGGGCATATGAGTGAGGCAGGTATGACGATGCTGAGTGAAAGGGGGTTACTAAAGGGTCAGAAGACAGGAAAGCTGGACTTATGTGAGCATTACATCTTCGGGAAGTAGCGCTGAATTAAGTTTACTATAGATATTCATTCGACCAAGCGACCGGTTGAGTATATTCATTTAGACGTCTAGGGCCTATCTTATGTTCCTTCAAAAGGAGGTGCTCAATATATGTTGACATTTATCAACGATTATTCAAGGAAGGTACTTTCTAAAGCACAAATATGATATGTTCGATTGGTTCAAGAAATTTAAGGCATTGATTGAGAAGCAATCAGATAAAAAGATCAAGTGCCTAAGAACCGATAATGGCATGGAGTTCTGTGGTAAAGATTTTACCGAGTTCTGTAAGAAAGAAGGGATTGTGAGACACCGCATAGTACCTGGGACACCACAGCAGAATGGCGTGGCAGAACGGAAGAACAGAACTTTACTTGAGCGAGCTCAATGCATGCTTTCGCATGTAGGACTTGGCAAGGAATTTTGGGCCGAAGCAGTGAATATGGCTTGTTACCTAGTAAATCGATCTCCATCATTTGCTATCGTGTGGAAGACTCCTGAGGAAGTATAATTGGGGAAATCTGTTGATTATTACGAATATTCGGATGCCCTGCATATGCTCATGCGAGTGATGGTAAGCTTGAGCCGAGAGCGAAGAAGTGCATATTTCTAGGTTATACACATGGGGTGAAAGGTTACTGGTTGTGGTGCACTGATCCCAGATCACCCGGTTTTCTAATCAACAGAGATGTAATCTTCGACGAGACTGCAATGCTTCAACAGAAGAGTTCTGTAACACAACAAGCAGAGCATAAGATCATGGTGTCATTAGTGAGGTGGAGCATTAGGTGGAGACTCCGGAGACCTCGGATGTAACAGAAGTTGAGATTGCAGAAGAGGCCGCAGTTTCTAAAGTCGGTGATAGTGAACAATTAGCACAACTGCATCACAATATAGCCACAGATAGATAGAGAAGGCAAATTAAACCACCGGTATGTTATGGTTATACAAATATTGCTTATGCATTAACTGTAGGTGACGAGGTGGAGGCAGATGAGCCTTCGTCTTTTTCTGAAGCGATAGCTAGTAGTGAGTCATCGCAGTGGCTTGGGACTATGAGCGAAGAGATGGAATCATTCAATCGAAATCAGACATGAGAGCTAGTCAAAGTACCTAAGAGCCAAAAAATTGTCTGAAGTAAATGGGTCTTTAAACGGAAAGAGGGCATTCCCAGTGTTGAAACAACGAGGTATAAGACAAGACTTGTGGCGAAGGGATATACATAGCGGGAGGGCATTGACTATAACAAGGTGTTCTCTCCTGTGGTAAGACATAAATCTATTCGTGTTTTACTTGCCTTAGTTGCTTCGCAGGATCTCGAGCTAGAGCAATTAGATGTGAAAACGGCGTTTCTTCATGGTGAGTTGGAGGAACGGATTTACATGAGGCAGCTAGAGGGATTTGCTATTCCAGGTAAGGAAGATCATGTTTGCTTATTAAAAAAATCTTTGTATGGGCTAAAACTGTGACGTCCTGAAATTCGAGCCCTCTGAGGGAGGACTGAACGTTAATTTCGCCAGTGCATTGTTGGTTGATCTCACTCGGAACCGATCACTCCTGAGATACTGACCTTGAGGGGAAAGGCTAATGAGGACAGAACTCGTGCGACTAAAGAACTTGACTTGGGAAAACGACTCGACCGTGAGACTTGCGTAAGGACGATCCCGTAGTCGGCAGCCGATTTCGGGGACGACTAGAAGTCGATTCGCGGACAGAAATAATGGGATGACGGGTGATTCCGTTTACTGTTATCGAACCCGTGAACGACCCTATGTCGATCCTTGATAATCGTGTACTTTGAAATAAGAATCGATCATTCGCAATTTCATGTAGTTAAGGACGTCCATGTGTCGAGAAGTCTTGAACGTGGTTGGCACGAGTCGGTTACGTGTGAACCCTCGAAGCCGCCCGTCGTCGGTCGACTTATACCAAAATGACATTTGGGCGAAATTGACAAGGCAGGAGAATCCAAGATTGGACTTCGAATTTTCGGAACGTCCGGGTGGACTTTTGGATGATGCTTCCTTGACGACGACGGAGTCGGCCGAGCCAAGTTTTGAGAAAGGGATTTTGGACCGAGAAACAGAGCCTATGAGGATGTGGGCCGGGCAAGAACGGTGTGGGCCTCACGCCCAAGGTGGGACAGCCACCATGGAAGGCCCGAGGCAAGCAAGTGAGCTCGTTGGGCCAAACCGACCCTTTACCCTTCCGAGCCCATTGTCTAAACCTGAGCTAATTCGAGCCCAATAAATTCCCGAGCCCGTTCCTATTCATTTTCCGGCCTTTTTCCTAGGCCCGTCCTCCATTTTCAGCCCAAGGACAGATTGGGAAATGTGCAAGGTGGAAATGACCAAAATGCCCTTGGATATTTTGAAGAAAAAGTCAAAAAGGAAGAGAGAGAAGATGAGGTCATTGTTTGGCAAGTGGGGCAAGCCTTGATGGCTTGGATAAGGCTTATCCTTCAGCCTTCACTTCACTCTCTCTCTCCTCTTCATCTTCTCCAAAATCGCAGCCCCTCTCTCCCCTTCTTCCCTTGCCTTCCTGCAGTTTCAGTTTCTGACCTCTCACCGAAATTGGAGTTGTTCGTTGTCTTCCCGGTGGAATCTCGGGGCGTGCCACCCACCGTTGCGCTCGGGAGAGATAATCCGTACGGATGGCGTCGGCCGTTCGTCGATCGGAGCTGCCGTCCGATCCGTACGGCGGCCGGAAGTCGGCTGTTTCCGGACCGCCTACTGTAGCGTCGCCCTCTGCACAGCTCCGCCTTTTCTTCCGTTTCTCTCCATTTCCGGCCAAACCACCACCCATCCCAGCCACAAGTGGTTCCCCCTCCACCCCAGGTGCCGTTAGTCGCTGGCCCGCCGCTCGCCGGAGCTCCGGGCAGCCCGTTCAACTCCGGTCAGCCCTTGTCCTCCTCCTGCAGTGCTGTTTTCTGAAGTTGGGGGTGTGAGCAGAAGCTTTTGCTGTGATTTCCGTCTCGGGACCGCCTTGGAGTGTCGTGGGAGAAGTCCCCGGTGTCGGGTTCGTCGCCGCCGCCGCCGCACCGGTGTCGCCGGCCCGCTTAACGGGTGAGTTTAGCTCCTAATCCCTATTTAGTGCCTAAACTTGCTTAGGGTTGGGTTAATTAGTGTTAATGCTGGTTTAGGAGGGTTAATTAAGTGTATTAGCCCTAAGATAGGTGGTTAGATATTTGATTAAGATTAACTTAGCTTAATCTTGCTTAATTATGCTTGATTATGCTTAAGTGTTGATTATGTGTGGTTTATGTGTTAATTAAGCATGTTTAGCTTAATTGATTGATTAATTGTGTTTAATCAATGTTTTCTTTAATTTTTGAATTTAATTTATTATTAATTGAATTTCGGAAATTACTGTTCACGGATTATCGTTCATGATTACTATTCACGGCACTGTTCATACGGAAGTGAAATTGTGCATAATTTCACGTGTTTTGATCATATGAAGTGAAATTGATGTGTCGTGGCATGAACATTCGCATGAATCGTGTGAATTTCACAAAAAGGGAAAAATGGTTTGTCCGAGGGACACCGGAAATGGACCGCCTTTATGAGAAAGAAAGTGATTTGTCCGAGGGACACTGAAAATATACCGCTTTTATGAGAAAGGTGGGAAAAATGGTTTGTCCGAGGGACACTGGAAATGGATTGCTTTTATGAGAAAGGATTTGAGGTTTATATGCAAGCATGTGTGCATTGGCTAATGCTCAAAGATAATAAATCGGTTGTGATGGTATGCTTGCGTGATCACTAAGTTGAACCCGCCGCCCGGCCGAAGTTCGGGGGTGATAGTCCGATTTATCGGAAACCCTGAGGGCATGGAAGGGCACGGTTGCGTCTCTGCGGAGGAAGGGCGCCGTAGCGCCGTGGCGCCTCAGTTGTGAGCCGGATGCGGAGTCGCGGTAGAGGCCGGGCCCATGCTCCTTCGGGAATGCCGTCTTGGGCTGGGGTCCCTTGACGTCGCCGCGCCTCATGGGAGAGGGCGATGCCTGGCTATGCCAGTAGACACCGGCGGGAGTTCGGTTGTAGCCCGAAGGGCAGTAATAATCGGAACGCGTGTGGATGCAAGAGTGCATGAGAAACATGACATCATTGGTTCCGATTATGCATGAGGTGATCACATCATGATTTATGGCACGCACGCACGAATTGATAACGTGCAGGGTATGGCAATGGCCAGTGAGATCGCTTGTGGTGCGATTCGCATGTGATTGATGAACCGCATCATCTAACGGCCATGTGCATTGCGTGTATTGTGCTGACTTATCACGTGCGGGTATGGCATATACGGGTAAGGTTGCATGCGAACCGACTATATGATTGTTGGTCGCATTGCTTGCATTGTATGAGGTTTTACGTGTAGGGTATGGCATACTGGGTAATGTTGCATGCGAACCGACTATATGATTGTTGGTTGCATTGCTTGCATTGTATGAGGTTTTACGTGCAGGGTATGGCATACCGGGTAAGGTTGCATGCGAACCGACTTTTGATTGTTGGTTGCATTGCTTGTGCTGTATGAGGTTTTACGTGCGGGTATGGCATGCCGAGTAAGGTTGCATGCGAACCGATTAATTGTTTATTGGTTGCCCCCGTCTCGTTGGTTGCTTGCGGGTTGTTGGTTGTTTGTTGTTGGGTTGAGTGAGGGGTGGTTCTCGGAGAGATACCCCAGGTTGAGTTGGTGTACTAACCGGGGCTTAGGGGAAGAACTCGCTGAGATTTTATCTCAACCCGTCGTGGTTAACATTTTTCAGGCCCCTAGAATGGCGCACCGCGGTGGAGAATCCAGCCCCCGCTTCTCCGGTGATCGACCCGACGGAGTCGAGTCTAATGGGTCCGAGTGACCGTGGTGTTGAACCCGAGGGTTCATTCTCGTATAGCTGGATTAGCCTAGTTTCTTTTTGGCCTGGCTTAGAGGATGGATCGGCCCCTTTTGTCGGGCTTGTAATTCAAAAACGATCCTCCGTTGGTTAATCCAAGAAATTGTGTAAATGAGTAGTGATGGTTGTTCTTGTTATTCATCCCTCTATCCCTGATTGATTGATTGATTGATTGTTGGACTAGGGATGGTTCGTCTTCCGCTTGCACATAACAAAAGATTAAAATGAATGGTCGTCGACGAGTCCTGGGACGTCGTTTTCAATTGACCATGGTAAGGGGTTGTCGCGTACTAGGGGTTCGGGGCGTGACATCCCCGTCGGTTTTGGTATCAGAGCGAGGTTGAGACTTGGAGTGATAAGGTGCGTGGGATTTTTGGGATAGTGAGATAAGGATGGCTTTTATGTTATGTGCCTGTGATTGCTTTTGTGGCATTGTGTGGCTTTGTGTGGTGGCGGGTTGCTCATAGTCTAGAGTGATGAGCAATCCTGAGCAGAGAGAGCCCTTAGGCGTAGGGCAGTGTCTGGTCAGGCCAGTGCTAGGGTAGCGCGCGAGCGAGATCCTAAGTTAGACGGGATCCCCGCCGGCGCTAAAGACCTTGTTAGGGCAGCAAGCTGTGTGCTTTTGCTGTGGTCTTTGTGGTTTCCCTAGTGAGAGGAGAGGTCTGTGAGAGACCGATACCTAGACCGGTAGAGCAATTCCGAGACCGAAGCCACCGAGGTTAGTGGCGTGGGCGACCCCGAAGCCGTGACCCTTTGGATAAGGGATAGTGAGAGGACTTGTTTCGGTCTTTGGGGTGTTCGAGTCGATTTAAGATGGTTCGCGACTTATTAGCTTCAAGGTAATGCCATTAATTGGTGGGAAGCCACTCAAAGAAGAGTGTTCCCCGAAGGCACAGCTCGAGACTTGGGGTGCTTTAGTAGTGAAGCTTTCAATGGGAAGTGCTTCTTGGACAAGGTATGAGAGAGTCAAAGATGGCAGAGTTCCAACAGTTTTGTCAGAATTGGATGTCAGTGGATCAGTATGAGGCAAAGTTCGCCGAGTTGGCCAAGTATGCGCCGAGATTGGTAAAGGACCTTGTGGATAGGGTGAGACATTTTAGAGATGGCTTGAATCCATAATTGAAAGCCCGGCTGGTACCCTTGAACTTGAGAAGAGTTTTGATGAGATGTACAAAAGGGCCTAGTGATAGAGAAGAATATGATCAAGAGGGCGACCGCATCTGGCTCGCGGTTCGTGCCTAATAGAGACAATCGTCGGTTCGGGAAGGGACCGATAATGGGGAAAATGAATCTCATTCCACCTGACAGAAAGAATTACATGAGAAAGCTGACCGCTCGAAACTAGATCGCGAGGAAGCCATTGCATATGGTGGATTGTCATGGAAAGACAATTCGCCTTTAACCCAAGAGTGGGTGGTCGTTTTGAGTGTGTGGGAAATCGAGGAGAACCCTCCGTTCTTCGATTTCGTCACTTGAGGTGACTTGGTTGTGGGAATGGGTGTCAAGAGTATTTGGCATTGGTGGCAAATACGCTGGTAGAAGGATCAAATGTGGAGGATATTGCAATAATACAATAGTACATGGACGGGTTTCCCGAAGAATTGCCGGGATTGCCTTTAGAGAGAGAAATTGAGTTTGTGATTGAGTTGGCCCTTGGGATTGAACTGATTTCCAAGGCGCTTTATAGGATGGCCTTGTCAGAATTGAAAGAACTGAAGGTGCAGACGCACTAAGACGAGCGTCTCTTTTGGGGAGCACCGATACTGTTTGTAAGAAAAAAAGGACCGGTCTTTGCGTCTCTACATTGATTACCGGCAGCTTAATCAAGTGACGATTAAGAACAAGTATCAATTGCCAAGGGTTGATGATATTCTCGGTGTACTTGCGAGTCCCGAGGATCTTGAGAAATACTTGAGATCGCATCTTGCACCTTGAGGAAGCATGAACTTTATGCTAAGTTAGCAAGTGCGAGTTTTGGCTATCTCGCGTGGCATTTTTAGGGCATGTAATTTCAGGTGAAGGGATTGTCGTTGACCCGACTAAGATCAAGGCAATCAGAATTGGTCGAGACCTATGACGGTAACGAGATTCGAAGTTTCTTGGCATTGGCGGGATGTTACGATGTTTCATGGAGAAGTTTCTTTGCGATAGCCATGCCATTGTCAAGGTTGTTAAAGAAAGAGGAGATGTTTGATTGGACGGACAAGTGCAAGCGTAGTTTCCAAGAGCTCAAGAGTAAATTGACTACTGCACTTATTCTGACAATACTGTCTGGTCCTGGTGGGTACGAAATCTACAGTGACGCGTCGTATAAAGGATTAGGTTGCGTGTTAATGCAACATAGCAAGATGCGGTGATCATCTTTGCCTCATGTTCAACGACGATAGATGGAACTTCTTAAGGACTATGATTGTGAAATTTGTATCATCCGAGGAAAGCGAATAAAGTGGCAAATGCACTTAGTCGAAAGTCGATAATTGGTCAGATGATGGTACGAGAATGGATTCTTTTGGAGGGAGTCAGCGACTCAGATTTTAAAATTGAGGTTGGCCATCTTGCTAGTCTAATGGCCACTCTCAAGGTGGAACCCGAGATGCAAAGTGAAAAAAAAAAAAAAAAAAAAAAAAAAAAAAAAGGTGTCAGAGGATGGGACATTGAAGTTTCGAGGGCGATTGTGCGTTCCGAAAGATGCAGAGCTTAAGGAAGCAATCTTGCCGAAAAGTGTTTCACGTGCCAGCAAGTAAATGCTCAGCATTGTAAGCCTGGTGGACTGCTACAACCTCTTGAGATTCCTGAGTGGAAGTGGGAACACATTACCATGGATTTGTGATGAGACTGCCAATGAGTCAGCAAGGCAATGACTCGATTTGGGTAGCAGTTGACAGATTGACGAAGTCGGCTTACTTCGTTGCAGTAAGAAAAGATTTTACGTTGGATAGGTATGTAGAGTTGTATGTACATCGGATTGTGCGCATACATGGAGTTCCAGTGACAATCAGATCTGACCGTGATCCTAAGTTTGTGGCAACTTTCTAGAAAAGTTTGCAGTCGGCCTTGGGATGAAATTGCAGTATAGTACGGCGTACCATCCGCAAACGGATGGTTAATCAGAAAGGATTTGAAGAAGTATTCGAAAGCCTTTAGTGCGATAAATGACATTTGGTTTGCACTAATTTTCATGTGGTTGAGGCGAATCCTTGGTTTGGTTATTAAATGGACGTGAAAGGAATATTGAAAGAAAATTCGATGGTTTGTGGAATTCGGATAGTGGTTCGATGGAAATTCAGCGAATCAGATTTCAAGTGTCAATAAGTGAGCCCGTGGAAATGAACTCATGGGTTGACGAGCTAGAGAAAGTTTTGCACTTTGAGGTTCTCAGACGAGGTTAAAACCGTGAGGCTTGGTATGGGACAGGCCAAAGCGGATAATACCTCTATGAGATGATGCATGTCTAAAAGGGACTAGTAGTGGTGCAGTTCGAAGATGCTCATAACGACTGATCCGACAAGGGCGGGGAGTGGTCGCCGGGGCCAGAGTGCCTGAGCAAGGAGCGACTCCCGGCAAGCTTCTAGGATGTCGAAAGGGGCCGAAATGAATTGAACTACGCACTGTGCAAAAAGAGAGTGCTTGTGGGATAAGATTTTATCGGAATGGTATAGCCGTAATATGATCAACTTTGTGGAATTTCAGTTTATGGAACGAGGTTAGGGAACGGGGAATCGCTGGTTCAAAATTCGGTTTCGCAGTTATTGAATGCAGTTCAGATTATCTGAGTCAGATTAAAGACCACTCAGAGTCGTCAGAAGAGTTGTGCAAATAAGCATCGTAGACCGTTGGAGTTTAAGGTAGGCGATCATGTGTTTTTGAAAGTATCGCCGATGAGGAGTACTTCCAGATTTGGCTAGAAAGGAAAGTTAAGTACAAGGTACATGTTTTAGCGTACATCTTGCATTGCCACCGAAACTTGCTCAAGTACATGATGTTTTCCACGTGTCCATGTTGAGAAAGTATGAACCAGACCGAATCATATGTTGAATTTTGAGAAAACTGGACGTAGATGACAGAGTGTCGTACGTGGAGAGGCCGACACGAATAGAGGACCGTAAAGAGCAAGTACTCCGAAACAAGACTATCGCCTTGGTTAAAATGATTTGGCAACATCATGGAACAGAGAGAGCTACATGGGGAAAGTGAGAAAGTGATGAAGCATCAGCACCCCCATCTTTTTGAGGATTTGGTGATTGCAAATTTCAAGGATGAAATTTTTGTAAGGGGGGAAGAATTGTGACGTCCTGAAATTCGAGCCCTCTGAGGGAGGACCGAACGTTAATTTCGCCAATGCATTGTTGGTTGATCTCACTCGAACCGATCACTCCCGAGATACCGACCTTGAGGGGAAAGGCTAATGAGGACGTAACTCGTGCGACTAAAGAACTTGACCTGGGAAAACGACTCGACCGTGAGACTTGCGTAAGGACAATCCCGTAGTCGAGGCAGGCCGATTTCGGGGACGACTAGAAGTCGATTCGCGGACAGAAATAATGGGATGACGGGTGATTCCGTTTGCCGTTATCGAACCCGTGAACGACCCTATGTCGATCCTTGATAATCGTGTACTTTGAAATAAGAATCGATCATTCGCAATTTTATGTAGTCAAGGACGTCCATGTGTCGAGAAGTCTTGAACGTGGTTTGGCACGAGTCGGTTACGTGTGAATCCTCGAAGCCACCTGTCGTCGGGCCCGAATTATACCAAAATGACATTTGGGCGAAATTGACAAGGCAGGAGAATCCAAGATTGGACTTCGAATTTTCGGGAACGTCCGGTGGACTTTTGGATGATGCTTCCTTGACAGTCGACGGAGTCGGTCGAGCCAAGTTTTGAGAAAGTGATTTTGGACCGAGAAACAGAGCCTATGAGGATGTGGGCCGGGCAAGAACAGTGTGGGCCTCACGCCCAAGGTGGGACAGCCACCATGGAAGGCCCGAGGCAAGCAAGTGAGCCCGTTGGGCCAAACCGACCCTTTACCCTTCCGAGCCCATTGTCTAAACCTGAGCCAATTCGAGCCCAATAAATTCCCGAGCCCGTTCCTATTCATTTTCCGGCCTTTTTCCTAGGCCCGTCCTCCATTTTCAGCCCAAGGACAGATTGGGAAATGTGCAAGGTGGAAATGACCAAAATGCCCTTGGATATTTTGAAGAAAAAGTCAAAAAGGAAGAGAGAGAAGATGATGTCATTGTTTGGCAAGTGGGGCAAGCCTTGATGGCTTGGATAAGGCTTATCCTTCAGCCTTCACTTCACTCTCTCTCTCTCTTCATCTTCTCCAAAATCGCAGCCCCTCTCTCCCCTTCTTCCCTTGCCTTCTTGCAGTTTCAGTTTCTGACCTCTCACCGAAATTGGAGTTGTTCGTTATCTTCCCGGTGGAATCTCGGGGCGTGCCACCCATCGTTGCGCTCGGGAGAGATAATCCGTACGTATGGCGTCGGCCGTTCGTCGATCGGAGCTGCCGTCCGATCCGTACGGCGGCCGGAAGTCGGCTGTTTCCGGACCGCCTACTGTAGCGTCGCCCTCTGCACAGCTCCGCCTTTTCTTCCGTTTCTCTCCATTTCCGGCCAAACCACCACCCATCCCAGCCACAAGTGGTTCCCCCTCCACCCCAGGTGCCGTTAGTCGCTGGCCCGCCGCTCGCTGGAGCTCCGGGCAGCCCGTTCAACTCCGGTCAGCCCTTGTCCTCCTCCTGCAGTGCTGTTTTCTGAAGTTGGGGGTGTGAGCAGAAGCTTTTGCTGTGATTTCCGTCTCGGGACCGCCTTGGAGTGTCGTGGGAGAAGTCCCCGGGTGTCGGGTTCGTCGCCGCCGCCGCACCGGTGTCGCCGGCCCGCTTAACGGGTGAGTTTAGCTCCTAATCCCTATTTAGTGCCTAAACTTGCTTAGGGTTGGGTTAATTAGTGTTAATGCTGGTTTAGGAGGGTTAATTAAGTGTATTAGCCCTAAGATAGGTGGTTAGATATTTGATTAAGATTAACTTAGCTTAATCTTGCTTAATTATGCTTGATTATGCTTAAGTGTTGATTATGTGTGGTTTATGTGTTAATTAAGCATGTTTAGCTTAATTGATTGATTAATTGTGTTTAATCAATGTTTTCTTTAATTTTTGAATTTAATTTATTATTAATTGAATTTCGGAAATTACTGTTCACGGATTACTGTTCATGATTACTATTCACGGCACTGTTCATACGGAAGTGAAATTGTGCATAATTTCACGTGTTTTGATCATATGAAGTGAAATTGATGTGTCGTGGCATGAACATTCGCATGAATCGTGTGAATTTCACAAAAAGGGAAAAATGGTTTGTCCGAGGGACACCGGAAATGGACCGCCTTTATGAGAAAGAAAGTGATTTGTCCGAGGGACACTGAAAATATACCGCTTTTATGAGAAAGGTGGGAAAAATGGTTTGTCCGAGGGACACTGGAAATGGATTGCTTTTATGAGAAAGGATTTGAGGTTTATATGCAAGCATGTGTGCATTGGCTAATGCTCAAAGATAATAAATCGGTTGTGATGGTATGCTTGCGTGATCACTAAGTTGAACCCGCCGCCCCGGCCGAAGTTCGGGGGGTGATAGTCCGATTTATCGGAAACCCGGTGAGGGCATGGAAGGGCACGGTTGCGTCTCTGCGGAGGAAGGGCGCCGTAGCGCCGTGGCGCCTCGCCAGAGCCGGATGCGGAGTCGCGGTAGAGGCCGGGCCCATGCTCCTTCGAGAATGCCGTCTTGGGCTGGGGTCCCTTGACGTCGCCGCGCCTCAAGGGGGAGGGCGATGCCTGGCTATGCCAGTAGACACCGGCGGGAGTTCGGTTGTAGCCCGAGGGGCAGTAATAATCGGAACGCGTGTGGATGCAAGAGTGCATGAGAAACATGACATCATTGGTTCCGATTATGCATGAGGTGATCACATCATGATTTATGGCATGCACGCACGAATTGATAACGTGCAGGGTATGGCAATGGCCAGGTGAGATCGCTTGTGGTGCGATTCGCATGTGATTGATGAACTGCATCATCTAACGGCCATGTGCATTGCGTGTATTGTGCTGACTTATCACGTGCAGGGTATGGCATACCGGGTAAGGTTGCATGCGAACCGACTATATGATTGTTGGTCGCATTGCTTGCATTGTATGAGGTTTTACGTGTAGGGTATGGCATATTGGGTAAGGTTGCATGCGAACCGACTATATGATTGTTGGTTGCATTGCTTGCATTGTATGAGGTTTTACGTGCAGGGTATGGCATACCGGGTAAGGTTGCATGCGAACCGACTTTTGATTGTTGGTTGCATTGCTTGTGCTGTATGAGGTTTTACGTGCAGGGTATGGCATGCCGAGTAAGGTTGCATGCGAACCGATTAATTGTTTATTGGTTGCCCCTGTCTGTTGGTTGCTTGCGGGTTGTTGGTTGTTTGTTGTTGGGTTGAGTGAGGGGTGGTTCTGGAGAGATACCCCAGGTTGAGTTGGTGTACTAACCGGGGCTTAGGGGGAAGAACTCGCTGAGATTTTATCTCAACCCGTCGTGGTTAACATTTTTCAGGCCCCTAGAATGGCGCATCAGCAGTGGAGAATCCAGCCCCCGCTTCTCCAGTGATCGACCTGACGGAGTCGAGTCTAATGGGTCCGAGTGACCGTGGTGTTGAGCCCGAGGGTTCATTCTGTATAGCTGGATTAGCCTAGCTTCTTTTTGGCCTAGCTTAGAGGATGGATCGGCCCCTTTTGTCGGGCTTGTAATTCAAAAAACGATCCTCCGTTGGTTAATCCAGTAAATTGTGTAAATGAGTAGTGATGGTTGTTCTTGTTATTCATCCCTCTATCCCCGATTGATTGATTGATTGATTGTTGGACTAGGGATGGTTCGTCTTCGCTTGCGCATAACAAAAGATTAAAATGAATGGTCGTCGACGAGTCCTGGGACGTCGCTTTCAATTGACCATGGTAAGGGGTTGTCGCGTGCTCGGGGTTCGGGGCGTGACAAAAACAGTCTCCTAGGCAGTGGTATAAGCGTTTTGATGCTTTCATGGCTAGTCAAGACTACTCGAAAAGTCAGATAGATAGCTGTGTTTATTTTAGGAAATTGGAGAATGGTTTTTTGATTTATCTACTCTTATAGATTGATAGCAACTAAGAATATGTCTGATATTAATGTGTTGAAAAGGCAGTTGAGTGCTGAATTTGAGATGAAAGATTTAGGTTCTACAAAGAAAATATTGGGTATGGAGATTTTGTGTGACAGAGCTGCAGGAGTTTTATGTCTATCTCAAAAAAATATATTGAGAAGATTGTGGCACGTTTTAACATGTAGTCGGCAAAATCTGTAAGCACACCTTTAGCAAACAACTTTAAACTTCCAGATAAATTATCACCGTAGACTGAGGAGGAGGAGGAGAATATGTCTCGTGCTCCTTATTCTAGTGCCGTGGGTAGTATTATGTATGCTATGGTGTGCACTAGGCCTAATATTTCACAAGCTATGAGCATAGTTAGTCGCTACATGAAGCGTCCTGGTAAAGCTCATTAGGAAGCTGTGAAGTGGATCCTCAGATATTTGAAAAGGATGGCAAATGTGGGTATAGTATACCAAAGGAACAGTAATGGTAGTGAAACCACTGGTTATGTGTATTTGGATCACGTCGGTAACTTGGATGATCGCAGGTCTTTAGCAGGGTACATGTTTGCACTAGCAGGTGGTGCAGTGAGTTGGAAAGCATCCTCACAGGATCATGTTACCTTGTCTTCGACTGAGGCAGAGTACATGTTTTCCTGTTCTAAAATGGTTAAGACGAACCTTAGATTTCTTTGATAGGCTGCCACTGCGTTAGTCAGCACAATTAGGCTAGGTATCGAAAGGATGTTAGTCTTAGGATTAACGTAATCAAGTTCCTAAGTATAGAATCTTTGATTGCGTAAATAATAAGATATTCTCTCATATGTTACTGGTTTCTAGCCGACTTCAAAAGGGTTAATGGCGACTTCTTTGTTAAAATTTGCATAAATTTAATCAATTAAAATTTTGAATGCTCAATGTCGCGCGGAATATAGGCTTTGAAGAGCCCAAGTCAATGAAAGACTGACGGTCCGAAGTTGACAATACCCCAAAACCTAACAAAGCTCCATAGTTGGCAAGGAAAAGTTAGGTCGCAACAAAACTTAATTGACAAGACGTGAAAAATATTTAGAATTAAATTAGCACAATTGAAAGATTTATTACTGAATTGGCACAAATATAATATATCATAATAACTTTTTTCGTAGTTTTCCTTTAGCTAGTGAAATAGTGAATTAATGTGTTAGTAATATCATTTAACAAAAAGTTCAAGCCTACAAAAATGGGAGGAAGAAGAGGAAGAAACTGATCCACAAATTAACTATAATGTCTATTCAATTGAAAAGGTTAAACAAAGAACTATGGGTGATTGGAAACTCTATATTCCTAAATGATGATAATTTAAATGTCTTGCATGCCCTTTTGATTCTTGCAATCCCCTCAACTTTTGTCATTTGATTGTGCGTCAAGAGTAAATGAGTCTGGAATCCATATATAACATTGAGGATGACAACAATGCAAAGCTATATTACTCTTGCCCAATTTACTCGTCCTTGAAGGGATCATTTCACTGAAGTTCAGTCCATGACTCAAAAGTCCAGGGAAACCACAATGTACAAAGGATTTAGCTCTTTCAAGTGCATTTACTGCTTTCAAGGTTTGAACTAAGTATACTTCTCTTGCTCCTACAGGCAACTATAGACTCCACCAAAACCAACAGGCTTTTGATTTGAAAACAAGATATGAGTGCTCATGTTATTAACAGCTCTATATAATTGACCCTATAAAGAGGACACGGGTTGGACCATTTCTGCTTCAACATTTGTTGGCTATATCGGAGTAATCCTTAACGTCTATGATGACTGGAGCAAAGGCAGGATCTGCAGCCGCTTGAACTGCCACCTTTGCCACCGTAGTGACATTCACGGGAGGTGTGATGAGGGGACCAATAAGAAGCAGTTGGTTGACTGCCTTCGCCTTCGCGTGTTGAAAGATCTGCAAACATTGAGACACAAAAAAATACTCTTTGGCAAAGGTGAAGTTCGCATAAATATGGTATGCATGGCATCTTCCAAGTTCAAGGTCAGCTCAAGCAAGGTTATAGCAAGTATTCTTAGTGATTTTAATGGAAGGAGGACAGTAAAATACAGGCCATAATATAGACAGCAAGGCGTAGCGTAGACCAACATCATTCAGGCAAAATGTAGACCATTTTGTGTAGGAGCTCAAACAAATAGTGTCAGAAAATGCCACATTCGGTGCAAAACTGATTAAAGTTTAGCATCTAAGATTGTTGAGGTATGTACCTCTCTTAGTTACATTGGCAAGCTCGACGTTTCTCGCTATCTTGTGGCACCCTTCATCTACATGGTTAGGAAGTCCTTGTTCTGCCCATGGTGTGACTTGCTCATTGGTTAAAACGTCATTGATTTGGCTGGAGTTGCTTGGCGGACTTGGGCGGAAATTAATATTTTCTAATATCTCAACAGCTGCATGCTCACTGGCACCATCATCCATACTTCTATCACTGAATCTGCCCTTCCTAAAAGTATGGGAATTGACGTCTCTTTCGTAAAATCTTTTTCCCAATGCAACAATTTTCTGCCACAGTGAAATTGATGAGCTTGTTATGACATGCCAATTCCTTTTGACAAACCTGATCATGTAAATGAGAAGAGCTAAAACTGCAACAGATCCAGCAATCAAGAATAGGCCCCAGAAACTATCAAGACCCAAGCTATTGGAAGAAATGGAGGAAGTCGAATTGAGGCAGTTAGTTTCCGAAGTAAACCAAGCTTTTTCGATTTCCGTCATGTTATTCCCTTCAATTACATTGAGGATTGCTCGTGAAATATCTGGTACTAGCGGAGACCCTCTAGGGAAAACCTGTAAACCAAAAGAACTAGGACATGAGATTCTTCAATCAAAGAAATAACAAATAACCTTAGTAATTGTAGAATTTTAGGGGTATTTTTTTTGGCTAGAATTGAGAGATTGACTTACGAAGCCAAATCCAGCAGTTTTAAATGTCGGGATCATGGTATATTTGTTGCAATATTGAGAAAGAACGAGTTTAATGTTGCGGACTTCGTCAATTGCAGCTGCAATCCCACCCTTTGAGCTTCCTTTGGAAAGAAGCGCATCACATTCTTCAACAGACTTATAAGATACAAGTCTGTCATCGTCGAATTTCATTTGTTTCAATGTTTCACAAACAAAAGAATCATACTGGCATCCTACTCTTTCTCCACTGTTTAGGAGCTGATACATATCAGTTATAGTTGGTTGATAATTTTGCACCACCAAAAGAGAGCTCAAGCTTGCTGTATAACTTTGCGTTAATATGAGTACCACAAAAACCCACACGATCACAACAAATCTTGTTAGGTTGCTAAATGATCGCTCCCCTACAATCCAAATTAAGGGTAAGCACATAAATTCTCCAACAATGATATAGAAATTGTAATGTTTGATTGATCTACTAAAGTGAAGGGTGTTTACTTTGTGCAAAGACCATGGTTGAAAATGAAAACCAGAGGCTCGTGCCAACTTGATGCGCAGCTGGACCCCCAAAATCTTCATTAATCTGATGTTCGAGAATCCACACGACCAATGCTATAAACACAAAGAAGCATCCAGTTGTTAGCCAAAGGTCCCAAGAGAGTGGCTTCAAGAAAACCCAAGCATTCTTGCTCTTGTTGTTCTTGTATGGCACAAGCATTGCACCCATTGATTCTGTGTATGGTAAGGTAAACTCCACATACAATGATCTGTTCGCACGGATTGTCATATCACTCACCACCGCATCATAATTCTGTTCCAACAAAAGGAAGGGAAAAATGTTTTCTTTGTCAACCACATGATAGCATAGCAATCCAATGAGATCAAATTGTCGCAATGAGTTATCTCACCTGGTAATATACTTGATCGATCATGTCATTGTAACTACCGGCACTACTTCCATTAGGCAAGGCAAACGGAATAAGTTCATAAGTCACCGCATAAGGCATTTTTTCTATCACGGCTCGAAAGATGTCGATACAGTATCCGGTAACTTGGGATGTGTTCGTTGTAGGATCACGTGTCACCGTCACATATTGTTTGAAACCGTCTTTCACGGGAACTAAGATTTTCAAACTCTTCCCATTTGTGGGAAGCTCCCATCCCTTAGGAATAGAGGTCGAATCCCCTGGCCATATTATTGTTCCAAAATTACTCTTCGAAGTGGAATATTTGCTTGTGTGGAATGGATTCAAGTCTCTTAGCAGCCCATTTTTTAGGGTCCAGAACCCGATCCCTCTTGCCGCATTTCCATTGATATTAACAATTTGGAACACTGACGATTCTAGCTGCCCATCAACGAGGCTGAAATTTCCAATGAGCCCCATGAATGTCGTATTGGCTATTTCCTGGAGAAGTTTCTCACCATTTTGAGAGACCCCAAATGTGTCCAGATCAGTTACATCTGTCGAAGCATTCAAAACCTGGAAGGTAAAATTCCCTGTTCCCATTTCCTCAACAGCCATTGCCAGAGCCCGAGCAGCATCATAAGCATAGTATCCGAAGATGTTCAACGGAGGACTAAAGATGGATGGGTTGTCTTGTTGGAATTTCTTCTTCCATTGGACCATAAAATTGCCCAGGTTTCGTGTGTTTGGGACATAAGTCTTGATGCCCAATACTCCTTGCATCGAATTAGCAATTACAGATGATTCCACAGAACTCAATAGGTCAGTGATTCCATTAGTCAAGATCCACACATAACCTCTACCCATCATTCCCACCTCTTTTGCTTTGGCAAATAGCCGACAACCGAGGGTAGGTAACATGTGCACGATGAAGACCCTCGTTTGCATCGTCATTAACTTGTAGAGTTCCTGCCCAATTTGATCGTCCGTGGCCAAAGGAGGAATGAGGCTCCTATAGGACACTCGCGTGTCAACTTCTTCCAAAGCATCCGTAAGAGAAGGAATGATGCCTTCTCCGAACTCATTGGCCACGTATATGAGGACTGCTTCTCTCCAGCCAAAAGCTTGCACGACTGCACTTATGGCATTCACTTGGGACGAGTCATTTTGCACAGCTCGAATGAAGTATGGACTCCGTATGGAACTAAGGGAAGGAATAGTAGCAGAAAAAGAGATGATCGGCACATGAGATTTGTTTCCAAGTTGAATGATGAAGTCCGCTTGCCCTGAACTTTGGGGGCCTATTATGGCTTGGACTTGCTTATTCTTTATCAGATCAAGTGCTGAAATAGTGAACCAGAAAAGACGGTGAAACAATAAAAAGTGGAAATTCTTATTGGACAAGGCACATCAGAAGTCGATCAAAACTTGGTGCAATATTATTCAATATATAGATGTTTAAGAAGAAGGTAGCATGGAGCTTGAAGTTGGAAAAAAAAAGACTACTTAATATTATTTGTCACGCCCCAACTCTCGAGCTCGTGGCAACCCCATTTCACTTGAGGTCTAGTTGTACGACGTCCCAAGTACTGTCGTTGACCAATTCATTTTATCTTGTAATTATGCACATGCAGAAACGAACAACTCCCAAACTAAACAACAGGGATAGCAACAACAGCAGCAGAAGAAAGTCAAACACCATTTTATATATCTGAAGGTTAGCCAGCACACCAGCAAATACAAATACGCCTTACTACAGGCGACAAGCTAAGGCCTACTAAAAAAGGGACCGGCCTAGCTAACCTAACACTGTACAAGTGCCTACTCGCTAGCCTCGGAGGGATCGCTCTCTTCGATCCTCGGGTACTACATCATTTAGGGCCTGAAAAGGTTAACCACGACGGGTTGAGATAAACTTAACAAGTTAAAGTCCTAAGCCACGGTTAGGAACTTCGCTCGCCTCGGGAGTTTAACATACAACCTAATCTAGCAGTTAGCACAATGCAGAGACAAACAAAAGCATAGGACAGTTCAATAAGCAGACACAACCACAGGCGATCCTACCTGGCCTTGGCACACGTGACCTGCAGAAATTGTTATTTAATTCATCATGAAATTAAGAGCATACAAATAATCAAAGTATTGCACACAGCTTTCTCATGTCTCACACTCACACATACTTCGATTATTACGACCCCTCCTCTTGGGCCATGGCACAACCTTATGGTTGGTGGTTCTTGGCCAAGCCAGCTTCGTCCTCTTTACCTCGAGGCACAACGACGTCAAGGGCTCACTCCCAAGACGGCATTTCCGAAGGAGCATATGACCCGCCCACTACCATAGTTCCGCAACTGATAGAGACCCGAGACCCGCCCACTACCGCAATCCCACATAGACCCCTCCCTGTCAGGCAACCGACCAAAGTCAGGCGACCCACTGGCCACAGCACAACCCCATAAGGATTGGCAGTCTTCTGGTAACGCCGGGTTCCCTCTTTGAATGTGATCATGCAACACATCATCAAGCAATCCATTTTTATCTTTGCTCTGTCCCATGCTCATGCAACATGCCATTTCAGATAACCAACGCAATATGTCATGCGGTATCACTCGACAATTCCAAAATTCCAAATTCAACCAATCAACAATCACGTACATTCCCTAATTCTCGGGAATAACTCAACAAATCAAACACTTTCACTTCCACTCGGTCTTCAATCATGCATTTGATCATTATTCACGCATATAATTAATAATCCGCACTTCAAGAAATCATAATAACCAAGAACATATCAATTTGAAACCAAAATTTGTTTCTGTATGAACAGTGCTATGAACAGTAATTGTGAACAGTAATCGTAAGCAGTAATTATGAACAGTAAATTCATCCAAAATTAAATAAATAAATAAATATAAATAAACTTAACCATGATTAACAAATTAACTCAACCCTAGTTAATCTAACCTAACCATGATTAACTTTTAACCTTGGTTACTTTTAAAACTAATCATGGTTACTTTAATTAATTAACCTTAATTACTTTATTACTAACTATGGTCAATTAACTAACCCTAGTCAATCTTAATTAACCAGCCTAATTAACCAATCAACCTTAATTAATCATAAACACACAAATACACTAATTAACCCCTAAGCAAGATTAACCCCTAAACAAGGATTAGGAAGTTAACTTACTTGGATCGGAAATCCGGTGACACCGGCGCGTAGAGGGGGATGAGAGCTACGAGGGGTAAGCTCGGGAATGACAATGGATGACAAACGGTGGCCAAAATGGGCCAAAAACACTGATAGTTACTGTTCATGCGGAACTGACCAGCAGTGCAGAAAAGGCCAAAACGGGCGGTCCAAGGCGACCGGGGGTGATCGGGGGTGTGCGGCTGGCTTCCTAACTTCCGGGACTACACTTTGGGCGGTGGTAGCAGCTCCGGTGATGGCAGCAAGACCATTTTCCGGCTAGAAAATAGCAAGGACAACAAGAAACAGCAGAAATGGAAGAGAAAAGGAAGAGAAAAAGGGGGAGAGAGAGAGGGCTGGCTGCTGCACGAATTTGGGGGAGAAAGAGGAGAGAGAAGAGGCTGCTGAAGAGTTGGATAAGGCCAAGACAAGTGGGCAAGCCACTTGTTGAAGAACCAATCAAAAGCAAGCGAAAACAAAGCATAAACAAAGCTCACTTGGGCGCAAAAGCAAAAGGCCAAAAGAGAGAAGCCCATGGGCTGAGGAGAGAGAGGAGAATGGACCAGCTTGGGCCTCCTTTGGGCTGGGCTGGATGGGCGCAAGGCCCATTGGGCCGCCGGTCTAAGGCCGGCCCACCCGCGAGCCCGAAACCCGGTCCAATTTTCCCCTTTTCCAACACTTCCGCGTCCAACGGAAAATTCCAAAATAAATGAGGCGACATCCAAATATTTAGTCTTGATATCACTGAGAAGTCGATTCCCAAAATCGGATTAAAAATCAGGGCTAAATTGAGTCAATTGTGACCGTAGTACAATTTGGATTATTGAGTGCCCCTTTAGGACTTTCCTCACTTTTGACCCATGGTCAATCATTCTTTGATCCACGTTAACGTCAATTCTCGAGTCAGGGACGTCCCTCGATTGTTGTGTGATCCCGGGGGCTTAATTGATAATCTAGAGTACCAGATGAAAAGGATTCGATTTACCGTCGCTCGTAGTTCGTATTGAAGTCGTGCGGAAATCACCCGCATATCGACTTCATACTTCTGCTGAATCGATTTATTTCCATTTCCTTAATAGTCTAGTACTCAGAGGATATTGTTCCCGCCCAGGTCCTTATGGTCGAAGGGTTCATTCCTAATCGAAATTGCTAGTCGAACGTGTATCGCTTTCTAATGGCACCTCTCTGTAATCTACTATCCCACGAACACACAGTTCGGAGTATTTGTACTGACCAGGCCTTCGACTAACATTGCCCTTTTATAAAATCCTAAAATGGGGTCGATTTTTAGGATGTTACATTATTGAAACACGTGTTTAATAACAAGAAAAATCTGATGTAAACTCATTATGGTTAGATCATAATTCAACATGTTCTTAAGATGATTACATCTCTATTACTCTGACATGGGTAAGCGAAACCTCTTATTTTTAAGGAAAAGATGAAATATTAGTCACGAGACATAGTTGACCACTCCCATTCTATTTTAACTTGATTTCAAACGTGATGCTTAATTGTTTTCGCATATGATTGAGCAAGCCCTCTGGTTGAATCATGACGACTTATTTTAATATTGCCCCTCTTCCCTCATAGTATACGTATAAAAGTCGGCTAAAGACTCGAGCAAACATCTAGATAGCAGATTCGAAAATGAATTTTTTTTTACTTTGTGGTGCAAGGAATGGACGCCGCATGTCCACAAGACTCCAAGCCCCATATTTCAATTTTATGGCATTTGTGAGGGCAGACCTTTCCGATATTATATCATCTACCAAGCCTCTCAACCGCTTTCATGCATTGACAATTATTTGATTGAACCAGAAACCTAAGTTGTTTCAATCGCCATTAATAACACAACTTCCAAGAAAATAGTTAATCACAGGCTCAACTTGCTTAATTAGGAAAAACTCATAACAATTATGAAGATGTATTTTCCCGAAGAAAAAAATTTAAAAGTGTCTCTATCAACCGCCCCCACTGAAATGACTATTTTTCTATTTTGAAAAGCACAATAAAAGTTTATTTGATGAATTGAATACTTCTGGTCACTGGAAAATATTTTTGGGAAATTCAAGATCGGAGAAAGTCAACCAATCTTTTATGTTTGTTTTCACTGAAAACAGATTGGAATAAAATTATTCCTATGGTATTTTGTAAGTGAATCCATGAAAGGCAGCTTATAAATTAAAATTGATATGTTATGACTAACAAACTAGAATCAACATCTTTTTTGTTTATTCTGTAATCCATTCAATCAAAAGGAATTACAAGAAATTATCAAAGAATATATTTAAAATATTATGTGCAGTATGATATAAGATGGATTTTTGTGAGAATATCGAAAGACAAGAGCATGAGCATTAATGAAGCATATTCAGGAGATGGCAGACAAGATTATGAAAAAAACCATATGAGACTTATCAAGACAAAAAGAAAAAAATTGATAATCAGAAAATGGACATAAAGGGACTTATTCTTCATACTTGGACACACGGCAAGAATTCAGGAAATATGATTCCTTATTGCCGAAAAGGGAAGTCATTTTCTCCAATCTAAATTTATGATTTTCAATCCATGGAAACATTATTCATCAATCAATCGGTTTTCCATCATTCAAACATTAGAAAATTCAAGAACAATTTCCTGAAAATGGTTTTTCTTAGGCAAACTGACTCTAATGTTAGGTTTCTTTCCAAAGATGAAGCTATGTCGCATGTCTTTTGTGACTCGACTTTTTTACAGGGTTCACTGATCTTCTATAGAGGTTTACTACATTACAGCGGGATAAGAGTCACAGGACAGCTATATATTCTTCAAAGAAAAAAATAGACAATAGTAATGCTACATTTCACCCTCCAAGATCATAAAACAAAATTTCTGCAACAAAAATTCTGCTTACACGTTTTTATCAAGATGAAACTTTGTGTCCATAAATTTATGCACATATATACATCGGGCAAAAATTATTAAAAAAGTCCTACATCTATCAAAATTGTGCTACCTTAGTCTTACACTTTTTTTTTTTTTTTACCAATTGAGTTATAAACTTTTTGTATTTGTGACAATTCAGTTTATCTAGCTAATTTTGGCCAACCAGTGGCCACTTAGTGTTGACATGGATGATAGCCATCCTTCGTGGTGCCACCAGCACAAACATGGACAATTTTTATTAATAATAATATAATATTTCTTCAATTTTTTTTGTTTTGTATTTATTTATTCTTTCTTTTTTCTCTTCACTTTCTTCTTCCTCTTGCCAGTTGTCAGCTCTCGACCAACTAGAGGCAAGGCCAGCAAAGTCTCACTGGCCTTGGGGAAGTTGGCCATGGCTAGACGAGGATCATCCTCGTCAAAGGCTGCACGAAGTCATGGTCTTTGATCTCATGGCCTCTAGCAAGGCTCAATTGGCAAGATCAAGCCTCGCCTAGTCATGGCTAGGCTTTTTCCGACCTTGCCTCTAGCTAGTCATGAGTAGCAACTTGATAGAGGATGAAGGAGGTGACAAAAAAAGAGAGAGAGAGAGAAAAAATTCAAAAAATTCAAAAATGTAAATATTATTTAAAATTGTCCATGTCAATACTAGTGGCACCACATAGAACGGCCAGCATCCATATCAATGTCAGCTAGCTAATTTTGGCCAGATGAACTTAATTGGCATAAATTCAAAAGATTTATGACTCAATTGGCAAAAAAAAATATTTATGACTAAATTAGCCCAATTACAATAGGTTTATAACTTTTTTGGTAATTTTCCCTAGACATTGGTGAACTATGAGATGATAGGAAGGTGATTCAATCCAAAGATCACAAGTTTACCGACACCAACAATATTGAGTAGATATTACATGGTCTATAGATCATTTTGATTAATATCAACTCAACCAGTAATTAAGTAGGTCCTTCCATGAGCCCGAACGATTGATGGTTGACATGTATTTGGTCTATAAAATGCATAAACCATACGTGCGTGTTTCAATACTGCTTTACCCTCTAAATACAAAAGCAAAACCCAAGAAATGGTTTAATAGATTAGAGATTTTAGATTTGGGGTGACTGACATAACTGTCTCCATTGAGATATTATAATTGGACGTCCTAAGATTGTTTCTTGCAATATCATTTTCTTGTTATGCAATCTGAAAAGTAAATCCAAGAATTGAAAGTAATAAATGAACTAAATGGTTCCTAGGTCAACTGTTACGCTTAAGGATAGTGTTTTTAAGAAGCACCGCGTGGCGTAGATGAAACAAAGCCCTTAAATGTTCTCAAGCTAACACTCAAATTGTCAGTGTCGCATGAACGCATGAATCGGATGGACTATGAAAGTTCTCAAATTGAATCTTAACCAAAATAAACTTCATCAATCAACAGAAGTACAAAAGGTAGAGAGAGAACCTGCAGCAGCAGCAGCTACCTCATCTCCTTCTGAGTCTCTAACGTTGAGAACAAGCCTGGTCTTGTAAGAAGGATTTGAACTATAAAAGTCAGAGAGAGACATGTTAACGCAGATCAATCCCATCTGACCCACCCACGTCTCCAGATCAACAATCACCCCAACGTTCACTGGGATCGTTGTGGCACTGTCGTTGTCAGTATTTTGCGACACTGCTAGGCGAGGACCGTCGCTGGAGGACACAACGATGGCTAAAGAGGAGAGAGCCAAAAAGAGGAGCATTTCAGTATCGAAAGAGACCCTTGGAGGCATAATTGAAAAGGGTCTGGGGAAAACGCAAGTATATGTTTGTGTGAAAGATAGACGCGGAGGATGTGGTGATGAGGACGATGTATTTATAAGGGAGGGAAGCTTTGAAAAGTAGGACAAAGCATGGAGAGCTTCTATTCAAGGATTGCTCGACGTAGGCGGTTCCATCTGGGCGTACGTACCATGCAAAGCGACAAGATGACCTCCGGCAGCATTGACAGTTCATGTTCTTGTTTTAACAATTTTTAATTTTGGATGAATAATCCTAATAATTCTTTAACCCCAGGATTGTTTATACCATTATTTTTTTGCCTGCTATTTCCATCTTGTTTTAAATAATTGACGATGGAACTTGGTTCGAGTGCCAGAAACTACTCAATTTAAGACTAAGAAATGTGGGGTCTTCCATATGATGTATGTTAAAATAATGTCTTGAATTTGAGGTATTTAAAAAATCCAACTGAGTTGGTAGATAAAGATAAGGGCTGTTAATTTTGTTTTGTCTGATTTCTTTGGTAGGAGGGTAATTTAGTAAATATCCGAGTTCTACCAAGAATTGAATTTCCAGGCAAAATCGCACAACAAACAAGAAAGCCACGGTTGAAATTCAAGAGCAGTGGGTGTCATGCCCTGAAGTTTGAGCATGCGACAATCCTATTCTCTTGTGGTTATATGAATGCGACGTCCTAGGACGCATTGTTGACTATTTTTTTTTATTTTTTTATTAAAAGCATGCAGAAGCAATAAACAATCCTTAGTCAACATAGCAATAGGGATAGCTAGGAAAACCAACTAGAAAACACATTCAACAATACCACTTTGTTTATCTACTAATTAACCTTATGGAGTTTACATGTACAGGCTTTTACAACAAGTAACTTCCTACCAAGCAAACAAAACCACCAGGGCTAGAGTTAATTTACTCCTTCCAAAACATGGCAACAAACCACACCACTTGTTGGTTACCCACATTATGAACCTAAAAATGGTTAAACAATAATGGGTGGGATACAATCTCAATAAGTTAATGCCCTAAGCCTTTGCTAGGACACCAATTTGTCTCAGGGTATCTAAACGTGCAGTTTATTATCAATGGTAGATCAATAGCAAAATGACATACGCTTTGCCTTAACTATAAATGTGATTGGACATAAATCCTCACAATAAAATACACAAGCTGTCACATCGAATCATAGACTCCCTTACCTTGCCTTGGCACATACCTTGCACTAATCAAACTCACACATGCCAAAAATAATGTAATAAGACATTCACATAATCAGATCACAATTCATATTTCCTCATGTGTAGTGCAATCATGAGTGTTCCAATTATCAAGGCACCTCAAGCCATTGTCAACACACTAGTCTTTTGACATGACGAGGCATCATCCTGCCCTATCGAGTATGGCATTGTTTGGATCTCCTGCTACAAACGGCATTCCTAAATTGAGCATCGATCCAGCCTCAATCGTGACTTGGCATTCAGACTTCCACCAGGTATCCGATAAACTGGGCATTGTCCCCCAACCTCCCATTAGGTGATGGGTTCATTAAATATGACTACACGAACACCCCAAACCACTCAACCATTTTATTTATATTATCAACAACAATTTGTGTTTAAATATTTTTGTAGACGATGAATATATTTTGCGTCAATTTATTTTTATATGCATTACAAGCGATCAATTTTAAGGAAATATTTTTCAACCTCAAAATAAAAGCACCCTTAATTGTTACCAATCCCACCATCTAAATTATTTCACTACTGCTTACCCGTGACTATTACAGGAAACTGCCACATCGGCAATTCTACTTTGGAGTTGTGGCACTAAAAATAGTGAAGGCTTCTGTGGAGGTCTTATTCAATTTCTTTTCCAGCTTGACGCAACGGGATCGAGAAAGAATTTGCAAAATGTATCAGATTGACATCGTTCAATTTAGTTTTCTGTTTTGAGAGGGATAATTGCCCTACTAGTCTCTAAATTTTTTTCTGGTATGGAATGTCATTATTGAACTTTTAGTTGATTCAGTTAAGTCCCTCAACTTTTGTACAACGTGCAATGTAAATCCCAAACTTTCAATCGATCATGTCAAATCCCTCTACAATTTTAATAAACTTACATAGGACAATGATTCAGTAAACTTAATAGAGAATGGCAAGGATGACAATTACTTCGAAACTAATCGAACCATTCAATGTATTGTGAATATGGAGAGTAAGAAACCTTATGGAAAGGTTTTAATTTAAAGCAAGATTATGCAATAGTTTTAAAGTTGGAACTTCATGAAAATTTTCAGTAGGTATACTTGATAGTACTCTCAAAATCTGATTAAGCTAACATATGGACCGGACCACTTATGATCTGAAAGGCCAATCTCACATCATGTTGAAATTAGGGACTTGCATCGAACTAAAATTTACGATGACCTTACTTGAATAGGCCAATAAGACCAAAACGTTAGTCAATGGCATGACAGCTTAATTAAAACACTTAACATCAGACATCCTTGGGGTATTATATCTTATTCAATTATTCTATTCCAATGGATGAAATTGAGACCATAATGACTGCTATAATGAGGCCCACCATTTACCGATATTAAGTGGCATAATTTCCCGCTAGCTTTACCCTCTTTATGATTCATCTCATTCATCTCAAGCAAGCAGAATCGGTAAGCTTCCCCACTGCCTAGACAGGCTGAAAGCCTTTCTACTAGCATCGCATAAAGCAGTCAAAAGCCACACAGCAAGTCTACCCTGGCGGCCCAGATGCTTTTTCTGGAATATCACTGTTCACAGCGGCTCACTTTCACGAACAAAGGATGTGATTCGTTTGCTAAAAGAGCGAGTTCCCTCATGCACATTGACAAACTTGTTTTATACAGTGGATGATGCGGATACTGGAATATATCTAATCGCTGCTGAAAATTACATTTGTCTGACCACATGATGATGTCGGTATGTACATTGTGTTGTGATTAGACTATGGGTGATTGTACTCATTTTATCATGTATATCTGTTGATAAATATCAAAACTATTTTGGATATACTTGTTGTGTTAAAATACTCCCGGATTTCCGCTGAATTATTTCCATCATTATAAAAACTACTCGTATGATTGCTCGTTGAGGTAGAGAAGTACTTACTAAGCTAATGAGCCCATTCATTTATGTTATTATAGGGAACATTTTCTAAAAGTTTCTGTTATACTTTTGCCAATTTAGTCTTAAATCATTCAATTTTATCAATTCGGTCTTAAATCTTTTCACTTCTTGTCAATTAAGTCCATTTGTCCAATTTTGATCAGAAATTACTGACGTGGACGGCCAATGCTTATGATTTATCTCATTCACATCTCAACATGAAGTTTCTCAGGACCACCAATTTCAAAGGAGGCAAGTTCGGGGAACTTCACCTGTGTCTGGAAAGGCAGAGCACAAAACACGTTCTCTCTACTTTTCTATCGATGCTTCAGGTCCAACTGATTTAACTTTCGCAACCACATTCAACGGTCCATCTTGGATGCGGACAGGCCTCGCAAAAAGGAGAGCAGCCTTTCCCCATCGAAGATAGTTAGAAGAAGACAACTGACATAACGATGATGGCCGGTGGCTCGCATGTCATCATATCAAGGGACTCAAATTCCACGTGAGCTTAAAACAATTTGTAATATATGCAATAATGCAATGAACTGTTTCAAAAACTCGTCATAATCCTCAATAAATATAAATTAAAGGACTTGATAAAGCTGGAAAGTGAGCATGGCCTGCAACATTTTCTAAAAGGTTCTGTTATACTTTTGCCAATTTAGTCTTAAATCATTCAATTTTATCAATTCGGTCTTAAATCTTTTCACTTCTTGTCAATTAAATCCATCTGTCCAATTTTGATCAGAAATTACTGACGTGGATGGCCAATGCTTATGATTTATCTCATTCACATCTCAACATGAAGTTTCTCAGGACCACCAATTTCAAAGGAGGCAAGTTCGGGGAACTTCACCTGTGTCTGGAAAGGCAGAGCACAAAACACGTTCTCTCTACTTTTCTATCGATGCTTCAGGTCCAACTGATTTAACTTTCGCAACCACATTCAACGGTCCATCTTGGATGCGGACAGGCCTCGCAAAAAGGAGAGCAGCCTTTCCCCATCGAAGATAGTTAGAAGAAGACAACTGACATAACGATGATGGCCGGTGGCTCGCATGTCATCATATCAAGGGACTCAAATTCCACGTGAGCTTAAAACAATTTGTAATATATGCAATAATGCAATGAACTGTTTCAAAAACTCGTCATAATCCTCAATAAATATAAATTAAAGGACTTGATAAAGCTGGAAAGTGAGCATGGCCTGCAACGCAATTTCCCGCTAGCTTTACCCACTTTTATGGCTCATCTCATTTGTACCAAGAAAGCAGATTTAGGAAGTTTCACCACTGTCTGCAAAGGCTGAGAGCATTCCGACTAGCACGGCAAAAAGAAGTCAGCAAAGAGCCTCGACTCAGCCTAACTTGGGAGGCCCTTATGCTTTTTGTGGAAGGTCAATTTCGCGAACAAAGGATGTGATTCGTTGGCTCAATAAAGCGATTCCGTCCCATAATTCACGTAATGGCAAAGTTGTTAGAACAGCGGATGAAGCGGAGAAAATGTGAACAAGACAAATTGGTGCGTTGCAATGTTCTCACATTGTTCCGATGGGGACCTGCGATGCGGCCAAGATTCCGGAAAGAAAGGGCCCGTCAAGTTGAATTTTGGCTCTAGCCAAACGTTCTAATATTTTTCCGATGCCAATCTATTTCCTTTCGCTCTAATGTCAACAAGGAAACAGTGACAACACCAACACCATGAACGACCAATGTTCGATAACCATAATAATGCTTATCCGCACTTCTTAAGTGGTAAGAAAGGAAAATTCCGATCTAGCGTCCGAAAAAGCAAGAACAGGACTACATCGAGCCCTTACTAAAATTATGCTTGCAGCTAGTGTGAAAAGACATTGGAGGCTTATTATGGGCTTGAAAACTGATTAATCAAGTGACAATGTTGGGCCGTTGGTTTTATGACTTGCTGTTTCAATTGATGTTCTGTCCCTGATTCTCGCATCACAGGCAAGTGATTTTGGACAGAGACCGTTTCTTTTTTCCTATTGGTTTAATCTGAAATCAATATCTCACGTAATTTTAGATGACAAATATTTAAGTTATACGCAATATTTTGGGCTTTTTCTAAAACAAAAGGTTTCATTAAAGTATGATGAGACTCGAGCCTATGACCTTCAATATAAGTGGAGGTGACTCTACCAACACAATTTTTATACATCAATACCTTGAATTAAAGGCTCAAAATTCATCTCATCTTCATCCACAAAAATAGCCTACTAACCAACAACAAGAAAATCCCTAATATATATCTCTCTCTCAACTTAGGTTTTGTCAAATTCTAGTTGTCATACTAATTTTCCAGATAGTGCATATCATCAATGTACTCTATCCTCGTAACAAATATTAGTCCTAGTACTATTCATTGCTGAGGTATGACATACAGTTCATATTTCCATTCCAATGAAAGTGGAAACCAAGGTGACTATTAATAATTACAAGACACGTATGTGATTAAGATATTCTAGACAATAGATAGATCTCTTAGTTATAATTGATGGGACTTTTAAATTAAGCCACAAAATACTGAAAATCATAAAATAAAGCAATAAAACAGAACCGAATGTACAGGAATAAATATAAAACAAAATATCCGGGCCGTATCAGATAAAAAATTCAAACTAAACCTTCTATTATTGCTTGCGAACTTCTGCATCATGACCTTTCGCAAGTTAGAAGATTTAGGATAATAAAGTGTTGATAGTATTTCAAGGTTTTAATTGTTTACTACACAGAAATATATCAGCTTTGAGGTCTTCAAAATTATGAATACTTCATACATATTCAAAAAAATGTCCATGCCATATTTATCTCTTTTCCTTTTTACACGTTGGCCATCCTTCTAAATCAGTTCCTCTACTTCTCACTTCATTATATAGTGGTAAGCTGTACAAAAGAGATCTTTTCACTTCTTGTTGTGGTACATGGAGCAGCGGTTCACCGCTATTAGAACAAGTTCCTACGCTCCATGGGCCAGACTTTGAAATCACCGAACGCTATGACTAGACTTGCAAGTTTTGATTTACGGATAAGAGTATATCTACCGCGTCCTTGACTCTAATCATATGGGTAACAACAACTGGGAATCAATTTTAAGAGATTTCTCAACCATCGATATCACCCTCAACGATCAGTACGACTAGAACTTATGAACATATATGTCATATATCTCGTCGTGGTTAGCAAGAGATCTTTCTTTGAAATTAACACTCCGTCTATTTCACGAAAAATATGATGTTTTTGGAAAATATTTTCCAAAAAATCATTTTCTAAGAAAATGACAATCTTTTCCGGTGTTTGCCTGAAATCTGAAATTGAAATGAAAAATATTTTCCTCCAATTAATATCTTATTTAATTTTTCTATATATAATTCTTTTGATGATTTTTTTTTTTTTATTTTATTTTTCTGTTCTTTTTTATTATTGTTTTATTTAAAAATTCGATTTTTTAATTATTTTAATTTTTATTGTTATTTTCTTCTTTTCTTTCCTTTTTTTTTCTTTTCTTTCTTTGGAAAAGTGTCACCGGACATAAAAATTTTCAACATTTGATTTCACAATTGTTTTCAGAGCTAGGATATGCATTTGCAAGTTTGAATCGGGATGCGAAGAGAAGTGTACTTTCTGTTGCATGATCAATAGCAATTTAAACGCTTGCAAGCTTAATGATGTTTATTTTTTCGGTTGATGCGTGATTTAGTGGGTTCTTGTACTTCTTGAGCAGCCAGGCTAGGTCGGAATGAGCAAAATAAACAACAAAGTCCGGTTGCGCTGTCCAAATAGTGACGGTCTTGACAATGCAATCTTGCATTAGCTTAGATCAATTGCTTTTTAGTGTATTTTTTCCAGAATATAATATCTGAAGAATAGTTTTTTGTTGTTGAGCTCTGACCAGAATGTTATTCTTTTAATCCCTTTCATGTGATCTTATAATAGGAATGATGACACTAATAATTTTTTTGAACTTTTGTCCGGCGTGCAATAATTGAAAATGTAATTAGATCCTAGAACTTGTATCCATTAGGTTGCCAACTAATTGCCGGATGTTATCCTTGCATTAAGAAGCATTAATGAAATTTACTATCATGAATAGCAATCTAACGAAACTAGCTATGAATGGTGAAAATTTTACATGTGAATCTCTGACACGCTTGAAATTGCAGGGTTGAGACACTAGGATAGCTCAAATTTGTGTACAGTGCTTATTTTGGTGCCAAAAGTTTATTTTGGATCACTTGAGCACCATAAGTTTGAAAAATCGATCACTCGAATGTCACGTCTGACATAGCCGCTGGTCGTCTGACATGGCCACCAAAAAAGCGAACATGGACCAGCCGCCATGCTAGCTTTTTTGGCATCCACGTCAACTTTTCCAGCGGCCACGTCAAAAGTGGCATTCAAGTAATCCATTTTTCAAATTTATGGCATTTGAGTAATTGATTTTTCAAACTTGTGACACTTAACTTATTCAAAATAAACTTTTGGCACTAAAGTGAGCGCCATACACAAGTTTTGGCAGTTCTAATGTACTTACCCCTTGAAATTGCACTAGATATAGGCGTTCTTTTTCTGTGCATGCTATATACTTAAGAATTAAGATAGATAAGTTTTGTTGTTCCCTTGACTATCTTCAATAGTGATGTTAGGTATACTCATCATCTCCCAGAAATTTCCATGAAGACAAGAAGAACAACACTGAAAATATATCCTAATAATTGGCATGGAGAAGACCCACTCTGTGCCGTTCAGTCAATTCATGTTTCCCTAAAACGCGTCATTCCCTTTTGAATCAGGCGTTGTTGTGTTAAAAATAAAAAAGAGGCTTTCCAAAGGGTTGCGCGATGCAGATAGGAGAAAAAGGAAACGCGGAGATCTGCCTATGAGTTGAGGCATCCATCGACCAGACATTGTCTATAAATAACTCAAGTCTCAACAATATGAATCGCAACCAAATCATGGGTTCTTCCTTAATCTTTGACAAGTCTACGTACAATTATCACCTGGCTTCTTCAGGAGCCTTCTTCTGCTTCTTATTCTTCATGTTCTTTGTCAGCCTCGCTTCTTCAACTCTCATTGTTGCTGCCAACAATGAGAAACAAACAGAGGCTCTCCTGAAATGGAAATCTAGCCTTGAAGACCATAGCCAATCCCTCTTGTCTACATGGCGCGGTAACGAGTCTTGCAACTTTGTCGGAGTCACTTGTGACGACTATGGATCTATTAGCCATCTTAATCTTTCCCTTCTTGGTTTGAGAGGAACTTTAGACGGCCTCAACTTCTCACACTTAACTACTTTGTTCAGCCTTGATGTTAGCATAAACTTGATCTACAGTTCGATTCCCTGGAGTATCAGTAACCTTTCCAAACTCAATTATCTTTATTTAAGCTCCACTGAACTCTATGGGAACATTCCTGCAAGTATAGGCAAACTATTAAATCTTCACATGTTGTACCTATGTGAAAATAATCTCAGTGGTTCAATCCCTCTTTCCATTGGAAACTTGACTCGTTTAAAAACTCTTGACATTTCCCATAATGAAATTTCTGGCCTGATTCCTAGAGAAATAGGAAATTTGACATCTCTCCGTGAATTAGAATTGTCAAAGCTCAATTTGATCGGTCAAATCCCTACTTTTGTTGGAAACTTAGTCCACTTAACGAGATTTTGCATTTCAGAAACTTTCCTTTCTGGTCCCATTCCACGAGAGATAGGAGAATTGAAGAATTTGGAGGTTCTTTTTTTATGGGGAAATAGACTCTCTAGATCCATATCATCAGAAATAGGGAAGCTCATTTCTCTAATCACATTAGATCTATCTTTAAATAATTTGGTTGGCCCAATTCCTTCATCTATCCAAAATTTGAGCAATCTCAACCACTTAAACATTAACTCGAATCATCTTTAGGCTCGATTCCTGAAGAGAGAGGGAAACTGGTGTCTCTTAGACTCATATTTTTGTTTAACAACAGCTTGAGTGGTTCAATCCCTTCATCAGTTGGAAGCCTAACCAATTTAAGTGAATTTGATGTATCTAACAATGAACTCGAAGGGCAATTGCCAAATGAAATATGCCAGGGGAAATTATTGCAATATTTCCTCGTCCTAAACAATCATTTCACAGGGCTCATTCCAAAAAGCTTGAGGTACTGTAGAACATTAATAAGAGTGAGGGTTGAAGGAAACCTACTTACTAGAAATATAATGGAAGCTTTTGGAATATATCCACATTTAAAATATATAGACTTGAGCAACAATCATCTGTTTGGTGAACTTTCATGGAAATGGGGACAATGTCATAATTTGACGAGTTTAAGAATATCAAACAACAACATTTCTGGTGAGATACCCTCAATGTTTGGAAGGATGACTCAGTTAGGGGCACTGGACTTGTCTTCGAATAATTTGAGGGGAGTGATTCCAAGGGAATTGGCAAGCTTGCGGTCTTTGCTATATCTCAACCTCAACAATAATTGGATCACAGGTGATATTCTGAATGAAGTAGGACTTTTATCCAAGCTGGAACATCTCAACCTAGCATCAAATAATTTGAGTGGATCAATCCCAGTGCAACTCATTCAATGCACAAACTTGTTGAGACTGAACTTGAGCAAAAATAAACTCAAGGGAAGCATTCCTCTCGTGATAGGCAACGGACAGGACTTGAACTACCGTGGCTAACGAAGGCTCCTGATCATAGATATGAGAAAAACATGCGTCTGATAATGGACACGAAAACGGGTAGCGGATTCCTCCAAGAAGGAAACTGTAATGTGATGGCTTCAGAAAACGAGAATCAGCAACCGAATCAAGCTTTATGCTTGGTGATGCTCAGCACTAGGAAGAAGTAAGCACCTTGCGTGTCCGCTTGACCTCTCATTTCCAATTCTCCAATGATCGTGGACTGTATAAGCCCCAAATCGCCTTCAGGGAGTGAACAAGGTTCGAACAAATCAAGCTATGGCCGAATCAAGCTTCCTCGACACACAGAGAGGATCAAGCAACATACTAAACCGAAATGCCCCCAAATCGGCATCATCCAGCATACGAGCTTCGAACAAGTAGAGCTTCAGCAACGCATCAAGCTTCCTTGAGAGAGAAAATCGATCAGCATAAATCCTGGAGCCCCAAATTGACTCCTGTGGAGGAACCGAGAGAGACAAAGGACTTGGACACATAATTGGGGGTTTTTGGGGCTTGTTCCTAAAACATATTCGGTCAATAAAGCCATCTAAATGCTTATATGGTAGGGAAGGGCTCTCAATAAGTAAATATGATGGCAAATGCTTGCTTAAGGATAAAGAAATTGTAAAGTGTTTCTGTTTTTTTGGTGGATGAACAAGTTGTAAAGCGTAAGAATTTGGGAAAAGCTTGTTGACAATGGGAAGACAATTGTACCTTAAATTCATGATCTTGAATCTTAAACAGTCGTCCTTGACTGCTCCTTGATGGATTTGCAGTGCAAAGAATGTGCTTTCACTTGGGCGAATAACTGGAGGGAAAAGCATTTATAAAAGAAAGATTAGATCAGGTTTTGTCCAACATTGAATGGAGGGTGTCTTTCCCAAAAACTTTAGCCTGCGCTTTGCCTGCAGTGGGTTCAGATCACAGCCCACTTGTACTGGCTTTCTCAGCTGAAAGAGGAAAAGCAAGAAGGGTTTCAAGATCGAAGCTTTCTGGCAGGAAGACCACGGATACGAAGGCATTATAAAATCGACTTTGACTGACCCGCGTATGGCTAATATGGGTTTATAACTGAAACTACAAAAAGTCAAAGGAACTCTTGCTTCATGGTGAAAAAAAAATTAAAATGCTCAAATGCAAATACGGCCCCTGAAACAAGAACTCCAAACCATTATGAATGGCCATGAGACGGAGCATGACAGAGAAAAAGCGAGGAATGTCAAGGGAAAATAAAGGCGTTATCGAAATAAGAAGGGATGAATCGAGGCATGAGGTTGAGAATTAGTTGGTTGAAATGAGGAGCCAGAAATACCAAATACTTTTATGCTACGATGAGTCAAAGAAGGCTGAGAAATAGAATTGTCATGTTGCAGATTTTAGATGGTGAATAGAGCAGGGACCCTGACAGAATTTAACTTTTTCAAGAAGCTGTATAGCTCGGCTGCCCTCAAAATTGCCAGCCCATTATTGATCAATGTCCTTGTTTGGTGGAGGAGGAAACGAACAATGCTTTAACAGCAAAAATCACCTTACAAGAGGTCAAAGAAGCTGTTTTCCAATTAGGAGCAGCGAAAGCAATGGGACGAATGGAATGAATGGATAGTTGTTCCAACATCATTGGTTGGATAAGCAGATGGATATTCTGAAATTGGTGGATGATTTTACGGAATCAGGCAGCCTAAAACGACTCTTATCTTTTTTTCTAGATGGTTAGATTAGTGAATGCCAAAACCTTGCTGATGTTCTGAACCAATACAGTTTTGTTATTGGCTAAAAAATCAATTTGAATAAATCAGGGATATTCTTTAGCTCAGGATGCCCCTAGAATCTCAGAAGAAACATGGCTCGAGAGTTGAGAGTAGCAAAAATAACTAAAATCATGAAATATCTGGGTATACCTTTGGATTGGGGTGCCTTAAAGGGAAACAGATTTTGCACGGGCACTAGCCAGGGTGAACATGAAATTAGAAGGTTGGAAGAAAAGAATGATGTCAAAGATAGGAAAGGAAATATTATTGAAAACTATGCAATGTCGATTTTCAAAATTGGTCCATTTGTGAAGCCATCAAACAAAAGATTGTCTCTTTCTGTTAAAAATAATGATGTGAAATTTGGGATACACTAGAACAACTGGAATGTTTCAAAAACAAGGATGGATGATGGAGGAATAGGTTTCAAAGATTTTATCACCTTCAAAAGGGCGATGATGGGAGTTGCAGCTGAAGCACAAACTTTGCACAAAAATTTCAAAACTTGAAACTCAAATTAAAAGGAAAAGCCCCGGTGAGAAACCGTCTTACCCCGCAGGTTGTGGTATTTCTCGAGCTCAATGTCGATGGCTCCTTTGTAGCCGGCACAACCAACGGAGCAGTAGCCGGAGTTTGCAGGGACGCGTCCAGTGTGCTGATCGGAGGTTTTGCTCGCTCGGTTAAGGCGCAATCTGTGCCCCACGTTGAAAGCCTAGCTATTTGTTGAAGGACTGAAATTTGCCCACAAGTGGGTGAAGACAGAGAGGAAAAGTTTTATGGGTGGAATCTGACAGAAAGACTTCAGTTCAGCTCCTTTGAAGATTACCGTGGGATGTTCAAAGCATAAACAAGGTACCGTGGGATGGAGCTGCAGTTATCGTAGATTGCCGGGCTCTGCTTTCCTTTTACCCTCCTCTTCGGCTGGCCCACTGCTCCAGAAGCCTTAATAAAGCCACAGATTGGGCGGATAAAGTCCAACTCTACAGGTCTTTCCCTCTAAACTGAGTTTCAAGCCCCGTCTCAATCTCTTTTAGATGTTCTTTGTTCTGAAACTCCTCTGCGTTGTTCTTCTATTTTACCTACAGAAACGAAATGAAATATTTGGAGTGACCAAAGAAAAAACTTAATGAAGTCCCGAGAAAATGTTGATCAATGGTATTAAAAGGCATTAAATCGCTAACACAAGAAGAAATTCGTCGGCTATTTCAACCTTCCCATGAGCCAAACACTAGAACCTCACAAACCACGAATGGAAAATCACCACCCGAAAGAAATTAACCAATAAAAAAGGATTCCGAATAGAGGTGCTGCTAAGCCAAAACTGAAGCAGAGGAGAAGAAGCGAGGACGGGGAACCAACAATATTTTTCACCGCTAGAAAGCCAGTGGTTTCACACACAAACTGGTTCGAGACTCAATGAGGCAGGAAGCTCTTAAGGACCTGGGATTAAATAACCGAGAAACGAAGCGGGGAGAATTAAATGAAGTCAGTGGTCAAAATCTTACAAGTAAACGGCTGGGGCTTTGCGACACGCCGACCCCCCCTCCCTGCGGCGGCGGTAAAAATATTCCAGCCATAAGTTTCCCAGAGTTTCAACACACATTCGCACTCCACTGACACAGAAAACCGGCCAACTCATCCACACTAAACATAGAGAGAGAACAACCAGAAAGAAAGAGACGATCGGATTGTTTGGGTACCTGAGGTCCGGCGACGACGACAAGTGCTGCGATGGTGTGGCGTCACTTCTTGTTGGGAGTCCGACAACAGTGGTAGCATGGAAAGCAATGAGCTGGACGGGCCTTTGCTAAAGTGCCCTCGACCTAAGCCTCCACTGTGAAATCTAGAAGAAGCAAAGCTTTTTATGACCTGAGAGCCAAGAGCCCCGCTGAACGGGTTAAGTGAATAGTAAAAAGGTTCATAATATTTATAAACCCCTTCTTTTGGCATATTTATTTTGTAGACCCATTATTCTAGCCTGGGAAATTAGTTTTCACCCATTTAAATAGTTTTGGGTTAATAGTGATTTTGGAACAGGTCTATCTATTGATGTATATTATATTTAGTTTCTTGGGATCTCACTAATTTATTTCTCCTTATTAAACCTTTAAATTTCTAGGCCTGATGTCTACTTGACCCTAGTATTTTACAACTTTTGCCCGCTGAGGTTGGCTCATAGAACTTGGAAAGACCAAAGTGCAACGAAAAACCCCAACTTTTATAATTCATTCAGGTAATTATTAAGAAAATGAAAAAGGAACTCTGCCCCTGATGCAAGAAAGAATGGCGCTATTGGTTGACTACAGTTAAATTCTTGAAATTTTAATTCCGTATCCATAAAAAAATTTACAGTTCGTCTCTTTCATTAACGAACATATTATTTTCTCAATAACCGAAAAGTAACTTATGTGGACCGCATAATACTTCGTAAAAAATAAAGGCCTAAAACAAATACCTGACTTTTTTTGAGTTCATGTTGTTCCTCAATCGCCCTGAGAATATTCCCCCAATGGTATCTACTTATCTTCCACTCTAGTAGATTGTCTGGAAGTTCACTTGTAGAAAGACCTTCTAGTGGTGAATCGATGACATATAGTTCCAATAGGTCCTTCAAATATGAAATATCAAGTGTATACAGTGCTAAGCAACTTCCAATATGAAGCTTTGTCACGCTTGAGGGGATCTGCAAAATGCATTCTAGAGCAAAGCAATCGACAAGCCGCAGAGTTTTCAAGTGAGGAAGTGCACCTAACTCAAAAATAGGCCAGTAATGCTTGGGTGACCCAATGTTAAGACTTTCAATTTGGATAATCTCCCAATCCACCAAAACAAGGGAATATGCACCGACTCAGATGGGCCAGAGATCATAGGCACTTTGGTGACAAATAACAATCGTTTCAGGTTGATTAAGTTGGAAAGATCGGGATCGATGATTGGTCTATCAACCACAATTACTAGAGAAGTCAAGCTTTCCGGAAGCTTTGGTAGGGCTGATGCCACCAATTTTTCGGACAGTGATAAATTCAATACTTTAGATTCTCCAAATTTTCCATAGAGTCAAATAACTCAATGAAATTTGTATCAAATAGATCTAACTTGATCAATGATCGTAATTCCTTGATGGAGTATGGAAGTTTGTGCATATGGGAACACTTGCTCAATGATAAGTTTTCAAGATTTGTGAGTGCTTCAATAGAGTCAAGAAGTTTGTATATACTAAGGCACTCGCTCAGCGATAAGTCTCCAATAGAGTCAGGAAGTTTGTGCATACTAAAGCACTTGCTCAACGACAAGTTTTTAAGATTTGTCAATGCTACAATAGAGTCGGGTAGATGAGTAATCTGTGTCATATCCAATGAAAGCATCAACAGCGAAGTTAAACAATTGAGTGAATCCCCTATTTTGGTTGATGTTGAAATTTGAACATGAGGACTTTCTAGGTTCTCCATACCACTCCAATCAAGAATTTCTCGTATACCAGAATAATCAAGGAGAAGTTCTATGAGAGATGGCAATCCACCCAACTCTTTTGGCAAATAATGGAGATTCGGACAATAGCTCAAGTTCAAGAAGACCAACCGCTTCAATTGGCCAATTGATGAGTCGACTTGAGTCAATTTGTCACAACTTTCAAGCATCAATCTCTCCAACATTAGGAATCCAGATAAATTGGGAGTCTTGATCAAAAGCTTACATTTTGTAAGGTCAAGAACTTTTAATTTCTTAGCTCTCTATAACACCAACAAGACAATTGTCAGTAATTTGTTAAATCAAGATAACATACACACTGAAAAGATGACATTTCTAGAGTTGAGGTACCTTCATATGTCTCCATCCTTCCCAATCGTGAGTAATTTGACTATTTGAGAAATCAATAATGATCAAATTACTCAATGAAAAAATGCTTAACTTGAGTATCCGCCAAGGAAAATTTATGCCAAGAGAGCCATCTTAAATTTGGAAGGAGTTGGTCAATAAAAAGTTCGTACGCAACATGATCAAGCACTTAATATGCCAAAGAAGTTCAGCTTGGGAGTCCATTAGTATCATGATCAACGACATAATAATGTAGATCAGTAGCAACGTGATCCGGCCGATAATTTGCAAAAGAAGTGCACAGCATGAAGAATGTGGAAGAATGGGAAATATGGAGGGAATATCATGGCTGTTGGAAAAGAATGTGCCATCCACTTGAAGAAATCTTAGATTTGGAAGTGCCGCAAATCCTTCAAAAATGACATGAGACTTTAACCAATCCCCGAACATCAAACAGAGGGCTTCGAGCTATCCATTTCTCTAAATGAGCAAACAATAAAAGTTTATGAAAAGAAGGATGGGGTTAGCTAATTAAGAGAACAATCTAGGTCACTTTTTAAATTTAGGCAAAGTTTGTATCAAGAAAATTGGGCGTTTCTAAATATGCTAAGTTTGCACTCATCATTCTCACTAACCAATTTGAAGAGGACAAACATGGGTTTTGAAATTTAAAATTGAACAATTCATGAAATGTTTTAAAATATGTGGAAATTTTCAAATTGTATATGTTGAATTAATCGTGGTCCTTTTCAACTAAGGGAGAGGGTGCCTCCGGTTACTAAAATGTGAAATCTTGTGCACAAATGAAATCAAACTCAAGATTTTACCTTCTTTTGCAATAGCATCTCCAATGCATCCTTGTGTTTCCATAGCCTACTATGTTTATCTATTCCCCCCCTACTTTCTTGAAACACTATTTCTCTACCAAGATCTTTGAGTTGATCATGCATTCAAAACTTACCATCTTCTTTAATTTTAATCAATGACATCAACTGAAGAACTTCAAGACCTTCTATTGGGCATAAATCACAATCTCTCCACATGTATATGACAGTCCTCTTATTGTATCCATAAAAAGACAAGCTATATCAAGAAATATTTGTCTTTGACTAGGATCCAATGCTTCATAACTCATCATCAACATACTTCTAATACACCCTATCTGACCCTTTTTCCACTTCATCAAGTAATCTTCCCACATTTCTTTTGTTTGTCCATATATTGATAAAGTTGAACCCATAACCTCTAAAATCAATGGAAGCCCTTGGGCTACCTTCACAATTTCTCTAGATTGTTCCAATTTCTCAATTGGAGGGTGATCTCTTCTGAAAACATGCTTGCTAAACAACTGAAGGGATCTATCGGGATCCAAACCGCCAACTGAATAAATCATTTTTACTTCGAATGCACGTAGAATAACTGCATTTCTTGTTGTTATCAATATCCGACTTCTTGGACCAAAGCAACCTTGCCTCCCCAAAAGTGCAGTTAATTGATTCTTTTCATCAACATCATCAAGAAGAATAAGAACTTTCTTACTTGCAAATCTGTCTTCTATCATCCTTATTCCCCAATCCATGCCACCAATGGTACTTGTCTGTGCTTGTTTGGAGAGGTCTGAGATTAGTCGATTTTGCAACCACTCAATTCCTTTTGAATGTGAAGTTTCTCTAACATCAGCAAGGAAACAAAATTAGCAAAGTTTGAAGAAAGTTTGTTGTAGACTACTTTGGCAAGAGTAGTTTTTCCAATATCACCCATTCCATGAATTCCCACTATCTTTGCATCATTAGTACTAGTGCCCATCATCCCTAGGATTTCTTTCACATGGTCCTCAACACCAACCAAGAACTCACTAACCACCAAATAAGCCTTCTTTAGCTCATTTAAAACGCCATTAACGACTTGTTTAACTAGTTGTCCTTCAAGCCTAACAAAAATTTGAGGAGAAAGGCCAAGGCAATGTAGAAAGTACGTTAGAAGAGACAAGCTGAAATCTATGACATCAGGAATTGATAGTAGTATGTGGAAGCCACAAATGCAACAAGAAGTGCAACTACAAATGGAACATATCACAGTGGTTTCACTAGGAATAACAAATTGATGACATGCTAGGAAGTTGCTCTAATGTTATGCAGCATTCAAACAGTTACATGACCATCGAATTGCTATATCTTGCTAATTAAAAGAAAAGAGGCTAATGATGTTCATTGGTATTTCTTATGTGTAAACAAGCTTCTCCTTAAAGTTGCTTTAACATTAATATATAGGATAAATACCACTAAAAACCCTAAACTATGCCACTTGTGATAATTTTACTCTGAATTTTTTTTTGTATTATTAAAAACCCTAAGTATGTCACTTGTAATAAATTTACCCCAAACTTTTTGACTAAGGGCATTTTCATCTTTTTCTATTTTCCTTTTTTTCTCTTGACAGAGGGAAGTCGGCGAGGCCGCCCTCACTGGCGTCCAGAGTTGGGTGAGGCTCCAGAGACCCTCGCTCGACGCCGACAAGGGTTGCCCAAGCGTGGGCGGCCAAATTTGGCGAGGGTTGCTCGAGCCTCGCTGGCAAAGGCCTCCCTTGCCTTGCTTGACCCAGGTGAGGGTTGCCCTCATTGGATCTAGCAAGGGTGACCCTCACTAGTGAGGCTCGAGCGACCCTTGTCGATGTTGGGCAAGGGCCGCCCAAGTCAAATCCAACGAAGGTGGCCCTTGCTAGATCTAATTTGGACAACCCTTGCCAAGCTTCCTTTTGTTAGGAGAAAAAAAAATTACAAAAGGACGAAAATGCCTCTTTCAGCCAAAAAAACTTTGGGTAAATTTGTTTTAAGTAACCTTGTTTAGAGTTTTTTATGGCAAAAATAAAGTTTAGAGTAAAATTGTTACAAGTAATATAATTAAGGATAAAATTATCACAAGTGTTATAGTTTGAAGTTTTTAATAACAAAAAAAAAATTCAAATAAAATTATCACAAAATGCATAGTTTAGGATTTTTTGTGATATTTAC
The DNA here is from genome assembly GCA_014182735.1 of Corymbia maculata. Classification (NCBI taxonomy): domain Eukaryota; kingdom Viridiplantae; phylum Streptophyta; class Magnoliopsida; order Myrtales; family Myrtaceae; genus Corymbia; species Corymbia maculata. The sequence continues at coordinate 16,693,352 of CM024684.1, forward strand.
CCTAATATATATTACATGTCTTAAGTGTCATGAGTAATAAACAAGAGATCCATCAACTTTCAACAGACAACATAAATAAGTTTGGATGAACATTAATATGCACTCGCACTACATAAATATGCAAAATAATCATATTCATATTTTGTGTCATGAATATTTAATGTCGGATTAGATTGTTGACACACTGCTCAAATAAAGGGAATCCGCTGCCTACAAGTTTTCCGCGTTGAAAAAAGGGAGGAAATTTTCAACGGAAAAGCCTTTGTACTTAAATTTCATTTTCCCCTGTATGATGGCGTTCATAATGAGGTACCTGTTAGCCACGTTTTCAATGTTCCATCCCTTTAACCCTCCAACCTCATTGAGAGCAGCTCTCCACTTGTGGATGGTCTCATTATCCACTCGCTTCTGGTTTTCGTGCACAAGAAAGGCCTCATCTGTAACCTTTGGTTTGATGTCGAAGCTCGGATGGTTCGACATGATAGAAAATGGGCATGATTATCTGTCCCTCCCTTTTCCGACACTCCACCATCTTGGCCAACTCCTTAAGACACCATCTACTGGAGGCATAATTTTTAGAGAAGATGGGTATGGAGATCTTCGACTGCTCAATCGCTCTGAGCAGATCAGGGCCAATCTCTTCACCAATGTGGAGATCTTCGTCATCTTTGTACGTACGGACTCCTGCATCTATGAGACGGGTATAAAGATAATCGGTTAAGCCTGTGCGTGTATCCAATCCTCTGAAGCTCAAGAACACTTCATAATCGCTCCCTTCCATCTCGACCAGTCCCAGAGAAAATGAAGCACCAGAGTCGCACCTGTTCGGCAATAGCAGAATTTGAGCTCTATGAAGCAGAGAGTTCTGGGACTAGTAGAAATGTCCCCGCAAATAAGACGGGTATGACCTCGGCACGAAGTATTTCAGGACTGCTAATATCCAGGGAAGGATGTTTCGGGGGAGCTTCACCCGTGACCTGAAAGGCTGAGCCAAAAGCACATGCTCTCTGACGATTGACACACTGGATCCTCCGGATTTGACTCTTGAAAGCACGTTCGACGGACGCGTGTTACGGTCCATCTTGGACGCGGGACTGGTCCCGGGAAAAGGAGAGTAGAATTTCCCTATGACAACTAGCTCACAGCCAAGTAGCTCCCACTTAGCTAGTCACGTCACCAAATCTTGTGCGAGTAAAAAATATACTGTAATATACGCAGTCTTTGAATGAATCCTTTCTTAATTATTTCTTTCTCTTAACTTTTTGTAATGGTAGATATCCAGACTAGGGATGAGAATGAACCTAAAATCAAAGAATCGAACTTGTTGAAACCTATAGAGTTTTAATTTTCAAGATATGTAAATAGATTCTAGATTTTAAAAGTTGAAAAATCCATTTCGACGGATAAGTTTCAAATTCTAGATAAATAAAACATGAAATAATTTTTTATATTTTTATTGATTTATGTTTTCATGTAATCATGTGGTATTTTATTATATTCATTGATGAATGTATAATTTGAAATTACTAATATGAATTTCTATTTTATGATTTGAGATTTTTAAATATTTAATATTTTCATGTGTAAAATATAAATTGAGGTTAGTGGATTATATCAACAAGTGCTAGTCATTAAAGGTAATGATTTATTGCAATCGTTTAATAATACAGATGGAACCTAAGTAGAACCTAAAACCAATCTTGGAACTTATGATAGAATATGTTTCAAGGTCGATTCTAGGTTCTAAATGGAATTTGTATAGAATCTGGAATTGTTCATCCTTAATCCCGACATTATTAAACTCTCTCTCAAAAACTTGTCATTATCCTCAATTCGAAGAATTGATAATTATTAACTTAACTAAAAAACTAGATAAAACTTGAATGTCGGTGGGGGCACACGACGCAATTTCCAATGAGTTTTACCTACTTTTACGACTCATCTCATCCATACGAAGGAAGCAAGCTCGGGGAAGCTTCACCGCTGTCTGGAAAAGGGTGAAAGCGTTCTATTAGCATAGCTAAAAACCTGGCACCAAAGACCCTCAAACCTATATATGTACTGGCGAAAATTGCTGTAATTTCGGATGATGCGAATAGCATGCAGGTGGAAAGAAAGAAAAAGGAAGAAGATGAATGGGCATGTCGCAATGTTATTCTGAGCACACACCGCCAAATGTTCTAATGGGCAACCACAATGCGGCCAAAGGTTCTGATAAAAAAGGACCAGTTGAGGAGATCTCTTTCCTGTGACCAGACTTCTGTAGGTTTCGTCCTGTACTAATCCGAATCACAATGAAGGAAATGCGTGTTTATACTTTGTTTAAATGCACCCGATTTCTTTTCAGCCCTGCAGCAAGCGTTCACTTGTACCAGTGATTACAAGAAAAGCGAAAATCCGGTGGAGACTTCCTGTCCTAAATTTGAAAATGAAAATACGTGTTATATTCATTCGTTCTCCATGTCAATATCTATAAGCATTCCACATTAAGTAAAAGTAAAATGGTAAGTTTCTCAACAAGAAATCAAACTGAACTAAGTTTTTTTCTTTCCTTCAAGTTTTCAATATTTGCAGCTACCATCAACAGATTTATTGCTACAAAAACGAGTGCACATGACCAATAATTATAGCCACAATCAAATAATAATTCATCATTGAATCAAAAGACATCTCGATCGCCATAATAGGTTGAACCTGTACACCAATTGAAAACACTCTGTTTCGAATTACAATCAGAAAGAATAAGCAGCTGAAATTCTATATTTGGAATCAAAAGAATGAGGACTAATAATCCTATTCCCCCAAAAATGAAGGAATTCTGCAACCACGGAGAAATTCATATGATTTTGTTAAATCATTCTGGATCCGCATGCACATCCGCCACCTTTGCTCTCAGTCTAAAACAACCTCAGGGATGCCCTGGTAATATCTGCAAGCAATTTTGAAAGATCACTACAAAGCAAAAGAGATGTTTTAATACAATATCATCGTCAAATGGTATAACAGCTTGTTTAAACACACACAGACCAGAAGATGAAGAAAGATTGGGTTTTGGGGAGAAGCAAGACATAATCAAAGAAAGAATCAAGCGGAACAACATCAGATTCAGACAAGCGAGTTCCTTATCGTTACAACTTGTAATCGGACATTATCCTTCTTTCTTTTTCGATGAGTAAGATTTTGTTCAGTGAAAAACACATAAGCAGGAGAGCAATCCCGTTACAAGATAAAAATACACAAGCTCAGGCACACTAGGTAACACAAGGAATTCTATCAATAGGATGAAGCTGAATAGCAGAGTGTGAGAATCCTGCTTATGCCCATACTAGGCAAAGAAATGAGTATCCTGCTTTCTGGAACAACTGAACTTGATACACGTACAAATTCTACAACTTTGGCTATTATAAATGTAGTAGCAACGTTACGATCATAACATAGGTAGCTTACTGGAATCGATCTGATTCCTAGTTGGCCACTGATGAAAACATTCAGATAATAGCTTATCCAGCTGACATAACATGCGTAGCTTACAGGAATTGATCTACTTCAACTAACAAAGGCTCCTGATCAAAAGGAGAGAGAAAAACAAGCGCATGAAAATGGACATGAAAATGGGTAGCTGACTGGTTCGTCAAGAAGCCTACCAGAGGAAAATGCGAGAGCTCCAAGACATGATCGAGCTTTATGCTTGGTGATGCTCAGCAGCAGGAAGAAGTAAGATACCTTGCAAGAGTCCGATTGACCTCTCATTTCTGATTCTTCCAACGATCGTAGACTGAGCGAACGAGCTTCGAACAAATCGAGCTTCAGCAATGCATCGATCAGCATAAACCCTAAAGCCCCAAATCGATTCCTGTGGAGACGGTGTCGTTTTCGTAACTTTTTGTAACTTCAGCAGCGCTCGGACATAGAATTTGGGGTTTTTGTGGCTTGCTCCTAAAAAATATCCTGTCGATGAAGCCATAATTTAAAATATCCTAGATGCTAATATGGTACGGAAGTGCTCTCAACAAATAAAAATGATGGCAAATGCTCGCTTTAAGGAAAAGAAATTGTAAAGTGTTTTTCTTTTTCTTTTTTTCTTTTTTACTTTTTGGATGAAGAAATTGCAAAGCGTAAGAATTTGGGAAAAACTCACTCACATGGGAAAGACTACTGTACCTTGTATTCATGATCTTGAATCTTAATCAATCGTCCCTTTCACAAAAGGGCCTCTTTACAGTCCAAATAATTGAGAATGAATCCTTTTAGTGAACGTTTATCCCAAAAAATCACCCTCCAGTACATAATTTTGGTGAGTCTGTGTTGTTCCCACAACATTGCCACAAAATTCCTTTCTAAATTGAACCCCCAATCCTCACTTATCTTGCACTCTAGCAAATTGTCCAATGATTCACACCCGGATAGATTCGCTATTGATGAACCGAAGAAATATAATTCCGCTAGGTTCTTCAAATATGAGATATCAAGTGTGGTCAATGATGAACATTTTCCAATATGAAGCTTTGTGACACTCAAGGGAATCTGCACAATGCATTCTAGAGCACAACAATCGTAAAGCTGAAGAGTCTTTAAGTGAGGTAGTGCACCTGACTTAGGAGATAGGTTAGTAATGCTTGGGTGACTTAGTGTTAAGACTTCCAATTTGGATAATCTCCCAATCCACCAAGGCATGGGAACTTGCGCCGACTTAGATGGACCATATTCCATGGGCAACACTGTGATGATGAATAACAGTTGTTTCATATTGATCAAGTTAGAAAGATCAGGAATGGCTATGAATTTATGAGATATGATTGCTAGAGAACTCAAGCTTTCTGGAAGTTTTGGTAAGGCTGATATAGGTGAGTAATGACGCAAGCATAACTTTAATGTTTTTAGATTATCCAGACTTTCCAAAGAGTCAGGTAACTCGGTAAGACCTGTAAAGGATAGATCTAACTCGGTCAATGATTGTAATTCTTTAATGGAGCAAGGAAGTTTGTGCATACTGAAGCACCCAGTCAAAGATAAGCTTTTTAAGTTTGTCAATGCTCCGATGGAGTTGGGTAGGCAAGTCTTTGGTGTCTTATCCTTTGAAAGCTTCGAAGGATAAGTTAGTGAATCCCCTGCCTTAGCTGATGGTGAAATATGAACATGGGGATTCTCCAAGTTCTCCCTACCCCACCAATCAGGAATTTCTCGTATAGAAGAATGATCAAGGAGAAGTTCTTTGAGAGCTGACAATTCACCCAACTCTTTTGGCAGATAGTAAAGCTTGCAACAAAAGTTCAAGTTCAAGTAAACCAAGTGCTTCAGTTGACCAATTGACGAGTCGATTTCAACCAATCTGTAACAAGATTCGAGAATCAATCTCTCCAACGCCTGGATTCCAGAGAAATCAGGAGTCCTAATCAAGTGCTCACAGCTTGAAAGGTCAAGAACTTTTAATTTCTTTGCTTTCTGTAACACCAATAAGACAATTATCGGTAAATTTGTTACATCATTAGAATAAAAGAATTTCTCTAGAGTGGAAGGTACCTTAATATGTCTCCATCCATCCCACTTGTGAGTAATTTTACTACTTGAAAAATCCAGAATGACCAAATTACTCAACGAGAAATTGCTTAACTTGAGTATCCGCCAAGGAAAATTATACCAAGAGAGCCATCTTAAATTTGGAAGGAGTTGGTTTTTGCTTAGTAAAAAGTCCACAGGCGACGTGATCAAGTTATGCAAGACAAGTGAAGCTTGGGAGAAAAAACGATCAACTTTGTCATAAGCGAGGGGTACATTATTCACCTCAAGAAACCTTAGATTTGGTAGCGCTGCAAATCCTTTAATAGTGAAACGACACTCTGACCATTTCTTAAACTTCAAACAAATGGCTTCGAGCTTTGCATTTCTCTAAATGAGCAAACAAGAAAAGTTAATGGAAAGAAGGATGCAGTGAGCAAATTAAGAGAACAATCTAAATCATCTTTGAACTTGAGACAAAACTCATATCCACAAAATATGGCGTATCTAAATATACTAAATTTGGTCTCATCATTCTTATAGACCAATTTGGAGGGACCAACATGGGTTTTGTTTTCGAAATTTAAAGATTCATGAAATATTTTAAAATATGCGGAAATTTTAAAATTGTATATGTTGAGTTAATTGTGATTGTTTTCAGCAAAGGGGAGAGTACCCCAATTATTAAAATGTGAATTCTCATGCACAAAGGAAATCGGATCTAGGATTTACCTTTTCCCTCAGTAGTACCTTCAAGGCGACCTTGTGATTCCACAGCCTGCTTTGCGTATTTGATTCGCCTCCACTTTCTTGAGAAACAATTTCTCTACCAAGATCCTTGAGTTGATCGTGCATCCATAACCTATCATCTTCTTCAATTTTAATCAATGACATCAATTGAAGAACTTCAAGACCTTCTGTTGGGCACAAATCACAATCTCTCCACATGTATATTACCGTATTCTTATCACATCCACTGAAAAGACAAGCTACGTCAAGAAATATTTGTCTCTGATTGGAATCTAATGCTTCATAACTTATCATTAACTTACTTCTAATTTCCTCAATGGGACCTTTTTTCCACTTCACCAAGTAATCATCCCACATTTCTTCTTTTTGTCCATATCTTGATAAAGCTGAACCCATAATCTCAAGAAGCAATGGAAGACCTTGGGCTATCTCTACAATTTCTCTAGATTGCTCCATTTTCTCAATTGGAGGGTGATTTCTTCTGAAAACATACTTGCTGAATAGCTTAAGGGATTTTTCAGGATCCAAACCAATAACTAGATAAGTCAATTCAACTCCAAATTCATGTAGGACAATTGCATTTCTTGTTGTTATCAGTATCCGACTTCCTCGACCAAAGCAACCTCGCCTCCCCAAAAGTGCAGTTAATTGACTCTTTTCATCAACATCATCAAGAAGAATAAGAACTTTCTTACTTGAAAATCTCTCTTCTATCATCCTTATTCCCTCATCCACGCAACTAGTGGTACTTGGATGTGCTTGTTTGGAGAGTTTTGAGATTAATTGGTTCTGCAACCACTCAATTCCTTTTGAATGTGAAGTTTCTCTAACATCAGCAAGGAAACAATAGTTAGCAAAGTCAAAAGAAAGTTTGTTGTAGACTACTTTGGCGAGAGTAGTTTTTCCGATGCCACCCATTCCGTGGATTCCTACGATCTTTGCATCATCGGTACCGGTGCCAATCATCCCCAAAACTTCTTTCACATGGTCCTCAACACCAACCAAGATGTCACTAACCACCAAATAAGCCTTCTTCAGCTCATTTAAGACGCTGGCAACAACTTGTTTAACTAGTTGTCCTTCGTGCCTAACAAAAATTTGTTGAAAAGGCCAAGGTAAAGTAGAAAGTGCGTCAGAAGAGATGAGCTGCAATCTGACATCAGGAATTGATAGTAGCCTGTGGAAGCCACGAAATGTAACAAGAAGTGCAACTGCAAATGGAACATACCACAGTGCATTCATCAGGAAGAACAAATTTATGACATGCTAGGAAGCTGCAGGAGGCTGCTCAAACGTTATGCAGCATTCAAACAGTCACGCGGCCTTCAAAGCTCAATAGGTGATTACAACATCTTGTTAATTAAAAGAAAAGAGGCCGATGATGTTCACTCGTATTTCTTATGTGTAAACAAGTTTCTCCTTCTCATAGTAGCATTACCATTAGTATATATTACACGTCAAAGTGTCATGAATAATAAACAAGAGATCCATTAACTTTCAGCACACAACATGAGTTAGTTTCGACGAACATTAATATGCCCTCTCATTACATAAATAGGCAAAATAATCATTTCATATTTTGCATCATGAATATTTAATGTCAGATTAGATTGTTCACACACCGCTCAAATAAAGGGAACCAGCGTAGCTATGATTTTTCCACTTTTAAAAAAAAAAGAGAGGAAATTTTCAACGGAAAAGCCTTTATACTTAAATTTCATTGTCTCCTGTATGCTGGGTTCATCAAGGACGGAAGATAATGAGGTACCTGTTAGCCACGTTTTCTACGTTCCATCCCTTTAACCCTCCAACCTCATTGAGAGCAGCTCTCCACTTGCGGATGGTCTCATCGTCCACTCGCTTCTCATTTTCGTGCACGAGCAAGGCCTCACCGTAACCTCTGGTATGGTCTCGGAGTTCGGATGGCTCGACATGGTAGAAAATAGGCATGATTATCTGTCCCTTCCTTTTCCTACATCCCACCATCTGGGCCAACTCCTTAAGACACCATCTACTGGAAGCATACCTTTTAGAGAAGATGGGTATGGAGATCTTCGACTGCTCAATCGCTTTGAGCAGATCTGGGCCGATCTCTTCACCGACTCAGAGTTCTTCATCGTCTCTGTATGTACGGACTCCTGCATCTGTGAGACGGGTATAGAGATGATCGGTGAAGCCCGTGCGGGTGTCCAGTCCTCTAAAGCTCAAGAACACTTCATACTCACACCCTTCCATCACGAACAGTCCCAGAGAAAATGAAGCACCAGAGTCACAACCGTTCAGCAATAACAGATTTCTGAGCTCTATGAAACAGAAAGGTAATGGGACAAGTAGAAATGTCACTGCAAATTAAAACGGGAACGACCTTTATCTCGTGATGTCAACACGAAGTTTCTCAGGACTGCCAACATCCACGAAGTAAGTTTCCGGGAACTTCACCCGTGACTTGAAAGGCTGAGCAATAAGCACATACTCTCTGGACTTTTCCATTGGCACTCTGGGTCCTCCGGATTTGACTTTTGCAAGCACGTTCCATCTTGGATGCGGGACAGGTCTCGTGAAAAGGAGAGTAGAATGTCCCCATCAGAAGACAACTAACGAACAATGACGACCAAATAAACGCTTTGAAAAACTCGTCATAATCCTCAATTTGAAGTACTGATAATTGAGTTAACTTGAAAACTAAAAAAGTAGGTAAAACTTGAATGTCGGCAGGGAATGTGACGCCATTTCCGTTGAGCTTTACCTACTTTTACGGCTCATCTCATCCATACGAAGAAAGTAAGCGTGGGGAAACTTCACCGCTGTCTGAAAAGGATGAAAGCGTTCCTATTAGCATAGCAAAAAGGCAGTCAGCAATTACCCTCAAACCAATACACGTAACGGCAAAAATTGCTGTAATTTCGGATGATGCGAATAGCATGCAGGTGGAGAGAAAGAAAAGGGAAGAAGATGAATGGGCGTGTCGCAATGATATTCTGAGCACACTCTGCCAAAGGTTCTAATGGGCAACCGCAGTGAAGCCTAGGTTCTGGAAAAAATGACCAATTGAGGAGATCTTTTTCCTGCTACTGGACTATTGTAATTTGAACCACAATGAAGGACAGGCGTGTTTATATTTGTTTGAATGTACCGGATTTCTTTCCAGCTTTGCAGCAAGCGTTCCCTTGTACCACTGATTATCGGAAATGCGAAAAACAGGTGGAGACTTCTGGTCCCAAAGCTTGAAAATGACAAATATATGTTATTTTCATAAGGTTTTGCATGTCAATATCTGTAAGCATTTCACATTAAGTAAAAGTAAAATGGTAAGTTCCGCGACAAGAAATCAAACTGAACTAGTGTTTTTTTGCTCAGTTTTCAATATTTGCAGCTAGCCTCAAACAATTCATCGCTATAAAAACGAGTGAGCATGACCAATAACCATAGCCACAATCGAATAATAATTCATCATTGAATCAAAAGGCATCTCGATGGCCATCAAGGGTTGAACCTGTACACCAAGTGAAAACACTCCCTTTGGATTACAACAAGAAAGAACCAGCAGCCGAGATTCTACATTTTGGAATCCAAAGATGTGGCATGCACATCTGCCGCTTTGCTCTCAGTCTAAAACAGCCTCAGGGATGCCCTGGTAATAATATCTGCCGGCAATTTTGAAAGATCACTACAAAGCAAAAGAGATGTATTATATCATTGTCAAATGATATTACAGCATGCATAATCACACAGAGACCGGAAGATGAAGAAAGATTGGGGTTTGGGGAGAAGCGAGACGTAATCAAAGAAAGAATCGAGTTGAACAACATCAGATTCAGATAAGTGAGTCCCTCATCGTTACAACTCGCAATCAGACATTATCTTTCTTTTTTTCAATGAGTAAGATTTTGTCCAGTAAAAAACACATAAGCAGGGGAGTAATCCTCTTACAGGATAAAAGTACACGAGGTCAGGCACACTAGGAAGCACAAGGAACCATTATCAATAAGATAAAGTCGAAGAGCAGAGTGAGAGAAACCTGCTTATGCCCCACACTAGGCAAAGAGACGAGTACCCTGCTCTCTGGAACATCTGAACTTTATACTTGTACAGATTGTACAAGTTCAGGCCACAACTTAGGCTGCTCCAAAAGATTGGAAAGAGTGAATGAGTAGCATTGTTATGATCATCCATCGATGGCTTTACAGGAATCGATCTGCTTCCTAGTCGGCCATTGATGAAAACATTATCCTGCCGATCATAACATGCGTAGCTCACAGGAGTTGAACTACTGTGACTAACGAAGGCTCCTGATCATAGATATGAGAAAAACACGCGCCTGATAATGGACATGAAAACGGGTAGTGGATTCCTCCAAGACGGAAACTGTAACGTGATGGCTTCAGAAAACGAGAATCAGCAACCGAATCGAGCTTTATGCTTGGTGATGCTCAGCACTTGGAAGAAGTAAGCACCTTGCGCGTCCGCTTGACCTCTCATTTCTGATTCTCCAACGATCATAGACTGTAGAAGCCCCAAGTTGCCTTCAGGGAGCGAACGAGCTTCAAACAAACCGAGCTATGGCCGAATGGAGCTTCCTTGACACAGAGAGAGGATCGAGCAACATACTAAACCGTAATGCCCCCAAATCAGCATCATCCAGCATGCGAGCTTCGAACAAGTAGAGCTTCGGCAACGCATCGAGCTTCCTTGAGAGAGAGAAAATCGATCAGCACAAACCCTGAAACCTCAAATCGATTCCTGTGGAGAAACTGAAGGAGACACGGGCAGACGGTGTCGTTTTTGCAACTTTAGCCACACTGAGACAATTTCGCAACCAATACAGCCGCACTTCACTTTTACATAAGTCACGTGGATGCCACGTCACCATCGTTTGGCCTGCCTTATCCACGTAAGCCGCTATATATGGGGTTCATCGGCAAAATAGGTGATGGAGAATAAATGTGTATCAATATAAATTTGGTGTTTTTGACCGAAAAAAATAAATTTTAAGGTAAATATATCACCCTTAAAAAACATACCACATTTACTGTAATGAGGAAATTCAACTCGTTTGTGCCATCAAATAAGGCAGGTAAGATTCCCTCTTAAGTTATTAATATATCAAAAATCAATAAAAGACACCTAAATGCTCATATGGTATGAAGTGCTCCTGGTAAGTAAATATGATGGCCAATGCCCTCTTTAAGGGATAAAAAATTGCAAAATGTAAGAATTTTGGCAAAGCTCTTAAGACATTGGGAACACGATGGTACCTTTTATATTCATGAACTTGAATCTTGACTAGTTGTCCCTTCCACTAATACAAGTACTCGATTGCACAATTACAGCAGGGATGGCCATATGGTTCGAGTCCGTGCTGTTTAAACACCATTTGCATAAATTTATGTCTTGAATCGGCCCCATTGTCCCTACTTGTCTTCCATTCTACGGGATTGTATGAAAGTTCATGCCCATAAAGATCCTCTACTGGTGAATCAAAGACATATAGTTCTGATAGATTCTTCAAATTTGAGATACCAAGTGTGGTTAGTGACCGGCATCCTCCAATATGAAGCTTTGTGACACTCGAGGGAATTCGCGAAATGCACTCCAGAGCAAAGCAATTGAAAAGCTGAAGAGTCTTCAAGTGAGGAAGCCCACCTAACTCAAGAGGTAGATTGGTCATCCTTGGGTAACCCAAGGTCAAGACTTCCAATTTGGATAATGTTCTAATCCACACCAACTCAGATGGGCTAGGGATCTCATTCCATGTGGCAATGAATAACATCAGTAGTTTCAAATTAGCCAAGTTGGAAAGATTAGGAAAAGGTATTTGCCTAAGAGATAAGAATGCCAAAGAAGTCAAGCTTTCTGGAAATTTTGGTAAGGATGATACATCCCCACGTTCAGACAAGCATAACTTCAATGCTTTTAGATTCTCCAGACTTTCCATAGAGTCAGGTAAGTCTATGTCTAAATGGGATAGATCTAACTTAGTCAATGATCGTAATTCCTTAATGGAGTAAGGAAATTTTTTAATTTGGTAGCATCCCTTCAAAGATAAGCATTCAAGATTTGTCAACGCTCCAATGGAGTCGGGCAGGTGAGTAATCAGTGTCCTATCCAATGAAAGCGTCAACATCGAATTTAAACAATTGAGTGAATCCCCTGCTTTTGCAGATGTTGAAATTTGAACAATACGATTTTCCAAGTTTTCCATATCACACCAATCAGGAATTTCTTGTATACCAGAATTGTCAAGGAGAAGTTCTGTGAGAGATGGCAATCCACCCAACTCTTTTGGCAAATAATGAAGATTACTGCAATAGCACAAGTTCAATAAAACCAAGTGCTTCAGTTGACCGATTGACGAGTCAACTTCAGTCAATTTGACACAATCCTTGAGAATCAATCTCTCCAACATTAGGAGTCCAGAGAAATCAGGAGTCTTGGTCAAACACAGACATTTTGAAAGGTCAAGAACTTTTAATTTCTTAGCTCTCTGTAACACCAGCAAGACAATTGTTAGTAAATCTATTAAATCAAGAGAATGTACACACTAATAAGAAGACTTCTCCAGAGCTGAAAGGTACCTTAATATGTCTCCATCCGTTCCAATCGTGAGTAATTACACTTCGTGAAAAATCAAGAATGACCAAATTACATAATGAAAAATTTCTTAGCTTGAGTGTCTGCCGACAAAAATCACACCAAGAAAGCCATCTTAAACTTGGAAGAAGTTGTTGCTTGCTCCGTAAAAGGTCCATAGGCGACGTGATCATATTATGCAAAACAAGTGAAGCTTGAGAGAATGAACGATATTTCCCATGATAGCGGTGATTAACCACCCGAAGGAACCTTAAATTTGGTAGCTTTGCAAATCCTTCAACAGCGAAATGATACTGTGACCATTTCCAGAACTCCAAGCAGAGGGTTTCAAGCTTTGCATTTCTCTAAATGAGCAAACAACAAAAGTTCATGAAAAGGAGGATAAGATTAGCCAATGAAGATAACAATCCAAGTCATTTTTTAATTTGAGACAAAGTTCGCATCAAGAAAATTGGGTATCTATATGTATTAAGTTCGATCTCATCATTCTTATAGGCCAATTTGGAGATGACCGGCATGGGCATTGATTTTTGAAATTTAACCATTCATGAAATGTTTTAAAATACGTGGAAATTGGAAAATTGTATATATTGAGTTCATTGTGATTGTTTTCACCGAAGGGAAGAGTGACCCCAATTACTAAAATGTGAATTCTATTGCACAAAGAAAATCAGACCCAGGATTTACCTTCTCTCTCAGTAGTATCTTCAATGTGTCCATGTGATTCCACAGCCTACTTTGCTTATCTAATTCGCCACCACTTTCTTGAGAAACAATTTCTCTACCGAGATCTTTGAGTTGATCGTGCATCCACAACTTATTGTCTTCTCTAATTTTAATCAATGACATCAACTCAAGAACTTCAAGACCTTCCATTGGGCATAAACCACAATCTCTCCACATGTATATCATTGTACTCTTATCGTATCCATCAAAAAGACAAGCTATATCAAGAAATATTTGTCTTTGACTTTGATCTAATGCTTCATAAGTTATCATCAACTTACTTCTAATACTCTTGATTTGACTATTTTTCCACTTCTCCAAGTAATCATCCCACATTTCTTCCTTTTGTCCATATATTGATAAAGTTGAACCCATCACCTCCAGCATCAACGGAAGACCTTGGGCTATCTCCACAATTTCCCTACACCGTTTCATCTTCTCAATCGGAGGGTGATCTCTTCTAAAAACATACTTGCTAAATAGCTTAAGGGATTTTTCGGGATCCAAAAAATCAACTAAATAAGTCAATTTTACTTTGAATTCACGCAAAACAATTGCGTTTCTTGTTGTTATCAGTATCCGACTTCTTGGACCAAAGCAACCTTGCCTCCCCAAAAGTGCAATTAGTTGACTTTTTTCATCAACATCATCAAGAAGAATAAGAACTTTCTTACTTGAAAATCTCTCTTCTATTGTCTTTATTCCCTCGTCCATGCCCTTGATAATTGGATGTTCTTGTTTTGAAAGGTCTGAGATTAATTGAGTCTGCAACTGCTCAATTCCTTTCAAATGTAAAGTTTCTCTAACATCAGCAAGGAAACAACAGTCAACAAAGTCCGGCAAAAGTTTGTTGTAGACTAATTTGGCAAGAGTAGTTTTTCCAATGCCACCCATTCCATGGATTCCCACGATTTTCGCATCATCAGTACCGGTGCCAATCATCCTCAGAACTTCTTTCACATAGTCCTCAACACCAACCAAGAAGTCACTGACCACCAAATAAGCCTTCTTCAACTCATTTAAAATGCTGGTAACAACTTGTTTAACTAGTAGTCCTTCGTGCCTGAAAAAAAGTTGAGGATAAAGACCAAGGCAAAGTAGAAAGCACGTCAGAAGAGACGAGCTGAAATCTATGACATCTGGAATTGATAGCAGTCTGTGGAAGCCACGAAATGCAACAAGTGCAACTACAAATGGAACATACCACAGTGCATTCATTAGGGAGAACAAATTTATGACATGCTAGGAAGTTGCTCAAACGTTATGCACCATTCAAACAGTTATGCAACCGTCAAAGTACAATAGGTGATTACTATATTTTTCTAATAAAATAAAAAAGAGGTTGATGATGTTCCCCAGTATTTCTTATGTGTAAACAAGCTTCTCCTTCTCGAAGTAGCTTTACCATTAGTATATATTACACGTCTTAAGTGTTATGAATAATAAACAAGAGATCCATCAACTTTCAGCGTACAACATAAGTTAATTTCGATGAACATTAATATGCACTCTCATTACATAAATACGCAAAATAATCATTTCATATTTTGTGTCATGAATACATAATGTCAGATTAGGATATCGACACACTACTCAAATAAAGGGAACCAGCGTAGCTACAATTTTTTTGCGTAAAAAGAGAGAGAGAGAGAGAGGAAATTTTCAACAGAAAAGCCTTTGTACTTAAATTTCATTGTCCTATGTATGACGGCGTTCATCAAGGACGGAAGATAATGAGGTACCTGTTAGCCACGTTTTCTATATTCCATCCCTTTAACCCTCCAACTTCCTTGAGAGCAGCTCGCCACTCGCGGATGGTCTTATCGTCCACTCGCTTCTCATTTTCATGCACGAGCAAGGCCTCACCATAACCTCCGGTCTGATCTCTGAGTTCAGATGGCTCGACATGGTAGAAAATAGGCATGATTATCTGTCCCTTCCTTTTCCTACACTCCACCATCTGAGCCAACTCCTTAAGACACCATCTACTGGAAGTATAACTTTTAGAGAAGATGGGCATAAAGATCTTCGACTGCTCAATTGCTTTGAGCAGATCTGGGCCGATCTCTTCACCGACACGGAGTTCTTCATCGTCTCTGTACGTACGGACTCCTGCATCTGTGAGACGGGTATAGAGATGATCGGTGAAGCCCATGCGGGTATCCGGTCCTCTAAAACTCAAGAACACTTCATAGTCGCACCCTTCCATCTCGACCGGTCCCAGAGAAAATGAAGCAACAGAGTCACAACCGTTCAGCAAAAGCAGATTTCTGAGCTCTATGAAGCAGAATGTTATGGGACAAGTAGAGATGTTGCTGCAAATTGAAAAGGGTACGACCTTTATCTCGCGATGTCAACACGAAGTTTCTCAGGACTGCCAAAATCCAGGAAGTACGTTGCGGAGAGCTTCACCCTTGACCTGGAAGGCTTAGGAAAAAGCAGATGCTCTCTGACTTTTCCAGTGGCCCTCTCTGGATTTGACTTTTGCAAGCACGTTCGACGGACGCCTGCTTTTTGTCTATTTATCCAACGGTCCATCTTGGATGCGGGACTAGTCTCGTGAAAAGGAGTAGAATTTCCCCATCAGAGATGATCAGGGGATGCCAGACAACAAACGAAATACTTCGAAGACGACAACTAACAAGCAATGACGACTGGTAGCTCGCAGCTCGGTAGCGCGTCACGTGACCTAATATCGCGTGAGCTTAAAATATTATTTTATAAGGATAGTTCTAAAACTTGTCGAAAAAATATAATTGAGTACTAAAACTTTCAAAAAGTACAATTAAGTCATAAAATTTGTCACTAAAATGCAATCAAATGCTAAAACTTTCAATAAGTGTAATCAAATCCTAAAACTTGTTAAATTGATTCAAATAAGTCATTTTGTTGCTTTCACTTTTTAAGAGTTTTAGGATTCGATTGTACTTTCGTGACAAGTTTTAGAATTTAATTACACTTTTTCAAAGTTTTATGATTTAATTGTATTTTCCTAACAAGTCTAGCCTGGCGGGCAGAAAGGAAGAAACGTGAAAAGAACAGGAAATGATGTGTGACAAACCAGGGATCTAATGGGGAACCCCAATGCGGCCAAGGTTCCTCACAAGGACCAGTTTAATTGGATTTTAGCCCTGGTCAAAAGTCGAAATTGCTGAATGTTCTCCATGATCCAGAAACTAGACAATGTCTTGTACATACTAGTTGTGTTAACGTTGCAAAAGGAATTCTGCCGAATGCCTTGTTTTATATGGATAAAAACTGCATGTCTGATCGCTCGTGAGGATAGGAGGAGCTTTTACTGAGCTAATGACCTATTCATGTACGATATAATGTTTTTCGGATTTAGGGAAAACCACTAAGGATGGATAGTGAACTGGAATTATCCCATGTTTTATAATATCTTGAGCAAACTTGAAAATTCTCTACATTTCTATATCTTTTTTATTATTGGTAAAAGCCACACAAAAAAAAAACCCTAAATTATGCTTATTAAGACATATTTATCCTAAATTTATACCTATGTAACACATTTATCCCCAAAAATTTGGCATCAGAAAAAAAAATTATGGTAAATATATCACACATGTATAAATTTAGAGTAAATGTGTCATATGGATTTAAATTTGAGGTTTTTTGTGATTTTTTTTCTCTTTATTATTTAAGGTAAAAATTTGTTGATGATATTTATGTCCTGAGTCAGAACCTTTGATGCACTTTCTTTGGTTTCTTTTATTTTGGAGACTGGAGATCATCTTGGATATCTTCGATAAATAATGCATGCACAGGGCATTGCCACGCATCCAATTCGATTTCGGTTCGATTTAAGGGCATAACGATTTAGTGGTCAGGTCATAAGCCTACCAAAGTAGCCAATCCTTCATCGTCAAAGCAACATTCACAACGGAGCAAACACTTTCTCCCTCGATCAGATATATAACCATCACGGTTCCCTCAACGAAACGAACACTTTCTCCCTCAATCAGTCTCCTATTTAACTAGACAAATACCATCTTCCTCGGAGCATGTTTGGTATAGCCTCTCCCACAGCCGCACAGGAGTGAAGCTCTGCAGCTTCATTTCACTTCCATAATCTCGATTGTCTGTCAAAGCCAAACCAACAATATATTCACGGCATTCAAACTGCTTTTGTAACATCTATGGTAATTCGGCTGCTGTAATCCAAGTTCAGAGATCATTGTCCGCAACCCTTTTCTTCTTCAATCCTCAGTCTATATTTTGATATCTGGTACATAAATTCAGAGCCCGATTGGGGTACAATTCACTTTGCTAATCCAAGTAGAGAGCAAATGTTCCAGCTATACTCTCTTATGATCGCACGATTTTCACTAGGAATAGCTGAATTTGTTATCGTTCATCTTAGACCCACGAGAGCAACTCCCTTGTCCCAACTCATTCTCAAGAAACTCATCAGAAAAAAATCATAGGAAATGGGTAAACAGAAGAGAGGCTAGCTTATGTTAAATAGAATTGTCAAGTAACATCTCTAGAAGAAAAAATGTATTAAGTTACACCCCCTACATGAAACACACTGCCAAAAAAAGTGCATATATAGTACATTAGGTTCTGAATTGCCCTAAAAACTACACCCTTTCCTGTGGAAGCTATTCTAAACTTTCATTTTTCACGTAAACAATAACCAGAACGCTTCAAAACTGAAAGATCATCCACGATAATATGAATTCACAACTGGAGAGAGCCACATCACAATGTGCAGGAATCCACATCTGTAAAACAAACTGAGTGAGCATTCATCCTGGAAGAAAGCCACAAAAACAATTAATATTGTGTACTATTGATGAAATGCTTGCATAAAGTTCCAATTCTTCAGAATGACAAGAAATTCATCTATGACCATGTGAATATACAACGAACCAATGCATTTGCAACCACATTTTACCAAATAAACTCATGCTATATTTGGAAATTGTGTAATTTGTAAGTTATACCTCATGCTGCTGATGAAGAAAGAACCAAATGCTTCTCCATACTCTACTTGTCAGGATGTCCGCGTTTAGCCTTACGACGCGTGTGACTCTTTTGAGCATTTCGTGCAGGTTTCTTGGCTTTTGTGCTGCAGCAAATATACAAACAGAAGCTCAATCTAGTGTAAAAAACCAAACAACAGGTCATCTTCCAACTACAAATAAACGACAACGAAATAAAGCAATTTAGCAAATTTGTAGGGGTTTAATCAATGATATGAAGCTCACCCAAACAAGGCCGAGAGAAACTTTGAGAGAATAATGATTGGTAGAGCCAACAGAGCAGATGCCTAAGTACAATTGATTAAGGAAAATGTTAATAAGGGAAGTCAGTAACGCAATAAACATTTGAAAACGAGAATAAGAGAAACAACTCTATGAGAACATACCACAAACCACACAAACTCCTTAGTTGCAAGAGGTCTGGTTAACTCATCCTTGTTCAGGGTCTCTCTAATTTGGGCTTGTACCTTACGAAAAATTAGAACTAATCACAACATGGGCAGATAGCATATATTATACAACATAGAAAAACCAGAAGCCATTGTTCAAGCAGAAGATAAAAAATAAAAAATAAAATTGATAAATACAATCAAAGTTGAGGTAGGCTGAAAACTCTCTGTTCTAAGAAAGACAAAACCAACTCATCCAAAGTGGCTTCATCTTAGAGGAGCAAGAGGCAACATTAAGAGTTGGACAGTAAACATCCCAAGCAAGTATAAAATACCATCTTGAGATCATGCCGATACAGGAGTATAGAATGTCGTTTCTGCACAACAGTGCATAGACCAGTACCTGATGATGATAACTTGAAGCAGACTTTAAGAACTTCCCATAGACACGAACTACTTCCTTTGTGTAGGGCTTCAAGGTCAACCTTAGTTTATCAACATGAGGTTTTGTCACAGTAACAATGTTATCAATATGCGGCTTGCTAAACTTCTTGACCTCCTGCAGAACAAGACAATAGCCTTAACATATATGTTCAAAGTAGATGAAGAGACAAGGGGGTCTCGTATCTTATCCACCTGGTAGTAGGGATCAGCAACTTCCTGAGCCTTGGTCAAGTGTGGAGTGAGAGCAGTCTTAGATGACTCATAAACCTCAACCGTTTTTGTAGTCAGAGAATGCACATGTGGCTCAAGAGATGTTTTTACTGTCAAGCAGTGCTCCTTTATTGCTGGAATCCACTCCTTGGGAGAAAGATGGGAATAACAATAATTTTAGACTATAGTAATGATATGAAGCATGCACAATTAGTAGATGATCCACCATACTCATTTAACTCTCAAGCATAGCTAGATCAGTGACCAGATTGACACAGCATTAACATTCCCAAGAAAAAAGATAGCTTACCTTCTTCATCGTCTCTAGGTGAGGCTCAGCCCACTTTGCTGCTTGAGATTTCTTCTCCGAGGTCTAGCACAGTTTAGAAAGTAACACAGTTAAAGCAGCAGAAGACACAATAAAGTCAAGAGTGTCTGCTTGAAAGAGTACTGTGAATCATGAATGACCCTTTCCATTTACAATACTCGCAACTTGGCAATAGTAAACGTTACCTTCTGAATAATAGTATTCATCGCAGGTTTTCCATGTTCATTCCAGTGCAACTCAATGAAGGACTGCAATTGAATGATCATCACATCACAATAACAGCTTTTATGAACAAAGATAACACAAGACAAGAACTACCTGAAATTGAGAATGATGTATAGCCAACCAATGTGGGAGCCATGCACCACGAACCTAAACCCAAAATGAAATGCATCAGCTTCTAGAGAAGATGGAAAGATTAACATGATTCGGAAAAACATTAATCATATCTTATAATCATTCACTTGTGTAATTTAGCAGAAGATGTTTCTTGAATCTTCATAATTATGTTTTCAAGAATAACCAGGTACCGTCTACTACATATGCACTTAGGCACACCATATAATGTGAACAGCAGTGAAAGATTGTGATTGGGAATCTTTCTGAGAATAAATGAATTTATCTTTTCCTAGTCTGTTATAAAAATATTTTCCAATGACAAAAATTTTTGGACAAGCAAGGAAAACCACCATTGTGCAACTTAGTTATGGAAATTTTGAAACCAATCTTGTTCTCAAGATCAATTCTGAAACAAGTATCTAAAATAACACAAACCCTGCATTCTATTTCTGAATACAGAAAAGAATGTTTTAAGATTTAATAACAGTTAAAGTCTTGTACCTCTGTCAGCTCCTTATGCTTTGAAGCAGCTTCAATCTTTGCCTTCATTAGTTCCTCCTGATCATCAAAAAAGGATATCACAGGAGGGTCACCCAGAGTTTCAATTACATAAAACCAGGCATGCAAGTATATATACCTCAGCCACTTTAAGAGCTCGCTCAGTTTTACGTATCTTTGACTTCTGCTCATCATTGATCTTTTGGAGCTGGCAAGGAAGTTTATAAACTGATGTCAGCACACACCAAACAAACAGCATTAAGCTTGATTTATGAAGAGCCAACATTGCAGAGAAACCTTATTCTATATCTAAATATGCACCAAATTATGCTTGAATATATCTTTCCAATTCAACGAGGAAACCAACTGTATAGTTTGTATAACACCTAAGATCGAAACAAACAATTCAAGATACTGTCTTGAGTCAAGTGCCCACAAAAACATGATATGAATCTTAGTGCTGTTTAGTTTAAAGCAGCCAAGCAGCATTGATTCAGGCACCAAAGACTCATCTCATGCACATGGATTGCAGTTTGACTAAATCCATCTTCCAGGGCAATGTTTTGAGGAAAATCAACTAAGTCACTTCTATAAATGCATCACTTTTGGAAAGCTCCCGTACAATAAAAACTAAGTAAACGGTACACAGCTTATGTCACAATGTTCAATACATCATTGACATGCTTTCATGTTTTTAAGTGGAAAGTGCAGCAAGTGGGGGTGCCTGGACCACAAGCAGTATCACCTATTCACTTTTTTTTTTAATCATTAGTATTCTCATATAAACAACTATCTAATGTTCATGTATTCTACAATGAATTATAACCATATTTGTCGTGTACATTTTTTCCGCCTTCTAAAAATGCATGCTAAGTATGAAAATCATACAATTCAAAGTGGCTCAAAAGGCAAATCACCTTTGAAAGGAGAATTTTCTATCCATTTTTTCTATGAGTCTTTTATCTAATATGTGGAATCAAAAAAGCATCAAAGCAGGTAAGTTTGGCAAGACAATGGCTTCAATAAACCCCCTAGACAATAAATGGAGGTTATGCACAATGCCTAAGCCAAATGGATGAACTGTTTCCACAACTCCAAAATAAACAGAATAAAGTAACAGTATAAGTACCAACTAAAAACCTTACATAACACCAAATGCATGTTTGCAATGCACATTTATAATCTTTTCTTCAATATAAGAGAAGAATTTTATAGTCCAACAATCATGTGAAATACCTAAGAGGTATATGTTATAAATTATTACACAAATAATCCACGAAAAAGAGATTGGCATGTTATATGAAAAGATAACTTTGATGTTACTCGCACAAAGCGTATTGATAGAGCCAAAGTAACTAAATTTAAATCCATATATGGTAAAATCTCTAAATAGCAATGTTTCAACCCAGGCATTGTATGGGTGCTCCACTCGTTTCTTTAGAAGTTTGACAAAAGTGATGCGAGTAAATCAGCACTTCAGCATCAGATCCAGGAAAGCACCATTAGAAGAACTAGATGATCCTAAACGCAGTTCTGATATGATAATGAGGTTTTAAATTCATCAGAATGCTATATTAAGGCTACCACTGAAAGGGAAAAAATTGTCACTCCTTCCATTGGGACTAGCTACAAGCATGGATTAAATTGTTTCATATCCACCAAACACAGGTGGTGAAAACCCCATGACATCTTCTGTCAGGAACTTTCCATGAGGCATCCATAGACAGTTCTATTCATTACAGTAGTG
Organism: Corymbia maculata; assembly: GCA_014182735.1. Lineage (NCBI taxonomy): Eukaryota > Viridiplantae > Streptophyta > Magnoliopsida > Myrtales > Myrtaceae > Corymbia > Corymbia maculata. Next base: position 16,715,876 of record CM024684.1, read on the forward strand.
AAGTTAATTATAGAGTGTAAGCTTCATTCCAGACCAATATACTATCACAAAATTTATCTCACATACATGTTGATCTAACAAACTAGAGACAAGCATCAATTTAGAACAAAGAAATGTACAATGCAACAAGAAACAACACACAGATTAAAAGAAGAGAATCACAATAGCAAGAGACTTTCTCGGGAATCCTGTCAGTGGAAGCTTACATTTTCCAGTTTTGCATTTAGCTCATTCATCCTCTTCTCAGCTTTAATCGCACGGGACTCCGAAACTTCCTTTTCCTTCAGCTGCGATTCTATATCAGTTTTAAGCTTCTCCACCTGCATAAATAAGCATTCTAGCATTATTTCATAAAACATCTGAACTTCTAGAGTTTCCATAATTTTGGTCCATTTCCAACCTGTTTCTCCAATTCAGTGGCCCGAGCATGAGCCTTCTCTATATCAGCTGCAGCATCCAGTTTCCCCTTTTTCTATGACGCAGAAAACCAATGTCGTCAAAGCAAATTCTAAGAGCTAAACAAAAAGCAACATTGAATCAACAGACAAACACGTGAGAAATACCTGCAGAGATGATACCTCACTCTGTAATGATGCAACTTTATCCAATTTCTCTTTTATGATTTTTTCCTTTTCTGCTAAGATCTTGTCCTTGGTTTGCAGCCCCTTAGTTTTCTCATTAAGAAAGGAATCTTCACAATCGATAAACAAATGCAAGAGGTGTTAGAGAACAAGCAAATTACATAGAAGTCATCGTAAGACAATCCCATGTATGAAAAGCACATTCAAAAAAGCTAAACTTTTCCACATCGTAAGGAACTTCAAGCATCTATCCTGACCATCAAGTCCACAAAAATGGTGGGTCAGCAGTCATAACAGAAGAAAGATTACCAAGCACCTTGATATGAATCGAATCTGGCTAAACTCCGCAAACGCACAGCACATTGTACGGATGCCAATCCCTTTCCTTTCAATCTAAAATTCGACAAGCCCGAAAGCGAAACCGCCCGCGCAACCAAAACAACACCCGGCGACCCAAAAACGCGAACTTCACTAACACAACTCTCGCGTGCCCAGCTGCATTACACGAATCCGACCGAACGAACGGACGACATTCGACGACCACAACGACCCTCATCCGCACTTACTAAGTAATCGAACTACCGAATCCCGATCTCGCTCCACGAAAAGCAGAAGAAAAGAACAGAACCGCATCGAGCCACCACTAAAACCCACGCCCGCGACCAGCATCAGAGGGCATCATCGGAGGCGACGAACGACTCACCGAGGACCTGGATCTTGGCTTTGAGCTGCTCGACCTCAGCCTTCAAGGCGGAGGAATCGGGGCCGCCGATCGCCGCCGCGGCCGCCGCGGCGCCGTCATCGTCGTCCGCCCTAATCGAGGGGACCCAGATCCCAGCGAGGAGGAAGAAAGCGAGGGCGGCGACGATCACGAGCTTTGAGGCCGCCATGGAGATTCGCCGCGCCACCACCACCCACGATGGCTGCTACGACCGAAGACGACGGAGCGGTTCTTCCCCTTCGATGAAATTAAGGAGCGGAACCACCACAGGAAGGGAACAACGAAGAAGCAGAAGGGGAGACACGAGAGAGGGGGCCCTATTTAATCCGGTATTTTTAATAATTTCCCAATAAATAAATTTCGATAAATTTTATTTTCGAGGAAATTTTAATTTAAAGGTCGGACCGGGAGGTGGGTAGGTGATGCCGAGCCACCAAATTAAAGCGAGCATCTCATAGCTTAGCTTTGACGAGGGAAAAAAACAACATAAAGAAACTTTATTTATCTTAAATTTTTTGTAGAATTAAGAACTTCAAATTCTAATTATTATTAGAAATTTATTCTAAAATTTTACTTTTATTTATATTTATGAGATGCATTTATCATCTATCAAAATTTCATTAAATGATTATTCAGCCAAAATAATGTGATTTTTATTTCATAAGTAAATTTTTAACAAAAGGTAAATGTATCTTACTGATACAAATTTAGGATTTTATGTCACAAAAAAAGTTTAAGATAAATTTGTCACGATAAGTATAATTTAAGATTTTTGTAAATTTTTGATTTTCCGATTGTCAAAAGAAATAAAAAAAGTTCTAATTAAAAAGGCCAAAGAATTTTTTTATTTTAAGAAAGGCATTTTTAATGGGATTTTTTATACAGATTTGGGATCTACCATCGTGGGAAAGTCCTTTACTGCAGGAGAAAAGAAAATGGAAATTAAAAAAAGAAAAATAGCGAAAGGCCCAAAACGACGCGTCCCTCACGCCGTATTTGGAGCATCGTGCGCGATCGTTTCGGGGACGTCGAGCTTTAGGACTTCGGTAGCTGCGTTCGTGCGCGACGAAGTCATGACGGTGCAAATCGTCCGCCGTCGGATCAGATGAAATCGGCGTCGGCCGTCGGATCAGATGAAGTCGGCGTCGACCGTCGGATGGAGCAGGGCGCTCCTCGACCGTTGGATCCGAAAAGGGAATTCGCCGGTCCGAAAGGAAATTCGTCACGTGAATCCACGGCGACGGAAAAGCCAATCGGAAAATGCATGTGGAGCGGGGGGACACCTTTCCTAGTCGGTCTCCTTTACCTTTAAAAATCACAAAAAAAAAAAAAAAAAAAATTCGGCATCTCGTATGAGGAGGCTTTCTGGCCCGCTAGTAATTTAATGAGGTTGCGGTGATAGGTTCATCAACCTCGAACCTTCGAGTGTACGGTGATAATGTTGAGTAATTATAGCTTAAATAAAATTGTCTGTAAAAGATATGAGACCGTCATGATAATGCATCATTTTATAGATACAAAATGATGTTACGTCAATTGTTACTTTACCCAACCTTTCAAGTCGTTTTCGAATCATTCCATAGTCTTTAGAATATAAAAGAAGTTTCTCCTTTCAAGTCTTTGAAAAGAAAAAGTCATGATATAAGTTATAATTAACCTAGAAAGATGCATATATAAAATTTTTTATTTGTCTTAGGTTTGATACTACAAAAAAAATCCTAAATTAGTGTACTTCTAATAAATTTACCTCAAATTAATTTTTTAACAATCAAAAATACCAAATAGGCTTCGCTGAATGACATATTGTAGTTGACAAATGTATTGGGATTTTACTCTATATTTGTTACATGTATTATGGTTTGTAATTTTTTATTGTATTAATACAATTCAATGGAAACTAATAGATGATAAATTTGTAGCCAATAAACTTGTTCAAGGTTTTTTTAAGGTTAAAAAAAATTAATTTTAGATAAATTTGTTACTGGTATAGTAATTTAGAGTTTCTTATGATAAAAAAATTAGTTTTGAATAAATCCGTCACAAGTGTATCATTTTGAGATTTTTCGTAATATTAATATTTTTTTCAAAAAAAAAACTTATAAATGGTGGACGTGAGTGCAAAAAGAATATTAGAAAACTCAACTCAAAATTTTAAATTGTTAAATAGAATGAAGTTTTTTTTATCAAAGGAAGTTTACATGTATATATATAAAAAAAAAAAACTTGTGATCTCTTTCTTTGCTATTGCAACCATGGAAAAGAGGAGTCGAGTGAAAGAGGAGATGCGACATGAGGACTCGTATTTAAATTGAATCTAATTTATATTTTTTTATAATTTTATTTTGCAACATTAAATTTAAAGGGCGGTCCACCGGGTGGGTAGGTGATGGCCAGCCACCAAATAAAAAAAAAAAAAGAGAGAGATTGCATGGGTTCTTTTGACAATTTAAAAAGACATTAAATACTCTCGGGAAAAAAAGGAAAAATATAATTATAAAAAAGAAAAGGACATTTTGAATGGATTTGGGATCAGATTTCAGATCCCACCGTGGGGAAGTCAAATTTTGCAGGAAAAAAAAAAAATGGAATAAAAATGGAAAAGAAAGGCAAAAACGACGGCATCGCACATGCCGTATTTGGAAATATCGTACAAGATCTTTTTGTGAACGTCGAGTTTACAAGAATTGGCCACGTGGGACTGGATTGGAAAAATATTTAAAAGAGGTCTTAAATTTATTATATTTTTATGAATTTAGTTATAAATTTTTTAGTTACGCCAATTAAGTCCTAAAATTTCGCACATTTCGCTAATTGAGTCCATACAGCCAATCTTGACCGGAAATTATTAACGTGAACACCAATGTTGAATTTTTATGATTTTCTTTTCTTTTTTTCATTTTCATTACTTTTTTTTCTGGGCCGATGACCCTCTGTCAAGGGCGTCACAACCCTCGCCCACTCTAGACACCCTCGCTAGGCACGAGGTAATAGAGTTGATTAAATATTATCTAAAATATTATCTAAAAACTTAGAATTTGACAAAATTATATTAAATTTAAAAATTTTGTAATAATTTTTTCACGATAATATTATCGGTGCAAATCATCCACGGTCGGATTAAATTAAATCCATGTTGATCACGGGAGCACTCCCGCCATTGGATCAAAAAGATTCAGTGGGCACAACTAGTTTTGTCACGTGAAGGCAGGGCACTCAAGAAAAAACCCTAGGAGTGCATGTGGGTTGAGGACATCGAAACGAGTTATTTATTTATTTATATGGTGAGTGAATCTCTCAATAATTTATATTGCGTTGTCAAAGTATGTCGCATCTCTTATGGACCGGTGACGATGCATTGCCAATTCGAACTTTTAAATGTTAGCAATCATGATTCAAATCGGGTGCATGGAGAATCCATAGTGCTAATTACTCATCCCATCCTTTTGCTAATATAAAAAGAAAGTCACTTTTGTTTTTTGTTTTGTTTTTCCTTATGTGTTACATCTTTTTCTCTAGTTAACTATTAGTTTACCTAAAGAAGAATCGCAAATCTATGATGTTATTTCAAATCATTCCATACTTTCCAATTTTGATTTCTTCAAATTTTCAAATCTCAAAAGAAAAGTCATAGTATAAAATATTATTTTTTGTTTACAAGAAGGCCACCGATAGATGTAAAAAGATATTGACAATAAAGAATTGAAAATATCACTAGGATTGAGTTAAGGTATGCTTCCAAGGTACTCTCCGACCTTATTTAATAAAAAAAATGCATGATCGTCTATGACCGTCAATACACTGATTAAAAAAAACACAAGAAATTATCACCTAATAAAGTAAGGGTGCCCCACACGATACCCCTAAATGAGTAAGGATGTGTTTGGCAACAATTCTACTTCTGTGAATAATTTCTAATCAGAAACGATTTTTTTATTTTTTATTTGTTCCCGAGAACAATTTTTGAGTATTTAAGGTGTTTGATAAATTATTTAAAATTTTTATTTCAGAAATAAAAATGTGTTCGGTAAAATTTTTGGATCTTTTGATTCTTTTAATATTTAACACCTTTTGTTATAATTTTCTTTTTCTCTTTTCTCCCATTCTTTCTCTTGGTGATTGCCATTAGTGGTGGCTGGCGAGCAGCTAGGCAAGGTCTAGTGAGCTCACCGGCCTCGCGCCACTTGGGCGAGGCCGAGCCTCGCTTGGTCACTCAGCGGCGATGGGGTGGAGGAGGAGGAAGAGGAAGAAGAAGAAGAAGAAAGGGGAGGGAAAAAAAAGAAAAGAGACAAAAGAGAGAGAGAAAAAAAAAATCAATTCTCAAAATTGTTTCCAAGAGCGAGAAGCAACTTTTTTTTCTTCTCGATTCTACTCAAAATCTATTTCTTGGAACAAATTTGTTTCTCGAAATAAAAAATTTACCAAACGAATTTATGTTCTAAATCTACTCCCGAAAACAAAAGAACATAATCACTTGTTCTCAAGAATGTTAACAAATAGGCCATAAGTTTTCAATATTTCGAACTCTTTTATGAGATATAATGGTCTCATTGGTGGGTTAAAAAAAAAGAAAAGAATGTTCTGAATTAATTGTTGTCATAGAGTCAAACAAGCTTCGATTTTCGCAAATAAATCGATGTTGGACAAAGCCAGTGGAAGATACACAGAAGGCAATGGTCTCGCGTTGCTCACAGGGGGAACTTTTGAAGCATGGATCAGCTATAAAACGAGATTGTCCTTGAACTGCGCACAATCTTCCGAAAGCCTTTTGCCACATTGATTGTGAAATTAAAATTAAAGTTAATATCATCAAAAATCTAAAATTAAAACATTGCCCCAAATTAAATTGTTTGATTATTAAAAATTCCAACTAATATAAATGTAACAAATTTATCCTCAAACTAATTTTTTTATTATAAAAAACCACAAACTGATATATTAATGACAAATTTGCCCTCCTTTAGTTTTTATTAAATCGGTTTGATATCACGAAAAATCACAAAATAATACACATATAAAGAATGAAATTTCAAATCAATACATCAATCGATTATCACATGTAAATTTGTCAACAAAATTTAGTGAATGATAAATTTGTCATATATATACAAGTTTGAGATTTTTGATAATTAAGATATTAGTTTGGAGTAAATTTATCATAAGTATATTAATTTATAATTTTTCTTGATATTAATTTTTAAAAATATGAGCTGGCAAAGTCTTGAAAGCATAGAACTTTTCTTCTCCTCTTGTTTCGACAAACAAGTAAATATTAGACCTACCTCTAATGAGTTTATAAAAGTTAGACATGTAATGATGCCATACCACACTAGTCTTCCCCGAGAACTTCAAAGGTACAGTGATGGGTCGTGCCCCGACAAATGTCGGTCGTTAGATTGAGACGAAAAGATTTTGGTCAAATTTGAACCAGTTGCATCCAGTTGGCAATTATTGCACAGCGTCGTACATCCCACCCAACTAGAAAAGGGTCGCCTGACATGGTACAAGTAAAATTTAATGACATTTTACCACACTGCACCTTCAAGGATTCAAGGACAAATTATAATGATGGAAGGGCTCTCCCATAAAGGACTTGATTCTCTTTAATTACTAATGTAATTTGAGTCATGAGTTAGATTGGATGGCTCGGCGGAAAAAAGAATCGATGGTTGTGAAAAGGGCTGAAAATATTTTATATATTGATTTGATTATGAGGGATCATTATAAATATTTGGGAACCATTGTAATTTTAAAATATTTAAATTTACAACGTTAAGTTCTTGATCACAATGGAATGTGTAGCTTTTGAATTATTCTAGTTAAAAAATTAAACATTTATGACTTTTTGTTCTTGATTAAGATTGACCACCGTAGACCTTCGCAGAGTGTTATGATTGAAAAAATATAATTTTAATTTTTGTCATTGTTTAATTGTCATAATCCTTTGTAAATCGTGAAAATTGAAAAAAAAAATCAAATTTACAATGTTTTGCTCCTACTTACGACGCATTACGGTAACCCTTTGTAAACATCATAATTTAAACAATTTTAATATGATGTTTTGTGTTTGCTTACGATGTGACATATTGTATATTGTTATATTTAAAAAAAATCCAAATTTTCAATTTTTTTTCTTGATTATGATGGATCATGGTAAATATTTGTGAGCCATCATAATTAGCAAAATCAAAAGTTACTAGGTTTGTTTTTGGTTGTAAATATTTGTAAATCGTGGTAATTTTTTTAAAAAAAGATCCGAATTTACCATGTTCAGCTCATGGTTACTTCAGAATCTGTCATAATAATGGATAAAACATAAAAAAAATCGGTTTTTTTTAATTAAGACGATTTACCAATAACGATAATCTTTTGTAATCAAGAGCAAATTGATAAATTTAGGTTTTTTTCAAAATAACCACAGTTTATAAATGTTTATGACAACAATGTCATAATAATTAAAACATTTATTTATTTTTTAATAACAACGAATTATAAAGGTGTATGTACGACCAAAACTTTGTGAATATTGATATTTTTTCAATTAAGTTTATAGAAACTGATAATGTTCCGTCTAATCAAGAACAAAATGTCTAAAATATGGATTTCTAAATTACGACTATTTATAAAGAACAAAATGCCTAAAATATGCATATAACTTACGACTATTTATAAAGGTTTACAATGGTCAGTGTACATCCCAATAGTTTTGATAATTTGAACAATCCAAATTTGCGACATTACATTTTACTCTTGGTTGGGAAGAAACATTGCAATTTTTTGTAAATCATTGTAGTTGAAAAGTTACTTAAATTTATGATATTTTGTTCTAAATTATTACAGACCACCAGAAATCTTTGTAAACTGATTTTTAAAAATTTTACATTTACGAGATATTTTTCTTGATTACAGCGGAACATCATAAACATTTTAAATTGCCAAAATTAAAATAAAAGTTTGAAATGCACATTGGTTTATTATTGTTTACGACATAACATCATAAAGATTTATAAACTGTTGTAAATTTGGAAAATAGGACGTTTTGCTCTTACTTATGACTGAATGTTAACTCATTGTAAATCGTAGTAATTCAAAAATATCCAAATTTACGATATTTTGTTCATTATTATGACGAACCCTCATAAACATTTGTAAATTACCATATTTTGAAAAAAAGTCAACTTTACAATGTTTTGCTCTTGGTTATGATAGCAAAAATTCGACACTTTCACATGTAAAGAGCCAAGTTCAAGCATGTTAATATTTTCAGTCGGACTTACCTTAGTTTGAAAGTTTAAGTCAATTAGTGATGGGTACACTATGATTATTAATACTCTCTGATATGGGACTTGCTAATGAAAAATTCAAGTTTAAACCCGTCAGCATAACTAATTTCACCATTTTTATTAAGTTATTGATCAACTAAGATAATTGACTGCTTCGCATAACATCAATTTTTCAATATAAAACTTTTTTTTTGCAACTCATTAGTGCATCTCAACATAGATCTTATAAAAACTTTACAAACCGTTGTAATTAAAAGTAATCCAAATATACGGCTTCATGCTTTTGTTTATGACTACTGTCCTAAACATTTATAAATCATCATAATTTGTAATAAAAAAATCAAAATTTATAGTGTTCTTTTCTTAGTTACAATATAAAGTCACGAGTTAGACCTAAATAGGTTCTTAAAAGGGAAAAGCGAAAAAACGGGTGGAAGATCTCGTAATATCACCCTCATATTCCCTCTAAGTCAGAACACAAAGAATGATTGAGAATTAAGGAGCTTTCAGTGATAAAGATAGACACCACGTCAAGACTCTATTTTGGCTACCACTAGATATATAGCTAAACTCCGATGCTTAGGGTAAGAAAGTGATGGCGTAATCCCTCTCAAAAGGTTGGCCCGTGCTTTGCAGCACAATTGTCTTGTAACCAACTTCCCAACCTATTACCCCAATTACTAGACAACTATGCAACATTTGTAAGTTGTCGCAATTTTGAAATAATCCAAATTTAGGACGTTTGCTCTTGGGAGCAACAAAACATCGTAACTCCTTATAAATCATAACAATTCAAAAGTATCCAAATTTATGACATTTAGTTTAGACTTACCCTAGATCATCATAAATCATTATAAATCTTTGGAATTTAAAAAAAATCAAATATTACAACATTATGCTCTTGGCTGCAATGAATCTAGTAACTCTTTGTAAATTCTCCTAATTAAAAAAATGTTTAAATTTATGATGAAAATAAAATAATAACCATCGTAAATTTATAAAGAAATTACAATGCTATTGTCATGGGCCGCTGATTGTTTGGGATCGTGACTGTGCGGCGACTTAGGTTATTTTGGATCGTTGACGCCTAAGCCAACTTTATTTGGATCAATCGATCACTCAACTCACCCGGATCGTAGAGAGAAAGTTTAGAGAGAGAAGTTCTAAAGAAAGAATGGAACTTAGATTGCTAAATGGTTGGATGGTTACAAATGAGGGGGAGGGCATTCCTTTTTATACTTGAGACCCTCGGATTACAACCATTGATTGAATTTTCATCCGGCGGACGAGATCGTACCGCCCCACCTACCATCTACCGGCATTTATGCCGAGAAAATTTTAGACTATGGTACAATTATGGTATCGCCCATCTCTAAAAATGTTTTGGAAGCACTTGGATTCTTCTAGGGGCATTTTGGGCGTTCTTCCTCGATCATGAATGCTCAATTGATTATGGAAACCTCAGATCCATGACACTATGCTCTCAATTACAATGGCCCCTTAGGCCTTCTAGGTTGTCATTGTAAATCATCATAAAAAAAGAATCAAATTTACAGGATTGTCTTCTAGGTTGTCATCGTAAACATTTGTAAATGTCTTAATTCTAACCAACCTGATAGTGATAGGCATTTGTTGGGTCCTGAGATTCTCGAGACTTGAAATACCAAAAAATGATCACGGGAAATGGAATAAGTATTGAATTACTTCGTGAAAAACGTATGTTTATATTTGAGATATTTAATGAGGTAGATTGTAGTCATATATTTAATAGGATAGAAGGTAGTTGAGAAGAGTGGATCTTCATATGTATAAATGGGGGTGCTTTTCCCCTCATGTATATAATTCAACATTTGAACAATAAAAATGTATTTTCTCTCAAAACTTTTCTATCTAAACACTCTCACTATGATTCAAGTGAGTTAGCAAGCAAACGATCAATCCTATGGAAAAAGGCTTAGCTCATGCAACCCAACGAACCAAAAGAAGCCTAAGTTGTTGCATAATTTGATCTCAAGCGTCAAATCATGACAAGAGGTATTAGAGCCCGTAGTTAATGGGTTATAAATACGCTATTTGTATTCTTCAAAAGATTTGCCCAATCATTCAAAGAATGCATATTGTTCTTCATTTTCAATTCCAATATACCAACATTTCTACTGTAATTTACATCATTGAAAACAAACCGGTTCTAGTATTTGTATATTTAAATTTCTTGCCATTTATTTTTTATCCCGAAATCGACAAAAGATCCTTCGAACATTCATATGTCAAGCTGATTTTCATTTGAAAGATATTTCGATTTCTTAGCAAAATGGCTTTTTAGAGACTTAGGACGCGAATGATACCCATTTTATTCCAAAAATCAATTTCTGGTTAGAAATTTTTCTATTTCTATTCCTTGAACAAGTTTCTAAGCAAAAGTACATTTTTGATAATGATACAAATTTTCTGTTCCTAAAATATAAATTTGTTTGATAATGATACAAAATATCTCTCTCTTGAGTGGCAGCAGGAGGTAGCCATTGGGCGGCTGACATCCAATGATTGATGGCTGGTGTCTGATGAGGATGGCATTTGGTGGGCGGCGACTGGCAAACCAATGGTGTGCACCAACAGACGGTAGTGGGTGGACAGCCGACTAGTAATGAAGGCAAACGATGAGAAATGCTTTTATTTCTCATTTTTATTTTAGAAATGGAAAAGTTAAAAAAAAATTTACTTTTGATTTTTATTCCAAACCTATTTCTAGAGCCAAAATTTGTTCCACCAATAAAAAAATAAAATTGCATTACCAAACAGATTTCCATTCCAAACCTATATTTGGGAATAGAAAAATTATCAAACGTGCCCTTTTTTTGTTGTTGTAATTATTATAGGTGCCCTTAGGATGCATTTATTTTGTAGAAAATGAATAATTTGAAAAACATAGTATTAAAAAAAGGATTGTTGTATTACTTATAAAAATGAATAAATGGAAAAGATTTCATTGCATGCAAAAATATTTAGACATAATCTGTCAAAAAAGTTATAACCTTATTTTATGACGGCCAATTTAATGGTAAATTTTTCAATTTTATCAATTTAGTCTTGACTTCTTTAAAAATTTACTAATATAGTCCTTTTAGCTAGTTTAAGGCAGAAATAGCTGACGTGACGGTCATTTCACATAGGGCTAGCAGTGTTCCCGTTAATGATTCATTATAAGATTTAGGACTAAATTGACAAAGTTGAAATGTTTAAAACTGAATTGATCGATGTATAATAGATTTGCGACTTTTTGGACAATTTTTTCCTTTATGTGCATGATCTTTCACTGTTATGGGGACTTTAAGAGGTCAAAGTGACAACTGGACGATATTTTGTTTTAAAATAGCTTAGGTTAATCCCTGTCTTAATGTGATGTGGAATGGGATGTTCTATGCCATTACTGGTTGCTTTCCAAATCTTCGCTAATGGAGTGATAACTCAACAGTGGCTGTTGACGGTAGCCATTGCTACTTTGGAAAAATCCTCACCTACCAACGTTACTCCTCACCTGTTATATTCAGTACAATGTCTAACCGAAGCATTATCAATTCATTCGATACCCATCTATACTATCAACTATAGAAGCAATGTCACTTTACAATAATCATTGAATCGAATTCCGATCATCAAGTGTGCGTTTGCCTACCAAATGGATGGGAATTATCCAATTGAATCAGAACGGCTCGAACATAAGCATTAAATATGATTAACTTCAAACTTCATGAAGATCTACAAAAAGTGGGGTTATCAGATTAACAATTCTGAAATGATCAACATGTAATGTGCCTAAGATTGGCAACATCAAGGACACAAAACCGATCCCTTTGGCTTAATTGGACACCTACGGACATTCATCACCCATCGAGAGTTTTAATAGGTACAAGATTACGTGCGAATCAGAATGCACAATATGACAGTGATGTCAAATATTAACAATACCTGTCCACGCGCCCATTTGATTCACCCAATGTTCATACGTGCTGCTCGTTACATCGTCCCAGCGAGCATTTAATGGAAGATTTTACGAATCCAACAACCAACTTGAATTGATCCTCATCGCGTACTACCTGCGCGAAACATAGTACCCGCGTTAGGTTCAATGTGGTCGAACCGAAATGCATGAAGAGGTTACCTATTTACCAGCCCTGGAAGATCGTGCTCCAAATCATGGGACTACATGAAATTGATCACACAAAACTCCATAGGTATGCCTAAATAGATTCTTGCAGATATACAAAACAAGTTTCTTTCGCAATATGATAAAAGCTGCACAGTTTCATTTGATACCAGCCTCGTTTAATTCAGTTATGTGCGGGCATAACATTGTCCATAACCATACTAGCAAGCAAGAGAACGGGTCACGATATGTTCATCTAAATAGACATTGCAGAATGTTTGCTTGCACAATGATTTTTAAGTATCAGATAGTCCATCGCAGTACCCACAGCCAAAAAACTATAATCAAGGATTAATAACTAAAATTGTCTATTGACTGTCCATCAACGATAATGAAGTAATGTCTAGCATTGATGCATGCCCTCCTTTAAAAATAAAAGAAAATAACACAGTTCAGCGCACCCATCAAAGTTGTGCTTTCTGGGCTCACCATCACGGGAGCATGGCTCATCTGGGAAACTGTTTAAAAATTTATGCGCAAAGAGAAGATATAATTAATTTTTGCATTCTATGAAATATTTACAAATTGAAGTCAAGTGAACACTGTTTTTTCTTGAAAAGCATATTTATTTCACGAAAAATGAATAATTTAAGAAATATTTTCTTAAAAATAATTATTTATATTGTTTAGAACAATAAATAAATGGGAAAATAATTTCATCATCCACAAAGATATTTAGACATAAATTGTTATCAATAATAAAAACATATTTCAGCAACTAATTAATTCAAATAATACAAGTAATCATTTTTAAGAAATATTTTCTAAATCATTTATATTCCATGAAAGTATTAAAAAAATTATCACTTATGACATAGACTAGACACTTCTTTGTGGATTCTAGGAATCCCATCACAACACCTTCGATCCCTTCAATCGAACAATTATTCAATGGTTGTTTGACTCATTCATGGGAGAACTGGCGGATGTAATACCTTTTTTCTTAATCATAATTAGAGGAAAATTGTTATTTATTCCATAGATTCTAACATAGTCTTAAAACTTTTTAAATGGTCCAATGTAGTACTAATCTCTTATATGAAACTTGAATGTAGTTCTTTCAGTCAACCGTTATATAAAATTGTTGACATGGAGATTTAGTTATCTTGCTTGTCTTTTATGGTATGATCGGTGATTTGACATGGACTAACTCAATCAAAAAGATATTCTATTTCAATCAAATGTAACCAAAAAAAAAAAAAACAAAGTAGACGACAAAAAAAATCAAATTGAACTCCCTTAGCTCACTAAAAACCCCAAAATTGACCTCTAACCCTAATTTATGGTAAGAATCCCAATTTCCACTCTGCCACATCAAAATCCATGGAGAGAAAAGTGAAATTGTTGCAATCAATGATTGTGGTTCCTCTAATTGAGAATGATATGTCTATGTTTTGTTCTTGTAACCTGAAATCTATTCTACAAACAACAAGACCAAAGGAGAATGGGGGAAGAAAATTTCATAGCTGCTCAAGATATAGATTTGGAGGAAGTTATGGTCTTTATAGTTAGGTTGATCCATAAATCAGTTAATTGTCAAGGAATGTGTTAAAAAATTTTCAAGGGCGCAATGTCAAAGAAGAAACAATGTCCACCCATCATGAGGATTATGGCAATTCAATGGAAGCTAAGGTCAAAGCTCTTAAGGCACGATTGAAATATGTGAAACAAGATGGGATAACACAAGAAACACAATTCCAAATTAAAGATAATGATGGTTGTGTTCGGAGTGTTTATAGGTAATTTGGCTCATATGTGTGAAAAGTGAAGGGAAAGGATGTGTTGAGTTTGCCATAGACTATGTTAGTAGACATCATTGTGTCTAGACATGTATGAATTATTGTAATCCATGCTTTGTAATTGTGGACAATTTTTGCCAAAATGAAATTCTATAGAATTTTGCACATATTACTGGGCTTGCATACATGTTGATTTGTAGGTCCCTTCATGTCATATTAAATTGGGCCTATGTTAGAGCTTGGACTGTATTCCAAAAATAAGTACCTTGCACATATTACTGGACTTGCAATAGCAAGTGATCTGTTATATTTTGTTGATATGTCCATGATGAGGTGTGTCTAAGGGGCATTTATTGTCCATGATGGGGTGTGTTTTAGAGAGGTACGCTTTGAAAGGGTATGAGCGGTTATCTTTCAAGAGAATAATAAATAGATAACTTCTAGAAATAACTGCCTAAGCAAGCAATTGATGAAAATAGAACATTTTGAAGAAAGGAAGGTTCCCTCTATCTCTCCATTAAAGAAAACACACAAACAGTTCCATCATATACTTTGAGAAGACAATCGGTATTAACACTGTGGAATGGGAATGCTTTCCTCATGATTGTATTTAGACCATCATGAAGTCGTATTGTCCATTGTTTGCTCATGATTCAACGTGCATTCCTTAGTAATTTGTTTGTTGCGCATTGAAGATGTTAGTCATTTCTTTCGCTGATTATTCTTCCAACATTTATATCAGAACCTGTGTTATGATCTCTACTTTACTTTTTTGTTGAGTTTTTCGCTTGCTATTTGATATAGGGATTAAGATGATGAACTTTATATCGTCTTGATGTTCATTGCTCGGAAATTGCAACATGAATCATCGAAAACAAACTGCATGCGAAGAACGGGTTCGAAGGAAGAAGCAACCATTTGGTTTAGCCTCGTTTTGACAATTATTATTTGTAAAAAATGAAATTTGATCACATGGCGGAAGATCTCGTCAAGATGAGTAGAACGGTAGGTGGCATGCCTAGAAATCCTAACGTGTGAGAGCCACACGTTGGACTGCTAGCATGTGAATTCCACGAGCGCTTCATCCATGAGGGATGCTGACATCATCGATGACGTTAGCACAACTATCGATAACGATGTGCTGACATCATTGGCTTGACTCGACCGAAGATTTGACTTGTTGACCCGACTCGGTGACTCGACTGACAACTCGAGCCAGTTAACTGGTCAATCGATTGGACTGGTCTAACCATGTTGACCAATTGGTCAATTGGATCGGTATGGCTGGTTGGACTGTTCCTGTAGCCTAGACTGGACTAGGCACGTGCGTCACATGCGCCCTGCACTCAAGCGACGCTTGTTAGCTCGTGCGGGCTCTGTTTGCGCGTGGTTGGTGCCGTTGCATTCATATTGAAATTCTCTACATTGTGATATGATTACTTTATATGTTTGAGGCTTTTAAAAGTATAAAAATGCGTACAAAACCCTAAATACGCGTATTTTTGTGGTATAAGTGCACCGTTTATTCCTTGTAACTTGTATTTTCTCATGGTTTTGGAAATACAAAAGCTAACCTATATGAAAATGACCATATATGAGTTGTGTAGAGCTTGGTTCAATGATGGCATGTTCATGGTTTAATGTGCTTGCAATGTCTTGGTTTTGAGCAATTTTAATATACGTCTTATATTCCATTTTTTATTATAGTTGTTGCATGATTGTTTTGTACGTTAATTCACATCATGTTATGCCTTTTGACATTTAATAGAAAATGTGACAATTACATGAGGTCATGTTATTATTATTATTTATTTAGTGGGAGTTTGTAAGTTGGTAGAATTCGAAGGGGTTCTCACCTACAACTTAAAATTTGTGCAAATTAAATAAGTTAATGATAGTAGAACAATCATATGCTGAAACTAATTGGGAATATAGTGAATTTTCATTTCAATGTCTTTTGTTGAATTATTATTAATTTAGTTTGTCTTTGCTGCAAATAAAATATGTGTGTTTATGCTGAAAATTGTGCTAGATTAATTCTTCGTTTATTATCTCAATATGTAATAGTAATTGATTATGACTTCAACATCTAAGACCATTATGGCCAACCTCAATAATAGTGAGAAGGTGAATGGTGACAGTTATGATATTTGGCATCGAAAGGTTTAGTACATTCTCGAGGAGCAAAAGTTTTTGGAAACCCTCAACCACACCATGGATGAATCTGAACATGAAACTTCAGCTTAGTACATAAGAGATTAAGAAGTTTATCAAGCTTGGAAAAGAAAAAATAGTATCACTTGTGTCACGTTTCTAAGTTGTATGCAAGATGATCTCATGTGTGAGTTTGAAAGTTATGACAAAGTTCAAGCAATCTGGGTTGCCATGAAAGATAAGTTTGGGGGTACATTTGCTACTAAGTTGAGAAGATTCACTATTAAGTTTGACACATACTGAAAGTGCTCAAATCTAACGATGAGGTAGCATTTTCAAGAGATGTCAAACATGATACGTGAGCTGAAGTCGACAGGTGACATCTTTATTGATGAACGGCAAGTTTAGACTTATTATAAGGTCCCTTCTTGATAGTTGGAAGCATATGAAAATTAATACGATGTATAATGAAAATATTGTCACTTTTGATGTTATAGCGTGTCATTTTGAATTAGAGGATAAGTGCCTAAAACCTGTGAGATACTCTACTCATGCTTATGTTGCTGAATTGAGTTTATGCAAAGTATTGAGCTTTAAGTGCAAGAGAGACCACAAATTCAACAATAAAAAAAAGGAGACTAATCAAGCATCCAAAAGAGCTAAGACCCTCTAATGCAAAGAGCGTAGTAGAAAGAAGGATAAGGCCCCAATGAAGTACTATAATTATAGAAAAATGGGATTACTTCGCTTGTAAATGTAATGAGTAGAAAGAGGTATTGCATTACTCCATTGCTTTTAGTAATGCTTTTGTCTCTAGTACTGTAATGCTTGCTAAATCTCATCCTATGTGGACTGTAGATTCGGGAGCAATAGACCACACAGCTAGAGACCGAGAGCATTTGTGGAGTATCGTCGGATACAACCTAAAAGAAGATGGATATACCTTAGAAACAACTAAAGAGTTGAAGTGAAGGGTATCGGCATATGTAAATTAACCTTATGTAGTGGTCGAAACCTATTCCTACATAATATTCTCTATGTTTCAGATATTTGGCAGAACTTGGTCTCTGTAGTTGTTCTTCTAAACTTATGTTATGTATTAAATTTTCATGATAATTGTGTTGACATGTTATTTAAAACAGTTTATTATGCTATTTGTTATGTATTAAATGATTTTATAGTGTTAGACATTGACTATGATATGTACAATATTAATGTTAATATTATTTTTCTTTAATTGCATCTTCTAATAATGTTGAGGTAGATGCAAGTACTTAGCATGCTAAACTAGGTCACATTGAGTTACAAATAATGAAATGATTAGCAAAATAAAACCTTTGAGGGTCACTCACTAGTGTTGATTTATCCGTTTGTTGACATTATCTAGCGAGAAAAGCAACTAGAAAACCATTTGGTAAATGAATCAAAGCCAAAATTTCATTGCAACTCATACATTCTGAAATTTGGTGGTCTATTGATTGTGAGGGTGAGGCATGGAGCCTTATATTTCATCACTTTTACAGATAATTTCACGCACTTTGGTTATGTTTTTTTTGCTCTCTTATAAGTCCAAAGCATTGGATTGCTCAAATAATATATAGCTTTGGTAGAAAATTAGTTGAACAAAACAATAACGGTATTGATAATTGGTTGCGAACATAAGTATCAATTTGAGTAATTCAAGGCTTTTTGTGATGAAAAGGGAATTGTAAAATAATTGACTATTTCTAGTACTCCGCAACAAATGGAGTTGTTAAGAGAAGAAATATAACATTATTGGCAATTGTTAAGTTTATGATGGTCTAGGCAAATTTATTTGTCTCATATTGGGGAGGTGTATTATTAGCTGTTACTAATATACTTAACTGTGTATCCTCTAAGTCAATCACTTTCATCCCTTATGAATTGTGGACATGTAAGAAACCATACTTAAGTAATCTATGACTTTAGAATATGCAGCATATGTTTATGATTCTTCCCATAAATATGGTAAATTAAGCTCTAAAGGGAAAAAAATGTGTCTTTATAGAAATTTTGAACACTCCAAAGGGGATATGTTCATAGGTGAATAAGTTGATAGAAGTGTAATTGAAATAGAGTCATGAGATGTCACGTTTTTGGAGACCAATTTTTCTAATAGAAGTGATATTAATAAATATTTTCAATTATATGAAATATAAAATCCTAATAATAAACCCACTAATGTTTTCGAGGAAAATAAAGATTTACCTCAACCTACAAGATCTAGTAAGAGTGTTACAATGCATGGTGAACTGAATTCATAAGAAGTTCAGTTGCATACAAGTAATCATAAAAGTATTCATCGTCGTCGTATTGAGATTGAAGGAGAATCATTTATGATTATTCTACAAGACGATGTAGTGTCTAGGATAGTTTAAGAGGCTCTCTCATCTCTTGGTAAGGAAGAATGGAGAAAAGTTTTGAAATATGAAATAGAGTATAAATGGATTTTCAAAATCAAGTGAATGGTAGATGGATCCATTCAAAAGTATAAGCCTCGCTTTATGGCGAAAGGTTATTCCCAAGAAGAGGGTATAGACTATAAGGAAACATTTTCACTAGTTGTAAAGTTTGCCTCTATATGTCTTATCCTGACCATTGTTGCACATTTGGACCTAGAATTATATCAAATAGATGTAAAGACAACATTTCTTAATAGAGAAGCAACCAATAAATTTTGTAGTTGAAAGTCAGGGGCGAAATGTTTGTAAGCTTAATCGCTCAATATGTGGCCTTAAGCAATATCTAGACAATGGTAATTTCATTTTTATCGAGTCATAGCTTCTTTTAGGTTCACAATAATTGACAAAGATTACTATGTGTATATTAAATGGTTCGATGATAAATTTGTAATTTTATCACTTTATGTAGATGATATTTATTGGTCGGGAATAAACAAGGGTTTTGTTATAATTATAAAAGAATGATTGTCCTCCAATTTTAAAATGAAAGATATAGGAGAAGTTGTTTATATATTGGAAGTTAAGATTGAAAGAGATTGATCAAAAAAACTCATTGTTATGTCACAATAGTCTTATATAATGAAGATTTTTGAACACTTTAATATGCAGCATTATAATCCTATAGATATCCCTATCATGCAAGGCAAATGCCTAAACTGATGTGTGTCCCAAGACTCTAGAGGAGAAAAAAGAAATAGAAACTGTTCCTTATTCTAGTGCGATCGGAAGTTTGATGTATGCTATGATATGTATTAGACCTGACATATGTCATGCTTTTGAGTTAGTGAGCCGATATCAATCAAATCCTGGTCAAGCACATTGGAAATGCACCATGGACTATTGATTTTGTTATCAAGGGAGTGATTTATGCTTATTATGCTATTCTGATGCTGATTGGGGAAAAGACCTAGATGAGCATAAATCAACATTTGGCATTGTGTTCTTGCTTAATGAATGTGTAATTTCTTGGAGTAACAAGAAACAGACATGCATAACTCTATGTACAATGGAAGCATAATTTATTACATGTTTTGCAACGAAGCAAGTAGTATGCCTAAAACGTTTCCTGAAAAATTTAGCCATTGTCACTGATATTACAAGACTAGTGATAGATCGTTGTGATAGTCAAGTAGCTATTGTCTATGCAAAAGAGCCCAAATATCATGATAGGACAAAGCATATTGACATAAAGAATAATTATCAGAGATAAAATAGTACAGAAGAAATCCTAGAGACGTGTTCTTGACACATAAGATGTCTCTAGGGTTACATAGAATGCGATATGTCAAATTGTTGAGGATCATTGGTTTATGTATATGTGAACATATACATGTACTTGTTTATTTTTTACTGAATTGATGTTTCATTAGCAAGTACGACTCCATTATGAGATTAGCACAAACACTCATATATTGTTGAAAGGTATATCAGCAGGCAAGAATTGTCTCACTTACACGAGCAATCACCTTTAAGTGCTATAGTTAGTATAGTGAAATGAGACGTTATGTATTATAGATGTTAGAAGAGCAAGTTTAGTATATAAAATAATTTTACGCCGTGTTGATTGAAGTTAAGATGAGGTCTGTGATTTTTATGTGATAAGATTGAATATGAAAGTCCCACAATCATGTATACTTGAAGAAAGCTGGATGCGAGTACTTAATTGGGCACTATAGAAAGCAAGCTGATATAGTATTTGGGCTAAACACGAGTACATGATAAGCACGTGACTGTGATTAGGCTAAGATCTATATAGTTGATATGTTTAATAAATGACATACGTTCTTATAAAAAGATAAATCCATTATAGTATATAATTCATACTACATGTCATTGTACAACTGTTAAGGGAGATGGGTAAAATTTATCCCTATTTACTCATCGTGTGAGTTTTTTTTAGATAATTTATAATTTATCTCATTTTGTGCCATATGTTACTTCTAACTATATTTTCAAAATAGAATATTAATGTTACTACTTTAGCATTTTATTAGCGGTCATGAATAGATATAACTTTATGGGACATGTTTAGGAAAACAGTTGTTCTGAAATAGAGAGGGACATGAGTGTGGAAGAAGACTATTGTTGTTTTACATCTATCACATGTATTTACTGATCGACTAATTATATCGTCTTTAATGGTTGGTGTTTTGAAAATAGCAAAGTATAGACTTTAAAGGATAAGTATACTTGAACTGATATAAAAATATATGTATGGGGCACTGTGAGACATCAATTGTTTATTCTTTTTGGGATTGTAGCTATTATGTTATTCATAACATGTACATAATTAGAGCTCCCAAGTGCAAATGTATTCATTGACTGCATGGCTTTCTTGCCATTATGAATTGTTTCTAAAATAGATGAATATTGAATGCCTTATATTCTTGATAGAGCATTACCAAACCCATAATGTCTTAGTGTAAGATGTTATATTTCGTCAATATGTCCATAATGAGGTATGTCTAAGAGGCACCTCTTGTCTATGATGAGGTGTGTTTTAGAGAGACATCCTATAAGGGGATATGAACAGTTATCTTTTAAGAGAAGAATAAAAACATAACTTATGGAAATAACCGCTCAATCAAGTAATTGACAAAAAATTGAATATTATGAAGAAAAGAACATTTCCTCTCTCTATCTCTCCATTAAAGAAAACATACAAAGGGTTCTGTCATTTACTTTGAGAAGACAATTGGCATTAATATTGTGAAATGATAATACTTTCCTCATAATTATATTTGGACTATCGTGAAGTCGCATTGTCCATCATTTGCTTGTGATTCAACGTGTATTTCTAGGTAATTTGTTTGTTGCCCATCGAAGACGTTAGTCGTTTCTTCTGTCGACTATTCTTCCAACATGATCTATGGACAATCTTATATGACAGCGATTGATTCTGAGGGTTAAATGAAGCAAGTGATTGTCTTTTGCAATGAAATGGAAACACGGGACCATGCACTTCTACTTTGTGAATGCACAAGGATCAACATCCAACAGAGAAAACATGAAGTATATTTCGCGAGAGGGATGACATTGTACTATAGAAATATGGGGCACAGGACAACATGGTACCATAGAAATTTTTAAGTCTTTCACATCCTCAATTGAACATCCCACTACTTCACTTAATTTACCAACATGTACTATATCTCCCATTGCTCCAATATATACCACTTTGTCTTTTACCTCTCATCCTCTTTTTACCTTTGACTGCCATTTATTCTCTGTTTTCTTGTTCTTTGTTTTGTCTCCCACTTGATTTGTTTTCATCCTCACCCTCTGTTGAACCCACCTAATGAACATTGGACATTGATTTAATCAGGTTAGGCTCTCTTGTTGATATATGTTTTATTTTTTTCTCTCGATTTGTCCAATTGGATCATGATCACCATAATTTTTCCAATGATTAATACAATAAAAAATCCAAAATTGATATGTCGGAAACAAATTTACTATAAACAAATTTTTTATCACTAAAATCCCTAAACTAGTACAGATGTGAAAATTTTATCATAAATTAATTTTTTGACTAAGAAAAACCGTAAATTGGTATATTTGCTACAAATTTACTCTCCATTAATTTCCGTTAGATTAGATTAATACTACAAAAAGTACAAAATGGTACATTTGTGACAAACGAAGGGTAAACTTTCAAATGGATACATCTATCCACTACATGTGTTATACAACTCAATAATTTGGTAGTAAAATTTATTGAAAACTAATAGAGGATAAATTTATCACAAGTGTATTAGTTTGAGATTTTTAGTGGTAAAACAATTAATTTGACATAAATTTATTATAGGTGCACTGATTTGAATTTTTTTTTTAGTATTAATCCTTTTTCCAATTTCTACATTCTTGAAATCTAGTCTCTATTTTTGGGGCACGGTGGAAGATAACCTTAACAAGAATTGAATTGGGCCAAGAAGTCAAATTGGCCTTATACTTGCAATGTGGGCTCAAACGGTTCTAACGACACCTAATGACTAGTTGACCACTTCACGTTCATCCATGCTTTCAATGTAATGTATGTTTAAAGTAATCTGGGCTTGATGGAACATGAGAGAAAGGAGCTTAAAAGAGAGATATGTCCAAATAGGGGTGTGCAATTAGATCAGTTGCATATGAGAATTGGACCAGATCATCCAAAAAATATGTATGGGAATTGATTCTATTGGAATTGGTCCAGGAGCAGGTTCCAAATGTTTGGACCCAGTTGAAACTGGTTCGTGAACAAGTTCCGAGTGAATGCTCATCCAAAAATTGGACCGGACCGCTCCCTTTTAGAACCAATTTTATAAGCTACAAAGCCAAAAACCCTAATTACTTTTTCCCTAAATTCTAACCTCAGCTGGGGATCTCGATATTTGGAACAACGCATTTCCTAGTGCTGAGGTTACAATTTAGAGATGGAATCAAGTCCAAGACGGAAACACAGTTTTTCCCAAACCGAGATTGGCAGCTGGGGTTGTCGATATATTCCAAGAGGCAAATCATAGCTGAATGGCGGAGACAATCGAAGGGAATTTTCAAATATCAATTGAAAGTTTGTTGGAAGATATGCGAGATCCGATCACGATTGGATCTGATACTTTAAATAAATCAAGATCTTCTCAATATTGGATCTGATTTATTTATGATTCGTTTCCTTTCTTGTACATTTCTTGTATTATAAATTTGCATTGATTGTACATTGAATGATATAGAATACAAGAAAACATTTTTCTCCACATACTATCTTCTGCTCTTGCTTTTGTTCCTCGGTTTCTTTCATGGTATCAGAGCAACGATATGCTCTTAATTGCTTCCGCTGGATTGCCTGTTGACCGGAGGTTCTGACCTGCAAACAGAACAAACACTCCGGCAAAGGAATCAGTTTTTCATTAAAGAGGCAGAAGACATAATTTTTTACCTGTAATGGCTCGTAATCCTCCATCAGATTTGGAGCATGCCATTACATCAGAAGCCCAAGATCAACACTCGTCGGCCTAAATCCCTGGTGACCAGCAGCAAACCCAGACTTAGACAAGTTTGGGGCAGCCCATCACGGGCCAGCCCATTGTGGGCCAACAGCCCATTGCGGGCCAGCCCATGGGGGGCCATCCTTACCAGTGGGTACCTTTCCCACTTTATTTTGGGCCAAGCCCAAATTCATCACTGCCTGGGAATGTGGGTTACCAGGGATTCGCCCAGACCCATGAAAGCCCACCAACCAATAATGGGGCAAACTTCACCAATGGGCCTGGGATTTCACAGACGGGCAAGCCAGAAATTCCGATCGCGGATGCGGGGCAGCATAGCGGGTCGGGAGGACCGAATGCGGGTTTTCCAGGCGGATCTGTAAATCCGAGCACGGGTCTAAATCCCTACCCGATTTTTCAACCCGGCTACTTGCCGTATTCCATTGCGGCCATCACCGGACGACCAGAACCCGGTGACGCCTTGTACGTCTCCGCCGCGGATGGACCGGAGTTGCGGCTTATAAGCCACCCTCTCACGGGACCCGAAGGATACTCGACCTGGGCACAAGAATTCCGACGGGCTCTCATTACCAAGGACAAGGACGGGTTCATCGACGGCTCTATCGCCGTTCCGACCGACGAAAAAATGGCTCGACAGTAGAGAAAATGCAACCAGTTGGTAAGAACGTGGATAGGAAATTGCATAAACCCAGAGATTGCAGCCGGCTTACCACCCACAGAAGACTCGAAAATCATGTTGGACAACATAAAGGAAATGTATGGAAAGCTAGATCGGGCGAAAATTTTCTCGCTCACGCAAGCACTCTCTGAATTAAAACAGGGAAGCATGAGTGTTACAGCATGCTTCAACAAATTATCCGCACTCGGAATGAACTAGAAGCAGCGAGAGGAAAAACTCGAAGGGCCCGAGGCGACCTTGCAAAGCGATACGGGGCCATCAAAGATAGAGAAAAAACGACCCGATTCCTCCTTATATTGAACGATTCATACCTAACATTTAGATCGCAGATCTTGGCGATGGACCCAGTACCACCGCTCGGTCGCATCTTTCAATTGGCCGTCCAAGAGGAGAGTCAACGACTCATTTCACCGGAGAATGCGAAAGGAGGAGAGAGCATCGCACTCGCAGCTCGCGGCGAACGAAGGGGGTCAAACCACGGAAACTCAGATCGGGAGAAGGAGCGGCGATCGGAAGGGTTAGGGTTAGAAGGATCACGGCCTTTTAAAGGTTCTGGAACGGACGGCCCAGATCGAACGCTGCGATCGGACGGTTCCAAGGCATCTGATCAGACGCCCGAATCCGACGGTGGAAATGCTTTCGGATTTAAAGCATCCAACGGTGGGCAATTTTCGGGTGGATCAAAAAATTATGGGCAATTTTCAAAGGGAAAAGGAAAATTATTTTGCGATTATTGCAAGCGGCCCCACCACACAATTGAAAATTGCTGGAAATTACATGGCAAACCCGGAGAAAAAGAAAAAAGGGGGAAGGAAATTTCTGCTGCGGCATATCAAGTAACTGGCTCAAATTTAAATCAGCCTATTACAAATGGGCAAGATCGCAAATTATGCGGGCATTGCAAAAACTGGACATTTCCAACAAAGGAAGCGGTTTCTCGGTATTTCTCATTGCCTGATAAACTCAATTTCCAGAAATGCTTGGATAATTGATTCAGGGGCTAGTGATCATATTGTCTGCGATGAGAAATTATTTTCTGATATTCATAGAAAATTGGATATTCCTATTTCTGTTCAGTTACCAAATGGGAATATTACTCATGTCACCACAACAGGGACAATTAATCTTAGTCCGCAAATTACCCTGGAAAATGTCCTTTATGTCCCAGATTTCCAATTCAACCTTATTTCCGTGTCTAGAGCCTGCAAAGAAAATTCCTGCCAAGTATTATTCAATGCTGATACCTGTTTCTTTTAGGCCCTTTCGACTGGCAAACTAATGGGCTTGGGTAATCTCTCTGAAGGATTATTTTTTTGGAACAGCCATCCAAGAAATTTAGATTTATCCTACAATTCCTTGAATAAACAATCATTGTGTAATCTGACTACCAATGATAAAGACTTTCTTTTACATTCAAGAATGGGTCATAGTTCTCATTTCCCTTTCCATCATTGTCCTATATGCCCTTTAGCAAAACAATCACGTGCATCATTTCCTGTTAGCAATAGTTGTGCAAATAGCATTCTTTCCTTAATTCATGCCGATGTGTGGGGTCCCTATCATATACCAAACCATGATGGTTCTCGTTTCTTTCTTACTATCGTGGATGATTATTCTAGAGCCACATGGATTTTTCTTATGCAATCTAAGAATCAAGTCTTTCAAAATTTGAGGACTTTTATTTCCTTATCAAAGAATCAATTTGGGAAGACTATTCAGCGCATTCGGACGGATAACGGGAAGGAATTTTTTAATCATGATTGCGCTTCCCTTTTCTCATCACATGGCATCTTGCACGAAAGTTCATGTGTATATACCCCACAACAGAATTGGGTAGTTGAGAGAAAACACAGGCATCTATTAGAAGTTGCACGTGCATTGAAGTTTCAAGCATCCATTCCGGAAGAATTTTGGGGAGATTGTGTAACAGCGGCAGCATATTTGATAAATCGAATGCCGACAAAAATTCTCAACGGACGAAGTCCTTTTGAGATGCTTTTTGGGAAGAAACCGGAACTCGACCATTTAAGGATTTTTGGATGCTTATGCTATGCTACTACAGTGGGACCTCAGGACAAGATGGGTCCCCGTGCCAGGCGTTGTATATTTATGGGATACCCGAGTTTACAAAAGGGATACCGTGTATTCGATCCATCGACAAAGGAATTCTTCGTTAGTAGGGACGTAACATTTCACGAAGACATTTTTCCTTTTGAAGAAAAATATCTTTCGGAGGAAAGGAAAGTGCCAGGCAGCAAAGTTACACCCCTGAATGAGGATGAAAGGCCTGAATATTTTCTGATTAGATCTCCTGGAAATTCAAGTAATCCTTCAACATCCAATGAATATATTCCCTCTCCAATGATGATGGAAACAATACCGGAGAATATATCCAATGAAGAAGTTCCTGGCCCTGCATCAGAAGATATTATGGATCCTTCACAATCATCATCACAGGAGCCACCACGACGCTCTGGACGAATCACTCGTCCACCAACATGGACCAAGGACTATGTTTGTGCTGCCAAAGATCTTCCAGGTATTCCATACCCCATCTCGTCTTATGTTTCATTCAACCAATTATCTCCGGAACATAGACACTATATTTGTTCCATATCTGAAGAACGAGAACCCTCTAGTTATGATGAAGCACACACCGACCCACGATGGCAGAAAGCTATGGAAGTAGAGTTACAAGCCCTAATGGAGAATCAAACATGGGAACTTGTAACCTTGCCTCCTCAACGGAAACCAATAGGGTGTAAGTGGGTGTATAAGATCAAGTATAGGGCAGATGGAACAATTGAACGGTACAAAGCACGCCTTGTGGCTAAAGGATTTACACGAGAGAAGGTTTCGATTATCATGAAACCTTCTCCCCGTAGCCAAAGACGTTACAGTCCGTTCCTTTCTATTGGTTGCAGCTTTCCAAGATTGGAAATTATACCAAATGGATGTTCACAATGCTTTCCTCCATAGGGATTTAGATGAGGAAATTTATATGGAACTTCCACAGGGTTTACGGAGACAGGGGGAGGATAAAGTATGTCGTCTCCGCAAATCCCTTTATGGGCTCAAGCAGGCTTCTAGGCAATGGTATGCCAAATTCGCTAACTCTCTCATAGCTGCAGGATTCAGACAGTCCAAATATGATTATGCCATTTTCATATGGAACAAAGGTATGTCGTCTATATACTTGATGATATATGTTGATGATATACTGATTATGGGAAATGATGAAAATGCCATAAAGGGACTCAAAGAATATTTGCACTCCACCTTCCATATGAAGGATCTGGGATCTCCCAAATATTTCCTGGGAATCGAAATTGCCCGATCTGAGCAAGGGATTTCTCTCAGCCAGCGGAAATTTGTGTTGGAGATTATATCAGAAACAGGCTTATCAGGATGCAAACCGGCTGTTATTCCAATTGAGCAAAACACCAAACTCACTACGGCAGATTATGACGAAAGGGTATCTCAAGATGAAGACCTCACACTTGAAGATCCATCAAAATATCAAAGGCTCGTTGGAAAACTCATATATTTGACTATGACAAAGCCAGATATATGTTATGCAGTTCAAACACTCAGCCAGTTTATGCACAAGCCCAAGCAATCACATATGAATGCTGCTTTGAAGGTCGTGAAGTATCTGAAGAAATGTCCGGGACTTGGATTACTCCTCTCTAGAGGATGTAATATGGAAATGACGGCCTATTGTGACGCGGATTATGCAACGTGTCCTATGAGCAGAAGATCCGTCACAGGTTTCTGTATTAAATTTGGGGAATCCTTACTCTCTTGGAAGACAAAGAAACAACCAACAGTGTCTTTATCTTCAGCAGAGGCAGAATATCGAGCCATGGCAAAGACCACCTGTGAGATAGTATGGTTGCGAGGATTGCTTCAGGATCTTGGAGTAAAGATTAAGGGACCGACCAAATTATTTTGTGATAATGATGCAGCGCTAAAACTTGCATCCAACCCTATAGTGCATGAAAGAACAAAGCACATAGAGGTGGATTGCCATTTCACTCGAGAAAAAATCCAAGAAGGAATAATTAAGACGAGAGGAATTGGGACTACAGAACAGCCTGCGGATGTCTTCACCAAACCTCTTTGCCAGAGACAACACGCATATCTGTTAAGCAAGCTAGGCGTCTTGGACATCTACAAGCCACCAGCTTGAGGGGGAGTGTTGGAAGATATGCGAGATCCGATCACGATTGGATCTGATACTTTAAATAAATCAAGATCTTCTCAATATTGGATCTGATTTATTTATGATTCGTTTCCTTTCTTGTACATTTCTTGTATTATAAATTTGCATTGATTGTACATTGAATGATATAGAATACAAGAAAACATTTTTCTCCACATACTATCTTCTGCTCCTGCTTCTGTTCCTCGGTTTCTTTCAAAGTTCGGGCAAGATCGAAGGCTAAAATTAGAGCAACGAGTTTGGCTACAAAAGAGGACTTCTTCACGATCATTGGAGACCGGGGTCTTCATCACTACCGTGTCCAGTGATCTTTACGCCGATCTGAACAGCAGCTTCGGCGAACGTCCAGCATCTCCAGGGACACCGACGGGCGACCAGTGTAATCACTACTTAGTGAGCTTCAAGCAAGCCCAGCAATCCCGTCGACATCCTGCACTCCCGCTGCTCCACGCTTGCTCCGGATCAATTTTAGTGACTCGGCAGCTTCTTGCAGGTGTTTCTGGGGATCCCTGGCGAGCCTCTCGACATCGCCTTGCAGCCGTTTTTCGCTGTTGCTTTGGTGGATGTCCTCGTGCACTCTGGCAGCGCTTCCTCGGCCTACTAAACGGAGCGCTTGAATTTTTCCTTTTGCAGATTCTTCGCCACACCCGGGAGTGGCCTCGACGCTACAACTAAACTCTCCGACAAAGCTCAACGCTGCTGCTTTTTTAGGGTCAGAGCCCCTCGACGAGCCAAGCCGTTTTCCAGTGCTTGGCAAGCCTCCATCGTAGCTTCCCTTCGCTCCATCGCTTCGCCAGCGGCACTTCAAGTTGGCGGCCACTCTTGCTCTCCTTGCTCCGTCTTGATCTTGCTAGGTCAAATCTAATTCACGGTAAGTCCAAGGTTGTTTGATTTAACATATAACTTTTGTTGCATGTTATTAAATAATAGGACCTTATGTGTTTTGACTAGTTCTTGCATTAATAAGGAGGTATTAAGGCCTCAGACCTTTGAAACTAAAGGTTGGACCCCTGACGCTGCATTGTACGATCTTTATGATGATCAATTGATTGATTTGAAATGCCATATTATTGGATGAAATTATTAAATTATAAATATAACATAAATTTTAGTGCTCTATTAAGTTTATTAATTGTCATGTACAGCATATCATTACGTCAATTGCTTGCTTAGAACTTAGGTACATTCATGAGTTAGAGTTTTCATATTTAGAGTCACAGATAAAATTCATAAAGACTTAAGATAGTTTATAGATTTCATGAATAAAAAAACAACAGAAAAATATCATTTAGCTTGCATGTAGATTCAATATTAACCAACATTATCTATATAGCCTTGCATTAAATAACATACATGCTAGTATGGCTTAATTACTAATAATAAACGCTAACAATGTATGATTTTCCAAATGCCTTACATTAAATAACATGCATGCTACGAGGCTAGTTAATAATTGCATCACATGCATCATTTGCATTGTATATAATTATTGACACCTAAATTATGGCTACCTGTTTAATTAGTCACTATGTAGACACGGTTTGTTATGAATTTGGATTGGAATTTGGCAAAATTCAGGCGACCCTATGAAGTGGTGATTATCAAATTACTTGGTCAAAGCAAAGACGTTATTGTTTGACTTAAAAGAAGAAATCCGAAGCGGTGGAGATGGAGAGGGCCGGGAGTTCCAGCATGTTCGAGGTATATTTTCAGGAGGATTCGCTGGTGGTTCCAAGAGGAAGTTCGAAATTGAAAAAAAAGGAGATGACTTTGGATTAGATGGAAATTTAAAAAGGGGGCTTAGGAGATCACTTGGGCAAATTCAAAGAAGAGTTGAAAGCAAGAGACGCAAAGTAGAAAGAGGTGGAGATAAAGATGGAGTGCCCTTCAAACCTAAGTTGGTGCGATTTGACGCTGTCAACGAGGACAAAGGATCGGATCATATGAACAAACGAAATCTGGGTTCGAAATTTCAAAGCGTCGGGGCCTCTTTCTTGGATAAGACGATCCGATCTGCTTATAAATATATACCTCACGTCTCATCAGATTCCCTCAGGCAGCTGCAAGGAGTTCCAGCGATCAGCAGTTTCAGTGAGGCGTCCGAGGAGTCTAGCGAGCGGCCAGCTATCTAAGCGAGTTATTCAAACAGTCCTGACGCCCCTGCAGCTTCGGCATCCAGCAACTCCAACGATTCCGTAGTGATTCAACCACTCTTCAGCAGGTCCAACTCATTCCAACAACACCTGTACGTCGCTCTCCAGCTGCTACCGGTCGTTGAATATTCTTGCTACTTTGCCCTGACCCGTTTGGTGCCCTGCGTTAGTCCTCATCAAGGTAATATTGTCATCTCAAGAGGACATTGTCGCACTACCAAATTGAAGGAATGGGTTCCTGCAGAGGAGACGGACAGTGATTGAAAAGGAAATCTTTGGAAAAGTAAGGTAAAGCATTGTTCTCTCCCTGGAAAAGCAAGGAGACGGACAGTGAGCAGAAAATTCCAGAATCAACAAGCTTATTGTCATCTCCAGTTGGACGTACAGTGAGCAGAAAATGCGTTGACAACACATACTAAATTTCCAGCGAATCTCGCTGCACACTGACTGCTCCGGTGATATCAGTCCAGCAATTCCAGAATCAACAAGCTTTCTGGACGCTCCCGTGGACTTCTCGTTGCTGGCCATTCTCTTTGAGCCATCCAAATATGTCAAGGTTGCTGATTTGCTTGTCTGGTCTTCCTAAAATTAATGGGAAAAATATGGAGGTTGGAGGCCCGATTCCAACCGTGAAGGAGGAATTTCATCTTTTACGCCTGGACTTCCACAACACACGATGCATAAAAGGTGAGCGCCGGACTTTACTGCAACCTCCGACACTAGCGAGCCTTGGATTTTCTTCTTGCAGGTCTCCCAGACGCTGTACTACAGCACCAATTTTTGGCATCTCGCTCATGCTTCGAGGCTTATCAGTAACCCAGCAGCAACGTCCACAGATCAGTCCTCAGCCATCTCACATCGCAGAGAACATTACATCCAGCTCCCTTGCCAGTGACCGTCCGCACCCCTGCTACCTCCATTAAATACTTGATCAAGTGAAGTTGAACTTAATCAAGGCAGGTCAAGGTTAGTGCAATATATGTGCTTAATTTTATTATTAAGTTTTAATTGCATAATAGTTCCTTATGTTTATTTTGACCATTCCTTCCATTAATTAATGCACGCTAGGGCGAACGGAGCCTTAAGTTGTTTCATGTCTTGTTCGAGGCTAATAACGTATGTTATTTTTGATAAGATTAAATAGACTTCAATTGCTTCGAAATAATATGTCAAATCAAATGAATTTTGAGGAAGACATATTTTAATGCTTCATGAGATTTACTAATCGTCACGGGTGTGCCATATAACATATATATGTTATATGGCATGTACATGCGTAAAAGTTAGGAGGTGCATCATGATTTAGGGATTTCATATTAGAATCGTGCATTTAATTTATATAGACTTTGGATAATTCATATTTTTTACTAATTAAATAGAATCAAATAAAAAGTGTCATTTAAGTCATATATAGATTGCATATAGCATTAGTTAGTCTCATAACATGCATGCATATATATACCGTTATCTTGATTTAACGTGTTGCAGAACCTTCGTTACATTGGATTATAATGGAGCTTAACTTTTAAGTTATTTAGTGCGCCAAGGTTTTTTCTTTCCAATAAGAAATTAATTTAAATGTTTTTATTATTGAGTGTTACATTAGATGTTAGTACAATCACTCATCACATAATAGTGGTTTAAAATTAAAATTGTTCGAGATTGCTTGCAAAATATTTTTGAAATAAAGAGAAAGGTACCAAAAGGTCGATAGATTAATCGAACATAATCAAATTGCTGAATCCATTGAATCTCTGGTTTGCAACATAAAATGTGCTCTTGCATTTTAGATGGGTATTGAATCAACCCATGACTTATTAGTGGTGACTCCATAAGATAAGAAAATTGCATGTCAAATCGAGTATCAAGTTGTGATTGGTGGGGATTGGCAGAGTTTACGCTAAACGTGAGTGATTGTCTTGTGAGAGAAACTTTTGTTCTCGTCTGGTAGCCCATTAGCTTTCTTTGGCGGTTCAACTCTGAGAAGTTGCAACAATAGTTCATACAACATGAAAAAATAATAATAATGAGTCAGTATTGCGTCATTCAACTATTAGTCGCATATTAATGGTTAGTTCATTAGGTCACGCTAGAATTCTAGGTTTAAATTTGCTGTTTTTATAAAATAAAAAAAAATAGCATATGTAGTTTGCATTATAGAATTAGTCCATAGTTACTTCTATATATGTTATTTGACTTATGACTACATATTTAATATGTCATACATTTAAAATATGTTATCTTGCCCATGGAATTTATTTTGCATTTTTACTGATCTTATAGTACTTTAAGTCATTCATATTTAATCTAATCCATAGTTAGCAGATATTGCTTATTCGTTTAATTTGTAGACATTTAGGGTCTTTTGTCTTTTGTCAATTAACATAGGAAAACAATAAATAAATAAAAAATGAATCGGAAAGTTTCATGTAGGTTGCATTTATTAGGGGAATTTTTTTCGTAAAATTCATTTAGTAGGCACATGCCATTTAGGATTAACTCATAAAATGACATTTAGAATTAATATATGTTTAAAACCGTCACATAATTTAGAATTCATTATGCATGTTACATAGATGACATTCCACACTGATAAAATATATATATGCCCTTTCATGATCATGAACAAGTATATTATAATTCCTTAGGCACGTGGTAAGTGAACTTTCTAACCCTTGGATAGGCGATGTGTTACGTTGGTTGAGTGGGTTGTGTTCCTAATCGTGCTTGTATGTATATCTATGTTGTTGAATGCTTTTATATGGTTGGCTCATGCGTGATTTTTATATGGTTTGTTTATGACATTGCATAGTAAGTGAATTCCCTAAACCTTGATTAGGGTGATGTGTTATGTTGGTTGAGTGAGTCATGCTCTTGATCATGCTTGTGAGCATGTGTGTGTTGTTGATTGAATTTCTATGGCTTGTTCATGTAAGAATTTTTTTTTTTTTTATGTTTTGCTCATTTAAGAGTTTGTATGGTTAACTCACGAATTTGAGTCCACAAATGGAAGCACGTCTCAAACCATGGGCAGGTCTTTCTTGGCACGAATCGGCGTCGAGGCATGTTAGAATGAACCTCACTTGGAGGGTCGGTTTTGAGGCATATCGATCCAAGCCTTGCTTGGTGTAGGGTACTGCTTTGGCCGATTGGTTCGAGCTATGAACCTTGTGCCATGCCTGGCATGGTGTATGGTTTTGGTAAGGTTTGACACACATTTTGCACGATTCACACCTTTGGGCTTTGCTTGCATCAGCTAAGAAAACAAAGATAAAAGCCAGTCGTGTGATGTTTGCTTGTGTAGTCACATAGAAAAAGATAAAAGCCATAAACGTGTATTGGCTACTCGAAGGGAAAGTCCTTGAGGGGGGTTGTGACGTCCTCAGTTTTGGGCCATGAGAATAGGGTTTCTAAGTTGGGACGTTCATGGTGGGGATTTGCTTCGAACAAGGGCACTATGCCTTGTTTTGAGCTTACGCACCGTGACATCCTAACTTTCAAGCCATGAGAATAGAGTTGCTAAGTCGAAATGTTTATGGTGGGGATTGACTCGATCAAGGGCACTATACCTATTTCCAAGCCTACGCATGAGGGCACCGTGCTTGGTCCCAAGCCAATGCACCAGGGCCTCATGCCTTGTCTCGTGCCTATGCACAAGGGTGCTGTGCTTTACACCAGGCGATAGATTGGCCGCTCGACCATGAGGGTTGGTCATGCAATGACCACGCACCATCACAAATCTAAGGACGTTCATGGGTTGGTTTCGTACTGGCATGTATTAGTCACAGGCATAAACATGAATGTAGACAATCATGAGTCAATTTCGATTGACCGTGGATTGGCCATAGATTGACCGGTTCCACAAAACCGTATCATGGATCGGTTGCAACCAGCCATGGATAAGCCAAGGCAAAGTCAAAGGCCGACCAGATTTGGCCCTACGCTAGGCATGGGATGAGCCAGGCTAGGCCAAGCGCCAGCATGAGCCGACCTAAGGCCTGGTTTGCCAGGCCCCTCGACAGGTAGGGCTGGATACAAAGCCACCTGCAGGACCCACTTAAGAGGCACGGATTTGGTCAATACCAATGGGATAGGCCACGACCAGCCTTATCTAAACATTGAATGATCACACGCAAGTCCACACGAGCTACCGACTTAAGTCTCGTGCGATAGGATGAATTGTATCGGATCTTGTTTGCTCATGAACTGATCATGAACCTCGGTTTGGATGGGATCGTTAATCGTGGACAAACATGAGAAACTTCCATTTGATGAGACGGTGCTCCGGTTTAGTTCCTCCTCATGCATACCTTAAGTTTTGAAAGTTAGCCAATTAAGGAATAAGCCAACCCTAAGTCTTCTTAGGATAGAACAAGTCAACCTCAAGTCTTCCTAGTCTTCTAGAAGATGAAGTCTACCCCAAGTCAAGCCGCTTAAGGATAAGGCTTCTAGAAAAGAACAACTCCACCAAGTCAAGAAAGGGCTACACGCCCAAGCCTTCTTGAAAACAAGTCTCCTCCAAATCAATGAGCTAAAATCCAAGATTATTAATGCAAGAAGGTGACTCACGCCTAAAGGACTTCTTGGAAGACAAGTTGTCTTAAATTTCTCTTAGAGTCTAGCCATTCAATGCAAGCTTAGGATCATCATTAGTCTAAGTTGAGTCTTGGAAGAGGATAAACAATGGTACAAGGAAGAGAAAGACATGCCTAAGGAGGAGAACAACTTCAAGAACACTTGCAAGACAACCTTATTTTCTCTAATTTTAGAAGCTAGCTCATAAATTTAGCTGTTAAAAATCCAAACCACCTTAATCAAGATGATAGTAGCAAATGCAGTTTCCTATGAAATCAAAATCAAACAAGAGTTCATACCACATACTAACTAGCAACGAGGAGTAGGAAAGACAACAAGACGAAAAATTAATGACCAAGCAAAAGCCAATATCAAAAGAAATGTTGAAAATAGCAACTGCTGATTGATAATTTTTGGAAAAGTATTTTTGAGTCTCAACTATAGAACTTCAACTATCAAATGGAAGCTCAAAAGAAAGGTAGAAGGTTGCAATAGCTAATTAGATATCTTTGGGGAAATATTTTTAAGCTCCAACTATAAAAATTCGACTATCGGATAAAAGCTCAAAAAAGCAATATCTGTATTTGGTGCAGTATCAACATGAACCTAATCACTGCATTGAACTCTCTATAAATGGTCCATTGTTCCAATCCAAAAAATGGTAAATAAATTGTAGAATAGGAGCCTTAATGAATATGTTTGATAACATTTGGTATGTCTATACTAACGAAAAAGCGTAAGTTTGCTAGCTTTATTGCTCCTTTAACTTCATTTGTTATTGAAGGTGAAACTTTTATCAATTGCTCCAATAGAAAAATTAGACACCTGAGAACATCAATATGCAAATTCATATTCATACTATTTTAGAATTGCCTATAAGACCCCTTAATTACACACATAACAAATTCTGCAAGGTTCGAGGAGCTTTGCAGCTCGTCCAAGATTTCATTTAGGATCACATGATCTTTAGTCGAAAGCTCAATTTGGAGAAGCTGCAAAGTTCCTCTAACAAGGCCAGTCAATGTTGGAGGGATCGCATTAGAAGAATCATCTACACTGTGCACAATAGACTACACTGACTCAATCTTTACTTGGCATTATTGAATGGATCTCGAGGAGCCTGGCATTTGCAAATCAGTTGATAAGAATTCAAACCACCTTAATCAAGATAATCGTAGCGAATACAGTTTCCCATGAAATCAAAATCAAACAAGAGTTCATACTATCTACTGACTAGCTACAAGGAGTAGAAAATTCCATAAGACGAAAATCTAAAGACTAAGAAAAAGCCAATATCTAAAGAAAGTTAGAAGGTTGCAATTGTCGATTAGATATCTTTGGGAAAATATTTTTGAGCTCCATCTGAAGAACTTCAAGTACCGGATGGAAGTTCAAAAAAGCAATATTTGTACTTGGTGCAGTATCAACAAAAACCTAAGCACTTCATTGAACTCTCTATAAATGGGGCATTGTTTCAATCCAAAAGATGACAAAGAAATCACAGACTAGGAGCCTTAATGAATCCATTTGATAAAATTTGGTGTGTCTATACTAGTGAAAAAGCATAAGGTTAGCCAGCTTCATTGTTCCTTTAACTTCATATGTTGTTGAAGGTGAAACTTATATCATTTGCTCTAATGGAAAAGTTAGACTTTCGAGAACATCATTATGCAAATTCATAGTCATACTATTTGAAAATTTCCTATAAGACCCCTCAATTACAGTCAAAACAAGTTCTACAAGGTCAAAGGACCTTTGTAGCTCACCTATGATTTCATTAAGGATTGCATGATCTTTAGTTGAAAGCTCAATTTAGAGAAGTTACGAAGTTACTCTAACAGAGCCGATTGGTGGTGGAGAAGTCACACTAGAAGAATCATCTGCATTATACACAATATAATGCTCTGATTCGGTCTTTATTTGGCAATGTTGAATGGATCATAAGGAGCTTGTCATATACAAATCAATTGATAAGAATTCAAACCACCTTAATCAAGATGATTGTAGCGAATGTAGTTTCCATCAAAATCAAACAAGAGTTCATACTATCTACTAACTAGCTATATGGAGAAGGAAAGACAAAAAGACAAAAATCAAATGACTAAGCAAAAGCCAATAACAAAAGAAAGGTAAAAGGTTGCAACTATTGACTATAGAACTTCAACTATTGGATGAAAGCTCAAAAAAGCAATATATGTATTTGGTGTAGTTTTAACATGAGCCTAAGCAACGCATTGAACTCTCTATAAATGGTCCATTGTTCCAATCCAAAAGGAGGTAAAGAAATTGTAAACTAGGAGCCTTAATGAATCTGTTTGATAAAATTTGGTATATCTATATTGTTGGGGTTTCATGAATCATGTATAGGCAAATTAACATATATACAATGGAAACATAAATGAAATATTTCTATACATGTATCTCCAGAGGCATTGTTTATGCGTTTTAATAAAAAATCTGAGTATAAAAAGGGAGTTAAACGAATTACCTCTCAAAGCATGCTTTAAATGAATTGGATCGGATGTTCTTCAGTTCGAGCCCCACAAATGTCGGACATCTAGTTTAGACACACCGCCAATGGACGTCGAATGGAAGAGAGAACTTGTGGATATCTCGTGGAGACAATCCTCCATATCCTTGATGTTTTAGCCACGACCGAATGAGAGAGAATCATTTTTCTCTTTCGTGTACACCAACACAGAAAAATGCACACTTACTTTTTATAACAACCAATCTACGTGCGGGAAACCATCCCACGACTAGCAACCGTTGCTGATCTTGTCATTCATGCATAATTGCTTACCATCATGCCATGGATATATATATTTTAAAATTTAAAACATGCACATTTGATGTGCGTTGCACACGATCAGCAACAATTGCTGATCATGTGCATATTTTAAATAAATAAATAAAAAATAAAAAATAAAAAAAGACATAATCTTTATGTGCGCATTTGAGGTATATTAATATGTATTCACTTTGAGCATGCGTATGCATCATATGCACATAGGCTCATGACTATAATACAAATTAAATTAAATCCCATTTAATTTAATTTCATGTTGACTCAATGTGATTGCAGTAATTGCAAACACAGTTGAAACATTATTTCTCTTTTGTTCCACGTTATCCTAATTGGTTTTGGTATGTGACTTCCCTATGTTAAGACTTATATTAACACATTAATACTCCCAAAAGAATTAATTGTCCCGATTAATTTTTGGGTCCTACAAGCTATGATTGACATCTAGCAATATGTTATGGTTACTCGGATAGTGTAAATGCTTTAAGAACATAATGAACTTGTCAGCTTTGACTATAGTGTAATTCAATCCCTCTGTCTTACTATGTCCTGATCAAACAAAAACCATGGAATATTTGTCAAGTTATCAATTCGATCATATGCACAAATCTAATTAACATGCATATTATTCGAGACATTAACAATTTATTTTCGGTTACAACCCTGGCCGAGGATTTTAATGCATTGTCATAATCAGATTGCATAGGACATCATTATTATACCTTGCATGTAATAAGGAGACAGATTTCATATTGCGTACACATGCAACTTCGTATATGAACAAACCATGACCATTAGGTATAAAGACGAATCAATGACCCGGCATTATGTGCACTTGTGAATTATAATTGTTCGATACACAAGTTAACATTGTGCCTCAGGTCTAAGGATTATT
Organism: Corymbia maculata; assembly: GCA_014182735.1. Taxonomy (NCBI): domain Eukaryota; kingdom Viridiplantae; phylum Streptophyta; class Magnoliopsida; order Myrtales; family Myrtaceae; genus Corymbia; species Corymbia maculata. The sequence goes on from CM024684.1 coordinate 16,755,359, forward strand.
TACATAAGACCAAAGCATGAACAATTAGACATTGACCATGCTAAAAGCTTCCATGTCGCTAATTGTTCCATATGCGTCATATTCAGTGAATTTGTCTAATACAAACACCTGTATTCTAACTCAAGCATCACAATACCCAATGACTTGCGACTCATCTTTCCATTAACTATTCAATACTTAATGGTGAAGTTAAGAACATATCAGTCTCAACAGGATTATAAATATCCACTCAATAATCCATTGACCATGAACGGTTTAAAAATTCAATCTAACTATGAACCCGTCACATATATTCTTGACATCTTAGGAATAGGTCTAGTTGCAACTGATTTTATGGAATCATTCATAAATATAAAATAATTGGACAAATGAATGAATACGTCATTGCCATTAATTAAATAATAATAATGATAGTACAATTGAAATCCCTAACATGTAATAATTACATGGTAGCTTTAGGGCATACATCCAACAATCTCCCATTTTCACTAAAGCCAACTTGTTTGGTACCTCAAAGCCATTTTGTTAATTTGTCTTTCAAAAGAAAACTGAGGTAAGGCCTTAGTGAAGGGATCTGCCACGTTTTCCGCTGAGGTAAGTTTTTATAAAGCAATATCACCTCTCCCAACAATTTCTTTGATGAGATGCAAGCATCTCTCTATGAACTTGGATTTCTGGTAAGACCTTAGTTTGTTAGCTTGAGCTGTCGCCCTATTGTTGTCACAAAACAATGTAATTGGTTGCTCAATTGAAGAAACGATTCCAAGTTCAGAAATAAACTTCTTCATACAAGCGGTTTCCTTTGCTGTTTCAAAAGTAGCTACATACTTTGCCTCAATGGTGGAATTGGCAGTTATGCTTTGTTTGAAACTCTTCTATCTAACTACGCTACCATTGAATGTAAAGACAAACCCAGACGTAGACTTATAATCATTAGGATCCAATTGAAAATCGAAATCGGTATAAGCTATAACTTTAGATTCTCCTTCTCTATATGTCAAGAACAAATCCTTAGTCCTTCGCAAGTACTTAAGAGTATTTTTGACTGCTATCCAGTGGTCTTGTCTTGGATTAGATCGATATCTACTAGTAATACTTACAGCATGCGCAATATCAGGTCTAGTACATAGCATAGCATACATTATGCTTCTAATAGCATATGCATATGGTATCTTTGTCATCCGCTCTCTTTCTTCAAAAGTGTTGGGACACATCTCCTTAGAAAGACAAATCTCTTGTCTAAAAGGAAATAATCGTCTCTTGGAACATTGCATGTTAAAACGTGTTAACACTTTGTCTATGTATGTAGACTGTGAGAGACTAATCAGTTGTCTTGATTTATCTCTATAGATCTTGATACCTAAAATGTTGGTTACCTCTCCTAAATCTTTCATGGAGAATTTCTGTTACAAGAATAATTTTATCGATGATATCATCGGTACATCAATCCTAATCAAAAGTATATCATCGACATACAAAACTCGACACGCAATTGCACTCTCACTAATCTTCTTGTATACATAAGGTTTATTTGAATTTTTTATGAAGCCAAACGATTTGACTATTTCATCAAAACGGATGTTCCAACTTCTGGAAGCTTGTTTGAGTCCATAAATGGATCTCTTAAGCCCACACACCTTCCGATTTTCAATATTGAATTCAAAACCCCGTGGTTGTTCCACATAGATGTCCCCCTTGAGAAAACCATTTAGAAAAGCCGTTTTAATATCCATCTGGAATATCTCATAATCAAGGTGTGCATCTATAGCCAACATATTCTGAATGAATTTTAGCATGGTTACAAGTGAGAAAGTTTTGTCATAATCTATTCCTTCTTTTTGACTATATCCTTTCGCCACCAACTATGCTTTGTAAATTTCAATTTTACTTTCAGCATTTATTTTTCTCTTAAAGACCATTTACAACCAATTGGTACAATACCATTAGGCAAGTCAACTAAGGTCTAAACATCATTGGAATACATTGAATCCATTTAAGATTTCATGGCTTCTAGCCATTTATTAGAATCGATGTTCGACATCGCCTCCTTATAGGTTTTAAGATTACCAAGTTGATCACTATTATTCACAATAAATAATGGTTCAATATATTCAACCGAGTATCTATAATGAGCAGGTGGGCGAGACATTCTCGTACTTCTCCTAAGAGGTTGAGCATTAGAAACTCCTACTGAATCAGAGATTGGTATATGAACTCAGCTGCTTAGTACTTCACTATTTTCTTCTTGTAAGACTATTTTCCACCCAGCACTACTTTCTTGGGTGAATTAATTTTCCAGAAAAGAAGCATGCCTGCTCACCAAAATTCTTTGGTCTAAATGAAAATAGAAATAATATCCAAAAGAAATTTTTGGAGGCGATCTTATTCAAATCTTGCCTCTAATTTTTCCATTTTTAGTGTTTTTACAGAGGCTAGACAACCCCAAATCTTAATATGATTAAGACTTGGTTTCCTACCATGCCATATCTCATAGGGCGTAGTTAGAACAGATTTGGATGGTACTCTATTCAGTATATATACAGTTGTCTCAAGGGCATATTTCCAAAGGGATATAGGTAAATCGGTATAACTCATCATAGATCACGCTATATCTAATAAAGTAAGATTTCTTCGTTTAGATACACCATTATGTTCTAAAGTTCCATGAGGTGTCCATTGTGATAAAATGCCATTATCTTTAAGATAGTCCAAAAATTCACTACTACGGTATTCACCTCCTCAATCCAATCGAAGAGTCTTAATACATTTTTCTATTTGTTTCTCAACTTCGGCTTTGAATTTCTTGAACTTTTCAAAGGATTTAGATTTATATTTCATTAGGTATAAATAATCATACCGTGACTGATCATCAGTGAAGGTAATGAAGTAAGAATAACCACCTCAAGTAGTTTCATTAATTGGTCCACATATATATGTATGTATTAATCACAATATGTCAGCAGCTCGCGCACTATATCCGACAAATGGCACTTTGGTAATTTTTCTTAGAAGACATGCCTCAAAAGTCAAGTATGACTCAAACATTGATGGATTAATGTACCAATCATTACTCAACTTGTTAATTCTATCTTCTCCAATATGATCTAATCGAAGATGCCAAACATACTTTTTATTTGGACTATCTCTAGGACGTTTATTAGTTATGGCATTTATATCAATTCTATTTTGCTTATTGACATCGGTAATTACATTACTAGACATTGTAATGGTATAAAGATTATTGGTTAATAAGTCAAAACCAACACGTCTTCTATTATAATAAATAGAACATACATCATCAGCAAAAGAAAATTCATAATTCTCTTTACCTAAACAAGGTATAGAGATGATGTTCCTAATAACATTTTTATAATGCAAACAGTTCTTTAAAACTAATACATGTCCAGAAGGCAAACATAAATAAAAAGTTTCTATAACTAACACAGCAACTCTTGCTCCATTGGCAAATGTCAAGACAATCTAATTTCGCCCCAGCATCTTGCTTATTTTCAAATTCCGTAAATACATACAAATATGTGAAGTTGTAATAGAATTTAGAACCCATGAGCTGGATTCAACACTAGCCATAAGATTGGTTTCAATAAGCATAGACGCCATACCTTCATAAGATTGGTCTTTGGGCTTGACCTTCAAACTCGCGAGGTACTTCTTACAATTCCTCCTCCAATGCCCCTTGACATTTCCTTTTTTCAATTTTGGGTTTTGGTCGCAGGATAGATTTGACAGGCCTTTTTCATTTCTTTTTTTTCAAAATAGTCTTACTATTTGAAGAAGAAGCCTTAGCCATAGCCACTACATTTGGCCTCATATTGTGCATTTCCTTCTCATAAACTACTAGCATGTTATGTAACTCAGTAAGAGTTTTCTCCATTTTATGCATGTGAAAGTTTTAGACAAAACCAAAGAAGAAATTGGGCAAAAATTGGATGATCAAATCCACAACTAACTCGTTATTCATAATGAGATTCGGCCTAGCCAATTCTTCAACATGCCAGATCATTTTCAAAGCATGATCATTAACTGATGATCCTTTAGCCATCCTCATACGGTACAATGCCCTAGATATCTCATATCTAGAAGTTCGACCATTCTCATCAAAGTATTCCTTTAAGTGCAAAATGATCGACCTAGGATCTTCCATATATTCATACTTCTTCTCTAATTCATTATTTATCAAAGCAAGTATATATAACCTAACTTTTTCAGTCATCGTCACACCACTTATCATGAGTAACACACTCCTCTTGGATCCCACCCTTAGGAAAGGAGTCTGGCATCTTTTCATCAAGCACATACCCAATTTTTTTTGAATTGAGAACAATTCTCAAATTCCTTACTTAGTCAGTGAAATTGAGTCAAATCAAACAATTCTTGTCGAGTATAGAAGTGAGTGGGTTTGTGGTCACCATTTTCAAAGTAATAATATATTTGTTGCAAAAAATAAATTGTTAACCATTGTATCTTTCAAAATAACTATTTCATTTTGACCTTTAAATGAAATAGATTTCCCCACTAAATTTATATTCGAATCCCATACTCCTTAAGATAGGAGTAGTAATCTTTGTTGGGTAAAGATTACTAATGGGGATTGAAGTCCCACCAACCCAAAATCCACCTCACCTAACAGTTATTGGTGTCCTATAAACTTAGTAAGTGAACCAAGTTATTCAACGCATCATATGCAAGTCTCAACCATAACTTCGGCCTTTAGACCATAAAAGCCTTGCCTAACAGTTATTTGCATCATAATCATAGTTAAGTCTAGTCCATCGTCTCATACAAGTATTGAAAGCACAAACGATTTCCTCACTTGACAGTTATTAGAAATCATTTGGCTCTAACCCCATAGCATCACATGCATAATGGAATGGTCTAATATTATGAATGGTAATTAACCCCTATGTATCCATAGTCGGCTAATTAACCACTATAATATTGGATCAAACCACGGCAATGGAAGGCCACGAATCCGAAACCCGTTTCAACTTAATATTATTAATAAGGAGATTTGGATCGTTATTAATGGTCTCACTTTACACATTAACTGGTTTAACATGCATGATAACATAAACATAAAAAAGAAGAAGATATTATATAAACATCTATCCTACATGGTGATAATGGAATTATGGTTTAATGGCTCTCGAGCCAATGAGATCCATTTAGCCATTTTAATGTTTTAATAATAGAGACATGCTCTTCACTTCTTCTTGAATCTTTGAACTCTTCAAAGAGCGAGCCTATAGAGCTCTCTAGCTTAATGGTTCCTCTAATGGCTCATTCTCTCTTGTAGCATTTACATCAACAATTGATATAATAAACTATGCTAAAATTATATTTCATGAAAAATAAAATAAAATAAAAGGAAGGACGCAACCTCCATTTAATAATTACAACCAAAAAAAAAAATACCTGTAATTATCATACATTCATCCATATAACAATCATAATTATTAGAGATTTTTCTATGATCACCACCCTTCCTTGTGAGCCATAAATTCAAAATTTAAAACTCTAGAAGGCATAAATAAAATTATGCATTTAATCAAATTTAAAGCCGAACAACGCAAATCACGTCAAGAAATCAAAATCAATGAAACAAAGTTCGCGAGTACAATTTCGAACGGAAGTTGCGTTGTCATCTTTAAATTCACAATCGCGAATCATTTACAGAATTTAAATGCAAAGTGTAATAGGTTATGGATTTTTGATTCAAAATTGATTTAGTTCCAATTTTTGCGTACTTGATTAAATTTATCACATAAACTAATCTACTTCTATAAGCCACATAACAGCAAGAGATTCTCTTAACAAAATAAATTGGCCATTAGAATGCAAAAATCTATGAACTATAAATCAATTAAATGCACAAAAAACGCCTAAGGTTGGCTTTGATACCATTGTTGGGGTTTCATGAATCATGTATAGGCAAATTAACATAAATATAGTGGAAACAAAAATGAAATATTTCTATACATGTATCTCCAGAGGCATTGTTCATGTGTTTTAATCAAAAATCTGAATATAAAAATGGAGTTAAACGAATTACCTCTCAAAGCATGCTTTAAATGAATTGGTTCGAATGTTCTTTAGTTTGAGCCCTACAAACGTTAGACCTCTAATTCAAACACACCACTAATGGATGTTGAATGGAAGAGAGAACTTGCGGATATCTCGTGGAGACAATCCTCCGTATCCTTGATGTTTTAGCCACGGCTCGAATGAGAGAGAATCCCTTTTCTCTTTCACGTACACCAACACACAAAAACACACACTTACTTTTTATAACAACCATTCTACATGTGAGAAACCATCCCACGACCAGCAACTGTTGTTGATCGTGTCATTCATGCATGATGGTCAACAACAGTTGCTGACCATCATGCTATGCATTGTTTTTTAAAATTTAAAACACGCACATTTGATGTGCGTTGCACATGGTCAGCAACAATTGTTGGCCATGTGCATATTTTAATTAATTGAATAAATGAATAAATAATTAATTAATCAATCCTTATTTTATTTATTTATTCCATAAATGAAAAATAAAAAAAGAACATAATCTTTATGTGCGCATTTGGGGTACATTAACATATATTCACTTTGGGCATGCGTGTGCATCATACGCACATAGGCTCATGACTATAATACAAATTAAATTAAATCCCATTTAATTTAATTTCATATTGACTCAATGCGATTGCAGTAATTGCAAACACATTTGCAGCATTATTTCTCTTTTGTTCCACGTTATCCTAATTGGTTATGGTATGTGACTTCCCTATGTTCATCACTAAGTTGGTAGTAAGACTTATACTAACACATTAATACTCCCAAAATAATTAATTGTCCCGATTAATCTTTGGGTTTTACAAGCCATGATTGACATCTAGCAATATGTCATGGCTATCAAGATAGTGTGAATGTTTTAAGAACATAATGAACCTATTTACTTTGGCTATAGTGTAATTCAATCCCTTTTTCTTACTATGTCCCAATCGAACAAAGACTATGGAATATTTGTTAAGCCACCAATTCGATCATATGCATTAATCTAATTGACATGCATTTTATTCGAGATATAAATAATTTATTCTCGGTTACAACTCCTGACCGATGATTTCAATGCATTGTCATAGTCAGATTGCATAGGACATCGTTATTATACCTTGCATGTAATAAGGAGACAGATTCCATATTGTGTACATGTGCAACTTTGTATATGAACAAACTATGACCATTAGGTATAAAGACGGATCAATGACCCGGCATTATGTGCACCCGTGAACCATAGTTGTTCGACACACAAGTTAACACTATGCTTCAGGCCTAAGGATTATATACATAAGACCAAAGTATGAATGATTGGACATTGAGCACGCTAAAAGCTTCCATATTGCTAATTGTTCCATATGCGTCACGTTCAGTGAATTATCTAATACAAACACCCGTGTTTTAACTCAGGCATCACAATACCCAATGACTTATGACTAATCATTTCTTTAAGTATCTAATACTTAGTGGTGGAGTTAAGAACACACCGGTCTCAACAGGATTATAAATATCCACTTAATAATCCATTAACCATGAATAGTTTAAAGATTCAGTCAAACTATGAACCTGTCACATATATTCTTGATGTCTTAAGAATATGTCTAGTTATAATTGATCTTATGGATCATACATATGTTAAAACCTAAATTTTGACTATTTCACTTGTTCATCACACACACACACACATGCACGCATGCACGCACGCAAAGCATTTCATAACATTACATATAGATTTTTTTTAATCTAAAAAAAACCAATGAAAAAATAGAAAATAAAAAAATAAAAAAATAAAAAAAATAAGAATTAAAGAATAATCCAATTATGGAGGGAGGTTTAAAGGTTTTTAAATTTTGACTAATGGAGCCATTTTTAGTTGAGTTGATTTTGAAAAAGATTTTAGATTTTGGAGCTATTTTTGGTTGAGCGATTTCCTCTATACGCGAAAGATCATCATTTGTTGAGTAAATATATGCTACAATCGGGGGAATCTTTGCTGAATAACAAATCATTTTTCCTCTATAAATAGAGGCCAAGAGGAGCACTCGAGGGGGGATGGATGGAAAGGAGTGAAGGTGAGGGTTCGAGGAAAAGTGAAAGAAAAAAAGAGAGAGAGATGGGAAGAATTTGCCATTATTATAGAGAGTGAGAGTTCGCAAGCCATTGTAGAGAGAGAGAGAGAAACAATAGAGAAATTTTTTTTTCCTCTGTGATTTGTTGTCAATGGTCATCACACTCCACGATTGCCATTGCATCTGTGTTGCTACTGCACACCTGTCCCAAAATCGTTTACCATGAAGTGGGGATACTAGCATGTCCCACCTCTGTTTCCTTGGTCATTCACAACAAGTCCCTTTGCTCCAGAGAACTTGTCACCAGTCCTATTGGGTCATTATTGCTGATTGTTGCTGTTGTTTTGCTGCTGTTCGTCATTGTTCGCTGCTGTTGCATCTCGATTCCACTGCTAGCAACAGCGTTGCTGTCATTCGTTGCTATTTGTCACTGCTACTGTTGCTCATTGCTGTTTTCTGTTATAAGTTGCTGATTTGTTGCTACATTATGGTCTTATCCACCGCTACGCCTCGTGTTTGCTGCTTGTGGTTGCTGTATAGCGACATTCATTGAGTTTTGCTATTGTCGCTCGTCCTTGTTGTTGTCTAAAGATCGCTCGCGGTTGCTTGGTGCTTAAGAATTACCATCGCTATCTAAAGTCTATTGGATGGTTTTGTTGACCAATTCTCATCAATATTGTTGCTAGACGAACCAATGTTGATGATGTGATCCATCTTGCGGTTGTTCTCTAATTTCTTTTTGCACAGGTGCTTTCATTAGCGATAGAGAATTATCGCGGATTGTCCATGAGAATCGGAGAAAGATGATCTAGGTAATTTCCTAATCCGTTCACTTATCTAAATATTAAATTGCCTAATTTGCAATGTATTCTCTGCTAGCATGATTTCCTTGAGATATTAGGCATATTCCGATTAAGTGAAGTTGTTGTGTTATGTTTAAAAAAATCTTAATAATAAAAAATATTGAGCCGTGAGATGTCATATTAGGTTTTTGATTATTTTGATTTTCTATCTTGGGTTGGGGCAAATTGTGTGATTTATATGATCGGTTGCATTATATGTGTTGATTTTTTAGTAAGCTTACAAAATGCATAAAAAAATCCATTGCATAATAGGGTAGATTAATGCATTTCATGTCAGACTAGTCTTATAGTCTACATTGCATATGACGTAGAAGCTTAGGAAATATCATTAGTTAAAATATATTTTTGTTATTATCATGGTAAACAAGAAGCAATTTCTTATTCTAACAAGAAGGTCATAAAAAAAATAAAAAAAACATAAAAAAGAACATGCATTGCATATAGTATTAATATTGTATTCATCCCATGTCATGTAACACATGCATTTTTAGGGTTATGCAAATCATATTACATATATGTTACAATAGTTTTCAATTAAAATATGTCATTAGAGTTAGGTCATTTGAATTGCATCTCATATGTCGATTTTTGACATCCTGAAATTCGAGCCCCTTGAGAGATGAATGAGTGTTAATTTCGTCAATGCATTGTTGGTCGATCTCACTCGGAACTGATCACTCTTGAGATACTAACCTTGAGGGGAAAGGTTAATGAGGACAGAATTTGTGCGACTAAAGAACTTGATTTGGGAAAACGACTCAATTGTGAGACTTACATAAGGACGATCCTATAGTTATGTAGGCCAATTTCAGGGATGGCTAGAAGTCGATTCACGGACAGAAATAATGAGACGACGAGTGATTCCATCTACTGTTATTGAACTCATGAACGGCTCTATGTTGATCCTTGATAATCGTGTATTTTTAAATAAGAATCTATTTTTCGCAATTTCACGTAGTCAAAGACGTTCATGTGTCGAGAAGTCTTGAACGTGATTTGGCACGTCGAAGCCACCTGTTAGTCTGAATAGTACCAAAATGGCATTCGGGCAAAATTAACATGGCATGAGAATCCAAGATTGGACTTCGAATTTTTGAGAACATCTGGGATGGACTTTTGGATGATGCTTCTTAGACAGTCAACAGTGCCATTTGAGCCAAATATTTGGAAAATAGACTTATGGACCGAGGAAATGAGCCTACGAGGACATGGGCCGAGCAAGACCAGTGTGGGCCTTATGCCCAAGGTGGGACAACCATCGTGGTAGACTCGAGACAAGCAAGTGAGCCCATTAGGCCAAACCGACCATTTACCCTCCTAAGCCCGTTGTCTAAACTTGAGTCGATTCGAGCTCAACAAATTCCTGAACCCATTCCTATTCATTTTCTATTATGTTTCTTAGGCCCACCCTTCATTTTCAGCCCAAGGGCAGATTGGGAAATGTGCAAGGTGGAAATGACCATTTGACCCCTAGATAATTTGAAAAAGACAAAAGAAGAGAGAGAAGATGAGATCACTTACTTGGGGAATTGGAAAAGGCATTTAATGGCCTTAATGAGCTTTGAATACCAGCTCTCACTTCTCTCTCTCTCTCTCTCTCCCCTTCAGCTACCAGTAGTTCCCCCTCGACCCCCAGGTGTCGTTAGTTGCTGGCCAACCACTCGTCGGAGCTTTGGCCAAGCCATTTTGCTCCAATCAGCCTGGTTCTCCTCTAAACAGTTAGTTTTTGCATATTGCAGAGGGAGTACGAGTTTGTTGTTGTTGTGTTCAGCCTCGAGACCGTCTTGGAGTGTCGTGAGTGAGGTCCCTAAGTGTCGAGTTCGTTGCCGCCGCTGCGTCCGTATCGTCGGCTCGCTTAACAGGTGAGTTTAGCTCATAATCCTTTGTTAGTACCTAAACTTGCTTAGGTTTGGGTCAATTAGTGGTAATGCTGAGTTAGGAAGTTTAATTAAGTTGTATTAGCCCTAAGATAGGTGGTTAGATAGATGGTTAAGATTAGCTTAGCTTAATTATGCTTAATTGTGCTTAATTGTTGATTAATTGTATTTTATGCCTAATTAAGCATGATTTGCCTTGATTGATTGATTAATTGTGTTTAATCAATGTTTTGTTTAATTTCTGAATTTAATTTATTAATAATTGATTTCTGAGATTTATTGTTCATGATTACTATTTATAGTACACTGTTCACGATTACTGTTCACGGCACTATTAATCTGAAAGCTAAAATGTGCATAATTTCATGTGCCTTGATCATATGAAGTGAATTAGATGTGGCATTACACGAACATCCACTTGAATCGTGTGATTTTCACAAAAGAAAGGGAAAATGGTTTGTTCGAAGGACACCGGAAATGGACCGCCTTGATGAAAAAGAAAATGGTTTGTTCGAGGGACACCTGAAATGGACCGCTTTGATGAGAAAGAAAATGGTTTGTCTGAGGGACATCAGAAATGGATCGCTTTTATGAGAAATGATTTGAGGTTTTATACGCAAGTATGTATGCATTGGCTAATGCTCAAATATAATAAGTGGATTGTGATGATATGTTTGCGTGATCACTAAGTTGAACCCGCCGCCCCAACCGAAGTTTGGAGGGTGATAGTCCGATTTATTGAAAATCCAGCAAGGCACAGAAGGGCATGGTTGTGTTTTTGTGGAGGAAGGGCGCCGTAGTGCCATGACGCCTCAATTGTAGTTCGAATGTGGAGTCACGGTAGAGGCCGAGCCCATACTTCTTAGGGAATGCCATCTTGGGCGGTGGTCCCTTGACGTTGCCGTGCCTCATAGGGGAGGGCGATGCCTGGCTATGTCAGTAAACATTGGCAGGAGTTCGGTTGTAGCTGAGGGGCAGTAATAATCGGAACACGTGTGGATGCAAGAGTGCATGAAAAACATTGCATCATTAGTTCCGATTATGCATGAGGTGATCACATCATTTACGGCACACACGCATGAATTTATAACGTGCAAGGTGTGACAATGGCCAGGTGAGATCGCTTGTGACGCGACTCGCATGTGATTGATGAACTGTATCATCTAACGGCCATGTGCATTGCGCATATTGTACTAACTTATAACGTGCAGGGTGTGGCATACCGAGTAAGGTTGCATGCGAATCGACTATGTGATTGTTAGTTGCATTGCTTGTATTGTGTGAGGTTTAACATGTAGGGTGTGGCATACTGGGTAAGGTTGCATGCGAATCGACTATGTGATTGTTGGTTGCATTGCTTGCATTGAATGAGACTTAACATGCAAGGTATGGCATATCGGGTAAGGTTGCATGCGAACCGACTAAGTGTTTGTGGTTGACCCTGGCTGTTGTTACTTGTTTGGTTTTAGTTGTTTGTGGTTGGGTTGAGTAAGGGGTGGTTATGGAGAAATACCCTGGGTTGAGTTGGTGTACTAACCAGGGTTTAGGAGAAGAACTCGCTGAGATTTTATCTCACTGGTTATTATGTAACCTTTTTCAGGTCCTTAAAATGGCACACCCACAGTGGAGAATCCTGCGCCCGCTCCTCCAGTGATTGACTCGATGGAGCCTGAGTCCAATGGGTTCCGGTGATGGTGGTGCTAAACCCAATGGTTCATTGTGTATAGCTGGATTAGCCTAGCCTAGTTCCTTTTTGGTTTGGCTTAGAGGATGGATCAGCCCCTTTTGTCGGGCTTGTAAATCAGAAACAATTCACCGTTGGTTAATCTAGTAAACCGTATAAATGAGTAGTTGAGATTTCTGTTATTCATCCCACTATCCCTATTTGATGGTTTGATTGTCTGTTTGGACTGGGGATGGTTCATCTTTCGCTTATGCATAACTAAAGATAAAATGAACGGTTGTCGACGAGTCTTGGGATGTCGCTTTCAATTGACCATGGTAAATGTTTGTTGCGAGCTCGAGAGTCGGGGCAGAATATCGTTAGAGTAAAAAATCATGCATATTAAATCTAGGCTAAAGTTATATATAATTAATTTTAGAAAAATCCAAAAAATAATAGATGTCATCCCATTTAGAATTTATGTTTAGGGCATGCATTTCTAATTATAGCTTGTTTTGTTTTAAGGTTGATCATGATTCTTATATTTATCCTTTTGGACTTATTGAATGTTATTGATTGTTATCTGCATGACCACTCCTTTCCATGTTAGTGGCTTAGGTTAAAATCAACCAAGACTGCTTGCAAAAATTATTTTGTGAAGCTTGAAGAGAAATGGTACTGAAAACGCGCTAGTTTAACTTAGCGTAATTATGTTCCCAAACCTATTGAATTTCTAGTTCGTAGAGGTAAAGTATTCTCCTATACTTTACTTGGGTTTCTAATCAACCCTAATTGATTAGTGGTGGCTCCTAATTGAATAAAATTGCATGTTTAACAATATTAAATTTTGAGTACGTAGGGCTTGGGAGAGTCTGCACTAAGTCTTTGGACTTACTAATCCATTAGTCTTCCCATGGTGATTCACTTTTGGGAAGGTCGCAACAACATAAATATAAAATAATTGGACAAATGAATGAATATGTCATTGCCATTAATTAAATAATAATAAGGATAATACAACTGAAATCCCTAACATGTAATTATTACTTGGTAGCTTTAGGGCATACATCCAACATATATTACCGAAAAAGTGCAAGATTTGCCAGCTTCATTGCTCTTTTAACTTCAATTATTGTTGAAGGTGAAACTTTTATCAGTTGCTCTAATAGAAAAATTAGACTCTTGAGAACATTAGTATGCAAATTCATATTCATACTATTTGAGAATTGCCTATTTAGGAACCCTTAATTACAGCTAGAACAAGTTTGACAGGGTTAGAGGAGCTTTGCAATTCATCCAAGATTTCTTCATGGATCACATGATCTTTAGTCAAAAGCTTCATTTGGAGAAGCTACAAAGTTCCTCTAACAGAGCCAGTTGGTGGTGGAGGAATCGGATTAGAAGAATCATCTGCATTATGCACAATATAATGCTCTGACTCAGTCTTTATTTGGCACTGTTGAATGGATCTCAAGGAGCCTATCATATACAAATCAACTGATAAGAATCCAAACCACCTTAATCAAGATAATTGTAGCGAATGCAGTTTCCCATAAAATCAAAATCAAACAAGAGTTCATACTATCTACCCGACTGGCTACTGGGGTGTTGATGGTCGGGTCGGGTCAGGTCCCGATGTTACCTAACCTGAACTGACCCAAATCATAATGGTTGCACACTTTGACTTGATCCGAAACACATGAGGCTCAAAGCGAACGGGTCGGTCCGATTAAGACCTCATCCATTTGTGATTTTTAGACATGGCTATATGGTAAATAAAAAAAAAAGTCCTTTACTTGGGTGAATGTATCAAGCTAAGGCATAAGAAGTAGGATTCCTCTTCTTTCTGCAGATGACCTTTTTGGCAATCCTTCTCATCATGCAAACTCACATACAAGATCCGTGAAAAAGAGAATATATGCTTTATCAAATTGTTAGATTTAAGCTCAAGGGGAAACGAAAGACATTAGGATGGCAAGAACATTGTCTGGAATAATTTGTCACATAAATGTTGTCTAGTATGTGACTTCTTCTTTAGCTCTCTACCTTGTCTTGTTAGGTCTACCTAAAAACAATAGCAAAATCTTGTGCTATTAAAAGGGGTGCTTGCATATGCATCAACATGGAAGATATAGGTTAGACATAATAAAGACAATAGAATCATGGGCAAAACAAACATGCTGGATTTTTTCATTGAGCAAGATAAAAGACATATTAATAGATCAATACAGAAATGCTAAGTGAAAGTAGAACGGGATGATGAGAAATAATAGGCAGAAAAAACCAGCTTTACACTACTTACTTCCTTGTGAGTTGTGACAAGAACCAAGTTGTTTCGAGGGGTAGGACTAGGATCTACAATATTAAATGTCTAACATGAACTTTGTCAATCCGATTCTTTTCCAGATTGATTAAGCTATAAGGCTAATTCTAAGCTGAAAAGCAACAACAGCTTTAGCAAGTAAAAATTACATGTGCACGAAACTCCATATGTAGCATTTTCATCCACCTAGTGAACTAACGAAGAGGAGAACATCATCACTCAGGAAGGTAAAGGACCATGTAAGATCTATGAACTGCATCCATCACTAGTGCAACTTATTCTAATACATAGTGATTTTTACCAACCAAAAGCAGGAAAGGCGCAAAAGAAACTTGATTGCATAAAAGAAACTAGACATCAATTATCCAAAAACCATATCCACTATTCACTCATAAACTGAATCTTTTACTGTGCAGGACCCTGTCAATGACTTATGTTAATGCTAATATGAAAGCATTAATACGCTCTGACCATTATCTCATTCAAACCAATAATTAGAGTTATTGTGAATGGATGATGCTAACAGTCATAATTTCTTCATTTAAACACACTTGCGCACATGCAATCTGAACAAAGAGCTCGAGGCGAATGAGCAAAAACTCATAGCTACTGTCCAACCTTAGTGACAACAATTGGAGCCATCCTAGTAAGCAAAGCACTAAATAGATCTTGGCAAATCCTTAGTTTTCACAAGATAGATAGTAAACATGCCTCAGCTAGGTCAGTGAATAATAAAAGCCTCGAGCCAAAACTTCTTCATAACTTGGCCAACCAAATCGAGAGATGATAAGCTCTTCATCATCTACAATTTTGTGATGGTTGGATGAATTGATAGTTTTGCATTGATTCTTCTGGCTTTTCAAATTTTGACCCTATCCATTCCCAGTCTTGTTTTTTTGTTTATGCGCACAACCAACAATTTAGCAAATTGACTACTTCAGTTATCAAAATATGTAAAATTTAAGCCAAGGAACCTATAGCTAGAGCAAAAATGTAACCTTAAAAAGTTTTCCCTTAAATACTTTCGATAAAGAAACCATCAAAACATCGATCTTTCAACTGGAGTCTATTGTCTCTCATGAGGGCAGCGAGTGACCTTGGTGGCGAAATCCCTGCGACAACCTCATAGCTTTCGAGAGTTAGTGAATAAATTGGTGAAGAAGGAAGCAATGGCTTCATTGTTCAAGTTCAAGGATGACGGCTCGAAAGAGGAGGGAATCAAGCTCAAATCGATTAACAAGAAGCACCCAAAAAGAATGCAAATTTGGAGACTAAGCTCCATGTATACACTAGAGAGAAGCTGAAAGAAAAGAGCAGATCAATTTTCACAAAACCTAATTTTTCGTGGGTACAAGACCTGGACCACGCGGAACAAAAAGGGGAAGCGGGGAGCAAAAACCATAGAGAGGGCCGCAGGAGAGCAACTTCCACCCAAAAATTGAGGGGAAAATATGAGGCTTTGTCACGACGAAAGATGCCTGAATCAGGTGAACCAGAACCTTAGCAAATCGAGAAGAAAAACCTACCAGCGAAAGCTCGTTGAGAGAGAGAGAGAGAGAGAGAGAGAGAGAGAGAGAGAGGGTTACAATGTCTAGAGATAGTGGCTAGGCTTCGACGATGGCTATGGTTGCAGGAAAGTGATAGTGAGGTTGGTTGTTGACTCCAATTAGATTTGCTGGCGACAGTAGTAGTGGTTGGAGATGGTAATGATAGTGGTTGGGTTCCGATGGCGATGGTGGTGTTTGAGTGGCGATGGTGACGATGGTTCTAGTGAAGGTGAGATGGTTGTGTTGGACTTTGGCAGAAGAGATTAGTATTCTATTCTCACGAGAGAGAGAGAGAGAGAGAGAGAGAGAGAGAGAGAGAGAGAGAGAGGGTACATTATCTAGTGATGGTGGCCGGGCTTCAACAGTGGCAATGGTTGCAGGAAAGTTATAGTGAGGCTGATTGTTGACTCTAACTAGATTTGGTGGCTATAGTGGTAGTGGTTGGAGATAGTAATGATAGTGACTAGGTTCCGATGGCGACGGTGGTGGTTAAGTGGCGATGGTGACAATAGTTCCGGTAAGGGTGTGAGTGGTTGTGTAAGACTTTGGTGAAAGAGACTAGTATCCTATTCGAGAGAGAGAGAGAGAGAGAGGGGTTACAATGTCTAGAGATGGTGGCTGGGCTTCGACGGTGGCAATGGTTGCAGGAAAGTTATAGTGAGGTTGGTTGTTGACTCTAACAAGATTTGGTGGTGATAGTGGTAGTGGTTTGAGACGGTAATGATAGTGGCTAGGTTCTGATAGCGACGGTGGTGGTTGAGTGGTGATGGTGACGATGGTTCCGGAGAGGGTGAGAGTGGTTGTGTTGGACTTTAGTAGCAAAAACTAGTATTCTATTCTCACGAGAGAGAGAGAGAGAGAGAGAGAGAGAGAGAGAGAGAGAGGGGGGGGGGATACATTGTCTAAAGATGGTGGCCGGCCTTCGATAGTGGCAATGGTTGCAGGAAAGTGATAGTGAGCCTGGTTGTTGACTTTAACTAGATCTGGTGGTGATAGTTGTAGTGGTTTGAGATGGTAATAATAGTGGCTTGGTTCCGATGGCGATGGTGGTGGTTGAGTAGGGATGGTGACGATAGTTACTAAGAGGGTGAGAGTGGTTGTGTTGGACCTTGGTGGAAGAAACTAGTATTCTATTCTCACAAGAGAGAGAGGGGGGTTACATTGTCTAGAGATGGTGGCTAGGCTTCGATGGTGGCAATGGTTGCAGGAAAGTGATAGTGAGGCTGGTTGTTGACTTTAACAAGATTTGGTGGCGATAGTGGTAATGGTTTGAGACGGTAATGATAGTGGCTGGGTTTCGACGGCGATAGTGGTGGTTGAGTGGCGATGGTGACGATGGTTTTGGTGAGGGTGAGATGGTTGTGTTGGACTTTGGCAGAAGAGACTAGTATTATAGTCTCACGAGAGAGAGAGAGAGAGAGAGAGAGAGAGAGAGAGAGAGAGAGATTATATTGTCTAGAGATGGTGGCCAGGGTACGATGGTGGCAATGGTTGCAATAAAGTGATAGTGAGGTTGGTTGTTGACTCTAACTAGATTTGGTGGCGATAGTGGTAGTGTTTTGCGATGGTAATAATAGTGGCTGGGTTCCGACGGTAACGGTGGTGGTTGAATAGCAATGGTGACGATGGTTCCGGTGAGGGTGAGAGTGGTTGTGCTGAACTTTGGTGGAGGAAACCAGTATTCTATTCTCACGAGAGAGAGAGAGAGAGAGAGAGAGAGAGAGAGAGAGAGAGAGAGAGAGAGAGAGAGAGGTGTCACATTGTCTAGAGATGGTGGTCGGGTTTTGATGACGGCAATGGTTGCAGGAAAGTGATACTGACACTGGTTATTGACTATTACTAGATCTGGTGGCGATAGTGGTAGTGGTTTGCAACGGTAATGATAGTGGTTGGGTTCCGACGATGACGGTGGTTGTTGAGTAGGGATGGTGACAATGGTTCCGGAGAGGGTGAAAGTGGTTGTGTTGGACTTTGGTGGAAGAACTAGTATTTTGTTCTCGCGAGAGAGAGAGAGAGAGAGAGAGAGAGAGAGAGAGAGAGAGAGAGAGAGAGAGAGAGAGAGAGAGGGGGTTACATTGTCTAGAGATGGTGCTCGGGCTTCGATCGTGGCAATGGTTGTAGGAAAGTGATAGTGAGGCTGGTTGTCGACTCTAAGTAGATCTGGTGGCAATAGTGGTAGTGGTTTGCGACGGTAATGATAGTGGTTGGGTTCTGATGGCGTCAGTGGTGGTTGAGTAGGGATGGTGACGATGGTTTCGGAGAGGGTGAGAGTGGTTGTGTTTGACTTTGATAGAACAAACTAGTTTTCTATTCTCACGAGAGAGAGAGAGGGGTTACATTGTCTAGAGATGATAGTTGGGTTTCGATGGTAGTAATGGTTGTAGGAAAGTATAGTGAGGCTGGTTGTTGACTCTAACTAAATCTGGTGACGATAGTAGTAGTGGTTTCCAACGGTAATGATACTGGCTGGGTTTCGACGGCGTCGGTGGTGGTTGAGTAGGGATGGTGAGATGAATCTAGAGAGGGTGAGAGTGGTTGTATTTGACTTTGATGGAACAAACTAGTGTTCTATTCTCATGAGAGAGAGAGAGAGAGAGAGAGAGAGAATTAGATTGTCTAGAGATGGTGGCCAGGCTTCGATGGTGGCAATGGTTACAGCAAAGTGATAGGAAGGAAGGCTGATTGATGATTCAAACTAGATCCGGTGGCGATAGTGGTAGTGGTTTGCGACGGTAATGATAGTGGCTGGGTTCCGACGGCGTCGATGGTGGTTTTGTAAGGATGTTGACGATAGTTCCGAAGAGGGTGAGAGTGGTTGTGTTGGACTTTGCTGGAACAAACTAGTGTTCTATTCTCATGAGAGAGAGAGAGAGAGAGAGAGAATTAGATTGTCTAGAGATGGTGGCCAGGCTTCGATGGTGGCAATGGTTACAGCAAAGTGATAGGAAGGCTGATTGATGATTCAAACTAGATCTGGTGGCGATAGTGGTAGTGGTTTGCGACGGTAATGATAGTGGCTGGGTTCCGACGGCGTCGATGGTGGTTTTGTAAGGATGTTGACGATAGTTCCGAAGAGGGTGAGAGTGGTTGTGTTGGACTTTGCTGGAACAAACTAGTGTTTTATTCTCACGAGAGAGAGAGAGAGAGAGAGAGAGAGAGAGATTACATTGTCTAGAGATGGTGGCCAGGCTTCGACAGTGGCAATTGGTGCAACAAAGTGATAATGAGGCTGATTGTTGACTCTGACTAGATCTAGTGGGGATAGTGGTAGTGGTTTGCGATGGTAGTAATAGTGGCTGGGTTCCGACGGTGACAGTGGTGATTGAGTAGCGATGGTGACGATGGTTCCGGAGAGGGTGAGAGTAGTTGTATTGGACTTTGGTGGATGAAACTAGTATTCTATTCTTACAAGAGAGAGAGAGAGAGAGAGAGAGAGAGAGAGAGAGAGAGAGAGAGAGAGAGAGAGAGAGGGAGGTTACATTGTCTAGAGATGGTGATTGGGTTTCAACGGTGGTATGGGTTGTAGGAAAGTGATAGTGAAGCTGGTTGTTGACTCTAAATAGATCTGGTGGCGATAGTGGTAGTGGTTTGCGACGGTAATAATAGTGGTTGGGTTTCGACGGCGTCGGTGGTGGTTGAGTAGGGATGGTGACGATGGTTCTGAAAAGAGTGAGTGTGGTTGCGTTGGACTTTGCTGGAACAAACTAGTGTTCTATTCTCACGAGAGAGAGAGAGAGAGAGAGAGAGAGAGAGAGAGAGAGAGAGAGAGAGAGAGAGAGAGAGAGAGGATTACATTGTGTAGAGATGGTGGCCAGGCTTCGATGGTGGCAATTGGTATAGCAAAGTGATAGTGAGGTTGGTTGTTGACTCTAACTAGATCTGGTTGCAATAGTAGTAGTGGTTTGCAATGGTAGTAATAGTGGCTAGTTTCCAACGGTGATGGTGGTGATTAAGTAGCGATGGTGACAATTGTTTCGGAGAGGGTGAGAGTGGTTGTGTTGGACTTTGGTGGATGATACTATTATTCTATTCTTACGAGAGAGAGAGAGGGGTTGCATTGTCTAGAGATGGTGGTTGGGCTTCAACGGTGGTATGGGTTGTAGGAAAGTGATAGTGAGGCTGGTTGTTGACTCTAAGTAGATCTAGTGGCGATAGTGGTAGTGGTTTGCGACGGTAATGATAGTGGTTGGGTTCCCACGACGTCGGTGGTGGTTGAGTAGGGATAGTGACGATGGTTCCAGAGAGGGTGAGAGTGGTTGTGTTGGACTTTGCTGGAACAAACTAGTGTTCTATTCTCACGAGAGAGAGAGAGAGAGAGAGAGAGAGAGAGTGGATTACATTGTCTAGTGATGGTGGCCGGGCTTCGACGGTGGCAATTGGTGCAGCAAAGTGATAGTGAGGCTGGTTGTTGACTCTAATTAGATCTAGCAGCGATAGTGGTAGTGATTTGCGACAATAATAATAGTGGTTGGGTTCCGACGGTGACGGTGGTGGTGGAGTTGCGATGGTGACGATGGTTCCGGAGAGGGTGAGAGTGGTTGTGCTGGACTTTGGTGGAAGAAACTAGTATTATATTCTCACTAGAGATAGAGAGGGGTTACATTGTCTAGAGATGTGGCCGGGCTTCGATGGTGGCAATGGTTGTAGGAAAGTCATAATGAGGCTGGTTGTTGACTCTAACTAAATTTGGTGGTGATAGTGGTAGTGGTTGGAAACGGTAATGATAGTGGCTGGGTTCTGACGGCGACGGTGGTGTTTGAGTGGCGATGGTGATGATGTTCCTTTGAGGGTGAGAGTGGTTGTGTTAGACTTTTGTGGAAGAGATAAGTATTCTATTCTCTCTCAAGAGAGAGAGAGTGGATTACATTTTCTAGAGATGGTGGCCGGGCTTCGACGATGGCAATTGGTGCAGCAAAGTGATAGTGAGGCTGGTTGTTGACTTTAACTAGATCTAGATGCGATAGTGGTAGTGATTTGCGACAGTAATAATAGTGACTGGGTTCCGACGATGACGGTGGTGGTTGAGTAGCGATGGTGACGATGGTTCCGGATAGGGTGAGAGTAGTTGTGCTATACTTTGGTGGAAGAAATTAGTATTTTGTTCTCACGAGAGAGATAAAGAGAGGGGTTACATTATCTAGAGATGGTGGCCGGGCTTCGACGGTGGCAATGGTTGTAGAAAAGTCATAGTGAAGCTGGTTGTTGACTCTAACTAAATTTGGTGGCGATAAAGGTAGTGGTTGGAGACGGTAATGGTAGTGACTGAGTTTCGACGGGGACGGTGGTGTTTGACTGGCGATGGTGATGATGTTTTCGATGAAGGTATGCGTGATTGTGTTGGACTTTGGTGGAAGAGACTAGTACTCTATTCTCGAAAGAGAGAGAGAGTGAGAGAGAGAGAGAGAGGATTACATTGTCTAGAGATGGTGGCCGGGCTTCGATGGTGGCAATTGGTGTAGGAAAGTGATTGTGAGGCTGGTTGTTGACTCTAACTAGATCTAGTGGCAATAGTGGTAGTGGTTTGCGATGATAATAATAGTGGCTGGGTTCCGACGGTGATGATGGTGGTTAAGTAGTGATAGTGACGATGGTTCCGGAGAAGGTGAGAGTGGTTGGGCTGGACTTTGGTGGAAGAAGCTAGTATTCTATTATCACGAGAGAGAAAGAGAGAGCGAGAGAGAGAGAGAGAGAGAGAGAGAGAGAGAGAGAGAGGTTACATTGGGTTGAGATGGTGGCCGAGCTTCGACGGTGGCAATGGTTGTGGGAAAGTCATAATGAGGCTGGTTGTTGACTCTAACTAAATTTGGTAATGATAGTGGTAGTGGTTGGAGACGGTAATGATAGTGACTAGGTTCCGACAACGACGGTGGTGTTTGAGTGGCGATAGTGACGATGTTTTCGGTGAGGGTGAGAGTGGTTGTGTCATACTTTGGTGGAAGAGACTAGTATTCTATTCTCTCTCTCTCTCTCTCTCGATCGAGAGAGAGAGGGGTGACATTGTCTGGAGATGGTAGCTGGGCTTCGACGGTGGCAATGGTTGTAGGAAAGTGATAGTGAGGCTGGTTGTTGACTCTAATTAGATTTGGTGACGATAGTGGTAGTAGTTGGAGATGGCAATGATAGTAGCTGGGTTCCAACGGCGACGGTAGTGGTTGAGTGGCGATGGTGATGATGGTTCCGGTGAGAGTGAAAGTGGTTGTGTTAAACTTTGATGGAAGAGACTAGTATTATATTTTCACGAGTGAGAGAGAGAAATGGGTTACACTGTTTAGATATGGTAGCTAGGCTTCAATGGTGGCAATGGTTGCAGGAAAGTGATAGTGAGGTTGTTTGTTAACTCTAACTTGATTTGGTGACGATAGTGATAGTGGTTGGAGACTGTAATGATAGTGGCTGGGTTTCGATGGCGACGGTGGTGGTTGAGTGGCGATGGTGACGATGGTTCCGATGAGGGTGATAGTGGTTGTGTTGGACTTTGGTGGAAGAGACTAGCATTCTATTCTCACGAGAGAGAGAGAGAGAGAGAGAGAGAGAGAGAGAGAGAGAGAGAGAGAGAGAGAGAGAGAAGGGGTGACATTGTCTGGAGATGATGGTTGGGCTTCGACGGTGGCAATGGTTGCAAGAAAGTGATAGTGAGGCTAGTTGTTGACTCTAACTGGATTTGGTGGCGATAGTGGTAGTGGTTAGAGACGGTAATGATAGTGGCTGGATTCCGACGGCGACGGTGGTGGTTGCGTGGCGATGGTGATGATGGTTTCGGTGAGAATGAGAGTGGTTGTGTTGGACTTTGGTGGAAGAGTGTATTCTATTCTCACAAGCGAGAGAGAGAGAGAGAGAGAGAGAGAGAGAGAGAGAGAGAGAGAGAGAGATGTTGAGATGGATCAAAAAGGGCCGTGTGATGCTTGTTCTAACCTGACCTAAACCAAACCCTATTGACATTGGTTTTATACCCAAAGAAGAGTTCGGCCTGACCCTAAAATACGTTAAATTAAGGGTTGGGCCTTGTCAGGTTAGGCAAGCACGATGCTTTATGACACTCCTACTAGCTATGGGGGGTAAGAAAGAGAACAAGACAAAAATCTAAAAACTAATTAAAAGCCAATATCAAAACAAAGGTAGAAGGTTCCAACTCTTGATTAGATATTTTTGGGGAAATATTTTTTGCTCCAACTATAGAAGTTCAACTATTAAATGGAAGCTCAAAGAAGCTATGTTTGTGTTTAGTGTAGTTTCAACATAAATCTAAGCACTACATTGAACTCTCTATAACTGGTCCATTGTTCCAATCCTAAAGATGGTAAAGAAATCGCGTATTAGGAGTCCTAATGAATCCATTTGATAAAATTTGGTATCTCTATATTAGCAAAAATGTGTAAGATTTGCCAGTTTCATTGCTCCTATAACTTCATTCGTCATTGAAGGTGAAACTTTGCTAGCTTTAGCTACTCTACTAGAAACAAAAGACTCTTGAGAACATCAGTATGCAAATTTATATCCATGCTGTTTGAGAATTACCTTTAAGACCCCCAAATTATAGCCAGAGCAAGTTTTGTATGGTTAAAGGAGCTTTGTAGCTTATTTAATTTAAGGATTGCATGATCTAAAGTCAAAAGCTCAATTTAGAGAAGTTATAAAGTTCCTCTAATAGAGCCAGTTGGTGGTGGAGAAATTACACCAAAAGAATCATCTACATTGTGTACAATACAATGCTTTGACTCAATTTATTTGGCAATGTTAAATGAATCTCAAAGAGCCCATCATATAAAATTATCCGATAAGAATCCAAACCACCTTAATCAAGATGATTGGAGTGAATACAGTTTCCCATGAAATCTAAATCAAATAAGAGTTTATATGTGGCACACTCGTACCCGATCACCTGTCTTGCTTGGATGCTTAAATCAGGGAGCTATATCCAATAAATCCACAATAAGAAATGACGGCTATAATGATTAACTAGGCCAGAATATAAGGAACTAAGCAGCCTTCAACTTTATTTACTATTAACCTTGTCTTTGTACATGTCGGGAGATTGCACTATAGAGGAGGATTTGTACAAAAAAACACTAGGGAATACAAACACTAGGTATCCCGCCCCCTTTTTGGCCATCTATACGCGATCTTTTATCAGTTAGCCAGTCATCAAAAAACATAATTTCTCCTAAAAGTCATGCACTCATTAGACCACCATTTACACAGCTAGGCTATTGCCTTGGCCTGGACCCTCGTCGTACAACGGCAAAGGTCCTATCAGCCGACCCTCCACATGTGCATATAGGGCCAAGAAGGCCAAGAATGCTGCTCTGTTAGGGCCTTCATGTCTATCGTCAAGCAGGAGGTAAATTTGACGAAGGTCACGCCTGGAAACTACCAGTCATGGATCTCCTCGCGTCATCATACAAAATCAAACAGGGCATCATAAAGGATAGTTGTAGTAGCAGCAGGTGGAGTGAAGAACATCTTCTAATGTGAAAAAAAAAAAAAAAACTACAGTAAACAAGTGTGAGTTTAAAAACTCAGCAAGTAAACTTGTTGTCTGAGCACATGGCTTGGTCACTAGCAAATAAAACAGTCCGTAATGCCTTAACTATGGGGTTCGGTTTTAAGGTTACATAATTTGCCTGAAGACTAGTCTAATACCAAGTCAAGAAACTAATAAGAATGGTCTCCACTAATAGGACACTATTTAATAGACTCATCTATTTGGTCCTGCTACAACAATCACCCAAGGGGAGATGACACCCCACCATGTACCCCTCGCACCCATCCTAGCATCGCGAGGTCCCCTGAGGAGTTATTCAACCCTCCTCAGTCCTTTGGAGAGTACACAACCACTCCATTCATCCCTCTCTAGGCATCCCAATACCCGGGGCCTACCATCGTCTTATTAGTCAATGGCATGATCATAAGCATTCTTATCCTATTGTAGCAATTCAACAATTCAAGTACACATGATAGCTCAAATTCTATTCGAAGGTGACGAACCTACCTTATTTTTTGTTACGTTAGATAGTCTAAGTCACTCCTTTGTCGATCCTTAAAATGTTGACTAACCTAACAATCACGCTACCATACTTTCTGGTTTGGCTAGCATAAGCTAACGAGATCCCAATAATCTATCCTAGTGGATTTCTCAGTCCTTCAACTATAGACCATCCTCTTCTTGTCGCCTCAAGCCCCATCTCGACGTTTCCTTACTATTTCCTCTCCTTCTCACTTGTTGTAGCCAACACATTAGCCTTCCCCTTCCTCTACATTACACACACACACACTCCCTCTTACAAGGTTCGGGCACCACTTGTAGTTTTTTTCATTTTTGCCCTAGTTTGCTTTGTGTTTTAACCTCCATTATAATTAATCATCCCTGCCTACACCAAGTTCTTTTATTCTCCTAGTCAAAACCTCACCTTGTAACTAATGACAATGAAGTCTTGGTCCTACTCTTAGCTTTACACGGTTCCTGGTTTGGCCTACGTAGACATGTCTTCGGTAAGTTCAGAGTCTGTGTCACTACTACAAACTCCCCACTCGGTTTCTTGTTTTTTCTTTCTTTTCTGCAATTCAAACTTACGGCTCTATGCCATTCGACGAAACCCAACCCTAAAGTCTCGACCACTCTGTTTCCCCGTCCTCATATCAAATGACATTTATTTATCCTTCGACACTCCCTAGGCTCCGTTTCATTCCTTAGAATTTTGTTCGTGTACACCAATACGTTTGGTGCAATTCCTCCTCCATCCAACTCCCTCTCCAACCCTAAACCAAAAGAATCCAGCCACATGCAAACCTATGCTCAGCCTCAACTACCCCTAGATTGTCCTAAAAATGTACTACCCATGCAAATCGGACAGTGGATTTACTTGCCTGGTCTAAGCAAAAGCCAATATCAAAAGAAAGGTAGAAGGGTGCAATTGCTTATTAGATATCTTTGGAGAAATATTTTTGAGCTCCAACTATAGAACTTCAACTGTCAGAGAGAAGCTCAAAAAAGCAATTTCTGTTTCTGGTGTAGTATCCACATGAACCTAAGCATTGCATTGAACTCTCTATAAATGGTCTATTGTTCCAATCCAAAAGATGGTAAAGAAATCGTAAATTAGGAGCCTTAATGAATCCGTATACTAGAGACCAAGCATAAGGTTTGCCAGTTTCATTGCTCCTTTAACTTCATTCATTATTAAAGGTGAAACTTTTATCAGGTGCTCTAATAGAAAAATTAGAATGCTGAGAACATCAATATGCAAATTCATATCCGTACTATTTGAGAATTCCCTATAAGACCTTCAATTATAGCCACAACAAGTTCTGTAGGGTCAGAAGAGCTTTACAACTCATCCAAGATTTCTTTAAGGAGTGCATGACCTTTAGTCAAAAATTCACTTTAGAGAAGCTTCAAAGTTCCTCTAACTGAGCCGATTGGTGGAGGAGGAATTACACTAGAATAATCATCTACATTATGCACGATACAATGCTCAACTTAGTTTTTTCTTGCAATGTCGAATGGATCTCAAGGACCCTCTCATACACAAATAAGCTCCTAGGAATTTAAACCACCTTATCAATATGATTTAAGCGAATGCAATTTTCCATGAAAATCTAAATACTAGGCAAAAGCCAATATCAAAAGACAGGTTGAAGGTTGCAATTGTTGATAAAATATCTTTGGAGAAATATTTTGAGCTCCAACTATAGAACTTCAACTATCAAATATAAGCTCAAAAAAGCAATTGTTGTATTTGGTGCAGTATCAACATGAGTCTAAGCATTGCATTAAGCTCTCTATAAATGGTTTATTGTTTCAATCCAAAAATATGGTAAAGAAATCACAAACTAGGAGCCTTAATGAATCTATTTGATAAAATTTGGTTTGTTTATACTAGTGAAATAGTGCAAGGTTTGCCAGTTTCATTACTCTTTTAAAAAACTTTTATCTGCTGCTCTAATAGAAAAATTAGACTCTTGAGAACATCGGTATGCAAATTCATCTCCATATTATTTGAGAATTACTTATTAGACCCTCAATTATAGCTAGAACAAGCTTTGTAAGGTTAAAGAAATGTTGTAGCTCATCCAACATTTCTTTGGGGATTGCATGATCTTCAATTGAAAGCTCAATTCGGAGAAGCTGCAAAGTTCCTCTAACAAAGCCAGTTGGTGGTGGAGAACTCACCCTAGAAGAATCTTTTGCATTGTGCATAATACAATACTCTAACTCAGTCTTTATTTGGCACCTGTCATATATAAATCAACTGGCAAGAATCTAAACCACCTTAATCAAGATGATTAGAGCGAATGTAGTTTTCCATGAAATCAAAATCAAACAAGAGTTCATATTATCTACAAACTAGCTATGAGGAGTAGGAAAGACAACAAGACGAAAATCTAAAAACTAAGCAAAAACCAATATTTAAAAAAGGTAGAAGGTTACAACTACTGATTAGATATCGTTGGAAAAATATCTTTGAGATCCAACTATAAAACTTCAACTATCGGATGGAAGCTCAAAAAAACAATATTTGAATTTGGTGTAGTATCAACATGACCCTAAGCACGGTTACCAAAAAAAAAAACATGACCCTAAGCACTACATTGAACTCTCTATAAATGGTCAATTGTTCCAATCTAAAAGATGGTAAAGAAAATGCAGACTAGGAGTCTTAATGAATTTGTTTGATAAAATTTGGTATGTTTATACTAGTGAAAAAGCGCATGGCTTGCATTTAGAAAGAAAACAAAAGGCAAATATGTTAAAAGAATAACCATTTGAAGGTTTGCATGAGTCACTTTCATGAAGGAAACCGATTCATGAATTTCTCTTAAAAATCGACAAACCACAGTCATCAACCAAAACACTACAATGAACTAAACAATGGTCAGTTTTCTAGATTAGTGCATGAACTTTTGAAGTAGGTTTGAGCTAGCAAACGATATCCAATTAGAGCTCAAAATGAAACAAATCGAAGTTCGGCAAGAATACTTTGAATGTCTTGAACACATCATCTCAAGATTTCAATGTTTAAGACCTCACATCCACCACAAAATAAGGTCGATTTGGTATTACTACAAATTTCCAAAACTAACATTTAAGCACAATCAGTCTATTGATCATCCAATACACATTTGAGCACATTCAAGCTATCATTCCAAGCCCATATAAGCATGTAGTGTTTGAATGCTAGCCCCGCTTACCTAAGATAATCTCACTTCGTCGGATTCGATTTTAGGAGGATTTACCTTGTGATATTTTGCACTCTAAGCTCAATTAAGCTATTTCGGGTGCGTTTGGTTCAGCTTTGAAGCCAACTTTCAATTGAAAGCTGGCCTTTAAAATGATGAAATCATATTTTTTCCTTCCAAAACTGTCCTCAATGATTTTTCATATTTCCAATTTTATCCCTGAATTTTATTTTTTTTAATTGAAAATTTGAGGCAACCATTTGTCAATCCGGCAAAGGGTTGCGGCCGCCGGCGAGCCAGATCTGGCTCCGGTGGCCGTTGGCGGAGGTCGCCCGAGGTCAAGCGACCTCCAACGGCCCTCGGCCGGGTTGCGCGACCCTTGCCGATGGTTGCCCGAGGTCGGGCAACCTCCGCGGCTCTCGGCCGGGTTGCGCGACCCTCACCGGTGGTCGCCCGACCTCAAGCAACCTCCGCCGACGGCCGCCGGCGCCAGATCTGGCTCGCCGATGGCCGTAGCCCTTCGCCGGACCGGCGAAGGGTTTTAGGTCAATTTAAAATAAAATAAAATAAATATATATATATACAAACACACACACACACATATATTATACCCATTATACCTATCAAAGCCCATTGTAAAAGTTTTTTTTACCAAACGCACATTCAACTCAAAGTCCATTTGAAAAAAAATTTTACCAAACAGAATTGCATTTCCCTAAGTAGCTTTGGGCTTTCAGCATTTGCATTGGACTCAAAACCCCTTGCAAATACTGAACCAAACGCACCCTTCGATTACGATGAACTCGAAGGGTCTTCGACTAGGGAAGTCGCAAGGCTTAGAGAGTCGGAGGACATCGTTGGACTACTGAATCGGCGATCAGAATCCCCAGGAGAGCTCACTGGTTTGAGTACCGATGTTTGATTTTAGATGAAGAAGCCACTCAATTGGAGCCTTCTGGTGAGAGAGGGCAGTAGCGGCTCTTGAGCGGGCAAGCGGATGCCGAGGGGGTGATTGGTGCATCAGTAGATTGCTGGTGAAAGTCATCAAGGTACGGTGGCTAGTTGAGCAACGCAAGCCTCATTCTTGCTTGGAGAGAGAGAGAGAGTTTTGAGAAACCCCCTCCATTTTTGGAGGAAATATTCTAATTACACCTATTTGCAAGATCATTTTCTAGCCTCTGGATTTTTAGCCCTTGGATTGATGATCCAAGGGCTAGAAAGTGATCTTTCTAGCTAACCACCTTACTTAGGCTCTAAGTATACTTAATAAATTTGCACATGTTTACTTGAACGGTTGTGATGCATTATGATTGGACAGTTAGGATTAATTTTGCAGTTAAAACCTAAAGGGGGTATTTTCATAATTTCACAAATCCAAGGGAACCTTATAAATTAGTTGTGCAACTGAGGGGGGATGCCAACCAGGGTCTCGGCTGGTCGGAATTGAGCTTTATCCATCATAAAGTAGCCAGAAATTGGCTTTGGGTCACCATTAGTCAATGCCGGTCAAACTCGAGTTGAACCGGTTTAGTTCTCCCTCCAATTTTGTCTTAATTTCTCTGATTCCATTTAATTAAAGTGAAATTAAAATTGTCACACGTGACTAGGATGTAAATTGGATCAAATTGGACGAAATTGAGTTACTTAAGGTGACTAATTATGCATGAAATGCCTTGGATTGAATCAATTCCTATTGAATTGTGACTATAGGTTAGACTAACATTTATAATAGGAACTTGTTTGGCCAAATTGAAGCTTGACAACCTCAATTGGATGTTCGTCTAGAATAGGCCAAATCAAATTAGCTTAATCAGAACAGATTGGCTCGAATTTCCAATTCTCCAGAGTTAAATTGGTCAAATTAGGTTGGCCCTAAGTGAATTTCTCAAAATTGACCCCATATTTGGATTTACCTCAAGAAAATGAATAGATTTGAAGTGTAAGCATGCTAATCATGAGGAATTGTTAAGGACCCCTTATTAGGCCCCAAATTGGGTTTTTCATTTTGACATGCTTAATTGCAAAATTGGTCGAACATGCATATTGTTGCGGCCTTAAAAAAATTATCCTCTCGTCCCAAAGGGGAAAGAAAAATGTCTAAATAAGTTTAGGGATATTGTTAATTTCAGGCCGATGATCCTTCATTAACTTGAGCTCTCCCAAGCCCATATCCCACGCGACATTGGGTATTCATGAAAGTTTTCTAATAAGGAGTCGCCACTAGTTTATTGGGGTCGGCTAGAAACTAAGCGAGGCATGAAAGCATGCCTCACTTTCTACGTGACCACAGAGTCTAAGGTCGGGGACTTGATTACGTTAATCATGTGACTAACGCCATTTCGGTACCTAACTTAATTGTGTGCTAATAAGACTATGGCAACCTACTCAAGAAATCTAAGGTTTATCCTAACCATTCTAAAGAAAATAACATCCAAAATATCATTACAAAATAAGGCGTAGGAATATCCTAATATCATCCCTAAAAAAAGAAAGAGAAAAATATAACGTAAACCAAGAAAAACTTATTGTAGAGCCCTAAAGGCTTATTCAATTTTGGATTTTTTTTTTTTCCATTTTTAAGGGTTTTCTAATTTTTTTGCAATTTTTTATGAATTTTTTAATATTTTTTAATATTTTAATACTTTTAAATATTTTCCGAAATTAAACAAACAAGCTTTCAAGATTTCTGATTTTTTTGACTTTTCTGAATTTAAAAAAATATTTATTAATGCTTTTGGAATTTTCTAAATTTTTTGGAATTTTTAAAAATTCGGATTTTTTTGTATTTTCATAATTTTTTAATAATTTTTTGATGATTTTCTGAATTTAAAAAAATTAGTAATTTTTTAAGGATTTTCGAATTTTTAAAGATTTTTAATATTTTTTGAATTTCTGAATTTTCGGTTTTTTTAATTTAAATTATTTTTTTAAAAAAGTGATTCGGACCGGGCCGGGAGACCCGGCCCTACTAAACCAACCCGGACCCTATCGGCCCGGGCTGGGCTAAAGAAACCGGGCTGGCCGAACGGCCCGGACAAATTTTTTTAAAATGGCCCATTAATAACAAAGATTACGACAGCCCATTCCAATCTTCTTACAAAAATTCGGCCCAACTACTTTTCAGCCCACATCAAACGATCGGCCCGAATTACCAATTAGGCCCAGTCGAAAAATGACCAGCCCAGCCCTTATCCATTTTCGGCCTCTGCCTTTTTTTCTTCTTCTTTTATTATATTTTTTTGGTCTTCTTCCTCCACGCCGCACGCACGCCCGAAGCTCACCGGAAACCTACGCAACCCCAACGCGCCGCCGCCGAGTCTACAACCTCTCCGCCGTAAAGACGCCGATACCACCACCTACTGGTCATCCGCTCCGGCCAATCGTTGACTGCCGTCGACCCCAACCTCCAGCGACATTCATTTTCACTTCGTTTTTTATATTTCTGGACTTCAGCAAACTTCGCCCCTCTTCTCCTCGGTGATACACGACCGTTCCGCGAAAATCACGTAAAACACCATGAAAATAAACAGAAAAAGTACGGTTCATCAAGCATAGAAGCGGGGGGACATCAATCTCGAGTTTAAATATGAATTCATTCTCGGTACTCTGTGGGACATTTCGTCGAACACATGGTGGGCACAAGCTAGTTCAATGGTTTCCGGCTCGGATTTATGAAAGTCGGAATGCTAGATATAAACGGCGATAAAGGGGGCATAAAAAGAGTAATTTCTAACACTAATCATCAGTAAAATCGAAGAACAACGAGACTAATGTAAAAGCCAACCAAATCAAATCTGATTTCTTCTAGACATTTATACAAACAGTTGGGATGCGTTACATGAATGAGGGGCTATCGGGTTCGATGAGGACTCAAATCGATTCTGAGTTTCTAGCAAAGCATATTAGCAGGTAGAAAAACATCCATGGATCATCATCAGGGCCAGATTTTGTGCGAACCGGTCGTCCACAAGCCCTGGCCCGCTTCCTTGTCGAAACAAAACTGAAAATATGCAGGGGAAACTGACCTGGTTCGGAGGGAGACGTTTCGGCCTAAGGGTGTCACCGGGAGGATCGTCGGACGATTGGATGTGTGGCCAATATTCCTTCCTGGATCTCTTTTCTCGAACTGCCCCTCTTCTTCTCTGGTTTCCTTTTTCTTTCCGCCTTCTTCTCCGAGAACCAGAAACCTCACTCTCCTCTGCGTTTTTTCTTTGTGCTCAGTTTGCTCCGTCCCTCAGTCCTCTCTCGCCGTGGCTTTCTTCTGTCCAGAACCGCCCTTCATCTCGCCTCCGTTCTTCCCCTTTTCCGATCAGCCAGAATACCCCGTCCGATCCCTTTTTTTTTCTCTGGTTTCTCTAGTTTTTTTTTTTTCCTTCCGTCTCTCTCTCCTGTCCAGAACCGACTTCACTGGCCAGCCCCAATCGTCCCTCAGCTCCAGGCCATCGTTTTCTCCTCCCCTCCTTGTGCGAAAAACCGCTGCCTTGCCCTTCCCTCGCTCTCTAACTGAAAACCCTACTGCCCTCTCTCCGCGTGGATGACGTCGCGCGGGGGGTGGTTGAACGACGTGACGTCGTCGCCTTCGTCTGCGGGCTGCTGCTGCGTTTTCAGTGCGTGTGTGCGAGTGTCGTCTCCGGTGTCTGAGCGTGTGAGCGTGTACGAGGGGAAAAAATAGAAGAGGGAAGGTGGGCTGAATGAGTAAATCAGGGGGAGATGGGCTGGGCTTTTCAGTGTCTGGTCCTTGTTCTGTTTTCTCTTTTGGGCTTCGAAATTATAAGCCTAACGGGCCAATGGAGAGAAACGGGCTGAAAAGAAACAAAAGGGAAAAGGCCCAAGGAGATATTGTATTAGGGCCGAAACTTTGTGGAGGAGTGGGCCGGGCCGGACTATGCCAGCCCAGCCGACCGATTTTTTTTTGAATTTTCGAATCTTTTTTAATTGATTAATTACTTTTTTTCTACCCTTTCTTTAGATATATATATATGTATATTTGCATAATAAATGGGTATTTAAAAGGGGACGACAAAAATTCGGGTGTCAACACATATGCAAGATTATCTCCAAATCAAATGTTGTAAAAGTAACTAATCTTAAATAGGAACAGAATGGAAGTAATTTTAATTTGGCTGATTTTGAACCTAATTCTACAAAGTGGGGAAACCTAGGCTCTTAATTAATTTTTGAGAAATTTTTGACGCCAAAGTCATATTGAAGCTAAAATAGGATGATTTGAAGGTTTTTGTATTTTTCAATTTGTCTGTTCAAAGGTCTAACCAAAAATCAACCATTTAGTTGACTTTTCATTAAAAGGTTGATTTTGTGATCAAAACTTTGAATTTTCTCCAATTTTTTGTGGCCAAAGTGAAATTAAAGTCAAATGGGATCTGTTTGTGCATGAAACAAAATTTTGACCCTAAGTTGACTTTTGGTCAAATAGTTGATCCAAATGTCAACTCTAAAATCAACTTTTTGACTTTTTGCATTTTCGTTAAAAATGAGTAGGAAATTGTCTACAAATGAAAGACCATCTACAGAGACATGACAAATGATACTTTTGTTTGAGAAATGGGCCTTGTCACAACCAGAAACCCTATTCTTGAGTTTTCTACCTTTAATGCATCGACTAAAAATTAGGTGTCAGTACTAAGTAAATTAGCACATATAAAACTAAATGTGGACTAATTCTATCATGTAAACTAAATGTAATTCTATTTTTATTTTTTATTTTATGAAAACAACAAATTTAAATCCTAGAGTTCTAATGTGACCTAATGGACTAGCCATTATAAATATGTGACTAATAGTTGAATGATGCAATTGACATGATGGCATGCTGCATATGATGATTAATAATTTATTAATTTCATACAATAACATGGTATTTTTTTTTTAACCAAACAATAACATTGTAGTTCAAGACAATTAAATTCAAATCAATCGCTAGTAGGGATTGGACTGGTTGCTCGTCGAGGTCTTCGGATACATGGGATGTTCGCTGAGGCTACTGTTCAAATCAACATAAAAATCACTGGACATGATGAGATTAAATATGCATGCCCTAAAGTACCATAAGATTAAGGAAAATGCAATCTAATCATATGTGCAAGGTGACATATTTTAAATGTGAATCCTAAGTCAATTAGCACATACAAAACTAAATGTGGACTAATTCTATAATACAAAATAAATGAAATGCTATTTTTAATTTTTATTTTATGAAAACTGCAAATTTAAATCCTAGAATTCTAATGTGACCTAATTAACTAGCCATAAAATATGCGACTAATAGTTGAATGATGCAATACTAACTCATTATATTATTTTTCATGTTATATGAACTGTATGCAATGTGGCCGATGCATGTGATGTAGCTAATAACTAGCATTATCTTTATGACTTAATTATTGATAATGAACCCTAAGAATGTATGATTTTCCAAATGTCTTACATTAAATAACATACATGCTATATAATACTAGTTAATCTTAAATCTACATACAAGCTAAATGGCATTTTTATTTGTTTTTCTATTAATGAAAACTATAAAACTATCTTAAGTCTATATGAATTTTATGTATGACTCTAAAGATGAAAACTCTAACTCATGTGTGTATCTAAGTTCTAAACATACAATTGACATAATGGCATGCTACACATGATGATTAATAATTTACTAATTTTATCCAATAACATGGTATTTCAAAACAATTAAATTCAAATCAATCGCTAAGTAGGGATTGGACCGGTTGCTCGTCTGGGTCACCGGGGATATAGGTTGTTCACCGAGGCTGCTATTCAGATCAGCGTAAAGATCATTGGACATGATAGGTGCTTGGCAGGGTAATGTTGTGAGGCAGCGACATTGCTTCATCGGTTTGATAGACATTGCTAAGGAAACGCCGGGGCTCGTGGGAGATACCACCAAGAGTAGGCCAAGAGATGAGAAGACCTTTACTGTTCTCGGAAAATTTTTACAAATGTAATGCTCTCTGCAACGTGTATTGTGCCCAGTCCCACATAGTGAGTGAAGGCATGAATGTTAAACTAATACGTGGGAGATGATAGTGAAGGACACAAAGGGATTAAGATCCCCAGGTTCCCAATATCATGAAAACGTCCTCTTTTGTCGCCAAACAAATCGCTCTATTCGGCCTCCGATCTTCAGTCATGACCACCAATGAACGAAGAACAGGCAAGAACCACCCCTCTTAGACTTCATTCTCAAGTTTACTGCTACGACTCTCGCTCTATTTTATCTCTGGCCCTCTATGGGTTTCTAGCGAATTCTAATTGTTTCAATTGTTTTTAGCAGAAGTTACGATTATTTCTCAGCTGTGGAGCTCCTCTTTATCTCTTGCATAGCTTTGCCCTAATTTCTCATCTCTATTGTCACCCCAACTAAATTCAATGAAGAATTCCGTGATATCTCATTCCCCTCCCCTTGGCTTCTTGTTCATTTGTCCCTTTCAAAATTGCAAACCTAGTTTTTTCTTTTGCAAATTTCCTCTGAAACCCAAAACCCATCACATCCTAATTGCCTTCCTCACATAACAATATACAAAGTATTTCTCGTCGTTGGCATATGAACAGAAGCCTACACTAGGTGGTTCCACTCTTCAGGTTGCAAGTATTCTAAATGGATTTGTTCAGTTAGAATCTCTTGCTTCGGACTCCTTTTCTTTGTCTTTGGTCTGAAATGGAGGATTCTCTTTTACTTGCTGGCCTTTCTTCCCTGTGGATGCTCACCACGAGCTCTCAACCATCTATGGTCCACTTCATTTTCTCGATCTACCCTTGGTTCACTTATGCTGACAAAAGATTTCTAGACTTGGGTTGGTTACTTCTTTTGGTTTCTGAGCAGTATGGAAGGAGATAGAGACAGAGGTAGACGTATGGCTACCTTATGTAGAAGGCTAGGGCACCTCTAGATGGATTAAAAAACCTCTAAGGAGAAGCTGCAGGAATGTGAATGCACTGTGCTGAGTAGACTTCACTGCAACCCATTGGTGAACTTCCAAGCTTTTCATGCTAATATGGACAAAAGCGTGGAAATTGGAGAGTGCTCTATGCAAGCATTTAGAGCCTAGTTTATTTTCCTTTGTCTTCAGATCTTTGCAGGAAAAAAACAGAATCCTCGGTTCAGGGCCATGGTCTTTCTCTGGTCACCTATTGGTTCTCAAACCTAGGGAACCAAGTGCTCCCCCGCATTGCATTGTCTTTGACTCCAGCTTCTTTTGGATGCAAATACACGAACTACCTATTGAAGGGAGAACAGAATAAGCTATTAGAGGTATTGTAGAAAACGTAGAAGTAGTAGAAGTGAGAATTGAAACAAGGTTCTTTGCATCCATCGTAGTGGGGAAAATCCAAAGTTATGTTAAAACTTTCCTCTCCTCTCTTATCTAGTATGATATTGACTTTCCAGGGCAAGGAACACTAGCTAGATTTTAGGTACAAAAGACTCCCCAATTCTGTTACTCATGTGGCAAAATAGGCATTACGCAAAAGGTTGTGAGTTGGTGCCTTATGATGAGAAATTCTTTGCCACAAATAATAAATTGCTTTATGGATTGTGGTTGAGAGCTGAGGGAAATAGCAAGTCTTTTTTTAAAGGATTTTCATGGATAATAAGTGGAAGAGGATGTAGAGGAAGAGGTAATATTAGAAACTCCAATAAATCATGGACAGTTAAGTGGGATTCAAAGGGAGTCCAACAATACTCAGTTATTGCTAAGTAAGAAGCGAGAGGATAGGGGAAAAAGGAAGATGTCAGAAAAAGAAAATATGGTCGACTTGACTCCTCGAAATGTGGATGAGGAAACTGGCTCAGATTCAGTATATCCCTTGGCATTTTCGTACAAGCCCGAGAAGACAAAAGGACAGGGAAATAAGAAAGGCAAGAGAAATAGTCCCCATGACCAACTGCATTCAGATGTTCAAATGTTAGATGAGAGTCATCTCTTAGAGACTCCTGTTCTTATGGCTAAAGATTCTGGAAAATGGGTTTTGTTGGCTACTCAAATAAGCCACCAGATTACAAATGCAACTTTTTTGGGAGAGCTGTCAAGGGTTAGCCACACCTTTGGCTGTCCAAGCATTAAAGGCCTCTATGGCTCATGATATGCCCGACGTGGTGTTCTTAATGAAAACTAAGAATCAAGAGTTAGTAGGAAATTAGATTTTCAGAATTAGTTTGTTGTTAATCTGATTGTGAGTGGTGGGGGATTAGCTTTGATGTGGAACGATGGAATTTCTTTGTCTTTGACTTCAACTACTAATAAATTTATTGACGTTACGAGAATAGTGAAATGAGGATACCTTATAGAGTTACTTTTGTTTATGCATCAATCATATTTCAGGATGGATTGAGATTATGGAGAAAAATTTAGGACTTGAGTGTTATGAATTCCTTGCCATGGTTATGTATGGGGGACTTTAATGAAATGTTGCATCATTGAGAAAAGGTGAGAAAAAGAATGGCTGAGAACTATCGAATAAATGCATTTCGAGAATTCATCAATGCTTGTGGTTTGATGGATATGGAGAGTCAGGGTTGCGTATTTACATATGCAAATAATTGTGAAGGGTAAGAATTTGTTAAGAAGAGACTGGATAAGGTGGCTTGTAATATTAATTGGCTGTTATTTCCTAAAGCTGAGATCTTCACATTACTAGCTATAGGCTTAGATCACAACCCCCTCTTATTATCATTATCGGTTGAAAGAGTGAGGAGAAAGAAAGCTTTTAAATTCAAAGCATTTAGGCTAGACCATGGAGAGTGTGGAAGTATCACTAAGCATATCTAGTAGAGGTATCAAAATAGGTTATAAACCTAAATTATGACTCACTTTTAGCTAAATGGGTCAAATATGGGTCAAGTGAAAGTCAAATATGTGTTATAAATAGATCTTAAAAAGTATAGAAAAAAAAAGAAATGAGTCTTAAAGGATTATTTAGGAACCCACTTTAAACCCATGGACCCATATTATCTCTCCTTCCATCCCTATCCCCCGTTCGCCAATGATGATGGAAGAAGAAGTAGACGGAGGGAGTCGCCGAACCCGTGCCACCTCCTACTGCTGCCACCTATTGGTGGCCTATGGAGGCTGTCCACATGCCCCTCTCGGTGATCGCGGAGGTGTTCAAGGAGATGGCCAGCCTCCTTCTCCGACCTGATGAGGACAAGAGCATGGATTTGGTTGTGTTGTGTTGCATCTCCAATTGTTCGATCCAGGCAAGTTTGAGCTTGCTAGCCCGGGCTTGCCGACCTTAGCGAAGCTAAAGCCCACTTGGATCTAGTAAGCCCTAAGCTTGCTAGCCTTGGCCAAGCTTAGGCTTGTCTAGATTTTGCAAGCCACGAGCTTGTCAACCGCGATGAAACTTGGGCTCACCTAGATCTAGCAAGCTACCAGTTGTGACGGAGCTCCAGCTCGGTGTCGATTGGCGTCTTGGCCAATTATCATCGGTGGAGGAACAAAAGAGAAGAAGAAGGAAGATGAAGAAAGAAAAGAGAAAATAAAATTAAAGAAAAATAAAAATGAAAAAAAATGAAAAAATCATTTTTTCTAAATAATTAAAAATTCATTTTTTCAATTACTTTGGCTAGATAAATATCCATTGGCATAATGGAGAAGTATATTTAGAGGAAGCATGATGCTATCTAGATTAAAACTTACAAATTGTGAATATCATAGTATAATTTTTAACTTGGCAAATCGAGGTAAGTATATTAGGAGTGCCACAACTTTCGTACGACGCTCACTTTAGTGCCAAAATCTTTTTTTCACTCACTTAAGTGCCAAATTAGAGTGAAATCATTCACTTGAGTACCAATCTACTAGAAAAGTTGACATGGTGCTGGAAAAGCTGACATGGCACTGGAAAATAATATTTTAATTAATTTTTTTGATTTTTTTAAGGGCCGGCGAGGGCTACCGTTGACCCTCACTGGCCATCAAACGCTCACCCAG
This sequence comes from Corymbia maculata, assembly GCA_014182735.1. NCBI lineage: Eukaryota > Viridiplantae > Streptophyta > Magnoliopsida > Myrtales > Myrtaceae > Corymbia > Corymbia maculata. The sequence continues at coordinate 16,794,920 of CM024684.1, forward strand.
ATTGGGTGAGGGCCCTTCGCCGTTGGCTATAAAGGCCCTAGGTGAGGCCAGCGAGGCCGTCGACGGCCTCAGTCGTGGTGGTGACGGCGAAGGCCAGGCGGTCCTTGCCTAGATTTGGCCCTAGGCAAGGTCGCAATGGCCCTCGGCAACCGCGGGGAGGCCGCAAGGCCTCACCTAAGGCCTTTGCGGTTGACGGCGAGGGTTCTGTGGCCGGCGAGGGTCAACGGTGGCCCTCGCCTACCCTTAAAAAAAATTTTAAAAAAAAAAAAAAAAAATCAAAAAATCAAAAAAATTAATTAAAATATTAAAATATTGTTTTCCGGCGGCCACATCAGTTTTTCCGGTAGATTGGCACTCAAGTGAACATTTTTTTAAAATTTGTAGCACTTAAGTGAGCGAAAACAAAGCTTTGGCACCAAAGTAAGCGCCTTACGAAAGTGATAGCACTCTTAGTGTCCTAACCCCTGGCAAATCACAATGAAAAAGTTACACATTCTCACATTCGAGAAGATTTATTATAAGCAAATATTATTTTCGTGACAATCATTAGCTAATTAAACTTTTTCTTATTAAGGGTTCTTCAAAAATATTTCAATTTAAAGATTTTTCACATTTTCTTTTATTTTATTTACTAATTTTTTATTGTTTAATTTACTTTTCAAATTTAATATGAAGTTTTATTTAAGTAACTTATATGTGAAGAACTTAAAGTGGATTAAATGGATGGGATTGGATTTTCCTAAATTGAGTTAAATATTGATATGTTTCGCTAATATGGGTAAGGTCAGATATGAGTCATCAAATTTATATTGCTTGAAAATAGGTCAAAGTGAGTTAAATGAGTCAATATGGGTTGGACTATTTTCAACCCAACCCAACCCACCCATTTAACGGCCCTATATCCTCTAGAACCTATCTAAGCTTGCAAGAAGCTATTCTAGCACAAAGAATTAGAAAAGTCTCTCTTGAATTATCAAAATGGAGTAGGAATAGTCATTAGAAGGCCAAGAAGTTGAAAGAGGAGCTTAAGAAGATGGTCAACAATTGAGGGTTGTCAACTGATTTACTCAAAATGATGAATCTTTTTGGACAAATTGAAAACTTATGGCGCTAAGAGGAAATGTATTGGGAACTTAGGTCTAGAGTTAATTGGCTGTAATGGGGAGACCAAAATACAAAATTTTTCCATGCCAAAACTATACAAAGGAGATAAAGGATTAGACTTTTAATGCTTAAAAATGCTGAGGATTTATAGGTATAGAACACAAGGAGTTTGAAAGAAATGATAGTTGACTTCTTTAAAGACCTCTAAAGACCTCTACAACTTAGTGGGTCCTTGAAATTTTGACCCTGTGTTGCAACTTGCAACAATGCCCAACAATCATTATGGCTGAAATAAACCAAAAATTGTCAGCTAATGTCACAATGGAAGAAATCCACAATGCTGTGTTCCAAATTGGTTCCTTGAAAGTGCCCGAGCCTAATAGATTAAATGGCCAATTTTATCAACATCACTAGGAGGATAATAAATAGGGAGTTTTTGATGAAGTTAAGTCTTCTTTCAGCTCTAGACATCTAAACCCAGAACTAAATAGAACTCACATCACTTTCATTCCAAAAGTTCAGAATCCAGAGAGATTGGATGAATTTAGACCCATCAGTCTTTGCGATTTTGCCTACAAAATTATATCTAAAGTCTTGGCAAATAGATTGAAACCATGATTACTGGAACTTATTGCAGGGAACAAAGTACTTTTGTTGGAGGCCGGCAAATCCATGATAATATTTTCATAGTGCAAGAGGTTTTACATCAATTGAGAGTAAGAAAAAGAAAGAGGAAATTTCAGGCCGTTTTAAAACTGGATATAAAAAAGGCGTATGACATGATGAAATGGGACTTTCTACCACACTCTTGGCTTTAATGACAAAAGTAGTTTAGGAAGGAACATTAATAGGTATAAAGCTAAACGGATACTGTCAAGTTTTTTCCCACCTTCTTTTTGTTGATGATTCAATTTCTTTCTTAGATGCAAAGGTGAAGGAATGTCAGAATCTGGGCTTGGTGTTGAACAAATATTGCTATGCATTTGGGCAGGCTATAAACTTGAATAGATCTAGCATTTTTTTTGTTAGTTCAAATTCCTTCTAGTCTCTAAGAAGAAATATGGTAGGCGAACTGTGAGTTCATGTAGTTGAAAAAACTGGAAAATATCTAGGGATTCCTTCTAATTGGGATGGCTCCAAGAAACAAATATTTGCGTGGATATTCACAAGCGTGAACATGAAATTAGAGGATAGAAAAAAAAAATATAATCTTGAAGGTGTGGATGGAAATGTTGATCAAAGTTATGATACAAGCTATTCTTCAATATGCAATGTCAATTTTCAACCTCTCAGTGTCAATATGTCAGTCTATGGAGAAAAGAACTGCTACATTTTGGCGGTAAAATAGTGAATCTAGAAGTGGTCTTCATCGGAAGAGATGGGAGGCGCTCAAAACTAAGAAAGATAAAAGGGGACATGGGTTTGAAAGGATTTAGTGACTTTTAATAAAGTAATGCTTGGGAAGCAAGCATGTAGGCTTTCTCAGAATCAGTCATCTTTATGATGTCGAATCCTCTAAGGCATTTACTTTCCCACAAGATCCTTTTGGCGCACATGGAGGGGCTTTCGCCCTTCTTGGGGCTAGCGGAGCTTGTTGATGGGAAGAGATAATATTTCAGAATCAGTCATATGATCAGTGGGTACAAGAAAAAGCATCAGCATTCGAGAAGACAGATGGTTAAAAAGAGGAACTATAGGGGGTCTAGCAAACTTTAGTGATCCAACTAAAGTTGCTGATTGAATCGTAGAAGAGGAGAAAAGGTGGGATGTCCACACACTTAGAAGACTTTTGATGAACAGATAATAAGAGAAGTCCTAGCAACGCCGCTAAATTCTTTTGCTACACAAGATAGATTGACGTGAATGACTAGTAAATCAGGTGCCTTCATAGTGAAAAGTGCCTATAATCTGATTAGAGAGTCAAACCATGACACAGCATGGAAGCAACATCATCATTTCAGCCATCTCGCAAATTGTGGTACCATATTTGGAACATGAAGAGCCCCCCTAAAATTAGGATTTTTCTCTGGAATATAAGTCATAATGCTCTTCCCACAACAAAAAATATATATCAGCGGAAAATCTTACCTCAGCCAACATGCCCAATCTGTGATCAAAAGGTAGGATCAGTGGAAAATCTATTCTTGCTTTTACCCATGGATGAACTCAATTTGATCGGATCCTGAAGTGAAAATCCAAATTCTGCGTCAAAACATTTCAAGAATTGAGGTTTGGCTCCAAGACCTAATTGAACAGCTAGGAAATTTACTGACTTTCGAAGAAATTGCAACCCTCTTGTGGTTCATTTGGAACCCTAATTAACTCAACAAGAGCATCGCTCAGAAATTTTAGCAAGTGGAACGTAAAGTTTGAAATTTTACAAAAGAACAACTCAATCGACTCAAAATTGGATCCCACTAAAGCCTCTTAACTTTAAAATCAACATCAACGGACTGTTTATGGAAGGAGCAATGGTAGGGGCACCTCAGAAGTTCTCCGAGACACGTCTATAACCCTTCTTGATGGTTTCGCAAAGTATGTCTTAGCTTCATTGGCGACCTAGACGAAGTGCTTGGCCTTGATCGAAGGTTTGAAATTTTTCCAGTCAAAGAGAGAGAGTATCATGGAGATCGAATCTAACTATTTGGAGATGGTGGATACTACTCTACATGATAAGCATGGCTGTCTTTAACGAAAGAGACTAGAATCCTGTTGGCCTATTATGAGCACACTTTCTTGGCCATATGTCCGTAAATTTAGTAGTAAATTTAGTAGCTGATTGGGTTGCTAAATCCCAACAAAGGAATACTTTGGCCTCTTTTTGGGTGGCACGTCCCCCAGCCTCTATGTGATTTGTTATGTTTGGATGTCTCCTTGTCAGATGTTTTGTTTAACAACTCTTAAGTATTAATACTAACATTGCTTTGTCAATTGAAAAAAAATCTTGTCCAAACTTTTAATTGGTAATTGAAAATTCCCTTTGATTTTCTCTATCATTCAGCAGTGATTTACTCCCAAAATACCAAGATTCCCAGCTACAATTGAAAAATCAAATTAGTGAACGTGCAATTGAAAATCAAAGATGGAATGCCATAATCAGCATGATTCAATTTGACCCATTTTAAATTAACATCTAATTTGATCAATTGAATTTCAGTTTGGCCAAGTGGACCCCAACTGTGCAAATTGGTCTAGTTCATGGTGCAATTTTCATAGAAATTGAAGGAACTATCGCATTTCATTCAAATTAATCAAATCAATTCAGTTCAATTGCATTTGATTTGATCCAATTCATTTGAGAATTTTCAATTTAAGTTAGATTAGACAAAATTTTAAAAAATGGGAACAAAATCAGTGCCTATTTGAGTCGGCCAAGGCCCAGGTCAAGTCGGTTAGACTAACTCAACCCGGTTCGATTGATTTTGATTGGCCTAGGCCGATCAGCCATCTCTGACTATTTTCCGGCCAAGTTCCGGGCAGTTTAACCATAACATGATTTCTTTTGAACTACTTACTTTAATTTTGTGGCAGATTTGTTGAGCTCGGAGCGATTGCATATTTCGGAGTTTGCAACCTAACCCTCGGCACCTCATCGAAGTGGCCATGGCAAAAATTCATAACATCAGCAAATGGGTACACAGCAAATGCAACAGATCAGCTCGGCAAACGACCTTACCTTTGCATTGGCAACCTCCTGAGCGCGGTGTCCTGAAGTGGAATGTCAATGGATCCTTCATCGGTGACACCGGAGAAGCTACGATCGCAGGGGTGTGCAGAGACCACTTAGGGAAGCTGATTAATGGCTTCGCGTGAACAGTGAGGGCAGATTCTGCAGTTCAAGCTGAAGTTCTAGCTCTAGTTGAAACCCTAAAACGAACGGCTGCTCAAGGAGCTAAAGAACGACAAACTGCAGAATGGGAGATCAAAACTGATCTGTTAGAGCTAGTTAGTTTGATAAGCGCTCCCACAGATCAGATTAGATGGGATGTCCACGCACTTATCAGCGAAGCCCAAGCCTAGTTACAAAGCTTCCAGTCCATGAAAATAGCCCACCGTAAAAGAGAGGCTAACAAGGTTATTGATTGGGTAGTAAATGCCCAACGCAACAAATCGTTACCGGCAAATTGGGTTCACTATCCCCCATCCAGCCTTTTAGATTTATTATGTTCAGATGTAAGTCAACAATATTTCCAGACTATTACTTAATGAAAGCTATGAATTTCCGACAAAAAAGAAGAAGAAGAAGACAAGTTTATTCCGACTAGAGAAGTCTTGGCTGACTAGGCTAGCCCTCCCCATATGTTAAAATTATAAAAATGCCTTGGTGTGGAAAAATTTACCAAATTGCCAATGATCCTTGTCAACTTGAATCGACCAATGGGAGCTTTTCTTATTAGCGAAACAAGTAATCTTGGCCATTCATCATGAGATTATCCAAACCATCCATTGTGCCAAGTCATCAATACATGTGAATTGAAATGGGCCAATGAGGAGCTTGTTTAATCAAGAATAGTAATTTTGACATTTTTTAAATCGTAAGCAATGTTTGCTAAATTATCATTTATTTTAGCTGACAAAGTATGAAAATAGAATATGCAATGTCATGAGACGTTCTCATTATATCATGATTATTGATTGATTCAAAGGTATTAGCACTGCAACATTTGACGACAACATGGAAGTGGTGACCTCTTCTTCTAAAGTAAAGCGATTTAAATATTCTTAAATTTGATTTCAAGCAAATATGTAAGGATTAACTTGAATTAAATTGAAAAATGAATTTTAAACCTTACAAAGGGACATGGAAATGGATCAATAAGGAAAATAAAATAACATCTGATAATAATGTCAAAATAATACCTTTTATCTAAGACTTTAGAAACATGTGACAATTTGATTGCACTTGAATTTTATTAGAAAAAGGGTTGACCGAGATAAATTTTAGTTGAAAAATAAACTTTAAGCTAATAAATGCACATGATAAATGGATTGAAGAGAAAGAAATAAAATAAATAAAAGAGAAAATCTTCTATAAAATCAATGAGAATTAAAGTATGCAAAAGATAACAAATACAAGAATATAAGAAAAAACAGAGAGAAATTTAAAAAGTAAAAAATAAATAAATTTTGGCGGGTGGCAGATTCGATTCCTAGCGCCCCCTGCCCCATAAATTGCGTCATGCATTGGTTTCCTTATAATATGCTACGTATATACTGTCTGTGTGTAGAAAAGTTGACATTGTGCGACCAATTGTTAACTAACACATGGTGAATCCGGGAATGCAAGGCCTCTTGAAAGTTTGTGATTAGGGGACTTCAACTTTTATGTTTGGGGGTTGCTAAGCTTTGCGTGGTGAATGTGATCAGAAATTGTTCGGAAAAGAAATTATACCATGCTTCACAATTGCGATTACATGAGGCTAGGGTCAAAAAACAAAACGTAAAAAACCTTTTGAAGTTGTTAGAAAAAGATAATGTGTCAGTGACACTGTTATCTCTATATTAGAAAAATAATTTTAATGGGTCGGTTGGGACTGAATGTTGGAGCCATAGTATAAAAACCGCAGGATTTGTTTGATAATATCATTGTTTATATGTCTTTAACCTTTTTCCTGGACTGGAGATATTGTCACCCATTATACGTGGTCAGAATAAAAGAAAGTATAATAATATTCTTGCAACATCTGAAGCAATCTCAGAGAGAGAGAGAGAGAGAGAATGCACCTAACATGCTCCTTATTCTGTTTGGACTACGCTAAAATCCTATCTATCCAAACCAATAAATATTGTGAGTACCTACCTGTCATGAAAGTAAAATCATAAAGCCAAATACCAATAAAAGAAAAGAAATTATAAAGCCAAATCATCGTATGTTCGGTGGTGAAAAATAATAAAGCATATATAAGTGTCCATATGAAAAGATTGCGACATTGGCAATCCACGCAAGAGCCAAATATTATATTACTTTTTATCTCTATACTTTCATTTTGACTTTGTTTTCTAATTAATTTATTATACTTTTTATTTGCCTGATGAGATCCTTGTACTATTTTTATAAATTTTTTAATTAAGTCCCTCTAACACCAAATGGGACTTAATCCAATTGTCATGGTTGTCGAGTGAGATCACAGTGAGTATGACGTGATTAATTTTTTTTTACCAATGTAGATATCCACATGAGTGTCAACATTGGGTAACAAAGTCATACTTTTATTGTCTATATCAGCTTTTCTTTTCACACACACACATCCATGTGTGCATTCGTTTCACATCATACTTTCAGGTCATTTGATGCCACATCCACTAAATTTGGTCTAATTTTTGTGTTGGATAGAATTGATCTGAAAAGTTGTCAAACTAGAACAACTTACTTGGACAAACTAAATGTATACATATTTGTTTAGAAAAAGCATGGAGCATGTCGACGATACATAAGATTTTTCATCCACTTTATATGAGGTTTAGAGCTGTTTAATGCATTTTATTGCCATTTATAGGTTTTGAAATACATGAGTATAATCTTTTTATATTTTAATTACATGTAGATTCATACTTTTAATTCCCAAAGCCATTAGCTCCAATGAGAGAAAATCATCAACTATACAAGACATGTTAGAAATTACACAGAAAAATCATTAACTAGGTAAATTCTATAAAGTAATAGAGCGATGAATATTTCATAGGTAAATACTTGCAAGTAGAGTGGCATTTCTTTCATAACTGAGAATGTTACCTACTACATTGAGACTTACTTAACCTAAATACTTTTCTTTAGATATTTAGATTGCATATGAAAAAATTTACTAGCTAGGCGAAGACATTGATAAACTATTAATGGGGTGAAGGTACTATTTGTTGATTGAAGTGTCTACAAGGGATGACCATTGGGCCGTATTAGCCCAAGCGTGTGCCTAGGCCTTTTTATGTGTTGAACTCTAAAGTACAAAAGTCTAATTAAAAAATTGAGATATTGAAAAAAAATTGCATGAAATTGAAATATAATATTTGTTTATGCAATATCAAGAACAATACATTAAACATTTAAAGTTTGCGGCAATAGTATACCATAAAATTATATAAAATTTGACATTAGGAATAATACGAACAGAGTCCTAAGCCCGACCAACTTTCATGTAACCAGGACAGGTGGAATGAATTTCTGCTTCATGGCCAACCCCGCTGGCTCGAAGAATAGGAATCACCATGGGGAGTGGCCATAGGGTCAAAAGCACATCACTTGAAGTACTCCCGAAAGCATTCCTCCTCTTTGTAGATTTGGGACACCGCTCTATATGACGCAATCAAGAGTCCTGGGAATCGCTTAGCGAAGTAAGCATCCAAACCATCAGGAAACGTTCCGAGGATCTCCTGCCAGAATCATCAAAGCAACGACTGATATGAGCCTTATATGCATGCAGCAGCTGCAGCCATCAACCATGCTTCAGGAGAGAGAGAGAGAGTACCTTAACTTCTTTTCGAGCTTCCATGTGGTGGCTAAACTGATTTCGCACGGCTCTCAATAAGTCTCTGACACTGCTACCGTCATAGGTCCTACGTTTGCGTAGGTCGGCCATAACTTCGATCTCTATTTTGTCGTCCCATTTCCCATCAAAAGCCAGTTGCGCAATGTTCTCCAATGCATTCAGAAGATCTGAATTGTGTGCCCTAGTTTCAAATTCTACTTTATCGCTGACGTCACGAAGAAAGGACAGTCTCATCTTTGAATTCCAGAAAGTGGGATGGTGAAGCACCTCCGATGCCTTTGGCCTGCTAGTCATTAAAAGTAATTTACCATCGACCCAACATGCTCAAAGAAATCAATTGCACGAATAATTTTGAGAAGGACCAATTTCCTGAATTTAAAAGCGTTGCAAGTTCGGCATTAGTGCAATCTCTAAAACAATAAAAAAAAATTGCATTAGCTCAATGAAAGAGAAACCAAAATGTCTGAAAAATTCCAGGCGCTTCACAACTCACAAGTCCAAGATGAAGGCAGTTGTTTGACTACAACAAGAACCCATGAATTATTTACTCCAAGTACTTTAAATTAGCAATCTAATCATCCAGTCTCTAGAATTCTTATTTCATAGAGAGCACCATATGCTAAACACTTGGAATCTTCATATGAAATCCTCTGCAATGTATGTATAGCAAATCTAATACTGTACTGAGAATGATTGGAATTCATTAGTTTGTGGGTGGGTAACAAACTAATAGCCCTAATAACCAGGCTTCCAACAATGATCATCTTCCATCGGAATATCACAATTGTCAAAGGTATTTAGGCTATCACATGGGGAACCTTTTATCTGGCTTCTGTTGTCAATTGCCAAAAGAAATGGATGGGAACTACACTTTTTTTGCTCATCAAGTAGAGCCCCACCAGCCAGACTAATATTTAAGCCATGTTCAACGAATTATCTTGTGATATTAAGTGAAGCAGTAAAAAGGAAATCAATCAACTAATGATGATTATAAAATCTATCAAATGTTAGAATGAAAATGGTAGAGATGCAAATTAAAGATGACAATACCCTCACCTCAATTTGTGATCTTGGTTTAGTAAACAACAAAGCATATCATAAGCTTCTGGTATGAATTCCACCAAGGACAGGTCCATTTTGTTGTGAGCAATGTTGTAGTCACGTTCTAGATTTTCCCCAAATGGATGTCTTCCACGAGTTATGCAAAAGAACAAGACACAACCTAAACTGAACAAATCCATTGCCAGCGTTTGGCGCCCACCATGACGAAGCAGTTCAGGTGCTCGCCACCCTAAGGTTCCACAACCTATAAGACATAGATCAAAGATCAATAAATGAGCCCCCCATCACTTGGACCACATATAGATGGATATGATAGATTCATCAGTCATTGAAGGGAGGCCATGGAAAAGACTATTAAATCTCCACAATCTTTGCCACAACATAAGAAGCAATACAAAGCAACCTGACTTCCAACATAACAGTCTTCTTTAAAAGAAGAGATTGCTCTAACAAGTTAATTACCACTATATAGATTAGGATTATGTATGAATCAATCTTGAGGAAAAGAAGATCAAAGATTTGGATAAAGCTGTTATGAGCATTTACCAGTGGCATGATATCCCAAGGAAGATTTATCTTCAGCAAGACGTCTGCTAATGCCCATATCAGATAGATGAGCACAAAACAATCGATTCTTGGTAATTAAGACATTTTGAGGCTTTAAGTCCCGATGGATTATTCCCAAGTCATGCAAATGGTTGAGTCCTGATACCACATCCCTGTATCATAATATAGAGAAGACATCATGACTTTAATCAACAATGTCATCTAGGCCGCTTGAAGGCATCATATACATAAATTAAGCCATATCTTATTGGAAATTAAGGAATTTCTCTAACACATAAAGACCCAGTAAGGAGGTCAGAAGTACACTGGAGAAAAAATTGTTACAGGTTTGTTTACGTAAACTCTACAATGAAAAATCCAGTAAATCCAATCGCCATATCAATCACAACATTCACCGATTTGAGTGTGTGAGGATTCTACAACATTCATGAATCAAAAGGAAAGAAGGCATATTGTTTTTACCGAGATGGGAAAATCAATGGTATTATCACTATGTAATTGATAATACCTAGTTAATTTCCATGGGAAGAAAACCAAGAGTTTAGCCTTGATAGTGAGATTGAACTTAACCTATGACTTTAGAAAGGAAGCAGCAAGGTTCAAAACTCAGCCCATGATGTTGATCACATTGGGCTCACCACAGTCAAGGCCGTGGCCTAATAATTCCCCATATCAACATCACTTGGCAGTTTTGCAGGAAAACTATTAAGGGTGCATTTGGTTAAGCTTTGCAAATGGGCTTTGAGTCTAATGCAAATACAAGTTACTTGGAAAAATGCAATTGTGTTTGATAAAATTTCTTTGCAAATGGACTTTGAGTTGAATGTGTGTTTGGTAAAAAAAATTTCGCAATAGGATTTGAAGGTATAATATATGTATATATATCTTCTTCTTCTTCTTTTTGAAATTTGAACTAAATCCTTCGCCAGACCGGGGAAGGGCTACAGTCGCCGGCGGGGGTTGCGCAAGCTAGCTGAGGGCCGCTAGAGGTTGCACGACCTCAAGCGACCCTCAGCAAGGGTCGCTCGACCCAAGCCTCGGGCAACCTCAGTCAATGGCCGCCGACACCAAATCTAGCTCATCGATGGCCGTAGCCTTTCGTTGGTCCGGCGAAGGGTTGCCTTATTTTTCAATATAAAAAAAAACCAAGGGCAAAATCGAAAATATGAAGAATTATTAAGGATAGTTTTAGAAGGAAAAAATTAATTTGAGCATTCGGCCAAATGCTAAAAGCTAAAAGCTAGCTAAAAGCCCAAAGCCAGTCCCTACTAGCTTTGAGCTTTCAGCATTTTTAAGGCTGACTTTCAGTTGAAAGCCATGTCCAAAACTAAACCAAACGCAGCCTAAGTCTTTCAACTACCACCTGATACCCACGTGAGCAAGCAAAGAAGAGTACATGAAGGTAGTGATCTCCATGAGATGCTTCTAAGTCATGTAAAACATATGTAAGCAAGCTCACTGCAAATACAAATATGTGACAGTTGATTTTAGGAGTGTCGCAATAAACAAGATAATGCAGTCATCTCTCTATTCATAACCTCTGGGCAAATCAAAACATAAAAATTACCTCATCAGTCTCAGTAACCAAGGTGAGGGATAACCATCTGCCCTCCACAAGTTAACATCTTGCATCATAACCCTGACGGAATCCAATTTGATTTTATAGTCATCCGTTGATGCTGGATCACTAGGGAACGCCGAGTTATTTGAAGAATCTGAATGTGCTTGAATTAAATCATCCAAGCTACAAATACAGTGCTCTAGAGCAAGATAAATGAAATCCTGGCTGCACTCCACTCCATAATACCGAACAATATTTTTATGTCTGTCAGATGCTAGCAAAATCTGAATCTCGTTGTAGGCAACATCATGATGAGTCCGAAGAAGGCGTTTCACTGCAACAGGTCTATCTTCATAGATGCCCTCAAGGACGATGGTCCCATTACTTCCCTTAGCGATTTCTTTACTTGACACGAAGATTTTATTAAATTTTTGCCATCCAATGCCACCATCAGGAAGGCTCATGAACTTCATCCGTTCGTCACCGTTGCTCCGGACATTGTCAATCCTGCCTTCATTTCTCAAAAAGACATATTTCACCTTTCCGTCAAAAACTCTATAATGAATTTTCTTTTTGTGATCTCTTAAGAAAGTGCTTACATTTTAATCGAATGACAAAACCATGAGACTTGATATGAGTCGTGTTAAAACGGACAAAATCTCAAGGGACTTAATCAAGGGGCAATGCGGTATCAAAGCAACCTTTAGTAACCGTGTGATCCGAGGCCAAACTATGTAGAAGCCAGTGGGCCTATAACAACCCAGTTCAATAAAGCTAGGGAGTAATTGTTGTGATGAGAGATAACTTAGTATGAGATTGGTCAAAACGACAATATCTTGAGCAAGGGTCACTCCTAAGGTAAACATAGATGAAATTTGAAATTACATTCACAATATTGGTACATGAGATTGAATTTAAACTGATGCTTTTATGTGTAATGATACAATTGTCCATTTCCAAAGTCAGCCCACCAACAAAGAAAGTTCACTAATCAAGTGAACTTACGTGCGAGCAGCAATTGGTGCGAGTTTATTGATTGCCTCAATCTTTGCATGTGATAGGTGGCATTTCAATTGAATTGACAAGTTATAATAGTTTGATTTAAAGTTTTACATAATAGAAATAGCATATACTTTAATTTCCGTGGAACGCAGGGGTGTACGCCTATGTGCCAGTAACCAAAAGATTATGAGGAGTTCTAGCTTTTTTTGTGTTTCACATTACTCTTTTTCATTTGTGATATGAGGGAATAGAGAGAGTGATGGCTTTTTAAGATTTGAATATCACACTTAAAAAGCATTTGTCGGTGCATATTTTCCAAAGAACTATTAGTTATCATTCACCGACTCTTAAACTCCTCTCTTCCTATTAATTCCTCCCAATTTTGTGTTTTCAGTTACTATCGGAAATTTAGAAGACAAATTAAGCGTGCTGCATGAGCATTACATATGGTGAATTTAGAGATGCGCATTACCTTGTGGAACCTCTGTATTGGGTTGTTTCACTTCTGCATTCACTGGGCAAAGCATGTTAGCCCAAACTTCAGGTACAAGGTCTGCTTGGCTGATGAGATCACTCAAATTTCCACCGCAGAAGGAAAGAAAGGTTGATGACATTGCACCTACAATGCTTATGACATCAAAGCTCGGGTACGGCATGGCAGCAAGTGAAGTCTCTCTCCAATCATCTTCATGGTTCATAGTCACAGGCAGATGCGGACCCTCTTCGACATTGCCTTGGTTGTTGCTTGATTCAACCCATCTTCTTCGCTTCAACGCTTTGCGGGCTTCTGATCTCACTTCGCCAGGGACAAGCTCGCAGCCGCAAATCCCAAGTCCTTCAACTCCAGCCAGGTGGGCCTTGATCCTCGTCGTGCTTCCGCTGTACCGTTTCTTACAGAAATTACACTCCCACTGATCGTTATCAAGGGACTGTACATGTCTGCGAAAGGGGTCCTGCTTTCTCGCCATTTCCCTTGTATCTCACAGAAGAGTAATCAGGTATGTTTCAAGGAAGACCCTGGATCCTATCACAAGTATCAATTAGCCCTGTCTTTTTTATGATTTATCGGGCAAGTATGCAGGATGTTTCTTCGGAAAGAGAAGAGTTCAATCTTCATCCAAGAAGACTTACAAGAGAAGAAAAGTTGGGTACGGAGGGGGCTTTAGCTGTTGGACCTGTTAAAATTGGTATAAGATCCATCTAGGACCCATTTATAATATAAATAAATCATAAATAAATCATTTAAATTTTAAAGTTACTTTTTAATTAAATTTAAAAAATAAAAGCTTAAAATAAATTAATCTAAATGATTCTTAATCCATTTCCAACTCAATGTTCGCACTCTTTCTTTTCCTTTTTTACCTTATAAAAGTATTTTTTATAAAAATCAAAATTATAATTATTCTTATATTTCCTTTTTCTCTTCTTTTTTTATTTTTTTTATTTTTTCTTCTACCTTCCTCATCAACCGATGGTTGGCACGGTGATGGCCAACCACTGCCTAAGCGAAGCTCAAGCTCACCAACCGATTGCTAACCTGATGCTGGCAAGCTCGACAATCTGGTGAGAACTTGGCCTCTCCCAACACCAGCGAGCTCAAGTTTGGCCAGATCAATGAGACTCAAGCTCACCGACATCGGGCGAGGTCGAATCCTCGCTAGATCGGTAAACTCAAGTCTCAAGCCTTGTCGATTTGGCGAGACTCGAGCTTGGCGACAGACAAGTCGACGACCGGTCGATGAGCTCGAGCATCACCTGACGGTGGCCAACCGGTCATTGCTGTGCTGGCCACCGGTTGGTAAGGAGTTTTTTATTTTTTGGTTGGAGAGAAGGAAGATTTAAGAAGAAAGAAGAAAAGAAAAGAGAAAAGAGAATAAGAAATAAGAAATATTTAAAATTTTTGAAAAATAAAAATAAAAACAAAAAATTATAAATTCGATTTTCTAAAGAAGAAGAATAAAAAATAAATATTAAAAGGAATCATGAAGGAAAATTTAATCAAAATTTTTATACCAAATGGCGAAAAAGATTTTTAATTTATTTTCACATTGTAGGTAAAAACCAGAAATTATTGTAATTTTCATGAAAAAATACTTCATGGAAAATATTTTCCAAGAAACAAATGAAAAATTATAAAAAGTGTCCATTAAATTTGTATTGCATAAAAGTTATGTTTTAGTAATGTCGCTTTTTAAAAAAAATCATAAGAAATAAGTTTTCTTTGTTTTAATTAAATGGGTTAAGTATGGGTTGGAAACAGATTGGGTCGGGTATGAGTCAAGAATTGTGCATTATGATAAATGGGTCATAAACGAGTTAAATGGATTGATTTGGATTGGACCATTTATAACTCGACCCAACCCCACCCGTTTGATAGGTCTACTAGCTATATTTCTTCTAACAAGTTTGCATGACATTTTGACTCTCTAGTGGACTCTAGCTCTGTTTAGCAATTTGCCAAATAATAACTAATTTTATTCTTTTGCTCATGGGAATAGATTTGGAGTAGAAATCCATTTGGTAAATTTTTTGTTCTTCGGAATAAATTTATTCTTGGGAATAGATTTAGAACAAAATCAAGAATAAATAAATAAAATTGTTTCTCTGTTCCCGGAAACAATTCCATACTCAATACCAAATTTTTTTCATTTCTCTTTCTCTTCTCTTTCCTTTCATTTTCTTCTCCTTTCTTTTGGCCATTTGCCAGCCTCGGCCATGGCTAGTGACCGGCTAGATGAGGGTCGGTGCCCTCATTGGCCCTTGGCAATAGGCTCCGCCTCATTGACCCACCGCCAGGTCAACGTCACCCAACCAAGCAGATACTAACCCGGCGAGGGCATCGTTCCTCATCTAGCCAACTGTTAGCAACTTAAGGAAATAGAAAAAGATGAAAAGGGAAAAAGAAAAAAAAGAAGAAAAACATGTATTTAAATTATTAAAAAATTAAAAGAAAATAATTTGGACAAGAAATTTTAAGATCCTATCAAATGCATAAAATTTTTGGCCAGTTATCAAATATTTTCAAATACTCAGAAATTATTCTTTAGAACAGAATAAAAAATAATAATTTCCAAGCAAAAATTATTTCTAGATATAAAAGCGTTACTATGCACATTTTAAGTGCCTAATGACAGACACGTGGGCTTCCTATTAATTTATTAAACGATTTACACGCATCAATTTTGGGGTCTCTAATCATATTAATCCATTAAACGATCTACACATGTCAATTTTGGGGTCTTCTTATTAGAGACCATGCGTCACCTCTCTTTCTTCAATTAATGTTTTTACTTTTTTCCCTTCTTTTTTGTCTTTTCCTCTTTTTTTTCGTCCTTCTTCTTTCCCTCTTCACTCCGTCGGGGATTAATCGCTACTCCCGCGTGGAGTGGATTCCACTGCACAAAGCCAGGCCCTGTCAGGTATAGAGCTTCGACACGGCGGTGCCGATCTCGCAGAGCCGCCTCAGGTCCCGGTTCCTGCCAGCCATCAGCGGCGCGTACGCGCTGCCCCCGAAGGCCCTGTCGCAGTCCCCGGCCGCGCGGGCACTGCCGTCTGATTACCCGGCGAGGTCGGCGACGGTCTTGGAGCTGAGGTCGTTGCAAGCCGACGCGAGCTTGGCGACGGCGGTGGCGTGGCCGTAGTGTCAGGACTGGAGGCTGGAGGCCCGGGCTGCGGAGGAGGCCAGAGCGGTGGTCGCGGGTGTGGATGGCATTGAGGTAGGTGAGGGAGTGGGAGCCGGCATTGGGGGTGCGGGGGTCGCCGGTCTCGTTGCAAACATGCCGCACGAGCATCGTCACGGCGGAGGAAGGGTGGACGGAGAGGACAAGTGGGGAAGGAGAAGAAAAAAAAAAAGGAAAAAAGAAGAAGAAGAATAAAAAGTAAAAACATATAATTGAAGAGAGAGGTGCAACGTAACGTCTCTGACAAGTGAGCTCCAATCGTACAAATGGCTTAAGACGCAAGCAAAGAGAAAACTGCTTTATGCATTTGGATTTTCCGGACTGTGGGATCTCTTTGTTGATCTGTGCATGATAAACAAAATTTTTAATCTAAGCAATAAATGATCACACGAACTAACCAATTTTTTTTTTCTAAAAAGAACTAACCAAATGTTAAATTGGGGTTTAAATTGAAATGGACAATAGTGATTAAAGTTCTTGCACTAATGAGTTGTTTTTGATTTTAGAGAAGGATAACCAGAAAGAACATCAACACAAGTATCATGACGTTTTGTTGATGATATGTAAAATATCCAACATGATATGTTTCTTCATTCGAAGCATTTGATTGCTTATTAATTTGACTTGGTATCGGTGTAAGATGAGTGTTATATTCAATTATTCCTAGGAATCCAATTTCATATTTAATTTAACTCTTTTGAGACCTCGATCGTTCCAATGGTGATGTGCAAGCTTCTAGTTAGAGCATACCATTACCCGCTTCAGTTATAAATTTTGGAGTCAGCACCATTTTCTATTAGCTCGAAGTTTATGAACCGCCAATTCCGCACTTGACTTCATATTATTTCCAAGCGTTTTTGGTAAATCATCGGACGTTTGTTTTTTATACCGTCAGCTATGTATCTATTGTTGGCATACATGGATGTGAGTTTCATAGTTCTTACGAGAATTACATGCTCAAATTCCCAAAGTTCTGGTGAATTGGTCTGAGTCTGACTCAATTAGCCTGAATAATTTATGTCAGGACAAGATTCATATGGACACAATTGACCAGAAAATGAGAGTTATTGTGACGTCCTGAAATTCGAGCCCTTTGAAGGAGGAATGAACGATAATTTCGCCAATGCATTGTTGGTTGATCTCACTCGGAATTGATCACTCTTGAGATACTGACCTTGAGGGGAAAGGCTAATGAGGATAGAACTCGTGCGACTAAAGAACTTGACCTGGGAAAACGACTCGACCGTGAGACTTGCGTAAGGACGATCCTATAGTCATGCAGGCCGATTTCAGGGACGACTAGAAGTCGATTCACGGATAGAAATAATGGGACGACGGGTGATTCCGTCTACTGTTATCGAACCCGCGAATGGCCCTATGTCGATCCTTGATAATCGTGCACTTAGAAATAAGAATCGATCATTCGCAATTTCATGTAGTTAAGGAAGTCCATGTGTTGAGAAGTCTTGAACGTAAATTGGCACGAGTCGGTTACGCGTGAATCCTCGAAGCCGCCTGTCAGTCTGAGTAGTACCATGGCATTCGAGCGAAATTGACAAGGCATGAGAATCCAAGATTGGACTTCGAATTTTCGGGAACGTCCAAGACGGACTTTTGGACGATGCTTCCTCGACAGTCGACAATGTCGGTTGAGCCGAGTTTTTGAGAAAGGGATTTCGGACCGAGGAAACGAGCCTACGAGGACGTGGGCCGGGCAAGAACAGTTTGGGCCTCACGCCCAAGGTGGGACAACCGCCATGGAAGGTCCGAGGCAAGCAAGTGAGCCCGTTGGGCCAAACCGATCATTAACCCTCCCGAGCCCGTTGTCTAAATATGAGCCAATTCGAGCCCAATAAATTTTCGAGCCCGTTCCTATTCATTTTCCTGCCCGTTTCCTAGGCCCGCCTTTCATTTTCAGCCCAAGGACACATTGGGAAGTGTGCAAAGTGGAAATGACCAAAATGCCCTTGGATATTTTGAAAAAAAGTCAAAAAGGAAGAGAGAGAAGATGATGTCATGTTTTTGGGAACTTGAGCCAAGCATTAATGGCTTTAATGAAGCCTATCTCCAGCCTTCACTTCACTCTCTCTCTCCTCTTCATCTTCTCCAAAAAATCGCAGCCCTTCTTCCCCTTGCTTCTCCTTGCATTTCTGCAGTTTCAGTTTCTGATCTCTTGCCGAAATTAGAGTTGTTCGTTGCCTTCCCGGTGGAATATCGGGTCGTGCCACCCACCGTTGTTCTCGGGAGAGATAATCCGTACGGATGGCCTCGGCCATTCGTTGATCGGAGCCGCCGTCAGATCCGTACGGCGTCCGGAAGTCGGCTGTTGCCGGACCGCCTACTTTAGCGTCGGCCCCTGTGCAGCTCTGCCTTTTGCTCCGTTTCTCTCCATTTTCGACCAAACCACCGCCACCCCAGCCACACACAATTCCCCCTCGACCCCCAGGTGCCGTTGGTCGCTGGCCCGCCGCTCGCCGGAGCTCCGGGCAGCCCGTTCAACTCCGATTAGCCACTTTCCTCCCGTGCGGTGCGGTTTTCGGTGTTGCGGTGGGTATTTCGAGTTTGTTGCTGCTGTTCCAGCCCCGGGACCGCCTTGGATCGTCGTGGTAGAGGTCCCCGGGTGTCGGGTTCGTCGTCGCCGCGGCGCCCGTGTCGCCGGCCCGCTTAACGGGTGAGTTTAGCTTCTAATCCCTATTTAGTGCCTAAACTTGCTTAGGGTTGGGTTAATTAGTGTTAATGCTGGTTTAGGAGGGTTAATTAAGTGTATTAGCCCTAAGAAAGGTGGTTAGATATTTGATTAAGATTAGCTTAGCTTAATCTTGCTTAATTATGCTTGATTATGCTTAAGTGTTGATTATGTGTGGTTTATGTGTTAATCAAGCATGTTTAGCTTAATTGATTGATTAATTGTGTTTAATCAATGTTTTGTTTAATTTCTGAATTTAATTTATTATTAATTGAATTTCGGAAATCACTGTTCATGGATTACTTGTTCATTGGTACTATTCACGGATTACTGTTCATGATTACTGTTCACGGCACTGTTCATCCGGAAGTGAAATTGTGCATAATTTCATGTGTCTTGATCATATGAAGTGAAATTGATGTGTCGTGGCATGAACATTCGCATGAATCGTGTGAATTTCACAAAAAGGAAAAAAAATGGTTTGTCCAAGGGACACCGGAAATGGACCGCCTTTATGAGAAAGAAAGTGATTTGTCCAAGGGACACTGGAAATGGACCGCTTTTATGAGAAAGGTGGGGAAAATGGTTTATCTGAGGGACATCGGAAATGGACCGTTTTCGTGATAAATGATTTAAGGTTTTATATGCAAGCATGTGTGCATTGGCTAATGCTCAAAGATAATAAGTGGATTGTGATGGTATGCTTGCGTGATCACTAAGTTGAACCCGATTTACCGGAGATTATGGAAAGGGAGGGCACAGAAGGGCACGGTTGCGCCTCTGCGGAGGAAGGGCGCCGTAGCGCCGTTGCGCCTAGGAGGGCACGGAAGGGCACGGTTGCGCCTTTGCGGAGGAAGGGCGCCGTGGCGCCTCGGAGGGTATGGAAGGGCACAGTTGCGCCTCTGCGGAGGAAGGGCGCCGTAGCGCCATAGCGCCTCGGCCTGCACGGAAGGGCACGGTTGCGCCTCTGCGGAGGAAGGGCGCCGTAGCGCCGTAGAAATAGCACGGAAGGGCACGGTTGCGCCTCTGCGGAGGAAGGGCACCGTAGCGCCGTTGCACCTGGGCCAAGTTGTAGCCCTGTGGGGTAGTAATAATCGGAACACGTGTGGATGCGAGAGTGCATGAGAAAACATGGCATCATTGGTTCCGATTATGCATGAGGTGATCATATCATTTATGGCACGCACGCATGAATTGATAACGTGCAGGGGTGGCAATGGCCAGGTGAGATCGCTTGTGACGCGACTCGCATGTGATTGATGAACCGCATCATCTAACGGCCATGTGCATCGCGTGTATTGTGTTGACTTATAACGTGCGGGGTATGGCATACCGGGTAAGGTTGCATGCGAACCGACTATTCGATTGTTGGTTGCATTGCTTGCTTTGAATGAGATTTAACGTGCGGGGTATGGCATATCGGGTAAGGTTGCATGCGGCCCGACCTCGATTGTTGGTTGAACCATCTCGTGGTTTGATTGCTGATTCTTTGGGTGTTTGTGGTCGGGTTGAGTGAGGGGTGGTTACGGAGAGATACCCCGGGTTGAGTTGGCGTACTAACCGGGGCTTAGGGGAAAGAATTCGCTGAGATTTTATCTCAACCCGTCGTGGTTAACATTTTTCAGGTCTTTAGAATGGTGCACCCGCTGTGGAGAATCCTGCCCCTCGTTTCTCCAGTGATCGACCTGACGGAGTCGAGTCCGATGGGTCCGAGTGACCGTGGTGTTGAACCCGAGGGTTCATTCGGTATAGCTGGATTAACCTAGTTTCTTTTTGGCCTGGCTTAGAGGATGGATCGGCCCCTTTTGTCGCTTGTAATTCAAAAGACGATCCTCCGTTGGTTAATCCAAGAAATTGTGTAAATGAGTAGTGATGGTTGTTCTTGTTATTCATCCCTCTATCCCCGATCGATTGATTGATTGTTGGACTGGGGATGGTTCGTCTTCGCTTGCGCATAACAAAAGATTAAAATGAATGGTCGTCGACGAGTCCTGCGACGTCGCTTTCAATCGACCAAGAGAAGGGGTTGTCGCGTGCTCGGGGTTCGGGGCGTGACAGTTATGGCTGCGAACGAGTTTGTCCGGAGGAACAGCACTGAACACTCCTCTTGACCCACATCAAAGAGGCAGGTCATTATTCCTGCAAATTTCACAAAACTCTAAGCTGATTTCTTGAGAAAATACGGTAACATGAAAAATTCTTAGTGAAACTAGCTCTACTTCGGTTGAATTACAAATACTCATGTGTTGAGATCCGTTGAGAGAATCGTCTTCTTGACAAAGTAAGGCAGCCCCTATTTCAGTCACGAACACATCCTACGATACTCCGTTAGATTTTGTATCGAGTGATTGCAAATGGTGGTCTGCTCGCATGATTTTCAGTCGCCATCGAGCAGTATTAGAGATCAATTCTCCCAAATATTTGGCCCTTTTATCTTGTAAAATAATGTGTTCTATATCATTTGGAGAGGTAGGTGGAAAATCCAATAAACCACAAGTATATATTAGAACTCTTCCAATCAAAACATTGAATTAAACACCGTGCTTTTCCGAGATCCAAGTGTTAAGTGATCCATCCTCTGATACCCATGATGTATTCTTTATGAAATCATCAATGTTTATCCCAATTTTTGCATTACATGGGATGGTTGGCTCGTAAGATGCATTTAGTAGGCAATACTAGCAAAAATAAACCTTTTTTTTTAAGATAATAAGAAAAAAAGTCATTGTGATCGAGAGATTTTTGCCCAACTTTGGAAGGTGAAGAGATGACATTCAAAGTTTCATAGAGATAAGGGCATTTTCCACTAAAGTACAAATAGAAAAATGTGGAAATCCTTTTACAACCTTTAATCGGCAAAAGAACGCCATTGACTGAGGTCATTAAATCTAAGCCATCCTTTCAAATTACCACCTCGAGTAATACAATGGAAAACATATACATTAATATAAAAGGATCGGGAGCCCACGTGAATGGCCCAAAATTCATTTACAAAAGAATGCCACAATAGGAACAAAACATAAAAGAGCTTCTAAAATGAAACAAGTAAAGTTTTGATATTTCAGTTGTTAGATGAATTTAGGATAGATTAATATATTTATTAGTGTATTTGAACGTATGCTATTAGTCCTTCTTTAAGAAACTCCTTGTGTTTTGTTCCTGTTAGAATTTGTGGCTATTCTCATGGGTCCCAAATCACTAGGTAGGGATTGGGGTCATTTGATACCACATCCGCTAAATTTGGTCTAATATTGTGTTGGATAGAACTGATATGAAAATTTGTCAAAATAGAGTAACTTAATTTGACAAATTAAATGTATATAAATTTGTTTAGAAAAAGCATGTAGCATGTAGATGATATGTAAGATTTTTCGTCCACTTTCATATGAGTTTTAGAACTATTAATGCATTTTCTTGCCTTCTATTTCTTTTGAGGTTTTGAAGTACATGAGTCTGATCTTTTTATATTTTAATTACATGTAGATTCATACATTTAATTCCCAAAGCCATTAGCTCCAATGAGAGAAAATCATCAACTATACGAGATATGTCAAAAATTACACAGAAAAATCATTAACTGGGGTAAATACTTCAAAGTAATAGAGTGATGAATATTTCATAGGTAAATACTTGCAAGTAGAGTGGCATTTCTTTTATAACTAAGAATGTTACCTACTACATTGAGACTTACTTAACCTAAATATTTTTCTTTAGATATTTAGATTGCATATGGAAAAAATTACTAGCTAGGCAAAGACGTTGCTAAACTACTAACGGGTTGAAAGGTACTTTTTGTTGACGGAAGTGTCTACAAGGGCTGACCACCAGGCCGACACTTGGGCCTTTTTTATAACTCTAAAAATAAAAGTTTTGAAAAAAAGTACGAGTGAAATTTAAAAATTGCGATATTGAAAAAAAATTGCATGAGATTGAAACAATATGTGTTCATGCAATATCAAGAACATTACATTAAACATTTAAAGTATGAGGCAATAGTATACCATAGAATTATTTAAAATTTGATATCAAGAACAATACGAATAGAGTCCTAAGCTCGTCGAACTTGATCCCCGTAACCAAGACAGGGGACACAACACAAAAGGCAGGTGGAATGTCTTGTAATACTCATGGCCATCCCTACTGGCTTGAAGAAGGAATCACCGTGGGAAGTGGCCAAAATGTCAAAGTACATTACTTAAGAAGTACTTCCTCTATCAATTTATTCTTTCCGCACTTATGCACAACTCCGTAGGTCTCAATCAAGAGTTTGGGGAATAGTTTAGCGAAGTAAGCATCCATGCCATCAGGATCCGATCCGAGGATCTCCTGCCAGGATCATCAAAGCAACAAAAATTATGAGCCGTGTATGCATGCAGCTGTAGATATCACCACATTTCCAGAAAGCGAGCAAGAGAGTACCTTAACTTCTTCTGGAGCATGCCGGCGGTGGTTAAACTTATTTCGTACAACTCTCAATAAGTCTGTGACACAGCTACCGTCATACGGCTTATGTCTGTGTCGACGTAGGTCATCCTTAACTACTTCATCTATTTTCTCATCCCACTTCCCATCAAAAACCAATCGGGCAATGCCCTCCAATGCATTCTGAAGATCAAAATTGCCTTTACGAGCTTCAGAGTCTACTTCATCGCTGACATCATGAAGAAAGGACAGTCTCATCTTTGGAGTCCAAAAAAATGGATGGTTAAGCACCTCTGACGCCTGTGGCCTGCTAGTCATTAAAACTAATTTACTATTGACCAATATGCTCAAAGATATGAATCACAAAAAATGCTGAGATGGACCAATTCCCGAGTTTAAATGCAACATAAGTTTGGCATTCGTGCAATCTCTTAACCAAAATATCTAAACTTCCATTCACTTCACAATTCACGAGTCCGAGATGAAGGCAGTTATTTGACTACGACAAGAACCTAGGAATTATTTATTACAACTGCCTTAAATTAGCAATCCAATCATCTAGTCCCTAGGGTTCTTATTTCATAGTGAGCGCTATATGCTAAACCATTGGAATCTTCGTATGCGATCATCTTCTGTGTATGTATAGCAAATCTAATACTATAGTAGTAATGATTGAAATTTATTTGCTCATGGGTGGGTAAAAAACTTCTAGCCCTAATAATCAGGTCTCCGACAATGATCATCTTCCATCAGAATATCACAATTGTCATAGGCATTTAGGCTATCACATGGTCAACCTTTTCTCCGGCTTCTATTATCAATTGCCAAAAGAAGTGAGTGGGACCTACACTATTTTTAGCTCATTAAGTAGAGCCCCACCAGGCAGACTGATAAGCCATATTTGATGAATTTCAGGCCACCTTTATAGTTGTGAGATTAAGTGATCCAGGAAAATGGAAATCAGTCAACTAACAATGGTTATAAAATCTATCAAATGGCAGAATGAAAATGGTAGTGATGCAAATTAAGGATGACAATACACTCACCTCAATATGGGATCTTGGTTTAGTAAACACGAAAGCAGATCATGGGCTTCTGGTATGAATTCCACCGAGGACAGGTCCATATTGTTTTTAACAATGTTGGAATCACGATGTACTTCTTCACCAAATGGATGTTTTCCACGAGTGATGCAAAAGAACAAGACACAGCCTAAACTAAATAAATCCAGTGCCGGCTTTTGGCTCCCACCATGCTCAATAAGTTCAGGTGCGTGCCATCCAAAGGTTCCACAACCTGCAAGACACATATCGAAGATCAATAAAAGAGCCCTCATCACTTGGACCATACATAAATGGATATGATAGCTTCATCAGTCAACGAAAGGAGGCCATGGCAAAGACTATTAAATCTCCACAAACTTTACCACAACCTAAGAAGCAACACAAAGCAACCTGACTTCCAACGTAACAGTCTTCTTTAAAAGAAGAGATTGCTCTAATAAGTAAATTACCACCACATAGATTCAGATTATGCATGAATCAATCTTGAGGAAAAGAAGATCAAAGATATGGATAAAGCTGTCAAGAGTGTTTACCAGTGGAATGATATCCTAAGGAAGATTTATCTTTACGAAGGCATCTGCTAATGCCCATATCAGATAGCTTAGCAACCAAAAATGGATCCTTAGGATTCTCAGCAATCAAGATATTTTGAGGCTTTAAGTCTCGATGGATAATTCTCAAGCCATGCAAATGGCTGAGTCCTAATACCATATCCCTGCATCATAATATAAAGAAGACATCACGACTTAAATCAACAATATAGCTGGAACCAAACAGTATCCAAGCCACTTGAAGGCATCATATACATATACTCAACCACTTACTATTGGAAATTAAGAAATTTATCTAACACACCATGTCCCATTAAGGATGTTTAGAAGTAGAATGGAGAAAAGAACCGTTATAGGTTCTTTACATAAACTCTACAACGAAAAACCTAGTATAGAATTTGATTGCCGTATCAATCACATCAACATTTACCGATTTGAGTGCATGGGGATTCTGCAGCATTCATGAATCAAAAGGAGAGAAGGAATACTGTTTTTACCAAGATGGGATAAATCGATGGAATTATCACTACGTAATTGATAATACCTAATTCATTTCCATGGGAAGAAAATTAAGAGTTAAGCTTTGATAGTGAGATTGAACTTAACCTTTGACTCTATAAAGGAAGCTACAAGGTTCAAAACTCAGCCCACGATGTTGATTGCATTGGGCACACCACCGTTAAGGAAGTGGCCTAATAATTCTCTATATCATGCATCATTTGGAACTTTTTGCAGGAGAGCTATTAAGTCCTTCAACTAGCACCTAATACCCACATGAGCCAACAAAGAATAGTACATGAAGGTGGTGATCTCTATGAGATGCTTCTGTGCCATGTAAAACATATGTAAGCAAGCTCACTACAAATACAAATATGTGACAGTTGATTTTAGGAGTGCCGGGGTAAGTAAGATGCTACCATTATCTCTCCATTCATACCCTTCTGATAAATCAAAACATAAAAATTACCTCATCAATTCCAGTAACTGAGGTGAGGGATAATCATGTTTCCACAAGTTAACATCTTGCATCATACCCCTAATGGAATCCAATTTGATTTTATAATCATCTGTTGATGCTGGATCACGAGGTAACACAGAGTTATTCAAAGATCCTGAATGAACTTGAATTAAATCATCTAAGGTACAAGTACAACGCTCTAGAGCAAGATACACAAAATTCTCGTCGGCCTCCACTCCATAATACCGAACAATATTTTCATGTCGGTCAGAATTTATCAAAGTCTGAATCTCATTGGACGCTTTTCCACAACTAGCCTTAAGAACAAGGCGTTTCACTGCAACAAGTCTTTCTTCATAGATGCCCTCAAAGACAATAGTCCCATTACTTCCTTCACCAATTTCTTTTTTGGATACGAGGATTTTACCAATTTTACGCCATCCAATGCCTCCATCAGGAAGTTTATCGAGCTTCATCAATTCGTCACCCTTGCTTCTAACATTGTCAATACTGCCTTCATTTCCTGAAAAGACATATTCGACCTTTCCGTCAAAAACTCTATAATTGATTTTCTTCCTGTGATCTCTTCAAAAAATGTCTACATGTATGCCTAAAGACAAAATCTTGAGCCTTGATATAGGGCATATTAAAGCGGATAATACCTTAAGTGAATCAATCAAAGGGCAATGTGGTATCAAAGCAACACCCCCTCTAGTAACTGTGTGATTAGATGACGAATTACACGGAAGCTAATGGGCTTATAACAACCCAGTTTGACAAGGGCATAAAGTAACTGTTGAGATGAGAAACAAATTAGCATGAGATGGGTCAAACCGACAATACCTTGAGCAAATTAATCCAAGGTGTCACTCCTAAGGAATACATAGATGAAATTTGAAAATGACGTTCATAATATTGGTACATGAGACTGAATTTAAACTCATGCTTCCATATATATTGATAGAATTGTCCATCTCCAGAGTCAGCCCACCAACAAAGAAAGTTCACTAATCAGGTGAAATTATGTCAAGCAGCAATTTGTGCAAGTTTATTGTTTGCCTTAATCTTTTCATGTGATTGGTCGCATTTGGATTGGATTGACAAGTTATAATACTTTGATTTAAAGCTGGATATAATAGAAACGGCATATATTTTAATTTTCGTGGAACGCACAGGTATACGCCTATGTCCCAGTCTCGAAAAGATTAGGTAGAGTTCTAGCTTCACATGACTCTTTTCATTTGTGATATGAGGGAATAGAGAGTCATGGCTTTTCAAGATTTGAATGTCACACTTAAGTAGCATTTGTCTGTTCATATTTTCCAAAGAACTATTAGTTATCATACACCGACTCTTAAACTCCTCTCTTCCTTTTAATTCATGCCAATTTTGTGTTTCAGTTACTATCGGAAATCTGAGCGTCCTGCCTGTATCCCTACCCTTCAGTAAGAATTAGAAGACAAATTAAGCGTGCTGCATGAGCATTACATACAATGAATTTGGAGATGCGCATTACCTTGTGGAACCTCTGTATTGGGTTCTTCCACTTCTGCATTCACTAGGCATGACATGTTAGTCAAAGCTTTGCGTGCAAGGTCTTCCTGGCCGGTGGCAAGACTCAAATCCACAAAATTGTTCAACCTCACGGCATTAAACTCACTGGGAAAATTCATGGGATGGATTGGAAGAAGGCTTGATGAACTTGCACCCACAGTGCTTATGACATCAGAGCTCAGGTACTGCATGGTAGCAAATAAATTCTCTCTCTGAGCATCTTCATTGTTCACAGTCACAAGCAGATCCGGACCTTCTTCAACATTGCCTTGGTTGTTGCTTGATTTGACTGCTCTTTTAACCTTCGATGCTTTGCGGGTTTCTAATCTCACTTTGTCAGGGACAATTTCGCAGCCACGAATCCCATGTCCTTCAGCTCCAGCAAGGTGGGCCTCAATGCTCGTCATGCTTCCCCTATACTGTTTCCTACAGAAATTACACATTCACTGATTGTTATCAAGGAACTGTACATTTCTGCGAAAGGGGTCTGGCTTTCTTGGCGTTTCCCCTGTATCTCACAGAAGAGTAATCAGGTATGTTTCAAGGAAGACCTTGGATCCTACCAGGAGTTTCAATCAACCCTGTTTTTTATTATGATTTATCGGACATGTTTGCAAGATATTTCTTCATAAAGAAGAGAATTGAATTTTCATCCAAGAAGATGAAGACCATCGGCTGCCGTCGCGCGACCCTCGCGAGACCCAGGCGAGGGTTGCTTGCAGCAGCGAGACCTAGGCGGTGGTCACCTGGGTCGTGCGACCCTCGCTGAGGATAGCCCGAGGTCGGGCGACCTCTGGCGGCCCTTGGCTGGGTCGCGTGAACCTCGCCGGAGGTTGCTCAACCTCGGGCGACATTCACCGACGGCTGGCAGCGGCCGTAGCCCTTCACCGGACTGGCGGCTGTCCGGCGAAGGGCTACCTCATTTTTCAATTAAAAAAAATAATATTCAGGGATAAAATCGGAAATATGAAATATCAATGAGGGTAGTTTTGGAAGGAAAAAAATGATTTCAGCATTTTGAAGGCCAGCTTTCAATTGAAAACTGGCTTCAAAGCTGAACGAAACGCGCTCTTAATTTTGGGCCTACTTGTACATCGCCTCTCTCTCTTCAATTAATATTTTTACTTTTTTTCCCTTCTTTTTCTTTTTCTTTTTTTTTCTTCTTCTTCTCCCTTTCACTCTGCCTGGGATTAATTGCTATACACGGACAGATTGGATTCCGCAGCACAATGTCAGGCTCCCTCAGGTGAAGAGCTTTGACATGGCAGTGCAGATCTCACAGAGGCGTGTACACGCTGCCCTGAAGGACCCGTCGCAGTCCCCGGCCGCGTAGGCACCGCCTCAGTGTACCCCTAGTGTATTTTTTATTAAATTATCGATGTTCATCCCAATTTCTGCATTGCATGGGACGGTCGATTCGTAAGATCCATACAACAGGCAATACCAGCGGCAATTAACTTTTTTTTCTAGATAATAAGAAAAACAACCACCGTCATCATGAGACTTTGCCCAACTTTGAAAGGTGGAGAGGTGACATTCAAAGTTTCATGGGACTAAAACATAGAGATAAGGGCATTTTCCATTATAGTTCAAATAGAAAAATGTGGAAATCCTTTTTCAATCTTTAATAGGCAATATAAGTTTAAGTTAACTTATATTTTGCGCGTGTAAAGTTCAGACAACACTCAAGACATTGAAATTGAATCAGTACAACCCGGCAACAAAGTTACTTTTCTGATTATTGATATATAAGTAGAAACTTATTCTTGGGAACTAGACATTAAATGCAAAATGCAAGGATAAAAACTAATCATACCTTGAGAATAATCTAGGAAGAGGTCGAGGTGCTGCGGCTGCAATAGGCACTGCTTGCAAATCCCAGTCAATTTCCATTGAAGGATGATGAACCTGACACCTCAAGTATGTCTCACAAGTAGCAGTCCTAGTCAACCACAACCTACTACTACTCTTCTCAAACCTTGCCAACAACTTCCCCATCTCCGCCACCATGATCCGCCTCAACTGCTGCTGTGGCTTAACTGTGCTTGGACTGTAAACGGCCGCTGGCTGCTCCACCAGCCACTTCAAATCCCCTAAATCAAGAACCACGCCGCCACCTCCCGATTTCCCCATCATGGTCTCCAAGACATCACCCAATTCTTGAAACTCCGTGGGTATCTCTGCCTCTTCCAACCCGATTTCCTTACCCAACAGGACACCCTGAATATTCTTGAGCAGGCCATCACCCAATTCTTTGTTCTCGATCCTCTTAAGCAATTCTTCGACCACAGCCTCACGCCCCGATGCACCGACCAATACCGGGTTCCTCTTCTTGGGCCTCGACAAGGTATCGATCACTCTTCTGACCTCCTTGCCTCTCTGCTGGGTTAAATTCGCAAGTTGCTGCTGCTGCAGTCGTTGGTGGAGTCGTGGATTCAAGTCCAAATTCCTTGGTGGAGCGGCAGCGGGTACAGTGGGCAATCGGAAACCCAATCCAATTGGAGCCGAATTGGTATTAGCAGCAGCCCGTGCGGCCGAATTCAGGGACTGCTCAATTGTGGCCTTGACCGCAGGGCTGGAGAATCTAGCTTCCCGCATGATCCGGCTGACGCTGGGGTCGTCAAGAATCGATATGATCAACTGCTCGAGCTCGACCTTGGCGGCTAGCGGCGGTTGCTGCTGGTGCTGCTCGGGGCAGCCGCGATGCTGCTGCGCCTGCGCCCGCTTGAGGGCTGCCATGAGCGTGCTCGAAATCGGGGGTTCAAGCCCCGGGCTGGCGCCCTGCACGGTGGGGAGCTGCTCAAGCGCGACGCTGAAGGAGAGCTCGAGGGAGCGGTAATGGAGAGTGTGGGACAAAAACGGGTGCGAATCGATGCAGGCCTGCCGGAGGAACCCGGAGGGGGAGGCCAGGAGAGTGGAGGCGACATGGAGCGTCGTCGTCGTGCTATGGTTCCGGCGGCCCGCCTCAGCTATAGAGTGGCTCAACACGTTCGCCGCCTCTGGCGTTAGCGTTTGCTGGATCATGCTTAGACCGGCTCTCATTTGCAATCAAAGAATTTTATCCGCGAAAGAGCTTTTAGAGAAAAAAAAATTTCACCACTCCGACTCCGACTAATTTTTCCGGCAGGCCTCCGGCGAGAGACGCGAAATTGTGCCCCAAGCTTTCGATTTGATGGGAGAATCGGGATGGGGAGGATGGGGGAGGATGGGGCGGAGAAAAGAAATTGGGTTTTGAATCAAAAGAAATACGGAAGAGAGAGAGATACCAAAGGAGAAAAATTCAAAAGACAAAAAGGAGCTTTTGGCAAAAGGCGAAATGATGTTATTCAAGTGAGAACAGGGGAGAGGTTTTGGAAATAGACAGGAAGCATGGGGGCCTTCATCCTCCTCGTGCTTCCGCTGTTCCTTTGCCTCCAAAAATTTCACTCCCACTTCTGGTCAGGAACTGTACATGTCTGCGATAGGCGTCCGGCTCTCTAGGCATTTCCCCTTAATCTCACGGAAGAGTAATCCGGTATGTTTCAAGGAAAACCTCGGATCCTATCAGGAGTTTCAATCAACCCTGTCTTTTTTTCTTATTCATCGGACAATTTGCAGGATATTTCTTCGGAAAGAAGAGAGTTGTATCATCATCCAAGAAGACCAAGCCTTACATGAGCCCCAGAAGAAAAGAAAAGGAAGGGGCGTTTTGGCTGACTTACTAGTTGACTCCTGTACAATTGGAGAAAATATTAGGTGAAGACCGTCAAACCCCGCTACTGCGTCGCCGCCGTCGGAGTACCCGGCGAGGTCGGCGAAGGTCTCGGAGTTGAGGTCGTTGTAGGCCGACGCGAGCTTGGCGACGGCGGCGGTGTAACCGCGCGTGTGGGTGGCGTTGAGATAGGCGAGGCCGAAGGAGATGTAGGGAGGGAGTAGGAGTCGGCGTCGGCGTCGGCGTCGGAGGAGCGGGGATCGACGGCCTTGTTGCAGACCCGCCGCACGAGCTCCGTCGCGGCGGAGGAAGGGTGGACGGAGAGGACAAGTGGGGAAGAGGAAGAGAAAAAAAAAAAGAAAAAGGAAAAAAGAAAAAGAAGAAAAAAAACTAAAAAAAAATATAATTGAAGGGAGAGGCGCGACGTAACATCTCTGAGAAGTGGGCCCCAATCGTACCAATAGCTTGAGAAGAAAGCAAAGAGAAAACTGATTTATGCTTTTGGATTTTCCGGGCCGTGGGATCTCTTTGTTGATTTGTGCATAATAAACAAAATTTTTAATCTAAGCAATGAATGACCACACGAGCTAACCAATTTTTTTCTTTTTTGCTAAAAGCAACTAAGCAAATGTTAAATTGGGTTTTAAATTGAAATGGACGAATAGTGATTGAAGTTCTTGAACCAATGAATTCTCTGAGATTTTGGAGTAAAATATATAGAAAGAACCTCTGCACAAATATCATAATATTCCATTGACGATTTGTAAAATATCCAATATTGTATGTTTCTTCATTTGAAGTATTTGATTGTTTATTAGTTTGACATGGTATCAATGTAAGATGAGGGTTACATTCAATTATTCCTAGGACTCAAATTCCATATTTAATTAACTCTTCTGGGACATCAGTTCAGTTGTTTCAATGGTGATGCTCAAGCTTATAATTAGAGCATACCGTTACTTGACTTCCTTCAATTATAAATTTTGGAGTTAGCACCATTTTCTGTTGGCTCAAAATTTTTGAACCGCTAATTGTGCACTTGACTTCATACTGTTTCCAAGCATTTTTGGTAAACCACCAAACATTTGTTTTCTACAATGTGAACCATGTAACATAAAAATACAGTAACATAAAACTCTATGCTAATTTCTTGAGAAAATACTATAACATGAAAATTCTTAGTGAATGAGCTCTACTTTGGTTGAATTACAAATACTCCTATCTTTAGATCCGCCAAGAGAATCGTCTTCTCGACAAAGTAAGGCAACCCATATTTCAGCCACGAACACATCCTACAATACTTTGTTGGATTTTGTAGCTCGTGACTGCAAATGGTAGTCTGTCCGCATGATTTTTAGATGCCGTCAAGTAGTGTCAGAGATAG
Source organism: Corymbia maculata (assembly GCA_014182735.1). Classification (NCBI taxonomy): domain Eukaryota; kingdom Viridiplantae; phylum Streptophyta; class Magnoliopsida; order Myrtales; family Myrtaceae; genus Corymbia; species Corymbia maculata. Next base: position 16,827,690 of record CM024684.1, read on the forward strand.
ATTTTTCCAAATGTTTGGCACTTTTATCTTGTAAAGTAGTTTGTTCTATATCATTCGGAGAGGTAGGTGGAAAATCCAATAAACCACATGTACATATTAAAACTCTTCCAATCAATACATTGAATTCAACACCATGCGTTATTGAGATCCAGTGTTAATTGATCCATCCTCCAATACCCATGGTGTATTTTTTTATGAAATCATCAAAGTTCTTCCCAATTTCTGCATTACATGGGATGGTCGGTTGGTAAGATGCATATAGTAGGCAATACTAGCAACAATTAACCTTTTTTTTTACAGATAATAAGAAAATAAGCCATTGTGATCAGGAGACTTCTGCCCAACTTTGGAAGGCGAAGAGATGACATTTAAAGTTTCATAGAGATGAGGGCATTTTCCACTATAGTACAAATAGAAAAATGTGGAAATCCTTTTACGACCTTTAGTAGGCAAAAGAAGTCTAAGTTCACTTATATTTTTGTGCGCGTTAATAAGATTACTTTAAACTTAGGAAAATTTTGAAACTCTTGGGTGATATATAAGAGAAAGGGTCTTTCTAGTATACAGTGGACTATTTCCATGGTGTCACTAAGTCAACAAAGAACGCCATCGACTGAGGTCATTAAATCTAAGCCATCCTTTCAAATTACCATCTCGAGTAATACAATGGAAAACATATACATTAATATAAAAGGATCGGGGGCCCACGTGAATGGCCCAAAATTCATTTACAAAAGAATGCCACAATAGGAACAAAACATAAAAGAGCTTCTAAAATGAAACAAGTAAAGTTTTGATATTTCAGTTGTTAGATGAATTTACGATAGATTAATATATTTATTAGTGTATTTGAACGTCTGCTATTAGTCCTTCTTTAAGAAACTCCTTGTGTTTTGCTCCGGTTAGAATTTGTGGCTATTCTCATGGGTCCCAAATCACTAGGTAGGGATTGGGGTCATTTGATGCCCAATCTGCTAAATTTGGTATAATTTTGTGTCAGATAGAATTGATCTGAAAAATTTCAAACTAGAACAACTTAATTGGACAAACCAAATGTATATAAAATTGTTTAGAAAAAGCATGGAGCATGTAGACAATACATAAGATTTTTCATCCACTTTAGATGAGGTTTAGAACTATTGATGCATTTTCTTGCCATTTATTTCTTTATGAGGTTTTGAAATACATGAGTATGATCTTTTTATATTTTAATTACATGTAGATTCATACTTTTTAACTCCCAAAGCCATTAGCTCCAATGAGAGAAAATCATCAACTATACGAGATATGTCAAAAATTACACAGAAAAATCATTAACCGGGGCAAATACTTCAAAGTAATAGAGTGATGAATATTTCATAGGTAAATACTTGCAAGTAGAGTGGCATTTCTTTCATAACTGAGAATGTTACTAACTACCACATTGAGACTTACTTAACCTAAATATTTTTCTTTAGATATTTAGATTGGATATGGAAAGAATTACTAGCTAGGCGAAGACGTTGCTAAACTACTAACGGGTTGAAAGGTACTTTTTGTTGACGGAAGTGTCTACAAGGGCTGACCACCGGGCCGTGCCGGCCCAAACGTGTGCTTGGGCCTTTTTTTTAACTCTAAAAATAAACTTTTTGAAAAAAAGTACGAGTGAAATTTAAAAATTGCAATATTGAAAAAAAATTGCATGAGATTGAAACAATATTTGTTCATGCAACATCAAGAATAATACATTAAACATTTAAAGTATGCGGCAACAGTATACCATAGAATTATTTAAAATTTGATATTAAGAACAATACAAATAGAGTGCTAAGCCCGTCGAACTTGATCCCCGTAACCAAGCCAGGGGACACAACAAAAATGACAGGTGGAATGTCCTATAATACTCACGGCCATTCCTGCTGGCTTGAAGAAGGAATCACAGTAGGAAGTGGCCAAAATGTCAAAGTACATTACTTAAGAAGTACTTCCTCTATCAATTTATTCTTTCCGCACTTATGCACAACTCCGTATGTCTCAATCAAGAGTCTGGGGAATAGTTTAGCGAAGTAAGCATCCATGCCATCAGGATCCGATCCGAGGATCTCCTGCTAGGATCATCAAAGCAACAAAAGATATGAGCCGTGTATGCATGCACCTGAAGATATCACCACATTTCCAGAAAGTGAGTGAGAGAGTACCTTAACATCTTCTGGAGCATGCCGGCGGTGGTTAAACTTATTTCGTACAACTCTCAATAAGTCTGTGACACAGCTACCGTCATACGGCTTACGTCTGTGTCGACGTAGATCGTCCATAACTACTTCTTCTATTTTCTCGTCCCAATTCCCATCAAAAACCAGTGGTGCAATGCCCTCCAATGCATTCCAAAGATTGAAATTGCCTTCACGAGCTTCAGAGTCTACTTCATCGCTGACGTCATGAAGAAAGGATAGTCTCATCTTTGGAGTCCAAAAAAATGGATGGTTAAGCACCTCCGATGCCTGTGGCCTGCTAGTCATTAAAAGTAATTTACTATTGACCAATATGCTCAAAGATATGAATCACGAAAAATGCCGAGATGGACCAACTTCTCGAGTTTAAATGCAACGCAAGTTTGGCATTCGTGCAATCTCTCAACCAAAATATCTAAAAACTTCCATTCACTTCACAATTCATGAGTCAGAGATGAAGTCAGTTATTTGACTACAACAAGAACCTAGGAATTATTTACTACAACTGCCTTAAATTAGCAATCCAATCATCCAGTCCCTAGGATTCTTATTTCATAGTGAGCGCTATATGGTAAACCATTGGAATCTTCGTATGCGATCATCTTCTGTGTATGCATAGCAAATCTAATACTAAACTAGAATGATTGAAATTTATTTGCTCATGGGTGGGTAAAAAACTTATAGCCCTAATAATCAAGTCTCCGACAATGATTATCTTCCATTGGAATATCACAATTGCCATAGGCATTTAGGCTATTACATGGTCAACCTTTTCTCCGACTTCTATTATCAATTGCCAAAAGAAGTGAGTGGGATTTGCACTTTTTTTAGCTCATCAAGTAGAGCCCCACCAGGCAGACTAATAAGCCATGTTCGATGAATTTCAGGCCACCTTTATACTTGTTAGATTAAGTGATGCAGGAAAATGGAAATCAATCAACTAACAACTAACAGTGGTTATAAAATCTATCAAATGGCAAAATGAAAATGGTAGTGATGCAAATTAAGGATGACAATACACTCACCTCAATATGGGATCTTGGTTTAGGAAACGCGAAAGCAGATCATGGGCTTCTGGTATGAATTCCACCGAGGACAGGTCTATATTGTTTTTAACAATATTAGAATCACGATGTACTTCTTCACCAAATGGATGTTTTCCATGAGTGATGCAAAAGAACAAGACACAGCCTAAACTAAACAAATCCAGTGCCGACTTTTGGCTCCCACCATGCTTAATCAGCTCAAGTGCGTGCCATCCAAAGGTTCCACAACCTACAAGACACATATTGAAGATCAATAAAAGAGCCCTCATCACTCGGACCATACATAAATGGATATGATAGCTTCATCAGTCAACGAAGGGAGGCCATGGCAAAGACTATTAAATCTCCACAAACTTTACCACAACCTAAGAAGCAACACAAAGCAACCTGACTTCTAACATAACAGTCTTCTTTAAAAGAAGAGATTGCTCTAATAAGTAAATTACCACCACATAGATTAATATTATGCATGAATCAATCTTGAGGAAAAGAAGATCAAAGATATGGATAAACTTGTCAAGAGCATTTACTGGTGGAATGATATCCCAATGAAGATTTATCTTTAGGAAGGCATCTGCTAATGCCCATATCAGATAGCTTAGCAACCAATGATAGATCCCTAGGATTCTCAGGATCCTCAGTAATCAAGATATTTTGAGGCTTTCCCGATGGATTTTTCTTAAGCCATGCAAATGGCTAAGTCCCGATACCATATCCCTACATCATAATATAGAGAAGACATCATGACTTAAATCAACAATGTAGCTGGAACCAAATAGTATCCAGGCCACTTGAAGGCATCATATACATATACTCAGCCACATACTATTGGAAATTAAGAAATTTATCCAACAAACCATGTCCCATTAAGGATGTTTAGAAGTAGAATGGAGAAAAGAATTGTTATAGGTTCTTTACATAAACTCTACAATGAAAAACCCAGTACGGAATCAAATTGCCGTGTCAATCACATGAACATTTACCAATATGAGTGTGGGGATTCTGCAGCATTCACGAATCAAAAGGAAAGAAGGAATACTATTTTTACCAAGATGGGATAAATCGATGGAATTATCACTACGTAATTGATAATACCTAATTCATTTCCATGGGAAGAAAACTAAGAGTTAAGCCTTGATAGTGAGATTGAACTTAACCTATGACTCTAGAAAGGAAGCTACAAGGTTCAAAACTCAGCCCACGATGTTGATTGAATTGGGCACACCACAGTTAAGGAAGTGGCCTAATAATTCTGTATATCATGCATCATTTAGAAGTTTTTGCAGGAGAGCTATTAAGTGCTTCAACTAGCACCTGATACCCACATGAGCCAGCAAAGAATAGTACATGAAGGTGGTGATCTCTATGAGATGCTTTTGTGCCATGTAAAACATATGTAAGCAAGCTCTCTACAAATACAAATATGAGACATTGATTTTAGGAGTGCCGTGGTAAGTAAGATACTACAATTATCTCTTTATTCATACCCTTACTGATAAATCAAAACATAAAAAAATTACCTCATCAATTTTAGTAAATGAGGTGAGGGATAATCATGTCTCCACAAGTTAACATCTTGCATCGTACCCCTAATGGAATCCAATTTGATTTTATAATCATCTGTTGATGCTGGATCATGAGGTAACGTAGACTTATCCAAAGAATCTGAATGTACTTGAATTAAATCATCTAAGGTACAAATACAGCGCTCTAGAGCAAGATACACGAAATCCTCATTGACCTCCACTCCATGATACCGAACAATATTCACATGTTGGTCATAATCTATCAAAGTCTGAATCTCGTTGGAGGATTTTCCAAAATCATCCTGAAGAATAAGGCGTTTCACTGCAACTTCTCTTCCTTCATAGCGGCCCTCAAAGACCATAGTCCCATTACTTCCCTTACCGATTTCTTTTTTTGATACGAGGATTTTACCAATTTTACGCGATCCATCGCCTCCATCAGGAAGTTCGTTGAGCTTCATCAATTCGTCATTGTTGCGTCTGACATTGTCAATCCTGCCTTCGTTTCCTAAAAAGCCATATTCAACCTTTCCGTCAAAAACTCTATAATTGATTTTCTTCCCTTGATCTCTTCAGAAAATGTCTATATGTATGCCCAAAGACAAAATCTTGAGGCTTGATATAGGGCATATTAAAGCGGATAATACCTTAAGTGAATCAATCAAAGGGCAATGTGGTATCAAAGCAACACCCCCTCTAGTAACTGTGTGATTAGATGACGAATTACGCAGAAGCTAATGGGCTTATGACAACACGGTTTGACAAGGGTAGAGAGTAACCGTTGAGATGAGAAACAAATTATCTAATTTTCTATTAATATTGGAAAATAAACCCTTATTGCAGACGATATGATCACTAGCTCCAGAATCAATTATCCAATCATTTCTGGAAATTGAATTTATTAGGCAATGAGAAATACCTGATAAGCTGCTTCCTTTGTTGGAAGTGTCCCATTTTTGCAATGCTTGCATAAGTTGCTGATATTGTCCATTTGTGATGGGTTGATCTAAATTTGGGCCAGTTGGTCCAGTGACTTGATACACTATTGCTGAAGTTTCCTTTCCTTTTTTACCTTTTTCAGGCTTGCCATGTAATTGCCAGCAATTTTCAATGGTATAATGGGGTCGCTTGTAGTATTTGTAAAATAATTTTCCTTTTCCTTTTGAATATTGCCCAAAATTCTTTGATCCTCCTGAAAATTGATTGCCGTTGGATGTTTTAATCTCGAAGGCATGTCCACCGTCCAATTCTAATGCATGATCGAACATCTTGGGACCATCCGATTGCGACACTCAATCTGAGCCATCCATCCAAGCTCCTTTAAATATTCGTGATTCTAATCCTAGCCCCTCCGTTCGTTGCTTCTTCTCCCAATCTAGGTTTTTGTGGCCCGATTCCCTCCATTCGCCCCGAGCTCCGAGCACGATACTCTTTGCTCCTTTCGCGTACTCTAGCGAAATGAGTCGCTTCTCTTCCTGGACAGTCAATTGGAAGATGTGGTCAAGCGGTGGTACTGGGTCCATGGCTCGAATCTGGGATCTAAAGGTTAGGTAAGAGTAGTTCAAAATGAGGAGAAATTGAGTTGCCTTTTCTCTGTCTTTGATTGCCCTGTATTGCTGCAAAGTCGCTTATGGTCTTTTGAGTTTCTTCTTTGCTGCTTCTAATTCATTCCAGAGTGTTGATAACTTGTTGAAGCATTTTGTGAGGCTCATGCTTCCCTGTTTCAATTCGGAAAGTGCTTGGGTGTGCGAAATTTTTTTTGCTCGATCTAGTTTTCCATATATCTCCTATATGTTGTCTCACATGATTTTTGAGTCTTCTGTGGGGGTAAACCAGCTGCAATTTCTGGGCTTATGCAATTCCCTGTCCATGTTCTTACTAGTTGATTACATTTTCTCCATTGTCGTGCCATTCTTTCATCAGTTGGAATCAAAACAGACTCGTCGATGAAGCTGTTTGTCTTCGATAATGAGAGCCCGTCGAAACTCCTGTACCCAGGTCAAGTATCCTTTAGGTCCCGTAAGATGGTGGCTTATGAGTCGCAACTCCGGTCCATCCGCGGCGGAGATGAACAAAGCGTCGCCAAGTTCTGGTCGACCAGCGATAGCCGCGATGGAATACGGCCGGCTGGAAAAATCGAGTAGGGATTCATGCCCATACCCGCATTACCGGATCCGCTCGATAGACTCGCATTCGGTTCTCCTAACCCGCCTATCTACCTCGCATTCGGAATTTCTGGCCTACCTATCTACCCCGCATTCAAAATCCCAGGCCCACTGGTAAAGTTTGCCCCATTTACGGTTGGTGGGCTACTATTAGGCTGGGCGAATCCTTGGTAGCCCACATTTCTAGGCAATGATGCATTTGAGCTCGGGCCAAAATAGAATGGATTGGGTTGAAATTGAAATGGTACCCACTAGTAAGGATGGCCTGCAATGGGCTGGCCCGCAATGAGCTGCCCCAAACTTGTCTGAGCCTGGAAATGTTGCTGGACCCTAGAAATTTGGGTAGGCGAGTCCAGATTTTGATCTTGAACTTCTAATGTTGGACGTGTAATTCCTTTAGTGGCATGCTCCAATTATGGTGGAAAATCACAAGCTATGATGGTAAAAAAAATTCATTGTCTTCTGCTTCTTAAAGAAACTGATTCCTTTGCCGGAGAATTTGTTCTATTTGCAGGTTAGAACCTTCGATCAATAGGCAATCCAACGGAAGCAAATAGGAGAAAACACTTGCTCTGATACCATGAAAGGAAGTGAGGTGTAGAAGACAGAATATGGAGAAAAAATGTTTTTTTATTGTATATTAATTCAATGTACATTTGTCGCATATTATAGTACAAGATGTGTACAAAGAAAAGGAAATAAAATATACAATAAATCAAATCCAATTTTAAAATGATCTTGACTTATTTTGTGTATCAATTTCATTCCTTAATTTGATATCGAACAATCCACTCATATCTTCCCTAAAAAGACATATTCCACCTTTAAAACTCTATAATTGATTTCCTTTTTGTGATCTTTTGAGAAAGTGCCTATATTTTTGTCGAATAAAAAACCATAAAACTTGGTATGAGACGTGTTAAAATAGACAAAATCTCAACTGGCTTAATCAAGGGGCAATATGGTATCAAAATGATAACCCCTCCAGTAACTGTGTGATTCGAGGACAAACTACACATAAGCTGGTGGGCCTATAACAATCCCGTTCGATAAGGCTAGAGAGTAATTGTCGTGATGAGAGACAACTTAATATGAGATGGGTCAAAGCGACAATATCTTGAGCAAATTAATTCAAGGGGTCACTCCTAAGGTAAATAAATATAGATGAAATTTGAAATTATGTTCACAATATTGGTAGATGAGATTGAATTTAAATTGATGCTTTTATGTGTAACGATATAATTGTCCATATCCAAAGTCAGCCCACCAACAAAGAAAGTTCACTAATCAAGTGAACTTATGTGGAAGCAGCAATTTGTGTGAGTTTATTGTTTGCCTCAATCTTTGCATGTGATCGGTGGTATTTCAATTGAGTTGACAAGTTATAATATTTTGATTTAAAGCTTTATATAATAGAAATAGCATATACTTTAATTTATGTGGAACGCACAGGTGTACGCCTATGTCCCAATAACCAAAAGATTAGGTGAAGTTCTAGCTTATATGTTTCACATGACACATGACTCTTCTCATTTGTGATATGAGGGAATAGAGAGAGTCATGGCTTTTCAAGATTTGAATGTCACACTTCAAAAGCATTTGTCTGTTCATATTTTCCAAAGAACTATTCGTTATCATTCACTGACTTTTAAACTCCTCTCTTCCTATTAATTCCCGCCTATTTTGTGTTTTCAGTTACTATCGGAAATCTAAACGTCCTGCCTGTATCCCTGCTCTTCAGTAAGAATTAGAAGACAAATTACGCATGCCGCATGAACATTACGTATGGTGAATTTGGAGATGCGCATTACCTTGTGGAACCTCTGTATTGGGTCCTTCCACTTCTGCATTCACTGGGCATAGCATGTTTGCCCAAACTTAAGGTTCAAGGTCTGCTTGGCTGATGTCACTCAAATTCCACCGCAAAAGGAAAGGATCGTCATCATAAAATTGAGGGGTCCATCGCCAGATTTCTCTATTCAATGGAAGAAAGGTTGATGAACTTGCACCTACAGTGCTTATGACATCAAAGCTCGTGTACGGCATGGCAGAGAATGAATTCTCTCTCCAATCATCATCATCGTTCACAGTCACAGGCAGAGGCGGACCCTCTTCAACATTGCTCTGGGTGTTGCTTGATTTAACCCACCCTATACGCTTCAATGCTTTGCGGGCTTCTGATCTCCCTTCGCCAAGGTCAAGCTCGCGGCCACGAATCCCAAGTCCTTCAGCTCCAGCAAGGTGGGGTTTGTGTTAGAAATTTTCGATAATAGGCTTACATTAATTAATTAATTTTTTATTTTATATAATCGGGTCAATGGATATTCCAATATATTTTGAATCCTCAAGTGATCTTATTGAATTGAGTTTTGACATCTATTAATTACGGGCCTAGTTGAGCAGTAAAGTGTAGGCAATTGTGTTTAACTGAAGCCCATAATGGGAGGGGCCAATTGACACGCTATTGATTAGGGTTTGCTAGATCTCTTCTCTAGCCTATAAAAGGGTAGGTTATACCTATTAGTCGCTTAATCCCATTAAAGCTGCTAAATCAAAATAGGTCATAGAGAGGAACATTCGGCATACCGACAGATCACTGATTATATCAGCTTGATTTGTTTTCAATCAAGTGAGGCCATGGCTCAAATAGGTATGGATTCTTGGTGTTTTACAATCATGTATGAATCGAATTCGATCTTAATTTATTGATTGTTCATATTAAGAAATTTTACATGTGGTATCAGAGCTTGTTATATATGATTGTGGAACCCAAAATTATTTTTTTATGAATAAATTCGAAATTTCTTCTCTTTAACCGAATGTTGTCGTTATTTTTTGATGTGGACTCTTTCATCAATTGATTCTGAAACCTTAGGTTTTTATTCTACGTATCGAGATCTTTCTAACCATATATAATTTATAGATTTTCGTTGAGAATTGAGAGAGAATTTCGAATTTGAAATTCTAGGGTTTGTACCTTGAAAAGTTCTAAATTTTTTTAAATTACTTGCAATTGAATGAAGTATGTTATAAATTGATGCATGGGTATTGTTATATATATATATATGTTTTAGAATTGTTTGGTTGCATTAAAGTGAGTTTTTTGGCCTTAAACTTGAGAAAATTGATTTTCGGCCATGCGCATCAGATCCGAAAATTTTGAAGCTTCAATATTGATGATTTGTTCGATTAATCTTTGTTTAAATCACTTTAATCAATTTATAATGGTGTTAGAATCAAAGCCCATGAAAAATCTCACGAAAATCAGGCATAAAATAGGTATTATTGAGCTCCGGGTCAAAACCGGGTCGTGTGACCCAGTTTGCAGACCTCGGGGCTCTAGCTAGAGGTTGAAGAAGACCTCCAGCCGAGCCAAGCTGGATTTTAGGCGCAGGCCCAAAATCTAGCCTTCAGGAGATTCTGGGTGCAAGCCCAGAATCTGCGCTTATGGATTCTAGGCTTCTGGATGAAGCCCAGGCGGGCCAAAAATTTCTAGCCCGACCCTATTTGGCTGATTTCGGCCATTAAAAATATTAAAATATTAAAAATAATGATATTAAAAAAAAAGGGAGTGGCAAAAATTGTTGTTTAATAAATGTAATATGATTTTGAGAAGCACATGTTGTTAAGTGCTTCATATTAATGAATTTTGGGCATTGATTAAATGGAACATTATAAAAAATTTTGGAGTTCCTATTAATAAAAATTAGTATATATAATTACCTGCACAAATAGGGTTATTGTGTATATTAATTTGAAAATTGCATAAAGATAAAATTCTCACATTAAAAGATGGGGATGTATAATTGGAAAAATATTTATCCGCCCAAAGGGGATAAATTTTTTGAAAATTATATATAATTTCCCTCTATATTAATATAATAGAGATAATTGATGGGGATGTATGACTCAAAAGTTTTATCTTCCTAAAGGGGATCAATTTTAGAGTTATATGTAATTCCCCTCTATGTTGAGATAATGGAGATGTATAATTTAAAGGTCTTGTTTGCACAAAGTGAATAAGCCCTTGATAATTATATGTAATTCTCCTTATCATCTCTATATATTGATATTATGGAGATGTATAATTTAAAGGATTTGTCTATCCAAAGGGGATGAATCCTTGACAATTATATGTAATTCTTCTTGTTGTTGTTTTATGAACTTCATGTTGTGGAAAATAATTGTGCATTATACGCTCTACTCAAAGGGGAGTTTATAATGTAATAATTATTTTGTGGAATTGCTTATTGCCCATAATTAATCATATTGCATTATGTGTGACAAACAGTTACTTTTGCTATGAACAACAACAATGCCATGGTTGAGATATTAACTAGATCAAACTTCAAGAGGTGGAAGCATGATATAGAGTTTGCTTTGGGAATTGTGGATATGAACTTGGCTGTACATGAGGATGAACCTCCCAAGCCTAATGATCATAGTAGTGCAGATCAAAAGGCCCATTATGCTAGATGGGAAAAATCCAACCGACTGAGCCTTATTGCTTTGAAGAGGTCCATTGCTGAGCATTGGCATAAGTACAGCGGGAGTGCCATAACTTAGCACGGAGGGACACTTAAGTGCCATAACTTACAAACGGTACACTTAAGTGCCAAAATTGGAGCAAAATGGATCACTTGAGTGTCAACGGCGAGAAAATCCGGCCAAAACGCTAATGTGGCCTTTTTCCGACGATCTAGGGTCGAAACGATGTCATGTTTGTTGCTAATATGGCAAAGTAAGCCTAAAACGACGTCGTTTGGGTGCCGATGTGGTCATCGCACCCAAAACGACGCTATTTTGACTAATATTAATTAAATAATATTTAAAAATCAAAATTAAAAAAAAAAAGGTTGGGGGAGTAGCTGTCGCCGCCGCCCCATCGTCGGTGGGGCGGCGGGGGGATGAACGGCGAGAGCCGCCGCGCCAAGGCGAGGGTCGGCGACCCTCGCCGATCGGCGAGCGAGGGCCGAACGGCCCTCGCCGACGCCGGGAGAGAGCGGCGACTCTCTCCCAGATTTGGGGGAGGGTCGGCCGCCCTCGCCCGGATCCGGGAGAGGCCGTCCTCTCCCAGATATGGGCGAGGGTCACCAGCGCAAAGGCCGGCGACCCTCGCCCGGCCGGGCAAGCAAGGGTCAGCCGCCCTCACCCAAATCTAGGAGAGGGTCGCCGCCCTCTCCCGGTGTCTAGCGAGGGCCGAATGGCCCTCACCGTCCGTCGCTGCCGCCCCACCGGCGATGGGGCGGCGCGGCAGCGCTCCCCCCACTTTTTTTTATTTTTAAATATCATTTAATTAATAAATATTGATCAAAACGGCGTCGTTTTGGGTGCGATGGCCACATCGCACCCAAACGACACCGTTTTAGGTTTACTTCGCCACATCAGCAACAAAAACGACATCGTTTCGACCTTAGATCGCTGGAAAAAGGTCACGTCAACGTTTTAGTCGGATTTTCTCGCCGTTGGCACTTAACTGATCCATTTTGCTCCGATTTTGGCACTTAAGTGTACCGTTTGTAAGTTATGGCACTTAAGTGTCCATTTGTGCTAAGTTGTGGCACTTCCAGGGTCCGTACGTCGCTAAGCATCTCATTAGTGGTTTACCGGAAAATACAAATGCAAGACAGTTCCTTGAAGCAATGGGAGAACGATATAGAGTTTCGGACAAGGCTGAAGCTGGAAACTTGCTGAATGAGTTAACAACTATGAGATATGATGCTACTATGGGTGTTAGAGAATTTATACTGAAGATGGTCCACATTCAGTCCAAACTCAAAGCCCATAAAATTGTTCTTTCTAAAGATTATATTGTGCATCAAGTCTTAAATGTTCTACCAGCTGAATTCAGCTAGATTAAGACTGCTTATAACGCTTAGAATGAGACTTGGAGCATTAATGCCTTGATTACAAAGTGTGTGACTGAGAAGGAAAAGTTGAAGAAGGAGAAGTATGAGTCGGCCCACTTAATTGCTAATGCCAAGTCAAGTTCCTCTAGGGGAAAATGGAAGCCTAAAGGGTCAAATGCTCATGGTCCAAAGAAAGGTCAAGACTTCAAGAAAAATGTGAATAATGGGAGAAATGGAGATAAGGATTTCAAGTGTTTTCACTGCAAGAAGCAAGGTCACAGGAGAGCCAATTGCTATAAGTTCAAAGCTTGGCTAAAAGGAAGAAAAGAAAGTCACCAAGGTGAGTTGTTGGTTTGTTTTGAATCAAATTTAGTTGATGTTCCTCTGGATTCTTGGTGGCTTGATTCTAGTGCTACTGTTCATGTAACTACTACTTTACAGGGTCTAACAAATTTAAGGAATCCAAGTCTGAGGGAGTTAAAGCTTAAAGTTGGAAACGATGTCGGAGTTGATGTGGAGCGTATAGGCACAGTTGTTTTGAATTTAGATTCTGGATTTCAGCTCATTTTGAACAATGTATTTTATGTTCCTGATTTTAGGAGAAACTTAATATCTCTTTCTTTGCTTAACAAAACTGGATATTGTCTTTATTTTGCAAATAAAAGAGTGGATTTGAGTTATGATTCCAGAATTATTGGGAATTGTGTTATGTGTAATGGATTATATCGATTGTCCTTATCTCCCGATAAACCATATTGTTCTTTTAATGTCGAGAACAATATTGCTAAGAGATCTTTGATTAAAGAGAAATCTCCATTGCTGTGGCATAAGCGATTAGAGCATATCTCCAAAGAAAGGGTAAAGTGACTCATCAAAACAGATATTCTTCCTTCTCTTGACTCAGATGATACTGAGACTTTTATTGATTGTGTGAGGGAAAAATTGACTAAAATTAAGAAGAAAGGCGCTACTCGTAATCAAAATCTATTGGAGATAATTCATACGGATATTAACGGGCCATACTCAACCACCTTATGTGGAAATAAGTACTCCATCACCTTTATTGATGATTTCTCCCGTTATTGTTACATTTATCTGATTAAGGAGAAGGCTGAAGCTCTTGACATGTTCAAAGTGTTTCACACTGAAGTTAAGAAACAATTGGGAAAAATTATCAAAATTGTCAAATCTGATCGCGGTGGTGAGTATTATAGGCGATATACTGAGATTGGACAACAAATGGGACCGTTTGCTAATTACTTGCAAGACTGTGATATTGTTGCTCAATATACAATGCCTGAAAATCCCGAACAAAATGGTGTAGCTGAATGGCGCAATCGCACACTCATGGAGATGAAACGAAGTATGATGGGCAATTCTAATTTGCTTGAATACTTATGGGGTGATGCGATTAAAACAGCAACTTATATATTGAATCGTGTACCTGGTAAATCAGTGTCGAAAACACCTTTTGAATTATGGAAAGGGAGGAAACCAAGCTTGAATCACTTTCGAGTTTGGAGGTGTCCTGCGGAGGTAAAAATTTATGATCCTTCTCACAAAAAGACTGAACTCAGGACTACTAGATGTTACTTTATTAGATACCCTCACCATTCCAAAGGGTATAGGTTCTATTGTCCTACTCGGGGCACTAGAATCGTTGAGTCTCAAACTGCTAAATTCCTGGAGTTAGATGTTGTTGAAAAGAATTCTTCTCAATCTTTTGAAAGGGAAGAACCAAACAAAATGGTTTCCATTCCATTGCCCATCTTGAATGATGATTCCATGCGAGAGCCTTGTAGAGTGGAAACGCAGCAAGAAGTAGATACTGGAGATATAACTGCGAATGAAATTCCACAGACAAATGATTCGGCTCCAAAAATGCCTATGCGGAGATCACAACGACAAAGAAGACCGGCACTTCAAGATGATTATCATGTCTATCTTGGAGAAGCTGATTTTGACATTGGACATATAGTTGATCCGACGACCTTCAAAGAAGCTCTTGATAGCGATCAGGCAGATGAATGATTAAGAGCGATGAAGGACGAGATTATTTCCATGTCAAATAATCAAGTATGGGAACTTGTTGATTTACTTGATGGGCATAAACCGATTGGCTACAAATAGGTATTCAAAACCAAGAAAGATAATAAAAGCAATATAGAGAGATTCAAGGTGAGGTTAGTCGCAAAGGGGTTCACACAAAGAGAGGGCATTGATTATATTGAAATTTTTTCTCCGGTGTCCACTAAAGACTCATTTCGGACAATCATGGCATTGGTGGCTCATTTCGACTTAGAGCTTCACCAAATGGATGTCAAGACAACTTTTTTAAATGGAGATCTGGATGAAGAAGTATATATGCAACAACCTGAAGAGTTTAAAGAAGCTAGAAATGAGTATATGGTGTGCAAGCTTCGAAGGTCTATTTATGGTCTCAAACAAGCATCACGTTAGTGGTACTTGAAATTTGACAAAGTTGTGAGATCATTTGGCTTTGAAGAAAACAAGTTTGATCAATGCATCTACATGAAAGTAAGTGGGAGTAAATATATTTATTTAGTACTTTATGTATATGACATTTTGCTTGCTAGTAGAGATGTTGATCTATTGAATGACACAAAAAGTTTTCTATCTGCAAAGTTTGATATAAAGATCTTGGGGAAGCCTTTTTTGTTCTAAGCATTGAAATTCATCGTGACAAATCTAAGAAGGTTTTGGGATTATCTCAGAAAAGTTATATAGATCGTGTTCTGAAGAGGTTTAATATGCAAACCTGCAAGGTTCGTGAAGCTTCTGTTATGAAAGGAGATAAATTGAGCATAGAATAATGCCCCAAGAATGATGTTGAAAAAGAAGCAATAAAGAATGTTCCATATGGTAGTGCAGTTGGCAGTCTTATGTATGCACAAGTATACACTAGACCTGATATTGTTTTTGCTGTGGATATTCTTTGGAGATATTTGTTGAATCCAGGTCATGAACATTGGGTTGCAGCTAAGAAACTGATGAGATATATTCAACGAACAAAAGACTTCATGCTCGTGTATAGTAGAGTAGAGGATTTAAAGGTGATTGGATATTCAGATGCTGATTTTGCTAGTTTTTCAGATGACAGAAAATCAACTTCTAGATATATTTTTATGATGGTTGGAGGTGCTATTTCTTGGAAGAGCACAAAGCAAACCTTGGTTACAAACTCTACAATGTATGCTGAGTTTGTGGCGTGTTATGATGCGTCAACTCAAGCTGTTTGGCTTAGAAATTTGATCTTTGAATTGCGAGTTATAGACTCTATTGCTAGACCTATGGTGATCTACTGTGACAACACTACAACTGTGTTTTATTCCAAGAATGACAAGATCAGCAATGCGTCCAAACACATGGAGATTAAATATTATACTGTTAAGGCTTAGTAAAAAATGGAGACATTGTGATAGAGATTATTAGAACTGAGTCCATATTAGCCAATCCCCTAACAAAAGGATTACGACCCATTTTGTTTAAAGAACATGTAAAGAATATTGGTGTTTTAGAGTCTTTTGATCTCTTTTGTTAGTGGGAATTATAGTTTGTATTTCTGGATATTATAGTTATATACAAACTAATAATACTTTTATAATGTCTATTAAAGCATTTACTTTTGATGATCATTATTATTGATTTTGTTGTTATCCTTTCTCCTATCGACTGAGAAATGGAAATATGAAACAGTATCTTTAAACAAATTTTAGTTTAAAGACGATTGGATGTCACTAATTATGAGATCTCATGTTGGATTGTGACATAGTTGTGCAATTTCATGTTGTTTAGAAATCGCACTAAGGCAATTTCATGTTGTTTAGAAATCGCACTAATGTAGTTTCATGTTGTTGAGAAATTACATTGAGGACCGATAAAAAATAGTGTATATTTTGATCACATATTTGCACTATTTCTTATTACACTACTAGGCCCATGATCCATGAAAATATAATGTTTATTATATGTGATTATGGAAGGTCACGTGTTGCAGTATTTTCTTAACACATTGATCGCCATAGTCCTATAATGAGGTTATATAGGATTTGATTGATTTTGAGATGCCGTTATTGGAATATTATTTTCCAAAATAGTGGCCACATAAAAAAAAATTTCAGTTATTAACCCGAGAGTGTCGTTTTCAAAATAAAAATCGTTCTCAAAATAAAACAAATTAATTAATGTAGCCCAAGTGGGAGAATGTTGGAAATTTCCGATAATGGGCTTACATTAATTAATTAATTTTCTATTTTATATAATCGGGTTAATGGATATTCTAATATATTTTGAACCCTCAAGTGATCTTATTGAATTGGATTTTGAAATCTATTAATTATAGGCCTAGTTGAACAGCAAAGTGTAGGCAATTGTATTTAACTGAAACCCATAATGGGAGGGGCCCAGTTGACACGCTGTTGATTAGGGTTTGTTAGATCCCCTCTCTAGCCTATAAAAGGGTAGGTTATACCTATTAGTCGCTTAATCCTATTAAAGCTGCTAAATCGAAATAGGTCATAGAGAGGAAGATCCGGCATACCGATAGATCACTGATTATATCAGCTTGATCTATTTTAAATCAAGTGAGGCCATGGCTCAAACAAGTATGTTCTAATTCCGTTGTACATATATGGATTCTTGGTGTTTTATAATCATGTATGAATCGAATTCGTTCTTAACTTATTGATTATTCATATTAAGAAATTTTATAGCTTGATCCTCGTCATGCTTTTGCTGTACCGTTTCTTACAGAAATTACTCTCCCACTGATCTTTATCAAGGGACTATACATGTCTGCGAAAGGGGTCCTGCTTTCTAGCCATTTCCCCTGTATCTCACAGAAGAGTAATCAGGTATGTTTCACGGAAGACGTCGGATCCTATCACGAGTATCAATCAACCCAGTCTTTTTATGACTTACCGGACAAGTATGCAGAAAGTTTCTTCGGAAAGAAAAAGAGTGTAATCTTCATCCAAGAAGAAGAAGACTTACAAGAGAAGAAAAGTTGGGTATGAAGGGGGCTTTAGCTATTGGACCTGTTAAAATTGGTATAAAACTCATTTATAACCCATTTATAATATAAATGAATCATAAATAAATTACTTAAATTTTAAAGAGACTTTTAAATTATATTTAAAAAATGAAAGCTTAAAACAAATGAATCTAAATGAATTTCAAGTTAAAATCCATTTCCAACTCAATGTTCGCACTCTTTCTTTTCCTTTTTAACTTTATAAAAGTATTTTTTATAAAAATCAAAATTATAATTATTCTTATATTTCCTTTTTCTCTTCTATTTTTCTTTTTTCTTTCCTTTTTTCTTCTACCTTCCTCATTAGCCGGTGGTTGGCACGGCGATGGCCAGCCATCGCCCAAGTGAGGCTCAAGCTCACTGACTGGTTGCCGACTCAACGCCGACGAGCTCAATAATCTAGTGAGAACTCGGCCTCTCCCAACACTAGTGAGCTCAAGTCTGGCCGGATCGAGTGACGCCTTGGCATCATTGACGTCTAACAAGACTCGAGCTTGTTGACGTCAGGCGAGGTCAAATCCTTGCCAGATCGGTAAGCTCAAGCTTGGTGATGGACAAGTTGGCGACTGGTCGGTGAGCTTGAGCATCACCTGGCGGTGGCTGGCCAGTCGTTGCTATGCCGGCCACTAGCTAGTAAGGAATTTTTTATTTTTACGTTGAAGAGAAGGAAGGTTGAAGAAGAAAGAAGGAAAGAAAAGAGACAAAGAGACAAAGAAAAAGAAATAATTAAAATTTATATTTTTTGAAAAATAAAAATAAAAACAAAAAAAATATGAATTCGATTTTTTAAAGAAGAATAAAAAATAAATATTAAAAGCAATCACTTAGGAAAATTTAATCAAAATTTTTATACTGAATGGTGAAAAATATTTTTAATTTATTTTCACTTTGTAGGTAAAAACCAGAAATTTTTGTAATTTTCATAAAAAAAATACTTATTAGAAAAAATTTTCCAAGAAACAAATGAAAACTTATTTTTCAAAAAAATTATAACATTGTCCATTAAATTTGTATTGCATAAAAGTGTTTTAGTAATGTCACTTTTTTAAAAAAAATCATAAGAAATAAGTTTTCTTTATTTTAATTAAATGGGTCGGTATGGGTTTGAAATAGATTGGGTCAGCTATGGGTCAAGAATTATGTATTATGATAAATGGGTTAAATGGATTGATTTGGTTCATACCATTTATAACCTGACCCAACCCCACCCGTTTGACAAGTCTACTAGCTGTATATCTCTTCCGACAAGTTTGTAGGATATTTTGACTCTCTAGTTGACTCTAGCTCTATTTAGCAAGTTGCCAAATAATAATTAATTCTATTCTTTTGGTCATGGGAGTAAATTTGGAGTAGAGATCTGTTTGGTAAAGTTTTTGTTTTCCGGAATAAATTTGTTCCTAGTAATAGGTTTAGAAAAGAATTAAAAATAAAATTAAAAATTGCTTCTTTATTCCGAGAAACAAATCTAGACTCAATGCCAATTTTATTTCATTTCCCTTTCTCTTCTCTTTCTTTTCATTTTCTTCTCTTTTCTTTTGGCCGTTCGCTAGCTTTGGCCATGGTTAGCAACTGGCCAAACGAGGGTGGGTGCCCTTGCCGACGCTCGGCAACATTGAGCCATGACAAGCATCATCGCGGCGGAGGAAGGGAAGACTGAGGGACAAAGGAAGGAGAAGAGAAAAGAAAAAGAAGAATAAAAATTAAAAACATATAATTGAAGAGAGAGGTGCGACATAACATCTCTGACAAGTGGGCCCCAATTGTACAATTGGCTTAAGATGCAAGCAAAGAGAAAATTGCTTTATGCTTTTGGATTTTCCGGGCTGTGGGATCTCTTTGTTGATTTGTGCATGATAAACAAAATTTTAATCTAAGCAATAAATGATCACATGAACTAATCAAAAATTTTTTTCTAAAACGAACTAACCAAATGTTAAATTGGGATTTAAATTGAAATGGACAATAGTGATTAAAGTTCTTGCACTAATGAGTTGTATTAAATTTCAGAGGAAGATACCCAAAAAGAACTTCAACATAAGTATCATGATATTCTATCGATGATATGTAAAATATCTGACATGATATGTTTCTTCATTTGAAGCATTTGATTGCTTATTAATTTGACCTAGTATCGGTGTAAGATGAGCGTCATATTCAATTACTCATAGGAATCCAATTCATATTTAATTTAACTCTTTTGAGACCTCGATCGTTCCAATGGTGATGTGTGAGCTTCTAGTTAGAGCATACCATTACCCACTTCAATTATAAATTTTGGAGTTAGCACCATTTCCTATTAGCTCGAAGTTTACGAACTGCCGATTGCGCACTTGACTGCATATTATTTCCAAGCGTTTTTGGTAAATCATCGGACGTTTGTTTTCTACACCGTGAGCTATGTATCTATTGTTGGCATACATGGATGTGAGTTTCATAGTTCTTACGGAATTACATGCTCAAATTCCCAAAGTTCTGGTGAATTTGGTTGGGTCTGACTCTTGACTCAATTAACCTGAATAATTTATTGCAGGACAAGATCCATATGGACACAGTTGACCAGAAGATGAGAGTAATGGCTGCGAATGAGTTTGTCCAGAGGAAGAGCACTGAGCACTCCTCTTGACCCACATCAAAGAGGCGGGTCATTATTCCTGCAAATTTCACAAAACTCTAAGCTGATTTCTTGAGAAAATACAGTAACATGAAAAATTCTTAGCGAAACTAGCTCTACTTCGGTTGAATTACAAATACTCATGTGTTGAGATCCGCTGAGAGAATCGTCTTCTTGACAAAGCAAGGCAGCCCCTATTTCAGTCACGGACACATCCTACAATACTTTGTTGGGTTTTGTATCGAGTGATTGCAAATGGTTGTCTGCTCACATGATTTTTGGATGCCGTCGAGCAGTATCAGAGATAAATTCTCCCAAATATTTGGCACTTTTATCTTGTAAAATAATCTGTTCTATATCATTCGGAGAGGTAGGTGGAAAATCCAATAAACCACAAGTACATATTAGAACTCTTCCAATCAAAACATTGAATTAAACACCGTGCTTTTGCAAGATCCAAGTATTAAATGATCCATCCTCTGATACCCATGGTGTATTCTTTATGAAATCATCAATATTTATCCCAATTTCTGCATTACATGGGATGGTCGGTTCGTAAGATGCATATAGTAGGCAATACTAGCAACAATTAACCTTTTATTACAGATAATGAGAAAAAAAGTCATTGTGATTGGGAGACTTCTGCCCAACTTTGGAAGGCGAAGAGATGACATTCAAAGTTTCATAGAGATAAGGGCATTTTTCACTGTAGTACAAATAGAAAAATGTTGAAATCCTTTTACAACCTTTAATAGGCAAAAGAAGTCTAAATTCACTTATATTTTTGTGTGCGTTAATAAGATTACTTTAAACTTAGGAAAATTTTGAAACTCTCAGGTGATAGATAAGAGAAAGGGGACAATTTGCATGGTATCATTAAGTCAACAATGAACACCATCGAATCGAGGTCACTAAATCTAAGCCGTCCATTCAACATTGCCTCCTCAAATAATACAATGGAAAACAGATATATTAATATAAAAAAATTGGGGGCCCACGTTAATGGCCCAAAATTCGTTTATAAAAGAATGCCACAACAAGAACAAAACATAAAAGAGCTTCTAAAAAGAAATGACTAAAGTTTTGATATTTCAGTCGTTAGATGAATTTACGGTAGATTAATATATTTATTAGTGTATTTGAATGTCTACTATTAGTCCTTCTTTAAGAAACTCCTTGTGTTTTGTTCCTGTTATGCCAACTTTTAAATAAACGAATTTGTGGCT
The DNA here is from genome assembly GCA_014182735.1 of Corymbia maculata. Lineage (NCBI taxonomy): Eukaryota > Viridiplantae > Streptophyta > Magnoliopsida > Myrtales > Myrtaceae > Corymbia > Corymbia maculata. Next base: position 16,849,376 of record CM024684.1, read on the forward strand.
ATTGTCCTGGGTCCTGAATCCTTCTTTGATTTTTCATTGTAGTATTGATATTAGGAAAACTCAAATCGGCATATATAAATTTACCTCAAATTAATTTCTTAACTATCACCTAAACTGATGCATTTATGATAATTCACTTTCCATTAATTTCTGTTAAATTTCACTATCAAATTACTAAGTCGGATTACACGTGGCAATTAATGAGTGTATTAAATTGGGATTTTATCCTCATTTTATCATAGGTATATTAGTTTCGTGATATTAGTCCAATTTAACGAAAATTAATAGAGAGAAAATTTGTTACAAATATATCGATTTGGAATTTTTTTTTAGTTAAAAATTTAATTTGAAATAAATTTATCATAAATATATTATTTTATATTTTTTGTGATATTAATCTTTCGTCGTATTACTTGTGGGTCTCATGAGGTGGCAAATGGATGACTGGGATTTAGTGAACTCGATCCAATAATGAATGTTGTCGATTGTCGATACCGTGGGAATAGTCCACAGAGTCTTCGAGGCACTCCCCAAAAGGAAAAAAAAAAAAAAAGTGATTTTGCAATCATCGTAAACTCGCACCCAATTGATGAACAGGAAAAAAAATGGTGTCCAGTTAACAAAAAAAAAAAATCGTACCCCATAGTATCATTTTATGCATATGTTTTTTGTCCTGATTGCTTGCTTCTTGCAATTTGACGTGGAAGTAGCGGACTCCATCAGGCTTATGAATTATCAGATCACTTTGACCGAGGGGCCCCAGTTCATAATGGCAAGTTGGTCAATTTACTTCCCTAAGTTCAAATTGACTTCGTGGTAAATTTTCAATTTAAGCATAAATTTAAACATCTTTCGCTGATTTTGTTCTCTTTACCGTGTGCTTACCCAATTGTAACTAATTTCAAAAGCACGAATGGGAGACATGTGGTCCAACGTCGTAAAAATCTAATTATGCTTTAGTGTTTTGTGTAGCCTCTGGCACAATAAAAAATAGGGCAAATACCCTAAATTACTGCTACGACTCTCTCTCTATTTTATCTCTGGCCCCTCTGAGGATTTCTAGCGAATTCTTGTTGTTTCAATTGTTTTTAGCAGAAGTTATGATTCTTTCTCAACTGTGGAGCTCCTCTCTATCTCTTGCATAGCTTTGCCCTAATTTCCCATCTCTATTGTAACCCCAACTAAATTCAATGAAGAATTCCGTGATGTCTCATTCCCCTTCCCTTGGCTTCTTGCTCATTTGTCCCTTTCAAAATTGCAAACCTAGTTTTTTCTTTTGCAAATTTCCTCTGAAACCCAAAACCCATGACATCGTAATTGCCTTCCTCACATAACAATATACAAAGTATTTCTGGTCGTTGGCATATGAACAGAAGCCTACACTAGGTGGTTCCACTCTTTAGGTTGCAAGTATTCTAAATAGATTTGTTCAGTTAGAATCTCTTGCTTCGGACTCCTTTTCTTTGTCTTTGGTCTGAAATGGAGGATTCTCTTTTACTCGCTAAACTTTCTTCCTTGTGGATGCTCACCACGAGCTCTTAACCATATATGGCCCACTTCATTTTCTCGATCTCCCCCTTGGTTCACTTATGCTGACAAAAGTTTTCTAGACTTGGAATGCTTGGGAAGCAAGCATGTAGGCTTTCTCATAATCAGTCATCTTTATGCTGTCGAATCCTCAAAGGAGTTTACTTTCCCACAAGATCCTTTTGGCGCACATGGAGGGGCTTTTGCCCCTCTTGGGGTTATCGGAGCTTGTTGATGGGGAGAGATAATATTTCAGAATCAGTAGTATGATCAATGGGTACAAGAAAAAGCATCAACATTCGAGAAAATATATGGTTAAAAAGAGGAACTATAGGAGGTCTAGCAAACTTTAGTGATCCAACTAAAGTTGCTGATTGAATCGTAGAAGAGGAGGAAAGGTGGGGTGTCCAGACACTTAGAAGACTTTTGATGAACAAATAATAAGAGAAGTCCTAGCAACGCCGCTAAATTCTTTTGCTACACAGGATAGATTGACGTGAATGACTAGTAAATCAGGTGCCTACACAGTGAAAAGTGCCTATAATCTGATTGGAGAGTCAAACCATGACACAATATGAGGTCAATTCCATAAAAAACCCTCAACTATGGCTTTAGTCCCAAAAATACCCCAAACTTTTTTTTGTCTCGAAAAAAACCCTCAACTTTTACTTTAGTCCCAAATCTACCCTCCGTCAAAAATCACCGTGAACTCCTTTGACGTGGCCTCACCAGCGCCGAAATCAGGCGAGGGCCGCCTCGCCGGCATCGGAATCAGGCGAGGGTCGCCCGGGCGGCCCTCGCCCGACGCCGACGAGGGCTGCCCAGGCCAGATCTGGCTCAGGCGGCCCTCCCCGGCGTTGGGCGAGGGCCACCCAGGCCAGATATGGCTCAGGCGGCCCTCGCCGGACGCTAGCGAGGGTCGCCCTCGCCCGACGTCGGTGAGGGCCGCCCGAGCCTCGTTGGGCGAGGGCGACCCAGGCGAGGGTGAGGGCCGCCCAAGCCAAATCCGGGGAGGGCGGCCCTTAGCCGGATCTGGCGGCCCTCGTCCGATCTGGCCTGAGCGGCCCTCGCCCGACGCCGGCGAGGGCCGCTAGATCCGGCTAAGGGTCGCCCTCGGCCGGATCTCGGCTTGGGCGGCCCTCACCCTCGCTGGGTCGCCCTCGCCGGATCTGGCGAGGCTCGGGCGGCCCTCGCCGACGTCGGGCGAGGGACCGCCCAAGCCGGATCGGGCGAGGGCGACCCTCGCCGCGTCCGACGAGGGCCGCCTGAGCTAGATCTGGCCTGGGTGGCCCTCGCCCGACGCCGACGAGGGTCACCCAGGCCTGGGCTACCCTCGCCCGACACCGGCGAGGGCTGCCCAGGCGACCCTCGCCTGATTTCGGTGCCGGCGAGGCCACGTCAAGGAGTTCACAGTGATTTTTTACGGAGGGTAGATTTGGGACTAAAGTAAAAGTAGAGGGTTTTTTTTCGAGACAAAAAAAGTTTGGGGTATTTTTGGGACTAAAGCCATAGTTGAGGGTTTTTTATGGAATTGACCCCACAGTATGGAAGCAACATCGTCATTTCAGCCATCTCGCAAATTATGGTACCATATTTGGAACATGAGGAGCCCCCTAAAATTAAGATTTTTCTCTGGAATATAAGTCATAAAGCTCTCCCCACAACAAAAAATCTATATCGGCGGAAAATCTTACCTTGGCCAACATGCCCAATCTGTGATCAAGAGGTAGGATCAGTGGAACATCTATTCTTGCTTTACCCATGGATGAACTCAATTTGATCGGATCCTGAAGTGAAAATCCAAATCTGCGTCAAATCATTTCAAGAATTGAGGTTTGACTCCAAGACCTAATTGAACGGCTAGGAAATTTTTACTGACTTTCGAATAAATTGCAACCCTCTTGCGGTTCATTTGGAACCCTAATTAACTCAACAAGAGCATCACTTAGAAATTTTAGCAAGTGGAACGTAAAGTTTGAAACTTTACACAAGAACCACTCAATTGACTCAAAATTGGATCCCACTAAAGCCTCTTAACTTTAAAATCAACATCAACGGACTGTTCATGGAAGGAGCAATGGTAGGGGCACCTCAGAAGTTCTCCGAGACACGTCTATAACCCTTCTTGATGGTTTCGCAAAGTATGTCTTAGCTTCATTGGCGATCTAGACGAAGTACTTGGCCTTGATCGAAGGTTTGAAATTTTTCCAGTCGAAGAGAGAGAATATCATGGAGATTGAATCTAACTATTTGGAGATGGTAGATACTACTCTACAAGATAAGCATGGCTGTCTTTAACGAAAGAGGCTAGAATCCTGTTGGCCTATTATGAGCACACTATCTTGGTTATATGTCCATAAATTTAGTAGCTGACTGGATTGCTAAATCCCAACAAAGGAATACTTTGGCCTCTTCTTGGGAGGCACATCCCCCAGCCTCTATAGGATTTGTTATGTTTGGATGTCTCATTGTCAGATGTTTTGTTTAACAACTCTTAAGTATTAATACTAACGTTGCTTTGTCAATTAAAAAAAATCTTGCCTAAACTTTTAATTGGTAATTGAAAGTTCCCTTTGATTTCTCTATCATTCAGTAGTGATTTACCCCCAAAATACCAAGATTCCCAACTGCAATTGAAAAATCAAATTAGTGAATGTGCAATTGAAAATCAAAGATGGAATGCCCTAATCGACTTGATTCAATTTGACCCATTTTAAATTAACATTTAATTTGATCAATTGAATTTCAGTTTGGCCAAGTGGACCCCAATTGTGCAAATTGGTCTAGGTCATGGTGCAATTTTCATAGAAATTGAAGGAGCTATTGCATTTCATGTCAAATTAAGCAAATCAATTCAGTTTAATTGCATTTGATTTGATCCAATTCATTTGAGAATTTTCAATTTAACTTAGATTAGACAAAATTTAGAAAAATGGGAACAAAATCAGTGCCTATTTGAGCCGGCCAAGGCCCAGGTCAATTCGGTTAGACCAACTCAACCCAGTTCGATCGATTTTAATTGGCCGAGGCCAAACAGCCATCTCTGACTATTTTCCGGCCTAGTTTCGGGAGTCTGACAGGTTTATTCCGACTAGAGAAGTCTTGGCTGACTAGGCTAGCCCTCCCCACATGTTAAAATTACAAAAATACGCTCGTGTGGAAAAATTTACCAAATTGCCAATGATCCTTGTCAACTTGAATCGACCAATGGGAGCTTTTCTTATTAGCGAAACAAGTAATCTTGGCCATTCATCATGAGATTATCCAAACCACCCATTGTGCCAAGTCATAAATACGTGTGAATTGAAATGGGCCAATGAGGAGCTTGTTTAATCAAGAATAGTAATTTTGACATTTTTTAATTAGTAAGTAATGTTTGCTAAATTATCATTTATTTTAGCTGACAAAGTATGAAAATAGAATATGCGATGTCACGAGACATTCTCATTATATCATGATTAATGACTGATTCAAAGATATTAGCACTGTAACATTTGACGACAACATGGAAGTGGTGACCTCTTCTTCTAACGTAAAGCAATTTAAATATTCTTAAATTTGATTTCAAGCAAATATGTAAGGATTAACTTGAATTAAATTGAAAAAGGAATTTTAAACCTTACAAAGGGACATGGAAATGGATCAATAAGGAAAATAAAATAACATCTGATAATAATCTCAAACTAGTACCTTTTATCTAAGACTTTAGAAACATGTGACAATTTGATTGTACTTGAATTCTATTAGAAGGGTTGACCAAGATAAATTTTAGTTGAAAATTAAACTTTAAGCTAATAAATGCACATGATAAATGGATTGAAGAGAAAGAAATAAAATAAATAAAAGAGAAAATTTTTCTATAAAATCAACGAGAATTAAAAGTATGCAAAAGATAACAAAAACAAGAATTTAAGAAAAAACAGAGAGAAATTTAAAAAGTAAAAAAAGAAAAATTGGCGGGTGGCAGATTCAATTCCTAGCAACCCCTGCCCTATAAATTGTGTCATGCATTGGTTTCCTTATATTATGCGACGTATATACGGTCTATGTGTAGAAAAGTTGACATTGTGCGACCAATTGTTAACTAACATGTGGTGAATCCGGGAATGCAAGGCCTCTTGAAAGTTTGCGATTAGGGAACTTCAACTGTTATGTTTGGGGCTCGCTAAGCTTTGCGTGGTGAATGTGATCAGAAATTATTCGGGAAAGAAATTATACCATGCTTCACAATTGCGAGGGTCAAAAAACAAAACGTAAAAAAGCTTTTTAAGTTGTTAGAAAAAGATAATGTGTCAGTGACACTATTATCCCTATAGTAGAATTTTTTTTTAATGGGTCGGTTGGGAATGAATGTTGGAGCCATAGTATAAAAACCGCAGGATTTGTTTGATAATATCATTGTTTATATGTCTTTAACCTTTTTCCTAGACTGGAAATATTGTCACCCATTATATGTGGTTAGAATAAAAGAAAGTATAATAATATACTTGCAACATCTGAAGCAATCTCAGAGAGAGAGAGAGAATGCACCTAACACGCTCCTTATTATGTCTGGACTACGCTAAAATCCTATCTATCCAAACCAATAAATAGTGTGAGTACCTACGTGTCATGAAAGTAAAATCATAAAGCCAAATACCAATAAAAGAAAATAAATTATAAAGCCAAATCATCGTATGTTCGGTGGTGAAAAAATAATAAAGCATATATAAGTGTCCGTATGAAAAGATTGCGACATTGACAATCCACGCAAGAGCCAAATATTATTTTACTTTTTATCTCTATACTTTCATTTTTACTTTGTTTTCTAATTAATTTATTATACTTTTTATTTGCCTGATGAGATCCTTGTACTATTTTTATAAATTTTTTAATTAAGTCCCTCTAACACCAAATGGGACTTAATCCAATTGTCATGGTTGTCGAGTGAGATCACAGTGAGTATGACGTGATTATTTTTTTTTTCCAATGTAGATATCCACATGTGTCAACATTGGGTAACAAAGTCATACTTTTATTGTCTATATCAGCTTTTCTTTTCACACACACATCCATGTGTGCATTCGTTTCACATCATACTTTCAAGTCATTTGATGCCACATCCACTAAATTTGAGGTTAGGACACTAGAAGTGCCATAACTTTCGTACAGTGCTCACTTTAGTGCCAAAACTTTTTTTTTCGCTCACTTGAGTGCCATATTGGAGTGAAATTGTTCAGTTAAGTGCCACTTCCGGCTAAAAATCGTTCAGTTAAGTGCCAAAATGCATACGTGAAATTTTTTAATGATTTTTTCTTTTTTTTTTTTACTAAATTTTGACGCCGACGTGAACTTTTCAGACAAAACGACGTCGTTTCTACTCTTTTTTAAAAAAATTCGTTTTTTTTTTTTGCTTTTTTTGTTTTTTATTTAGGGCCAGCAAGGGCCACCGGTGACCCTCACCGGCTTTAAAGAAAAAAAAAACAAAAAATTAAAAAAAAAATTAAAAAAAAAATTAAAAAAAAAATATATTAAAATATTGTTCACCGGCGCCACGTCGCTTTTCCGGCAGCCAAGTCAACTTTTCCGGCGACCACGTCGCTTTTCCGACGGCCACGTCGAGTGGCACTCAAGTGAACGTTTTTAAAACCCGTGGCACTCAAGTGAGCGAAAAAAAAGTTTTGGCACCAAAGTGAGCGCCGTACGAAAGTTATGGCACTCCTAGTGTACTTACCCCGCTAAATTTGGTCTAATTTTTGTGTTGGATAAAATTGATCTGAAAAGTTGTCAAACTAGAACAACTTAATTGGACAAACTAAATGTATACATATTTGTTTAGAAAAAGCATGGAGCATGTAGACGATACATAAGATTTTTCATCCACTTTATATGAGGTTTAGAACTATTTAATGCATTTTCTTGCCATTTATAGGTTTCGAAATACATGAGTGTAATCTTTTTATATTTTAATTACATGTAGATTCGTACTTTTAATTCCCAAAGCCATTAGCTCCAATGAGAGAAAATCATCAACTATACAAGATATGTTAGAAATTACACAGAAAAATCATTAACTGAGCAAATTCTACAAAGTAATAGAGTGATGAATATTTCATAGGTAAATACTTGCAAGTAGAGTGGCATTTCTTTCATAACTGAGAATGTTACCTACTACATTGAGACTTACTTAACCTAAATACTTTTCTTTAGATATTTAGATTGCATATGAAAAAATTTACTAGCTAGGTGAAGACGTTGACAAACTATTAATGGGGTGAAGGTACTATTTGTTGATTAAAGTGCCTACAAGGGCTGACCACCGGGCCATATCAGCCCAAGCGTGTGCCTGGGCCTTTTTATGCTTTGAACTCTGAAAAAAAATTTGAAAAAAAGTACAAAAGTAAAATAAAAAAATTGCGATATTGAAAAAAATTGCATGAAATTGAAATATAATATTTGTTTATGCAATATCAAGAACAATACATTAAACATTTAAAGTATGCAGCAATAGTTTACCATAAAATTATATAAAATTTGACATTAGGAATAATACGAACAGAGTCTTAAGCCCGACCAACTTTCACGTAACCAAGACAGGTGGAATGAATTTCTGCTTCATGGCCAACCCCGCTGGCTTGAAGAAGAGGAATCACCATGGGGAGTGGCCATAGGGTCAAAAGCACATCACTTGAAGTACTCCCGAAAGCATTCCTCCTCTTTGTAGATTTGGGACACCGCTCTATATGACGCAATCAAGAGTCCTGGGAATCGCTTAGTGAAGTAAGCATCCAAACCATCAGGAAACGGTCCGAGGATCTCCTGTCAGAATCATCAAAGCAACGACAGATATGAGCCTTATATGCATGCAGCAGCTGCAGCTATCAACCATGCTTCCGGAGAGAGAGAGAGAGAGCAAGAGAGTACCTTAACTTCTTTCGCAGCTTCCATGTGGTGGCTAAACTGATTTCGCACGGCTCTCAATAAGTCTTTGACACTGCTACCATCATAGGTCCTACGTTTGCGTAGGTCGGCCATAACTTCGTTTTCTATTTGGCTGTCCCAATTCCCATAAAAAACCCCTTGCGCAACGCTCTCCAACTCATTCAGAAGATCTGAATTGTGGGCCTTAGTTTCAAATTCTACTTTATCGCTGACGTCACGAAGAAAGGAAAGTCTCATCTTTGAACTCCAGAAAATGGGATGGTGAAGCACCTCCGATGCCTTTGGCATGCTAGTCATTAAAAGTAATTTACCATTGACCCAACATGCTCAAAGAAATCAATTGCACGAATAATTTTGAGAAGGACCAATTTCCCGAATTTAAAAGCGTTGCAAGTTCGGTATTCGTGCAATCTCTAAAACAATTAAAATTGCATTAGCTCAATGAAAGAGTAACCAAAATGTCCGAAAACTTCCATGCACTTCACAACTCACACGTCCGAGATGAAGGCAGTTGCTTGACTACAACAAAAACCCATGAATTATTTACTCCAAGTACCTTAAATTAGCAATCTAATCATCTAGTCTTTAGAATTCTTATTTCATAAAGAGCACTATAGCTAAACCCTTGGAATCTTCAAATGAAATCCTCTGCGATGTATGTATAGCAAGTCTAATACTATGCTGAGAATGATTGGAATTCATTTGTTTGTGGATGGGTAACAAACTTTTTTTTTTTTTTTTTGGTAAGGAGGGTAACAAACTTATAGCTCTAATAACCAGGCTTCCAACAATGATCATCTTCCATCGGAATATCACAATCGTCAAAGGTATTTAGGCTATCACATGGTCAACCTTTTATCTAGCTTCTATTGTCAATTGCCAAAAGAAATGAGAGGGAACTATAGTTTTTTTTTCTCAACAAGTAGAGCCCCACCAGCTGGACTGATATTTAAGCCATGTTTGACAAATTATCTCATGATATTAGGTGATGTGGTAAAAAGGAAATTAGTCAACTAACAATGGTTATAAAATCTATCAAATGTTAGAATGAAAATAGTAGAGATGCAAATAAAAGATGACAATACCCTCACCTCAATTTGTGATCTCGATTTAGTAAATCCCCAAGCAGATCATAAGCTTCTGGTATGAATTTCACCAAGGACAAGTCCATTTTGTTGTGAGCAATGTTGTAGTCACGTTCTAGCTTTTCACCAATTGGATGTCTTCCACGAGTCATGCAAAAGAACAAGACACGACCTAAACTAAACAAATCCATTGCCAACATTTGGCGCCCATCGTGATGACGCAGTTCAGGTGCTCGCCGCCCTAAGCTTCCACAACCTATAAGACATAGATCGAAGATCAATAAAAGAGCCCCCATCACTTGGACCATATATAGATGGATATAATAGATTCGTCATTTATTGAAGGGAGGCATGGCAAAGATTGTTAAATCTCCACAATCTTTGCCACAACATAAGAAGCAATACAAAGCAACTTGACTTCCAACATAACAGTCTTCTTTAAAAGAGGAGATTGCTCTAACAAGTTAATTACCACTATATAGATTCGGATTATGCATGGATCAATCTTGAGGAAAAGAAGATCAAAGATATGGATAAAGCTGTCATGAGCATTTACCGGTGGCATGATATCCCAAGGAAGATTTATCTTTAGGAAGGCACCTGCTCATGCCCATATCAGATAGATGAGCACGAAGCGATCGATTCCCGGTAATTAAGACATTTTGAGGCTTTAAGTCCCCATGGATTATTCCCAAGTCATGCAAATGGCTAAGTCCTGATACCACATCCCTATATCATAATATAGAGAAGACATCATGACTTAAATTGACAATGTCATCTAGGCCGCTCGAAAGCATCATATACATATATTAAGCCATATCTTATTGGAAATTAAGGAATTTCTCTAACACATAAAGACCCTGTAATGAGGTCAAAAGTACATTGGAGAAAAAACTGTTACAGGTTCTTTACGTAAACTCTACAATGAAAATTCCAGTAAATCTGATTGCAATATCAATCACAACATTTACCAATTTGAGTGTGTGAGGATTTTGCAACATTCATGAATCAAAAGGAAAGAAGGCATACTGTTTTTACCTAGATGGGAAAATCGATGGAATTATCACTATGTAATTGATAATACCTAATTGATTTCCATGGGAAGAAAACCAAGAGTTTAGCCTTGATAGTGAGATTGAACTTAACCTATGACTTTAGAAAGGAAGCTGCAAGGTTCAAAACTCAGTCCATGATGTTGATCACATTAGGCTCACCACAGTCAAGGCAATGGCCTAATAATTCCCTGTATCAGCATCACTTGGAAGTTTTGCAGGAAAACTATTAAGTCTTTCAACTAGCACCTGATACCCACATGAACCAGCAAAGAAGAGTACATGAAGGTACTGATCTCCATGAGATACTTCTGAGTCATGTAAAACATATGTAAGCAAGCTCACTACAAATACAAATATGTGACGGTTGATTTCAAAGAGTGTCGCAATAAGCAAGATACTACAGTTATCTCTTTATTCATAACCTTTGGGCAAATCAAAATATAAAAATTACCCCATCAGTTGCAGTAAACAAGGTGAGGGATAACCATCTGCCCTCCACAAGTTAACGGAATCCAATTTGATTTTATAATCATTGGTTGATGCTGGATCCCAAGGGAACGCCAAGTTATTTGAAGAATCTGAATGTACTTGAATTAAATCATCCAAGCTACAAATACAGCGCTCTAGAGCAAGATAAATGAAATCCTGGCTGTCCTCCTTTCCATAATACCGAACTATATTTTCATGTCGGTCAGATGCTAGCAAAATCTTAGTCTCGTTGGAGGCAACATCATGATGAGTCCGAGCAAGGCGTTTCACTGCAACAGGTCTATCTTCATAGGTGCCCTCAAAGACAATGACCCCATTACTTCCCTTAGCGATTTCTTTATTTGATACGGAGATTTTACCAATTTTATGCCATACAATGCCACCATTGGGAAGGCTCATTGACTTCATCCATTCGTCACCATTGCAATAGATATTGTCAATCCTGCCTCCATTTCCTGAAAAGACATATTCCACCTTTAAAACTCTAATTGATTTTCTTTTTGTGATCTTTTGAGAAAGTGTCTACATTTTTGTTGAATGACAAAACCATGAAATTTGGTATGAGACATGTTAAAACAAGCAAAATCTTAACTGGCTTAATCGATGATCAATGGGGTATCAAAGTGACAACCCCTTTAGTAACTGTGTGATTCGAGGACAAACTATGCAGAAGCCGATGGGCCTATAACAACCCCGTTCGATAAGGTTAGAGAGTAATTGTCGTGATTAGAGACAACTTAAGATGAGATGGGTCAAAGCGACAATACCTTGAGCAAATTAATTCAAGGGGTCACTCCTAAGGTAAATAAACATAGATGAAATTTGAAATTATGTTCACAATATTGGTAGATGAGATTGAATTTAAACTTATGCTTTTATGTGTATCGATATAATTGTCCATCTCCAAAGTCAGCCCACAAACAAAGAAAGTTCACTAATCAAGTGAACTTATGTGGAAGCAACAATTTGTGCGAGTTTATTGTTTGCGTCAATCTTTGCACTTGTCTGTTCATATTTTCCAAAGAACTATTCGTTATCATTCACTGACTTTTAAACTCCTCCTTCCTATTAATTCCTGTCAATTTTGTGTTTTCAGTTACTATCGAAAATCTGACTGTCCTGCCTATATCCCTACTCCTAAGTAAGAATTAGTAGACAAATTAAGCGTGCTGCATGAGCATTCCATATAATGAATTTGGAGATGCGCATTACCTTGCGGAACCTCTGTATAGGGTTCTCCCACTTCTGCATTCACAGTGCTTCTGACATCAAAGCTCGTGTCTGGCGTGGCAGATAATGAATTCTCTCTCCAATCATCATCATCGTTCACAGTCACAGGCAGAGGCGGACCCTCTTCAACATTGCCCTGGTTGTTGCTAGATTTAACCCTTCCTATACCCTCGAACGCTTTGCGGGCTTCTGATTTCCCTTCGCCAGGGACAAGCTCGCGGCCACGAATCCCAAGTCCTTCAGCTCCAGCAAGATGGGCCTTGATCCTCGTCGTGCTTCCGCTGAAGGGTTTCTTACAGAAATTGCTCTTCCACTGATGGTTATCAAGGGACTGTACATCTCTGCGAAAGGGGTCCTGCTTTCTGGCCATTCCCCCTGTATCTCTCAGAAGAGTAATCAGGTATGTTTCAAGGAAGACCTTGGATCCTATCACGAATATCAATCAACCCTGTCTTTTTATGATTTATCGGACAAGTATGCAGGATGTTTCTTCGGAAAGAAAAGAGTATAATCATCCAAGAAGACGGAGACCTACAAGAGAAGAAAAGTTGGGTAAAAAATGAAAGCTTAAAATAAATGAGTCTAAATGAGTTTTAAGTTAGAATCCATTTCCAACTCAATGCTCACACTCTTTCTTTCCCTTTTTAATTTTATAAAAATTGAAATTATAATTGCTTTTGTATTTTCTTTTTCTCTTTTATTTTTCTTTTTTCTTTTCTTTTTTTTTTTTTTTCCTTTCTTCTTCTACCTTCCTCATCAACTGGTGGTCGGCCACTGCCGAGTTGAGGCTCAAGCTCACCAACCGGTCATTGGCCCGACGACGGCGAGCTCAACGATCTGGTGAGGACTCAGCCTCCCCTGACGGCAGTGAGCTCGAGTCTTGTTGGATCGGGTGACGCCTCAGCCTCGTTGAAGTCTGGCGAGGCCGAGCTTGCTGGCATTGGGCGAGGCCAAATCCTTGTCAGATTGGTGAGCTCAAGTCTTAAGCCTCACCTTACCAATCTGGCAAGACTTGAGCTTGCTAGCGACGGACGAGTCGGCGATCAGTTAGTGAGCTCGAGCATCGCCTAGCGGTAGCTAGCCAACCATTATCATGCCAGCCACCGGCTAATAAGGAATTTTTTATTTTTTGGTCGAGAGAAGGAAGGTTGAACAAGAAAGAAGGAAAGAAAAAAAGAAAAAAATTTATATTTATATTTTTTGAAAAAAAAAATTATGAATCCAATTTTTAAAAAAGAAGAATAAAAAAATATTAAAAGGAATCACGAAGGAAAAAAATATTTTTATTTATTTTCAAATTGTAGGTAAAAACCAAAAATTATTGTAATTTTCATGAAAAAACTTCTTGGAAAATATTTTCCAAGAAATAAATGAAAACTTATTTTTCAAAAAAATTATAAAAATTGTCCATCAAATTTGTATTGCTTAAAAGTATTTTAACAATCTCACTTTTTTAAAAAAAAATCATAAGAAATAAGTTTTCTTTAGTATAATTAAATGGGTCATGTATGGGTTGGAAATGTATTAGGTCGGGTATGGGTCAAGAATTATATATTACGATAAATGGGTGATAAACGGGTTAATTGGATTGATTTGGGTCAAACCATTTATAACCTAGTCCAAACTCGACCCAACCCCACTCGTTTGACAGGTTTACTAGTTTTATAATTCTTTCAACAAATTTGTAGGACATTTTGACTCTCTAATGGACTCTAGCTTTGTTTAGCAAGTTGCCAAATAGTAATTAATTCTATTCTTTTATTCGTGGAAGTAGGTTTGGTGTAGAAATTCGTTTGGTAAATTTTTTGATCTCTGGAATAAATTTGTTCCCGAAAACAATTCGAGAATCAATACCAATTTTTTTTTCATTTCTCTTTCTCCTCTTTCCTTTCATCTTCTTCTCCTTTCTTTTGGCCATTCGCTAGCCTCTTTGGTCGATGATCGGCTTAATGAGGGCTGGTGCCCTCGTCGACCCTCGGCAATAGGGTCTGCCTCGTCGACCCATCGCTAGGTCAGTGTCGCCTAGCCAAGTTGAAACCGACCAGGCGAGGGCATCGGCCCTCGTCTAGCCGGCTATTTGCAACTTAAGGAAATAGAAAAAGATGAAAAGGGAAAAAGAAAAAAGAAGAAGAAGAAGAGAAAACTGTACTTAAATCATTAAAAAATTAAAAGAAATTAATTTGGATTAGAAATTTTAAGATCCTATCAAACGCATAAAAATTTTGGGTAGTTATCAAACACCTTCAAATACTTAGAAATTGTTCTTTGGAATAGAATAGAAAAGAATAATTTCCGAGCAAAAATTATTTCTAGATATAGAAGCGTTACCATGCGCATTTTAAGTATCTAATGACAGACACATCGACTTCCTATTAATTCATTAAACAATCTACACGTATCAATTTTGAGGTCTCTGATCATATTAATCCATTAAACGATCTACACATGTCAATTTTGGGTCTTCTTATTAGAGACCATGCGTCGCCTCTCTTTCTTCAAATTAATGTTTCTACTTTTTTCCTCTCTTCCCATTAATTCCTGCCAATTTTGTGTTTTCAGTTACAATCGGAAATTTAGAAGACAAATTAAGTGTGCTGCATGAGCATTACATATAATGAATATGGAGATGCGCATTACCTTATCGAACCTCTGTATTGGGTTCTTCCACTTCTGCATTCCCTGGCCATGGCACGCTAGCCCGAACTTCAGATACAGGGTCTGGTTGGCTGATGAGATCACTCAAATCCCACCGCAGGTGGAAAGGACCGACATCATAAAATTGAGGGATCCGTGGCCAGAGTTTTCTCTCCAATGGAAGAAAGGTTGATGAACTTGCACCTACAGTGCTTACGCCATCAAAGCTAGGGTACTGCATGGCAGCAAATGAAGTCTCTCTCCAATCATCTACATTGTTCAGAGTCACAGGCAGATGCGGACCCATCTTCTACGCTTCAACGCTTTGCGGGCTTCTGATCTCACTTCGCCAGGGACAAGCTCGCAGCCGCAAATCCCAAGTCCTTCAGCTCCAGCAAGGTGGGCCTTGATCCTCGTCGTCCTTCCGCTGTACCGTTTCTTACATAAATTACTCTCCCACTGATCGTTATCAAGGGACTATACATGTCTGCGAAAGGGGTCCTGCTCTCTGGCCATTTCCCCTGTATCTCACAGAAGAGTAATCAGGTATGTTTCAAGGAAGACTTTGGATCCTATCACGAGGATCAATCAACCGTGTCTTTTTAGACTTATCGGACAAGTATGCAGGATGTTTCTTCGGAAAGAAAAGAGTTCAATTTTCATCCAAGAAGAAGAAGACTTACAAGAGAAGAAAAGTTGGGTAAGGAGGGGGCTTTAGCTGTTGGACCTGTTAAAATTGGTATAAGACCCGTCCATGACCCATTTATAATTTAAATGAATCATAGATAAATCACTTCAATTTTAAAGAGACTTTTAAATTAAATTTAAAAAATGAAAGCTTAAAACAAATGAATCTAAATGAATTTTACGTTAAAATCCATTTCCAACTCAGTGTTCGCACTCTTTCTTTTCCTTTTTAACTTTATAAAAGTATTTTTGATAAAAATCAAAATTATAATTATTCTTATATTTCCTCTCTCTCTTCTATTTTTCTTTTTTCTTTCCTTTTTTTCATTTTTTTCTTCTACCTTCCTCATCAATCGGTGGTCGACACGGCAACAGCTAGCCACTGCCCAAGCGAGGCTCAAGCTCATTGACTGGTTGCCGACTCAATGCCGATAAGCTTGATGATCTGGTGAGAACTCGGCCTCTCCCAACACTAGCGAGCTTGAGTTTGGCTAGATCAGGCGATGCTAGGTGTCACTAACGTCTAGCAAGACTTGAGCTCGCCGGCGTAGGGCAAGGCCGAATCCTCGCCAGATCAATAAGCTTGAGCCTCACCAATCTGGTGAGACTCGAGCTCGGCGACGGAAGAGTCAGCAACTGGTTGGTGAGCTTGAGCATCGCTTGGCGGTGGTTGGCCAGTCGTTGTTGTGCTAGCCATTGGCTAGTAAGGAATTTTTTATTTTTTGGTTGGGGAGAAGGAAGGTTGAAGAAGAAAGAAGGAAAGAAAAGAGAAAAGAGAAAAGAGAAAAAGGAAAAATAAATAATTAAAATTTATATTTTTTGAAAAATAAAAATAAAAACAAAAAATTATAAATTCAATTTTTTAAAGAAGAAAATAAATAAATATTAAAAGCAATCACGAAGGAAAATTTAATCAAGATTTTTATACTGAATGGCAAAAAAATATTTTTAATTTATTTTCACATTGTAGGTAAAAACCAGAAATTATTGTAATTTTCATGAAAAAAATACTTCTTGGAAAATATTTTCCAAGAAACAAATGAAAAATTATTTTTCAAAAAAATTATAAAAATTTTCCATTAAATTTGTATTGCATAAAAGTGTTTTAGTAATGTCACTTTTTAAAAAAATCATAAGAAATAAGTTTTCATTATTTTAATTAAATGGGTCAAGTACGAGCTAGAAATATATTAGGTTAGGTATGGGTCAAGAATTGTGCATTTGATAAATGGGTTATAAACGAATTAAATGGATTGAAGTGGTTCAGACCATTTATAACCCGACCTAACCCAACCCCACCCGATTGATAGGTTTACTAGTTGTATATCTCTTTCGACAAGTTTGTAGGACATTTTGACTCTTTAGTGGACTCTAGCTCTATTTAGCAAGTTGCCAAATAATAATTAATTATATTATTTTGTTCGTGAGAGTAGATTTGGAGCAGAAATTCGTTTGGTAAATTTTTTATTTTCCGAAATAAATTTGTTTCTGATAATAGGTTTAGGACAAAATCAAGAATAAAAAATAAAATTTTGCTTCTTTGTTTTGGGAAACAAATCTAGAATTAATGCCAATTTTTTTTCATTTCTCTTTCTTTTCTCTTTTCTTTCATTTTCTTCTCCTTTCTTTTGGCCGTTCACTAGCCTTGGCCATGGCTAGTGATTGGCCAAACAAGGGTTGGTGCCCTCGCCAACCCTCGGCAACATTGAGCCACGACGAGGCTCTGCCTCACCAACCCACCGCTAGGTCAGCGTCACCCAACCAAGCTAATGCCAACCTAGCAGTGGGACGGTGACACTCTGGCAAGGGCATCAGCCCTTGTCTCGCCAATTTTCGGCAATTTTAGGAAGAAGAAGAAGAAGAAAAGGGAAAAAGAAAAGCAACAAAAGAGAAAATTGTATTTAAATCATTAAAAAATTAAAAGAAAATAATTTGGACTATAAATTTTAAGGTCCTACTAAACATATTTCTATTTCAGGAATAAAAATTTTAGACTGTTACCAAATATTTTCAAATACTCAAAAATTATTCTCGGGAGCGGAATAAAAAAGAATAATTTTCAAAAAAATTATTTTCAAATATAGAAGTATTACCATGCACAACTTAACTGCTTAACAATAGACACGTTGGCTTCATATTAACTCATTAAACAATCTACACATGTCAATTTTGGGGTCTTTGATCGTATTAATCCATTAAACGATCTACACGTGTCAATTCTGGAGTCTTCTTATTTGAGACCATGCGTCGCCTCTCTTTCTTCAAATTAATGTTTCCACTTTTTTTCCTTCTCCCCTTTTCACTCTGTCGGGAATTAATTGTTACTCCCGCGTGGAGTGGATTCCACCGCACAAAGCCAGGCCCTGTAAAGTAAAGAGCTTCGACACGGCGGTGCCGATCTCGCAGAGCCGCCTCAGGTCCCGATTCCTGCCAGCCACCGGCGGCGCGTGCGCGCTGCCCCCGAAGGCCTTGTCGCAGTCCCTGGCCGCGCGGGCACCGCCGTCGGATCACCTGGCGAAATTGGCGAAGGTCTCGGAGTTGAGGTCGTTGTAGGCCGATGCGAGCTTGGTGACGGCGGCGGCGTGGCCGCGGTGTCAGGAGTGGAGGCTGGAGGCCCGGCCTACGGAGGAGGCGGAAGCGGTGGTCGCAGGTGTGGGTGGCGTTGAGGTAGGTGAGGGAGTAGGAGCAAGCATTGGGGGTGCGGGGGTGGTCGGTCTCGTTGCAAACACGCCGCACGAGCGCCGTCGCGGCGGAGGAAGGGTGGACGGAGAGGACAAGTGGGGAAGGAGAAGAAAAAAGAAAAAGAAGAATAAAAAGTAAAAACATATAATTGAAGAGTGGGTAAGACGTAACGTCTTTGACAAGTGGGCCCCAATCGTACAAATGGCTTAAGACGCAAGCAAAGAGAAAACTGCTTTATGCTTTCGGATTATCCGGGCTCTGGGATCTCTTTGTTGATCTGTGCATGATAAACAAAATTTTTAATCTAAGCAATAAATGATCACGCGAACTAACCAAATTTTTTTTTTATAAAACGAACTAACCAAATGTTAAATTGGGGTTTAAATTGAAATGGACAATAGTGATTAAAGTTCTTGCACTAATGAGTTGTTAGAGAAGGATAACCAGAAAGAACATCGACACAAGTATCATAACGTTTTGTTGATGATATGTAAAATATCTGACATGATATGTTTCTTCATTCGAAGCATTTGATCGCTTATTAATTTGACTTGGTATCGGTGTAAGATGAGTGTTATATTCAATTATTCCTAGGAATCCAATTTCATATTTAATTTAACTCTTTTGAGACCTCGATCGTTCCAATGGCGATGTGCAAGCTTCTAGTTAGAGCATACCATTACCCGCTTCAGTTATAAATTTTGGAGTCAACACCATTTTCTATTAGCTCGAAATTTACGAACTACCAATTCTGCACTTGACTTCATATTATTTCCGAGCGTTTTTGGTAAATCATCGGACGTTTGTTTTTTATACCGTCAGCTATGTATCTATTGTTGGCATACATGGATGTGAGCTTCATAGTTCTTATGAGAATTACATGCTCAAGTTCCCAAAGTTCTGGTGAATTTGGCTGAGTCTGAGTCTGAGTCTGACTCAATTACCCTGAATAATTTACGTCAGGACAAGATCCATATGGACACAGTTGACCAGAAAATGAGAGTTATGGCTGCGAACGAGTTTGTCTGGAGGAACAGCACTGAACCCTCCTCTTGACCCACATGAAAGAGGCGGGTCATTATTTCTGCAAATTTCACAAAACTCTAAGCTGATTTCTTGAGAAAATACAGTAACATGAAAAATTCTTAGTGAAACTAGCTCTACTTCGGTTGAATTACAAATACTCATGTGTTGAGATCCGCTGAGAGAATCGTTTTCTTGACAAAGTAAGGCAGCCCCTATTTCAGTCACGAACACATCCTACAATACTTCGTTAGATTTTGTATCGAGTGATTGCAAATGGTGGTCTGCTCGCATGATTTTCAGTCGCCATCGAGCAATATTAGAGATAAATTCTCCCAAATATTTGGCCCTTTTATCTTGTAAAATAATATGTTCTATATCATTCGGAGAGGTAGGTGGAAAATCCAATAAACCACAAGTACATATTAGAACTCTTCCAATCAAAACATTGAATTAAACACCATGCTTTTCCAAGATCCAAGTGTTAAGTGATCCATCCTTTGATACCCATTATGTATTCTTTATGAAATCATCAATGTTTATCCCAATTTTTACATTACATGGGATGGTCGGTTCGTAAGTTGCATTTAGTAGGCAATACTAGCAACAGTTAACCTTTTTTTTTATAGATAATAAGAAAAAAAGTCATTGTGATCAGGAGACTTCTGCCCAACTTTGGAAGGTGAAGAGATGACATTCAAAGTTTCATAGAGATAAGGGCATTTTCCACTAAAGTACAAATAAAAATGTGGAAATCCTTTTACAACCTTTAATAGGCAAAAGAAGTCTAAGTTCACTTACATTTTTGCGCGCATTAATAAGATTACTTTAAATTTGGGAAAATTTTGAAACTCCCGGGTGATTTATAAGAGAAAGGGTCTTTCTAGTATATGGTGGACTATTTCCATGGTGTCACTAAGTCAACAACGCACACCATCGGACCGAGGTCATTAAATCAATGCCGTCCATTCAAATTGCCGCCTGGAGGAATACAATGGAAAACATATATATTAATATAAAAGGATTGGGGGCCCACGTGAATGGCCCAAAATTCGTTTACAAAAGAATGCCACAACAAGAACAAAACATAAAAGAGCTTCTAAAAGGAAACGAGTAAAGTTTTGATATTTCAGTCGTTAGATGAATTTAGGATAGATTAATATATTTATTAGTGTATTTGAACGTATGCTATTAGTCCTTCTTTAAGAAACTCCTTGTGTTTTGTTCCTGTTAGAATTTGTGGCTATTCTCATGGGTCCCAAATCACTAGGTAGGGATTGGGGTCATTTGATACCACATCCGCTAAATTTGGTCTAATATTGTGTTGGATAGAACTGATATGAAAATTTGTCAAAATAGAGCAACTTAATTTGACAAATTAAATGAATATAAATTTGTTTAGCAAAAGCATGGAGCATATAGACGATACATAAGATTTTTTGTCCACTTTTATATGAGGTTTAGATCTGTTAATGCATTTTCTTGCCATTTATTTCTTTATGAGGTTTTGAAATACATGAGTGTGATCTTTTTATATTTTAATTACATGGAGATTCATACCTTTTAACTCCCAAAGCCACTAGCTCCAATAAGAGAAAATCATCAACTATACGAGATATGTCAAAAATTACATAGAAAAATCATTAACTGAGGTAAATACTTCAAAGTAAAGAGTGATGAATATTTATTTCATAGGCAAATACTTGCAAGTAGAGTGGCATTTCTTTCATAACTGAGAATGTTACTGCCTACTACATTGAGACTTACTTAACCTAAATATTTTTCTTTAGATATTTAGATTGCATATGGAAAAAAATTACTAGCTAGGCAAAGACATTGCTAAACTACTAATGGGTTGAAAGGTACTTTTTGTTGACGGAAGTGTCTACATGGGCTAACCACCAGGCCGTGCCGGCCCAAGCATGTGCTTGGGCCTTTTATTTAACTCTAAAAATAAACTTTTTGGAAAAAAAGTGACATTTAAAAATTGCGATATTGAAAAAAAATTGCATGAGATTGAAACAATATTTGTTCATGCAATATCAAGAACAATACATTAAACATTTAAAGTATGAGGCAATAGTATACCATAGAATTATTTAAAATTTGATATCAAGAACAATAAGAATAGAGTCCTAAGCCCGTCTAACTTGATCCCGTAACCAAGACAGGGGACACACCAAAAAGACAGGTGGAATGTCTCGTAATACTCATGGCCATCCCTGCTGTCTTGAAGAAGGAATCACCGTGGGAAGTGGCCAAAATGTCAAAGTACATTACTTAGAAAGTACTTCCTCTATCAATTTATTCTTTCCGCACTTATGCACAACTCCGTATGTCTCAATCAAGAGTCTGGGGAATAGTTTAGCGAAGTAAGCATCCATGCCATCAGGATCCGATCCGAGGATCTCCTGCCAGAATCATTAAAGCAACAAAACATATGAGCCTTGTATGCATGCAGCTGTAGATATCACCACAGTTCCAGAAAGCGAGCGAGAGAGTTCCTTAACTTCTTCTGGAGCATGCCGGCGGTGGTTAAACTTATTTCGCACAGCTCTCAATAAGTCTGTGACACAGCTACCGTCACACGGCTTACGTATGTGTCGACGTAGGTCGTCCATAACTACTTCATCTATTTTCTCGTCCCAATTCCCATCAAAAACCAATGGCGCAATGCCCTCCAATGCATTCCGAAGATCGAAATTGCATTTACGAGCTTCTGACTCTACTTCATCACTGACGTCACGAAGAAAGGACAGTCTCATCTTGGGAGTCCAAAAAAATGGATGGTTAAGCACCTCTGATGCCTGTGGCCTGCTAGTCATTAAAAGTAATTTACTATTGACCAATATGCTCAAAGATATGGATCACGAAAAATGCTGAGATGGACCAACTTCCCGAGTTTAAATGCAACGCAAGTTTGGCATTCGTGCAATCTCTTAACCAAAATATCTAAAAACTTCCATTCACTTCACAATTCACAAGTCTGAGATGAAGTCAGTTATTTGACTACGACAAGAACCTAGGAATTATTTACTACAACCGCCTTAAATTAGCAATCCAATCATCCACTCCCTAGGATTCTTATTTCATAGTGAGCGCTATATGCTAAACCATTGGAATCTTTGTATGTGATCATCTTGTGTGTATGTATAGCAAATCTAATACTAAACTAGTAATGATTGAAATTTATTTGCTCATGGGTGGGTAAAAAACTTATAGTCCTAATAATCAGGTCTCCGACAATGATCATCTTCCATTGGAATATCACAATTGTGATAGGCATTTAGGCTATCACATGGTCAATCTCTTCTCTAGCTTCTATTATCAATTGCCAAAAGAAGTGAGTGGGATCTGCACTTTTTTTAGCTCATCAAGTAGAGCCCCACCAGGCAGACTGATAAGTCATGTTTGATGAATTTCAGGCCACCTTTATACTTGTGAGATTAAGTGATGCATGAAAATGGAAATCAATCAACTAACAACTAACAATGGTTATAAAATCTATCAAATGGCATAATGAATATGGTAGTGATGCAAATTAAGGATGACAATACACTCACCTCAATATGGGATCTTGGTTTAGTAAACGCGAAAGCAGATCATGGGCTTCTGGTATGAATTCCACCGAGGATAGGTCCATATTTTTTTTAACAATGTTGGAATCACGATGTACTTCTTCACCAAATGGATGTTTTCCACAAGTGATGCAAAAGAACAAGACATAGCCTAAACTAAACAAATCCAGTGCCGGCTTTTGGCTCCCACCATGCTTAATTAGTTCAAGTGCGTGCCATCCAAAGGTTCCACAACCTGTAAGACATATATCAAAGATCAATAAAAGAGCCCTCATCACTTGGACCATACATAAATGGATATGATAGATTCATCAGTCAACGAAGGGAGGCCATGGTAAATACTATTAAATCTCCACAAACTTTACCACAACCTAAGAAGCAACACAAAGCAACCTGACTTCCAACATAATAGTCTTCTTTAAAAGAAGAGATTGCTCTAATAAGTAAATTACCACCACATAGATTCAGATTATGCATAAATCAATCTTGAGGAAAAGAAGATCAAAGATATGGATAAAGCTGTCAAGAGCATTTACCGGTGGAATGATATCCCAAGGAAAATTTATCTTTAGGAATGCATCTGCTAATGCCCATATCAGATAGCTTAGCAACCAACGATAGATCCCTAGGATTCTCCGGATCCTCAGTAATCAAGATATTTTGAGGCTTTAAGTCCCGATGGATTTTTCTCAAGCCATGCAAATGGCTGAGTCCTGATACCATATCCCTACATCATAATATAGAGAAGACATCATAACTTAAATCAACAATGTAGCTGGAACCAAATAGTATCCAGGCCACTTGAAGGCATCATATATGTATACTCAGCCACATACTATTGGAAATTAAGAAATTTATCTAACACACCATGTCCCATTAAGGATGTTCAGAAGTATAATGGATAAAAGAACCGTTATAGGTTCTTTACATAAACTCTACAATGAAAAACCCTGTACATAATCAAATTGCCCTATCAATCACATCAACATTTATCGATATGAGTGTGTGGGGATTCTGTAGCATTCACGAATCAAAAGGAAAGAAGGAATATTGTTTTTACCAAGATGGGATAAATCGATGGAATTATCACTACATATATGATAATACCTAATTCATTTCCATGGGAAGAAAATTAAGAGTTAAGCCTTGATAGTGAGATTGAACTTAACCTATGACTCTAGAAAGGAAGCTACAAGGTTCAAATCTCAGCCCACGATGTTGATTGCATTGGGCACACCACAGTTAAGGAAGCGGCCTAATAATTCTCTATATCATGCATCATTTGGAAGTTTTTGCGGGAGAGCTATTAAGTCCTTCAACTAGCACCTGATACCCACATGAGCCAGCAAAGAGCAGTACGTGAAGGTGGTGATCTCTATGAGATGCTTCTGTGCCATGTAAAACGTATGTAAGCAAGCTCACTACAAATACAAACATGAGACAGTTGATTTTAGGAGTGCGGTAAGTAAGATACTACTGTCATCTCTTTATTTATACCTTACTAATAAATCAAAACATAAAAATTACCTCATCAATTTCAGTAATTGAGGTGAGGGATAATCATGTTTCCACAAGTTAACATCTTGGATCGTACCCCTAATGGAATCCAATTTGATTTTATAATCATCCGTTGATGCTGGATCATGAGGTAACGTAGACTTATCCAAAGAATCTGAATGTACTTGAATTAAATCATCTAAGGTACAAATACAGCGCTCTAGAGCAAGATACACGAAATCCTCATTGACCTCCATTCCATGATACCGAACAATATT
The DNA here is from genome assembly GCA_014182735.1 of Corymbia maculata. Classification (NCBI taxonomy): domain Eukaryota; kingdom Viridiplantae; phylum Streptophyta; class Magnoliopsida; order Myrtales; family Myrtaceae; genus Corymbia; species Corymbia maculata. The sequence continues at coordinate 16,874,062 of CM024684.1, forward strand.
CACATGTTGGTCAGAATCTATCAAAGTCTGAATCTCGTTGGAGGATTTTCCAAAATCAGCCTGAAGAACAAGGCGTTTCACTGCAACTTCTCTTCCTTCATAGCGGCCCTCAAAGACCATAGTCCCATTACTTCCCTTACCGATTTCTTTTTTTGATACTAGGACTTTACCAATTTTACGTGATCCATCGCCTCCATCAGGAAGTTCATTGAGCTTCATCAATTCGTCACTGTTGCTTCTGACATTGTCAATCCTGCCTTCGTTTCCTGAAAAGCCATATTCAACCTTTCCGTCAAAAACTCTATAATTGATTTTCTTCCTGTGATCTCTTCAGAAAATGTCTACATGTATGCCCAAAGACAAAATCTTGAGGCTTGATATAGGGCATATTAAAGCGGATAATACCTTAAGTGAATCAATCAAAAGGCAATGTGGTACAAAAGCAACACCCCCTCTAGTAACTGTGTAATTAGATGATGAATTACGTGGAAGCTAATGGGCTTATGAAAACCCGGTTTGACAAGGGCAGAGAGTAACCGTCGAGATGAGAAACAAATTAGCATGAGATGGGTCAAACCAATAATACCTTGAGCAAATTAATCCAAGGTGTCACTCCTAAGGAACACATAGATGAAATTTGAAAATGACATTCACAATATTGGTACATGAGATTGTCCATCTCCAGAGTCAGCCCACCAACAAAGAAAGTTCACTAATCAAGTGAAATTATGTCAAGCAGCAATTTGTGCGAGTTTATTGTTTGTCTCAATCTTTTCATGTGATAGGTTGCATTTGGATTGGATTGACAAGTTATAATACTTTGATTTAAAGATTGATTTAATAGAAATAGCATATACTTTAATTTTCGTAGAACGCGCGGGTATACACCTATGTCCCAGTCTCGAAAAGATTAGATAGAGTTCTAGCTTCACATGACTCTTTTCATTTGTGATACGAGGGAATAGAGAGAGTCATGGCTTTTCAAGATTTGAATGTCACACTTAAGTAGCATTTGTCTGTTCATATTTTCCAAAGAACTATTAGTTATCATTCACCAACTCTTAAACTCCTCTCTTCCTTTTAATTCCTGCCAATTTTGTGTTTCAGTTACCATCGGAAATCTGAGCGTCCTGCCTATATCCCTACCCTTCAGTAAGAATTGGAAGACAAATTAAGCGTGCTGCATGAGCATTACATACAATGAATTTGGAGATGCGCATTACCTTGTGGGACCTCTGTAATGGGTTCTTCCACTTCTGCATTCACTAGGCATGACATGTTAGTCAAAGCTTCGTGTGCAAGGTCTTGCTGGCCGGTGGCAAGACCGAAATCCGCTAAATGGTCGAAACCCATGTCTTCAAACTCACTGGGCAAATTCATCGGATGGGATGGAAGAAAGCTTGATGAACTTGCACCCACAGTGCTTATGACATCAGAGCTCAGGTACGGCATGGCAGCAAAAAAAGTCCCTCTCTGAGCATCTTCATCGTTCACAGTCACAGGCAGATCCGGACCCTCTTCAACATTGCCTTGGTTGTTGCTTGATTTGACCGCTCTTTTAACCTTCGATGCTTTGCGGGTTTCTAATCTCACTTCGTCAGGGACAATTTCGTAGCCACGAATCCCATGTCCTTCAGCTCCAGCAAGGTGGGCCTCGATGCTCATCATGCTTCCCCCATACCGTTTCCTACAGAAATTACACATTCACTGATTGTCATCAAGGAACCGTACATGTCTGCGAAAGGGGTCTGGCTTTCTTGGCGTTTCCCCTGTATCTCACAGAAGAGCAATCAGGTATGTTTCAAGGAAGACCTTGGATCCTGCCAGGAGTTTCAATCAACCCTGTTTTTTATTATGATTTATCGGACATGTTTGCAGGATATTTCTTCATAAAGAAGAGAGTTGAATTTTCATCCAAGAAGATGAAGACTTACATGGACAAATGGAAAAAATGTTAGGTGCCCTGTCATAGACACGTTAGATTCATACCAGTCTGATTGACACCATTTAATTTTGGGCCTACTCGTACGTCGCCTCTCTCTCTTCAATTAATATTTTTACTTTTTTTTCCTTCTTTTTCTTTTTCCTTTTTTTTTCTTCTTCTTCCCCCTCTCACTCTGCCTGGGATTAATTGCTACACACGGACGGATTGGATTCCGCAGCACAATGTCAGGCTCCCTCAGGTGAAGAGCATTGACATGGCAGTGCATATCTCACAGAGGCGTGTACACGCTGCCCCGAAGTCCCTCTCACAGTCCCCGGCCGCGTAGGCACCGCCTCAGTGTACCCCTAGTGTATTTTTTATGAAATCATCAATGTTCATCCCAATTTCTGCATTGCAAGGGACAGTCAATTAGTAAGATCCATACAATAGGCAATACCGGCAGCAATTAACTTTTTTTTCTAGATAATAAGAAAAACCACCACTGTCATCATGAGACTTTGCCCAACTTTGAAAGGCGGAGAGGTGACATTCAAAGTTTCATGGGACTAAAACATAGAGATAAGGGCATTTTCCATTATAGTTCAAATAGAAAAATGTGGAAATCCTTTTACAATCTTTAATAGGCAATATAAGTCTAAGTTAACTTATATTTTGCGCGTGTAAAGTTCAGACAACACTCAGACATTGAAATTGAATCAGAACAACCTGGCAACAAAGTTACTTTTCTGATTATTGATATATAAGTAGAAACTTATTCTTGGGAACTAGAAATTAAATGCAAAATGCAAGGATTAAAACTAATCATACCTTGAGAATAATCCAGGAAGAGGTTGAGGTGCTGTGGCTGCAATAGACACTGCTTGCAAATCCCAGTCAATTTCCATCGAAGGATGATAAAGCTGACACCTCGAGTATGTCTCAGGAGTAGCAGTCCCAATCAACCACAACCTACTACTACTCTTCTCAAACCTTGCCAACAACTTCCCCATCTCCGCCACCATGATCCGCCCCAACTGCTGCTGTGGCTGAACTGTGCTTGGACCGTAAACGGCCGCTGGCTGCTCCACCAGCCACTTCAAATCCCCTAAATGAAGAACCACGCCGCCACCTCCCGAATTCCCCATCATGGTCTCCAAGACATCACCCAATTCTTGAAACTTCGTGGGCATCTTTGCCTCGTCCGACCCGATTTCCTTATCCAACAGGACAACCTGAATATTCTTGAGCAGGCCATCACCCAATTCTTTGTTTTCGATCCTCTTAAGCAATTCTTTGACCACAGTCTCCGGGCCCGACTCAAAGACCAATACCGGGTTCCTCTTCTTGGGCCTCAACAAAATATCGATCACTCTTCTGACCTCCTCGCCTCTCTGCTGGGTTGAATTCCCAAGTTGCTGCTGCTGCAGCTGTTGCTGGAGTCGCGAATTCAAGTCCAAATTCCTTGGTGGGGAGGCAGCAGGTACAGCGGGCGATCGGAAACCCGATCCAATTGGGGCCGAATTGGTATTCGCGGCAGCCGAGGCGGCGAAAAGCAGGAACTCCTCAATTGACAACTCATCGGCCTCGCCCGCAGGGCTGGAGGAGCTACCTTCCTGCATGACCCGGCATATGTCCGGGGTGTGGTCGTGAAGCGGTAGGAGCAATTCGAGCCAGGGCTCGAGCATTTGCTCTCCAGCCAGGTTATTCAAGTGAGAATAACTTGAATAATTTTTCCAGCCAGGTTATTCCAGCCAGGTTGCTCCAGCCAGGTTAGCGTTTGCTGGATCGTGCTTAGACTGGCTCTCATTTGCAATCAAAGAATTTTATCCGCGAAAGAGCTTTTAGAGAAAAAAAATTTTCACCGCTCCGACTAATTTTTCCGGCAGACCTCCGGCGAAATGATGTTATTCAAGTGACAACAAGGCAGAGGCTTTGGAAATAGACAGGAAGCATGGGGGCCTTCATCCTCCTCGTACTTCCGCTGTACCTTTGCCTCCAAAAATTTCACTCCCACCCACTTCTGGTCAGGACCGTACATGTCTGCGAAAGAGGTCCGGCTCTCTAGGCATTTCCCCTGTATCTTACAGAAGTGTAATCAGGTATGTTTCAAGGAAAACCTCGGATCCTACCAGGAGTTTCGATCAACCCGTCTTTTTTTTTTTTTTTTTATCGGACAAGTTTGCAGGATATTTCTTCGGAAAGAAGAGAGTCGAATCTTCATCGAAGAAGCCCAAGACTTACATGGGGCCCAGAAGAAAAGAAAAGGATGGGGGTTTTGGCTGACTTACTAGTTGACTCCTGTACAAATGGAGAAAATATTAGGTGAAGACACGTCAGCTTCATACCAGTCTGATCGACACGTGTTAATTTTGGGGCCTACATATTAGAGACCCTGTGTCGCCTCTCTCTCTATTAATATGGGCAAGGGACTAGGAGTCGGCGTTGGGGTTGCGGGGGTCGCCGGTCTTGTTGCAGGCCCGCCGCACAAGCTCCGTCAGGGCGGAGGAAGGGGTGGATGGAGAGGACAAGTCGGGAAGAAGAAAGAAAAATAAAAGAAAAAATAAAAAGAAGAGTAAAAAGTAAAAACATATAATTGAAGGGAGACGGGTGACGTAACATCTCTCACAAGTGGATGCCAATCGTACAAATGGCTTAAGGAGAAAGCAAAGAGAAAACTGATTTATGTTTTTATATTTTCCGGGCTGTGGGATCTCTCAAATTCCATGTTTAATTTAACTCTTCTAGGATCTCGGTTGTTTCAATGGTGATGCACAAGCTTCTAGTTAGAGCATACCATTACTCGACTTCCTTCAATTATAAATTATGGAGTCAGCACCATTTTCTATTGGCTCAAAATTTTCGAACCACTGGTTGCGCACTTGACTTCATATTGTTTCCAGGCATTTTTGGTAAACCACCAAAGATTTGTTTTCTACACCATCAACTGTGTAACATAAAAATACAGTAACATAAAACTCTCCGCTGATTTCTTGAGAAAATACAATAACATGAAAATTCTTAGTGAAGGAGCTCTACTTTGGTTGAATTACAAATACTCCTATCTTGAGATCCGCCAAGAGAATCATCTTCTCGACAAAGTAAGGCAACCCCTATTTCAGCCACGAACACATCCTACAATACTTTGTCAGATTTTGTAGCTTGTGATTGCAAATGGTAGTCCGCCCGCCCGATTTTCAGATGCCGTCGAGCAGTATTTGAGATAGATTTTCCCAATTATTTGGCACTTTTATCTTGTAAAACAGTCTGTTCTATATCATTGAGAGGGGTGGTTGGAAAATCCAATAAACCACAAGTACATATTAAAACTCTTCCAATATTGAATTCAACACCGTGCGTTTCTGAGATCCAAGTGTTAATTGATCCATCCTCCAATACCCATAATGTATTTTTTTATGAAATCATCAAAGTTCATCCCAATTTCTACATTACATGGGACATGGTTCATAAAATGCATATAGTAGGCAATACTAGCAACAATTAACCTATTTTTATAATAAGAAAAAAAAGTCATTGTGATTGGGAGACTTCTGCCCAACTTTGGAAGGCAAAGAGATGACATTCAAAGTTTCTAAGAGACAAGGGCATTTTCCACTGTAGTACATATAGAAAAATGTGGAAATCCTTTTACGATCTTTAGTAGGCAAAAGAAGTCTAAGTTCACTTATATTTTTGTGCACGTTAATAAGATTACTTTAAACTTAGGAAAATTTTGAAACTCTTGGGTGATACATAAGAGAAAGGGTCTTTCTAGTATACGATGGACTATTTCCATGGTGTCACTACAACGAACACCATCGGATTGAGGTCATTAAATCTAAGCCATCAATTCAAATTGCCGCCTCGAGTAATACAATGGAAAACATATATATTAATATAAACGGATTGGGGGGGGCACGTGAATGGCCCAAAATTCGTTTACAAAAGAATGCCGCAGCAGGAACAAAACATAAAAGAGCTTCCAAAAAGAAACAAGATTTCAGTCATTAGATGAATTTACAATAGATTAATATATTTATTAGTGTATTTGAACGTCTGCTATTAGTCCTTCTTTAAGAAACTCCTTGTGTTTTGTTCCTATTAGAATTTGTGGCTATTCTCATGGGTCTCAAATTACTATGTAGGGATTGGGGTCATTTGATGCCACATTTGCTAAATTTGGTCTAATTTTGTGTCAGAAAGAATTGATCTGAAAATTTTCAAACTAGAACAACTTAATTAGACAAACTAAATGTATATAAATTTGTTTAGAAAAAGCATGGAGCATGTAGACGATAAATAAGATTTTTCGTCCACTTTAGATGAGGTTTAGAACTATTAATGCATTTTCTTGCCATTTATTTCTTTATGAGGTTTCGAAATACATGAGTGTGATCTTTTTATATTTTAATTACATGGAGATTCATACTTTTTTAACTCCCAAAGCCATTAGCTCCAATAAGAGAAAATCATCAACTATACGAGATATGTCAAAAATTACATAGAAAAATCATTAACTGAGGTAAATACTTCAAAGTAAAGAGTGATGAATATTTATTTCATAGGCAAATACTTGCAAGTAGAGTGGCATTTCTTTCATAACTGAGAATGTTACTGCCTACTACATTGAGACTTACTTAACCTAAATATTTTTCTTTAGATATTTAGATTGCATATGGAAAAAAATTACTAGCTAGGCAAAGACATTGCTAAACTACTAACGGGTTGAAAGGTACTTTTTGTTGATGGAAGTGTCTACATGGGCTGACCACCGGGCCGTGCCAGCCCAAGCATGTGCTTGGGCCTTTTATTTAACTCTAAAAATAAACTTTTTGAAAAAAAGTACGAGTGACATTTAAAAATTGCGATATTGAAAAAAAATTGCATGAGATTGAAACAATATTTGTTCATGCAATATCAAGAACAATACATTAAACATTTAAAGTATGAGGCAATAGTACACCATAGAATTATTTAAAATTTGATATCAAGAACAATACGAATAGAGTCCTAAGCCCGTCTAACTTGGTCTCGTAACCAAGACAGGGGACACACCAAAAAGACAGGTGGAATGTCTCGTAATACTCATGGCCATCCCTGCTGGCTTGAAGAAGGAATCACCGTGGGAGGTGTCCAAAATGTCAAAGTACATTACTTAGAAAGTACTTCCTCTATCAATTTATTCTTTCCGCACTTATGCACAACTCCGTATGTCTCAATCAAGAGTCTGGGGAATAGTTTAGCGAAGTAAGCATCCATGCCATCAGGATCCGATCCGAGGATCTCCTGCCAGGATCATCAAAGCAACAAAAGATATGAGTCGTGTATGCATGCAGCTGTAGATATCACCATAGTTCCAAAAAGCGAGCGAGAGTATACCTCAACTTCTTCTGGAGCATGCCGGCGGTGGTTAAACTTATTTCGTATAACTCTCAATAAGTCTGTGACACAACTACCATCATACGGCTTATGCCTGTGTTGACGTAGGTCATCCTTAACTACTTCATCTATTTTCTTGTCCCAATTCCCATCAAAAACCAGTTGGGCAATGCCCTCCAATGCATTCTGAAGATCGAAATTGCCTTTACGAGCTTCCGATTCTACTTCATCGCTGACGTCGTGAAGAAAGGACAATCTCCTCTTTGGAGTCCAAAAAAATGGATGCTTAAGCACCTCCGATGCCTGTGGCCTGCTAGTCATCAAACGTAATTTACTATTGACCAATATGCTCGAAGATATGAATCATGAAAAATGCTGAGATGGACCAACTTCCCAAGTTTAAATGCAATGCATCTTTGACATTCGTGCAATCTCTTAACCAAAATATCTAAAAACTTCCATTCACTTCACAATTCATGAGTTCGAGATGAGGGCAATTATTTGACTATGACAAGAACCTAGGAATTATTAACTACAACTGCCTTAAATTAGCAATCCAATCATCCAGTCCCTAGGATTCTTATTTCATAGTGAGCACTATACGCTAAACCATTGGAATCTTCGTATGCGATCATTTTCTGTGTTTGTATAGCAAATCTAATACTACACTAGTAATGATTGAAATTTATTTGCTCATGGGTGGGTAAAAAACTTTTAGCCCTAATAATCAAGTCTCCAACAATGATCATCTTCCATTGGAATATCACAATTATCATAGGCATTTAGGCTATCACATGGTCAACCTTTTCTCTGGCTTCTATTATCAATTGCCAAAAGAAGTGAGTGGGATCTGCACTTTTTTTAGATCATTAAGTAGAGCCCCACCCATGTTCGATGAATTTCAGGCCACCTTTATACTTGTGAGATTAAGTGATCCAAGAAAATGGAAATCAGTCAACTAACAATGGTTATAAAATCTATCAAATGGTAGAATGAAAGTGGTAGTGATGCAAATTAAGGATGACAATACACTCACCTCAATATGGGATCTTGGTTTAGTAAACACGAAAGCAAATCATGGGCTTCTGGTATGAATTCCACCGAGGACAGGTCCATAATGTTGTTAACAATGTTGGAATCACGATGTACTTCTTCACCAAATGGATGCTTTCCACGAGTGATGCAAAAGAACAAGACACAGCCTAAACTAAATAAATCCAGTGTCGGCTTTTGGCTCCCACCATGCTTAATTAGTTCAGGTGCGTGCCATCCTAAGCTTCCACAACCTGCAAGACACATATCGAAGATCAATAAGAGAGCCCTCATCACTTGGATCATACATAAATGGATATGATAGCTTCATCAGTCAACGAAGGGATGCCATGGCAGAGACTATTAAATCTCCACAAACTTTACCACAACCTAAGAAGCAACACAAAATAACTTGACTTCCAACATAACAGTCTTCTTTAAGAGAGGAGATTGCTCTAATAAGTATATTACCACCATATAGATTCAGATTATTTATGAATCAATCTTGAGGAAAAGGAGATCAAAGATATGGATAAAGCTGTCAAGAGCATTTACCGGTGGAATGATATCCCAAGGAAGATCTATCTTTAGGAAGGTATCTGCTAATGCCCATATCGGATAGCTTAACCAACAATGGATTCTCAGGATTCTCAAAATTCTCAGAATTCTCAGTGATCAAGATATTTTGAGGCTTTAAGTCCCGATGGATTATTCTCAAGCCATGCAAATAGCTGAGTCCTGATACCATATCCCTACATCATAATATAGAGAAGACATCATGACTTAAATCAACAATGTAGCTGGAACCAAATACTATCCAGGCCACTTGAAGGCATCATATACATATACTCAACCACATACTATTGGAAATTAAGAAATTTATCTAACACACCATGTCCCACTAAGGATGTTCAGAAGTAGAATGGAGAAAAGACTGTTATAGGTTCTTTACAAAAACTCTATAACGAAAAACCTAGTACAGAACTGGATTGCCGTATCAACCACGTCAACATTTACCGATTTGAGTGCATGGGGATTTCCCAGCATTCACGAATCAAAAGGAGAGAAGGAATACTGTTTTTACCAAGATGGGATAAATCGATGGAATTATCACTACGTAATTGATAATACCTAATTCATTTCCATGGGAAGAAAACTAAAAGTTAAGCCTTGATAGTGAAATTGAACTTAACCTATGACTCTAGAGAGGAAGCTACAAGGTTCAAAACTCAGCCCACGATGTTGATTGCATTGGGCACACCACAGTTAAGGAAGTGGCCTAATAATTCTCGATATCATGCATCATTTGGAAGTTTTTGCAGGAGAGCTATTAAGTCCTTCAACTAGCACCCGATACCCACATGAGCCAGCAAAGAATAGTACATGAAGGTGGTGATCTCTATGAGATGCTTCTGTGCCATGTAAAACATATGTAAGCGAGCTCACTACAAATACAAATATGTGACAGTTGATTTTAGGAGTGTCACAACAAGCAAGATACTGCAGTTATCTCTCCATTCATAACCTTTTGGAAAATCAAAACATAAAAATTACCTCATTAGTTTCAGTAAGCAAGGTGAGGGATAACCATCCGCCCTCCACAAGTTAACATCTTGCATCATAAGCCTAACGGAATCCAATTTGATTTTATTATCATCCATTGATGCTGGATCACTAGGGAACGCTGAGTTATTTGAAGAATCTGAATGTACTTGAATTAAATCGTCTAGGCTACAAATACAGCGCTCTAGAGCAAGATATATGAAATCCTGGCTGTACTCCACTCCATAATACCGAACAATATTTTTATGTTGATCAGATGCTAGCAAAATCTGAATCTCGTTGGAGGCAACATCATGATGAACCCGAACAAGGCGTTTCACTGCAACACGTCTACCTTCATACCTGCCTTGAAGGACAACGGTCCCATTACTTCCCTTAGCGATTTCTATTCTTGATATGGAGATTTTACCAATTTTACGCCATAGAATGTCACCATTAGGAAGGCTAATGAATTTCATCCGTTCGTCATCGTTGCTCCTGATACTGTCAATCCAGCCTCTATTTCCTGAAAAGACATTCCACCTTTCTATCAAAAACTCCATAATTGATTGTCTTTCTGTGATCTCTCGTGAAACTTGGTATGAGACGTGTTAAAGTAGACAAAACCTCAAATGAATTAATCAATGGGCAATGTGGCATCCAAGCGACAACCCCTTTAGTAGCCGTGTAATTCGAGGACAAAATATGCGGAAGCTGGTTGACCTATAACGACCTAGTTCAATAAAGCTAGGAAGTAATTGTTGTGATGAGAAATGACTTAGTATGAGATGGGTCAAACCTTGAGTGAATTAATTGAGGGTGTCACTCCTAAGGTAAACATAGATGAAATTTGAAATGACGTTCACAATATTGGTACATGAGATTGAATTTAAACTGATGCTTTATATGTAATGATATAATTGTCCACCTCCAAAGTCAGCCCACCAACAAAGAAAGTTCACTAATCAAGTGAACTTATGTGCAAGCAGCAATTTGTGCAAGTTTATTGTTTGCCTCAATCTTTGCATGTGATAGGTGGCATTTGGATTGAATTGACAAGTTATGATACTTTGATTTAAAGCTGTATATAATAGAAATAGCATATACTTTAATTTCCGTGGAACGCACGGGTGTACGCCTATGTCCCGATAACCAAAAGATTAGGTGGAGTTCTAGCTTTTGTGTTTCACATGACTCTTTTCATTTATGATGTGAGGGAAAAGAGAGAGTTATGGCTTTTCAAGATTTGAATGTCTCACTTAAAAAGCATTTGTCGGTGCATATTTTCCAGAGAACTATTAGTTATCATTCACCGACTCTTAAACTCCTCTCTTCCTATTAATTCCTGTCAATTTTGTGTTTTCAGTTACTATCGAAAATCTGATTGTCCTGCCTATATGCCTACTCCTAAGTAAGAATTAGAAGACAAATTAAGCGTGCTGCATGAGCATTACATATAATGAATTTGGAGATGCGCATTACCTTGCGGAACCTCTGTATGGGGTTCTCCCACTTCTGCATTCACTGGGCGTGGCATGTTAGTCAAAGCTTCGGGTGCAAGGTCTCGGTGGTGGGTGGGATGACTCAAATACCACGGCGGAAGGAAAGGATTACCATCATCAAATTGAGGGGTCCGTCGCCAGAATGGAAAGTCCCAATTGGGATTCATGATTCGAGCAGGAAGAGACTGATTGGGCAAAATCGTCTCAAGCAATGGAAGAAAGGTCGGTAAACTTGCACCTACAGTGCTTATGACATCAACGCTCGAGTACTGCCTGGCAGCCAATGTGTAGTCTCTCCAATCATCTTCATTGTTCACAGCCCTGGTTGTTGCTCGACTTCACCTCTCTTCTACCTTTGAAAGCTTCGCGGGCTTCTAATCTCACTTCGCCAGGGACAGCCTTGCAGCCACAAATCCCGTATTCGACAGCTCCAGCAAGGTGGGCCTTGATCCTAGCCGAGCTTCCGCCAAAGGCAAGTTTACAGAAATTGCACTCCCACCTCTTGTCAGGAAGGAACGTACAAAACGGCAACAGGGGTCCAGCCGTTCTGGCATTTCCCCTGTATCTCACAGAGAGTAATCAGGTATGTTTCAAGGAAGACCTTGGATCCTATCAGGAGTTTCAATCAACCCTTTCTTTTTTTGATTTATCGGACAAGTTTGCAAGATATTTCTTCGGAAAGGAAAGAGTTGAATCTTCATCCAAGAAGACGAAGACTTACAAAAGAAAAGAAGAGGGGAGGGTTGCAGGACATTTTTGACTCACTAGTGGAGTCTAGCCGTACAAATGGACATTAAGTGCCTAATGGCAGACACGCCAGCTTCATATCAATCCATTAAACGATCTACACGTCTCAATTTTGGGGTCTCTGATTACATTAATCCATTAAACAATCTATGCATGTCAATTTTGGAGTCCCACTTATCAGAGACCCTACGTCGCCTTTCTTTCTCTCCAACTAATGCTTTTACTTTCCTTTTCTTCTTCTTTTTTCCTATTTTTATTTCTTCTTCTTCCCCCTTTTGCTCTGCCGGAGATTAATTGCTACACCCGAGCGGAGTGAATTCCGCTGCACAAAGTCAAGGCCCCGTCAGGTGAAGAGCTTCGACACGGCAGTGCAGATTTCGAAGACCTTCGACCCGATGAGGTCGGCGAAGGTCTCGGAGTTGAGGTCGTTGGCCTACAACGCGAGCTTGGCGACGGCGGCCGCGTCGCCACTGGTGTGGGTGGCGTTGAGGTAGGCAAGGGCGAAGGAGATGTAGGCGAGGGAGTAGGAGTCGGCGTTGGGGGTGCGGGGGTCGGAGGAGAGGGCGGCGACGCAGTAGCAGGGATTGATGGTCGTGTTGCAGACCCGCCGCACGAGCTCCGTCGCAGCGGAGGAAGGGTGGACGGAGAGGACAAGTGGAGAAGAAGAAGAGAAAAAAAAACTAAAAACATATAATTGAAGGGAGAGGAGCGACGCAACGTCTCTGATGAGTGGGGCCCAATCATACCAATGGCTCAACCCAGTTCAATCGATTTTGATTGGCCGAGGCCAATTAGCCATCTCTGACTATTTTCCGGCCAAGTTTCAAACGTCCAACAAGTTTATTCCAACTAGACAAGTCTTGGCTGACCAGGCTAGCCCTCCCCATATGTTAAAATTACAGAAATGCCCTCGTGTGGAAAAATTTTCCAAATCGCCGATGATCGTTGTCAACTTGAATCAACCAATGGGACCTTTTCTTATTGACGAAGCAAGTAATCTTGGCCGCTCATCATGAGATCATCCAAGCTGCCCATTGTGCCAAGTCATCAATACATGTGAATTGAAATGGGCCAATAATAGTAATTTTGACATTTTTTAAATAGTGAGCAATGTTGGCTAAATTATCATTTATTTTAGCTAACAAAGTACGAATATAGAATATGTGATGTCACGCGAAGTTCTCATCATATCATGATTATTGATTGATTCAAAGATGTTAGCACTGTAACATTTGATGACAACAGAGAAGTGGCGACCTCTTCTTCTAAGGTATGGCGACTTAAATACTCTTAAATTTGATTTCGAGCAAATATGTAAGGATTAACTTGAATTAAATTGAAAAGGAATTTTAAACCTTACAAAGGGACATGAAAATGGATTAATAAGAAAAATAAAATAAGGGCAAATACCACTAAAAATCATAAACTATGCCTCTTGTGACAATTTTACCTTGAACTTTTTTTTGTGTCATCAAAAACTCAAACTATGCTACTTGTGACAATTTTGCCATGAACTTTTTTTGTATCATAAAAAACCGCAAACTACGCCACTTAGAACAAATTTACCCCAAACTTTTTGACTGGGGGAATTTTCGTCCTTTTCCTCTCTTTTTTCTTTTTTTTACTTCTCCTAATAGCCAACGATGACTACCCTCGTTGACATCGGAGTCCAACGATGGCCGCCCTCGTCGGCATTGAAGTCGGGTGAGGGCTGCCCTAGCCTGCCCTAGCAAGGGGACCCTCAACAGCATTAAGAGAGCGAGACCCTCACCAACAAGGCTCCCGATGTTAGCGAGGGCCGCTTGAGCCTCACTCGACCTAGGTGAGGGCGACCCTTGCTAGCATTGAGTGAGGGCCACTCGAGCCTTGCTCGACTCTAAGGCCAGCAAGGGCGGCCATCACCGGCTTCCCTCTGTTAGGCATGGCAAAGGGAAGGGAGGAGAAGGAAAAAAAGAAAAGGAAAAAGAAAATAGAAAAGGACAAAAATGCCCTTTAGCCAAAAAAAATTTGGGATAAATTTGTCCTAAGTGGCATAATTTAAGGTTTTTGGTGACACAAAAAAAAGTTCGGAGTAAAATTGTCACAAGTAGTTCATGATAAAATTGTCATAAGTGGCATAATTTTGGGTTTTTTGTGGTACAAAAAAGAGTTAAGGTTAAAATTGTCACAAAAGGCACAGTTTAGAGTCTTTGATGGTATTTGCCCATAAAATAACATCAAATCCACGCAAGAGCCAAATATGATTTTACATTTTGACCTTATACTTTCATTCTTACTTTTTTTTTAATTAATTTATTGTAGTTTTATTTATTTAATGAGATCCTTCTACTAATTTTATGAATTTGTTAATTAAGTCCCTCTGACACCAAATGCAACTAAATTCAATTGACATGGTCATTGAGTGATATTGCAGTGAGTATGACATGATCAAATTTTTTCCTATGTAGACACCCATAGGAGCATCAACATTGGGTAACAATTCATATTTTAGTACTGTCTATATTGGCTTTTCTTTTCACACACACATCCATGTGTGCATTCGTCTATTTTTTTCACATCATACTTTGGTCTAATTTGGTCTAATTTTTTCACACACACATCCATTTGATGCCACATCTGCTAAATTTGGTCTAATTTTGTGTCGGATAGAATTGATCTGAAAATTTTCAAACTAGAACAACTTAATTGGACATACTAAATGTATATAAATTTGTTTTAAAAAAGCATGGAGCATGTAGACGATACATAAGATTTTTCGTCCACTTTAGATGAGGTTTAGAACCATTGATGCATTTTCTTGCCATCAATTTCTTTGAGGTTTTGAAATACATGAGTGTAATTTTTTTTATATTTTAATTACATGTAGATTCATACTTTTAACTCCCATGAGAGAAAATCATCAACTATACAAGATATATCAGAATTTACACAGACAAATTAGTAACTAGGGTAAATACTTCAAAGTAATAGAGTGATGAATATTTCATAGGTAAATACTTGCAAGTAGAGTGGAATTTCTTTCATAACTGAGAATGTTACCACCTACTATATTGAGACTTACTTAACCTAAATATTTTTCTTTAGATATTTAGATTGCATATGATAAAAATAACTAGCTAGGCAAAGATGTTGCTAAACTACTAATGGGCTGAAAGGTAATTTTTGTTGATAGAAGTGCCACAAGGGCTGACCATCGGGCCGTCTCAGCCCAAGCATGTGCCTGGGCCTTCTTTTTTTAACTCTAAATATGAACTTTTTGAAAAAAAGTACAAGTTAATTTTAAAATTGCGATATTGAAAAATTTGCATGAAATTGAAATATAATATCTGTTTATGCAATATCAAGAAAAATACATTAAACAGTTAAAGTATGCAGCAATACTATACAATAAAATCATTTAAATTTTGATATTATGAATAATACGAATAGAGTCCTAAGCCCGTCCAACTTGAACCTCGTAGCCAAGGCAGCGGACACAACAAAAAAGACAGGTGGAAATTGATGGCCAACCCTGCTGGCTTGAAGAAGGAATCACCGTGGAAAGTGGCCAAAGGGTCAAAGCACATTACTTAGAAAGTACTTCCGCAATCAGTCCCTCCTTTCCGCATTTACGCACGAATCTATATGTCACAATCAAGAGTCTAAGGAATCGTTTAGCGAAGTAGGCATCCATACCATCAGGATCCGATCCGAGGATCCCTTGCCAGAATCATCAAAGCAACAAGAGATATGAGCCTTGTGTCACGGCTCGAAGACTTGAACGATCCAAGAGGGTTTTTGGGCGATGCCGTGACCGAACCTTGGTACGAGCGACCCTCAACCGTGATCTTCGTATTCTAGGGTTTTCTTGAGTCTTCTAGATAATTTCTAGGGGCGGGCGATACGGTCATTGTACGCCAAGGCATTCAATGTAAGTAGGTAGTAGTTGGGGGCTACTCCTATGTAATTAATACGGGTAGGTGATAGTTGGGGAGATGTAATCTCCACCGTTAGATCGATGAGGGATCTACGGATACAGTGTGCCTATACTTGTATAAATAGGGGCTCCTCCCCCTCATTGTAAGTATCTCATTCTACACAAGAAATAGAAAACCAGAGCTTCTCTCTCTAGAGTTTCTCTCTCTAAGAATTGTGTGAGTTTGAGTGGAAAGGCTGCTTGGGAGAAATTCCTAAGGCCGCACGGGTGCAAGGGAACAAGGAATCGATCGGCCCATGACACTTGCATGTATGCAGCTGTAGATGTCACCCCAGTTCTAGAGAGAGAATGACAGTACCTTAACTTCTTCTGGAGCATGCCTCCGGTGGTTAAACTTATTTCACACAGCTCTCAATAAGTCTCTGACACGACTACCATTATAGGGCATACGTCTGTGTCGACGTAGGTCGTCCTTAACTTTTTCATCTATTTCCTCGTCCCAATTCCCATCAAAAACCAGTTACACGGGGTTCTCCAATGCATTCAGAAGATCTAAATTGCCTTTACTAGCTTCCGATTCTACTTCATCGCTGAAGTCACGAAGAAAGGACAATCTCATCTTTGAAGTTCAAAAAAATGGTTGGTCAAGCACCTCCGATGCCTTTGGCCTACTAGTCATTAAAAGTAATTTACTGTTGACCCAACATGCTCAAAGAAATCAATTCCACAAACAATACTGAAATGGACCGACTTCCTGAGTTTACAAGCATCGCAAATTTGGCATTCATGCCATCTGTAAAACAATTAAAATTGCATTAGCTCACTGAAATTATAACCAAAATGTCTGAAAATTTTGGGAAAATTATCAAAAAATTCATAAACCTATTATAATTGTGCAATTCAATCATGAACTTATTTTTTTTAACTAATTCAATCATAAACATTTTGTAATTGTGCTAATTTAGGCCATTTGACTAAATTTGACCGACCAGCGCTAACGTGGACATCGGCTAGCGCCGCCAACAATATTTGAATAATATTTTATTATTTTTCTAAATTTTTAATTAGTTTTTTATTTTTATTTTTATTTATTTTCTTTTCTTTTTTGTTTCTTTCCTCCCTTGCCTTTCCCTTTGTGGCAATGGCCGCCCAACTCCAGCAAGGCTTGCCAACCACGGGGTGAGGGCTGCGAAGCCCTTGCCCCCTTGGCCACGAGCGAAGCCGCCTCACCTAGGTCTGGGCAAGGCCACCAACGAGGGTGGGAAGTCTAACAGGGGCCGCGACCCTCGCTAGCCACCGGCAAGGGCTTTGTGGCCCTCACACAATGGCCGGCAAGCCTCATTAGAGCTGGCTGGCCACTGCCGCCCCGAGGGGGAGGGAGGAATGAGATAAAAAAGAAAAGGAAGAAAATTTAAAAATTAATAAAAAAAAAAAAATTAGGAAAAATTAGAAAAATATTATTAAAATATCGTTGCTGGCATCCACGTTGGCAATGCCGGTCAAATATTAAAAAAAAAAAGGACTCAATTGGCACAATTACAAAAGGTTTATGACTGAATCGGTAAAAAAAATAGATTTATGACTAAATTGGCACAATTGCAATAGGTTTAGGATTTTTTTGGTAATTTTCCTGAAAATTTCCACGCACTTCACCAGGATGAGGGCAATTATTTGACTACAACAAGAACCTAGGAATTATTTACTCCAAGTACCTTAAATTAGTAATCTAATCATCTAGTCTCTAAGATTCTTATTTCATAGAGAGCACCATATGGTAAACCCTCGGAATCTTCATATGAAATCCTTTGCAATGTATGTATAGCAAATCTAATAGTGCACTAGGAATGATTGGAATTATTTGTTCGTGGGCAGGTAACAATCTTATAGGCTTAATAAATAGGCTTCCAACAATGATCATCTTCCATTGGAATATCACAATTGTCAAAGGCATTTAGGTCAAACGTTTCTCTGGCTTCTCTTATCAATTGCCAAAAGCGAAGAGTGGGATCTGCACTTTCTTTTTGCTCATCAAGTAGAGCCCCACTAGCCAGACCGATATTTAAGCCGTGTTCCATGAATTTCAGGCCACCTATAATACTCGTGATATTAGGTGATGCCGGAAAATGGAAATCAATTAACTAACAATGGTTATAAAATCTACCAAACGGCAAATTGAAAATGGTAGTGATGCAAATTAAGGATGACAATATATTCACCTCAATTTAGGATCTCGGTTTAGTAAACGTGAATGCAAATCATGAGCTTCTGGTATGAATTCTACCAAGGACAGGTCCGTTTTGTCGTGAGCAATGTTGTAGTCACGTTCTATATTTTCACCAAATGGATGTCTTCCACAAGTGATGCAAAAGAACAAGACACAACCTAAACTAAACAAATCCATTGCCAGCATTTGGCACCCACCATGACGAAGCACTTCAGGTGCTCGCCATCCTGAGGTTCCACAACCTGTGAGATAGACATTGAAGATCAATAAAAATATCCCTCGTCACTTGGACCATATATAGATGGATATGATAGATTCATCAGTCAACAAAGGGAGGCTATGGCAAAGACTATTATATCTACTACGAACTTTACCATAACATAAGAAGCAATACAAAGCAACCTGACTTCCAACTTAATGGTCTTCTTTAAAAGAAGAGATTGCTCTAACAAGTAAATTACCACTGTATAGATTCAGGTTATGCATGGATCAATCATGAGGAAAAGAAGATCAAAGATCAAGATAAAGCTGTCATGAGCATTTACCGGTGGCATGATATCCCAATGAAGATTTATCCTTAGGAAGGCATCTGCTTATGCCCATATCAAATAACTGAGCATCAAACAATCGATTCTCAGTAATCAAGATATTTTGAGGCTTTAAGTCCTGATGGGTTATTCCCAAGCCATGCAAATGGCTGAGTCCTGATACCACATCCCTGTATCATAATATAGAGAAGACAACATAGCTTAAATCAACAATGTCATCTAGGCCACTTGAAGGCATCATATACATACACTAAGCCATATCTTATTGGAAA
Organism: Corymbia maculata; assembly: GCA_014182735.1. Classification (NCBI taxonomy): domain Eukaryota; kingdom Viridiplantae; phylum Streptophyta; class Magnoliopsida; order Myrtales; family Myrtaceae; genus Corymbia; species Corymbia maculata. The sequence goes on from CM024684.1 coordinate 16,893,145, forward strand.
TTAAGGAATTTCTCTGATACATTAAGACCCAGTAAGGAGGCCAGAAGTACACTAGGGAAAAAAAACCGTTACAGGTTTTTTAACGTAAACTCTATAATAAAAAATCCAATAAATCTAACCATCGTATCAATCACAACATTTACCGATTTGAGTGTGTGAGGATTCTGCAACATTCATGAATCAAAAGGAAAGAAGGCGTACTGTTTTTACTGAGATGGGAAAATCAATGGAATTATCACTACGTAATTGATAATACCTACTTAATTCCCATGGAAAGAAAACCAAGAGTTTAGCCTTGATAGTGAGATTGGACTTAACCTATGACTCTAAAAAGGAAGCTGCAAGGTTCAAAACTCAGCCTATGATATTGATCGCATTGGGCTCACCACAGTCAAGGTAGTGGCCTAATAATTCCCTGTATCAGCATCATTTGGAAGTTTTGCAGAAAAGCTATTAAGTCTTTCAACTAGCACCTGTTACCCACATGAGCTAGCAAAGAAGAGTACATGAAGGTAGTGATCTCTATGAGATGCTTATGAGTCATGTAAAACATATGTAAGCAAGCTCACTACAAATACAAATATGTGATAGTTGATTTCAGAGAGTGTCGCAATAAGCAAGATACTGCAGCTATCTCTCTATTCATAACCTTTGGGCAAATCAAAACATAAAAATTACCTCATCAGTTTTAGTAAACAAGGCGAGGGATAACCATCTGCCCTAACATCTTGCATCACATCCCTAACGGAATCCAATTTGATTTTATAATCATTCGTTGATGCTGGATCACCAGAGAACGTAGAGTTATTTAAAGAATCTGAATGTACTTGAATTAAATCATCTAAGCTGCAAGTACAGCGCTCTAGAGCAAGATACAGGAAGTCCGGGTCATGTTAACATTGTAATCACGATGTACTTCTTCACCAAATGGATGCTTTCCACGAGTGATGCAAAAGAACAAGACACAGCCTAAACTAAATAAATCCATTGCCCGCTTTTGCTTCCCTTTATGCTTAATCACTTCAGGTGCATGCCATCCAAAGGTTCCACAACCTGCAAGACACATATCGAAGATCAATAAAAGAGTCCTCATCACTTGGCCCATACATAAATGGATATGATAGTCTCATCAGTCAACGAAAGGAGGCCATGGCAAAGACTATTAAATCTCCACAAACTTTACCACAACCTAAGAAGCAACACAAAGCAACCTGACTTCCAACATAACAATCTTCTTTAAAAGAAGAGATTGCTCTAATAAGTAAATTACCACCACATAGATTTAGATTATGCATGAATCAATCTTTAGGAAAAGAAGATCAAAGATATGGATAAAGCTGTCGAGCATTTACCAGTGGAACTATATCCCAAGGAAGATTTATCTTTAGGAAAGCATCTGCTAATGCCCATATCACATAGCTTAGCAACCAAAAATGGATCCTTAGTATTCTTAGCAATCAAAATATTTTGAGGCTTTAAGTCCCGATGGATAATTTTCGAGCCATGCAAATAGCTGAGTCCTGATACCATATCCCTGCATCATAATATAGAGAAGACATCATGACTTAAATCAACAATGTAGCTGGAACCAAATAGTATCCAGACCACTTGAAGGCATCATATACATATACTCAGCCACATACTATTGGAAATTGAGAAATTTATCTAACACACCATGTCCCATTACGGATGTTCAGAAGTAGAATGGAGAAAATAACCATTATAGGTTCTTTACATAAACTCTACAACGAAAAACCCAATACAGAATTTGATTGCCATATCAATCACATCAACATTTACCGATTTGAGTGCATGGGGATTCCGCAGCATTCACGAATCAAAAGGAGAGAAGGAATACTGTTTTTACCAAGATGGGATAAATCGATGGAATTATCACTATGTAATTGATAATACCCAATTCATTTCCATGGGAAGAAAACTAAGAGTTAAGCCTTGATAGTGAGATTGAACTTAACCTATGACTCTATAAAGGAAGCTACAAGGTTCAAAAATCAGCCCACGATGTTGATTGCATTGGGCACACCACAGTTAAGGAAGCGGCCTAATAATTCTCTATATCATGCATCATTTGGAAGTTTTTGCAAGAGAGCTATTAAGTCCTTCAACTAGCACCTGATACCCACATGAGCCAGCAAAGAGACATGAAGGTGGTGATCTCTATGAGATGCTTTTGTGCCATGTAAAACATATGTAAGCAAGCTCACTACAAATACAAATATGTGACAGTTGATTTTAGGAGTGCCGTGGTAAGTAAGATGCTACCGTTATCTCTCTATTCATACCCTTCTGATAAATCAAAACATAAAAATTACCTCATCAATTCCAGTAACTGAGGTGAGGGATAATCATGTTTCCACAAGTTAACATCTTGCATCATACCCCTAATGGATTCCAATTTGATTTTATAATCATCCGTTGATGCTGGATCACGAGGTAACGCAGAGTTATTCGAAGATCCTGAATGTACTTGAATTAAATCATCTAAGGTACAAATACAGCGCTCTAGAGCAAGATACTCAAAATTCTCGTCGGCCTCCATTCCATAATACCGAACAATATTTTCATGTCGGTCAGAATTTATCAAAGTCTGAATCTCATTGGATGCTTTTTCACGACCAGCCTTAAGAACAAGGCGTTTCACTGCAACAAGTCTTCCTTCATAGGTGCCCTCAAAGACAATAGTCCCATCACTTCCGTCACCGATTACTTTTCTTGATACGAGGATTTTACCAATTTTACGCCATCCAATGCCTCCATCAGGATGTCTATTGAGCTTCATCAATTCGTCACCCTTGCTTCTGACATTGTCAATACTGCCTTCATTTCCTGAAAAGACATATTCGATCTTTCCGTCAAAAACTCTATAATTGATTTTCTTCCTGTGATCTCTTCAGAAAATGTCTACATGTATGCCCAAAGACAAAATCTTGAGGCTTCATATAGGGCATATTAAAGCGGATAATACCTTAAGTGAATCAATCAAAGGGCAATGTGGTATCAAAGCAACACCCCCTCTACTAACTGTGTGATTAGATGACAAATTACATGAAAGCTAATGGGCTTATAACAACCCAGTTTGACAAGGGCAGAGAGTAACCATTGAGATGAGAAACAAATTAGCATGAGATGGGTCAAACCGACAATATCTTGAGCAAATTAATCCAAGGTGTCACTCCTAAGGAATACATAGATGAAATTTGAAAATGACGTTCACAATATTGGTACATGAGATTGAATTTAAACTCATGCTTCCATATATATTGATAGAATTGTCCATCTCCAGAGTCAGCCCACCAACAAAGAAAGTTCACTAATCAAGTGAAATTATGTCAAGCAGCAATTTGTGCGAGTTTATTGTTTGCCTCAATCTTTGCATGTGATAGGTCGCATTTGGATTGAATTGACAAGTTATAATACTTTGATTTAAAGCTGTATATAATAGAAATAGCGTATACTTTAATTTCTGTGGAACGCATGGGTATACACCTATGTCCCAATCTCCCAAAGGGTGGAGTTCTAGCTTCTATGTTTCACGACTCTTTTCATTTGTGATCAGAGGGAATAGAGAGAGGTATGGCTTTTCAAGATTTGAATGTCACACTTAAAAAGCATTTCTCTGTTCATATTTTCCAAAGAACTAATAGTTATCATTCACCGACTCTTAAACTCTTCTCTTCCTATTAATTCCCACCAATTTTGTGTTTTCAGTTACTATCAGAAATCTGAGCGTCCTGTTTATATCCCTTCTCTTAAGTAAGAACTAGAAGACAAATTAAACGTGCTGCATGAGCATTACATATGGTGAATTTTGGAGATACACATTACCTTGTGGAACCTCTGTATTGGGTTCTTCCACTTCTGCATTCACTAGGCATGACATGTTAGTCAAAGCTTCGCATGCAAGGTCTTGCTGGTCGGCGGCATGACTTAAATCCGAAAAATCGAGCCAACTTATGTCTTCAGGAGATTGCACCGGTCTGGGCAAATTTATCGCATGGAACGGAAGAAAGCTTGATGAACTTGTACCCACAGTGCTTATGACATCAGAGCTCAGGTACGGCATGGCAGTAAATGAAGTCTCTCTCTGAGCATCTTCATTGTTCACAGTCCCATGTCCTTCAGCTCCAGCAACGTCGGCCTCAATGCTCGTCACGCTTCCCCTATGCCGTTTCCTACAGAAATTACACATTCACTGATTGTTATCAAGGAACTGTACATGTCTGCGAAAGGGGTCCAGCTTTCTGGGCGTTTCCCCTGTATCTCACAGAAGAGTAATCGGGTATGTTTCAAGGAAGACCTTGGATCCTACCAGGAGTTTCAATCAACCCTGTCTTTTTTATGATTTATCGGACATGTTTGCAGGATATTTCTTCAGAAAGAAGAGAGTCGAATTTTCATCCAAGAAGATGAAGACTTACATGGACAAATGGAAAAAATGTTAGGTGCCCAGTCATAGACACGTTAGATTCATACCAGCCTGATAGACACCATTTAATTTTGGGGCCTACTTGTACGTCACCTCTCTCTCTTCAATTAATATTTTTACTTTTTTTCCCTTCTTTTTCTTTTTCCATTTTTTTCTTCTTCTTCCCCCTTTCACTCTGCTTGGGATTAATTGCTACACGCGGAAGGATTGGATTCCGCAGCACAATGTCAGGCTCCCACAGGTGAAGAGCTTTGACATGGCAGTGCAGATCTCACAGAGGCGCGTACACGCTGCCCCGAAGGCCCTGTCGCAGTCCCCGGCCGCATAGGCACCGCCTCAGTGTACCCTTAGTGTATTTTTTTATGAAATCATCAATGTTTATCCCAATTTTTGCATTGCATGGGACAGTCAATTCGTAAGATCCATACAACAGGCAATACCAGCAGCAATTAACTTTTTTTCCGGATAATAAGGAAAACAACCACTGTCATCATGAGACTTTGCCCAACTTTGAAAGGCGGAGAGGTGACATTCAAAGTTTCATGGGACTAAAACATAGAGATAAGGGCATTTTCCATTATAGTTCAAATAGAAAAATGTGGAAATCCTTTTACAACCTTTAATCGGCAATATAAGTCTAAGTCAACTTATATTTTGCGCATGTAAAATTCAGACAACACTCAGACATTGAAATTGAATCAGAACGACCTGGCAACAAAGTTACTTTTCTGATTATTGATATATAAGTAGAAATTTATTCTTGGAAACTAGACATTAAATGCAAAATGCAAGGATTAAAACTAATCATACCTTGAGAGTAATCCAGGAAGAGGTTGAGGTGCTGTGGCTGCAATAGACAACGTTTGCAAATCCCAGTCAATTTCCATTGAAGGATGATAAAGCTGACACCTCGAGTATGTCTCAGGAGTAGCCGTCCCAATCAACCACAACCTACTACTACTCTTCTCAAACCTTGCCAACAACTTCCCCATCTCCGCCACCATGATCCGCCCCAACTGCTGCTGTGGCTGAACTGTGCTTGGACCGTAAACGGCCGCTGGCTGCTCCACCAGCCACTTCAAATCCCCTAAAGGATCCAAGGTCTTCCTTGAAACATACCTGATTACTCTTCTGTGAGATACAGGGGAAATGCCCAGAAAGCCGGACCCCTTTCGCAGACATGTACAGTTCCTTGATAACAATCAGTGAATGTGTAATTTTGTAGGAAACGGCATAGGGGAAGCATGACGAGCATCGAGGCCGACATTGCTGGAGCTGAAGGACATGGGATTGAATATGGCCTTTCAGGAAACGAAGGCAGGATCGACAATGTCAGAAGCAACAGTGACGAATTGATGAAGCTCAATGAACTTCCTGATGGAGGCATTGGATGGCGTAAAATTGGTAAAATCCTGGTATAAAAAAAGAAATCGGTAAGGGAAGTAATGGGACTGTGGTCTTTGAGGGCCGCTATGAAGGAAGAGAAGTTGCAGTGAAACGCCTTGTTCTTCAGGCTGATTTTGGAAAATCCTCCATCGAGATTAAGACTTGGATAGATTCTGACCGACGTAAAAATAATGTTCGGTATAGGTCGATGAGCATTTTACCAATTTTACGCCATCCAATGCCTCCATCAGGAAGTTTATTGAGCTTCATCAATTCGTCACCCTTGCTTCTGACATTGTCCACACTGCCTTCATTTCCTGAAAAGACATATTTGACCTTTCTATCAAAAACTCCATAATTGATTTTCTTCCTGTGATCTCTTCAGAAAATGTCTACATGTATGCCCAAAGACAAAATCTTGAGGCTTCATATAGGGCATATTAAAGCGGATAATACCTTAAGTGAATCAATCAAAGGGCAATGTGGTATCAAAGCAACACCCCCTCTACTAACTGTGTGATTAGATGACGAATTACGCTGAAGCTAATGGGCCTATAACAACCCAGTTTGACAAGGGCAGAGAGTAACCGTTGAGATGAGAAACGAATTAGCATGAGATGGGTCAAACTGACAATACCTTGAGCAAATTAATCTGAGGTGTCACTCCTAAGGAATACATAGATGAAATTTGAAAATGACGTTCACAATATTGGTACATGAGATTGAATTTAAACTCATGCTTCCATATATATTGATAGAATTGTCCATCTCCAGAGTCAGCCCACCAACAAAGAAAGTTCACTAATCAAGTGAAATTATGTCAAGCAGCAATTTGTGCGAGTTTATTGTTTGCCTCAATTTTTTCGTGTGATAGGTCGCATTTAGATTGGATTGACAAGTTATAATACTTTGATTTAAAGCTTCATATAATAGAAATAGCATATACTTTAATTTTCGTGGAACGCACGGGTATATGCCTATGTCCCAGTCTCGGAAAGATTAGGTAGAGTTCTAGCTTCACATGACTCTTTTCATTTGTGATATGAGGGAATAGAGGGAGTCATGGCTTTTCAAGATTTGAATGTCACGCTTAAGTAGCATTTGTCTGTTCATATTTTCCAAAGAACTATTAGTTATCATTCACCGACTCTTAAACTCCTCTCTTCCTTTAAGTTCCTGCCAATTTTGTGTTTCAGTTACTATCGGAAATCTGAGCGTCCTGCCTATATCCCTACCCTTCAGTAAGATTTAGAAGACAAATTAAGCGTGCTGCATGAGCATTACATACAATGAATATGGAGATGCGCATTACCTTGTGGAACCTCTGTATTGGGTTCTTCCACTTCCACATTCAATAGGCATGACATGTTAGTCAAAGGTTTGCATGCAACGTCTTGCTGGCTGGCGGCAAGACTCAAATCCACAACATTGTTCAACCTCACGTCATTATACTCACTGCGAAAATTCATTGGACGGATTGCAAGAAAGCTTGATGAACTTGCACCCACAGTGCTTATGACATCAGAGCTCAGGTACGGCATGGCAGCAGATAAAGTCTCTCTCTGAGCATCTTCATTGTTCACAGTCACAGGCAGATCCGGACCCTCTTCAACATTGCCTTGGTTGTTGCTTGATTAGAACGCTCTTTAAACCTCCGACACTTCGCAGGTTTCTAATCTCACTACGTCAGGGACAATTTCCCAGCCATGAATCCCATGTCCTTCAGCTCCAGCAACGTCGGCCTCAATGCCGGTCATGCTTCCCCTATGCCGTTTCCTACAGAAATTACACATTCACTGATTGTTATCAAGGAACTGTACATGTCTGCGAAAGGGGTCCGGCTTTCTGGGCATTTCCCCTGTATCTCACAGAAGAGTAATCAGGTATGTTTCAAGGAAGACCTTCGATCCTACCGGGAGTTTCAATCAACCCTGTCTTTTACATGATTTAGCAGACATGTTTGCAGGATATTTCTTCAGAAAGAAGAGAGTTGAATTTTCACCCAAGAAGACGAAGACTTACATGGACAAATGGAAAAAATGTTAGGTGCCCAGTCATAGACTTGTTAGATTCATACCAGTCTGATTGACACCATTTAATTTCAGGGCCTACTTGTACGTCGCCTCTCTCTCTTCAATTAATATTTTCACTTTTTTTCCCTTCTTTTTCTTTTTCCTTTTTTTTCTTCTTCTTCCCCCTTTCACTCTGCCTCGGATTAATTTTTTATGAAATCATCAATGTTCATCCCAATTTCTGCATTACATGGGACAGTCAATTCATAAGATCCATACAACAGGCAATACCGGCAGCAATTAACTTTTTTTTCCGGATAATAAGAAAAACAACCCCTGTCATATGAGACTGTGCCCAACTTTTAAAGGCGGAGAGGTGACATTCAAAGTTTCAAAGTTTCAGGGGACTAAAACATAGAGATAAAGGCATTTTTCATTATAGTTCAAATAGAAAAATGTGGAAATCCCTTTACAACCTTTAATAGGCAACATAAGTCTAAGTTAACTTATATTTTGCGTGTGTAAAGTTCAGACAACACTCAAGACATTGAAATTGAATCAGAACGACCCGGCAACAAAGTTTCTTTTCTGATTATTGATATATAAGTAGAAACTTATTCTTGGAAACTAGACATTAAATGCAAAATGCAAGGATTAAAACTAATCATACCTTGAGAATAATCCAGGAAGAGGTTGAGGTGCTGCGGCTGCAATAGGCACTGCTTGCAAATCCCAGTGAATTTCCAATGAAGGATGATAAAGCTGACACCTCGAGTATGTCTCAGGAGTAGCAGTCCCAATCAACCACAACCTACTACTACTCTTCTCAAACCTTGCCAACAACTTCCCCATCTCCGCCACCATGATCCGCCCCAACTGCTGCTGTGGCTGAACTGTGCTTGGACCGTAAACGGCCGCTGGCTGCTCCACCAGCCACTTCAAATCCCCTAAACCAAGAACCACGCCGCCACCTCCTGAATTCCCCATCCCGGTGTCCAAGTCATCACCCAATTCTTGAAACTTCACGGGCGTCTTGGCCTCGTCCGACCCGATTTCCTGATCCAACGGGACAACCTGAATATTCTTGAGCAGCCCATCACCCAATTCTTTGTTCTCGATCCTCTTAAGCAATTCTTTGAGCACAGCCTCCGGCCCGACTGACCGACCAATACCGGGTTCCTCTTCTTGGGCCTCAACAAGATATCGATCACTCTTTTGACCTCCTCGCCTCTCTGCTGGGTTGAATTCCCAAGTTGCTGCTGCTGCAGCTGTTGCTGAAGTCGTGGATTCAAGTCCAAATTCCTTGGTGGAGCGGCAGCGGGTATGGCGGGCGATTGGAAACTCAATCCAACGGGGGCCGAATTCGCAGCAGCTGGGGCGGCCGAATTCAGGGACTGCTCAATTGTGGCCTTGACCGCAGAGCTGGAGAAGCTAGGTTCCTGCATGACCAAGCTCGTGTATGGGTCGTCGAGAGGCGATACGAGCGACTGCTAGGGCTCAACCTTGGCGGCGAGCAGCGGTTGCTCCTGCTGCTCGGGGCAGCCCCGATGCTGCTGCGCCTGCTTGAGGTCTGCCATTAGGGCGTTCGAAATCGGGATATTGGGGGGGTTGTTGTGGTGGTGGGGATGGGGGAGGAGAATATAAATTGGGTTTTGAATCGAAAGAGCTACGGAAGAGAGAGAGATACCAAAGGAGAAAAATTCAAGAGAGAAAAAAGGAGCTTTTGGCAAAAGGCGAAATGATGTTTTTATTCAAGTGAGAACAGGGGAGAGGTTTAGGAAATAGACAGAAGCAAGGTGGGCCTTCATCCTCCTCGTGCTTCCGCTGTGCCTTTGCCTCCAAAAATTTCACTCCCACTTCTGGTCAGGAACTGTACAAGTCTGCGAAAGGGGTCCGGCTCTCTAGGCATCTCCCCTGTATCTCACGGAAGAGTAATCCGGTATGTTTTAAGGAAAACCTCGGATCCTATCAGGAGTTTCAATCAACCCTGTCTTTTTTTTTTTTATTCATCGGACAAGTTGGCAGGTTATTTCTTCGGAAAGAAGAGAGTTGCATCTTCATCCAGGAAGACGAAAGACTTACATGGGCCAGAAGAAGAAGAAAAATGAAGGGGGGTTTGGTTGACTTACTAGTTCACTCCGCCGGGATTAATTGCTACACACGGACGGATTGGATTCGTCTGCACAAAGTCAGGCCCCGTCAAGTGAAGAGCTTCGATCCGGCGGTGCAGATCTCGTAGAGTCGCCTCAGGTCCCGGTAACTGCCCGCCATCAGAGTACGCGCTGCCCCCAAGGCCCTGTCGTAGGCCCCGGCCGCGTAGGCGCCGCCGTCGGAGTACCCGGCGAGGTCGGCGAAGGCCTCGGAGTTGAGGTCGTCGTAGGCCGACGCGAGCTTGGCGACGGCGGCGGCGTTGCCGCGGGTGTGGGTGGCGTTGAGGTAGGCGACGCAGTAGCGGGGGTCGCCGGTCTTGTTGCAGGCCCGCCGCCCGAGCTGCGTCGCGGCGGAGGAAGGGGTGGACGGAGAGGACAAGTCGGGAAGAAGAAGAGAAAAAAAAAAAAAAAAAAAAGGAGAAATGAAATAAAGAAAAAAAAAACTATAAAAAACATATAATTGAAGGGAGACGCGCGACGTAACGTCTTTGACAAGTGGCAGCCGATCGTACAAATGGCTTAAGGAGAAAGAAAAGAGAAAACTGATTTATGTTTTTATATTTTCCGGGCTGTGGGATCTCTTCGTTGATCTGTGCATAATAAACAAAATTTTTAATCTAAGTAATGGATGATCACACGAACTAATCAATTTTATTTTTTTGGCTAAAACGAACTAACCAAATATTAAATTGGGTTTTAAATTGAAATGGACGAATAGTGATTGAAGTTCTTGAACTAATGAGTTCTTTTAAATTTTAGATTAGAATACATAGAAAAGACCTTAACAAAAATATCATGACGTTCGATTGATTATATATAAAACATTCGACATTGCATGTTTCTTCATTTGAAATATTTAATTACTCCTTAGTTTGACATGGTGCCAATTCAATTATTCCTAGGAATCAAATTCCATATTTAATTTAACTCTTCCGTGACCTCGGTTGTTTTAATGGTGATGCACAAGCTTCTAGTTAGAGCATACCATTACTTGACTTCCTTCAATTATAAATTCTGGAGTCAGCACCATTTTCTGTTCGCTCAAAATTTTCGAACTGTTGCTTCATATTGTTTCCAAGCATTTTTGGTAAACCACCAAACATTTGTTTTCTATAGTGTCGACTATGTAACATAAAAATACAGTGACATAAAACTCTATGTTGATTTCTTGAGAAAATATAGTAACATGAAAATTCTTAGTGAATGATCTTTACTTTGGTTGAATTACAAATACTCCTATCTTGAGATCCACCAAGAGAATCGTCTTCTCAACAAAGTAAGGCAGCCCATATTTCAGCCACGGACACATCCAACATAAAACTCTATGTTGATTTCTTGAGAAAATAAAGTAACATGAAAATTCTTAGTGAACGAGCTCTACTTTGGTTGAATTACAAATACTCCTATCTTGAGATCCGCCGAGAGAATCGTCTTCTCAACAAAGTTTGTTCAGAGACGGTCAAATCAGCCCATACTTTGTTCTTGTTAGAATTTGTGGCTAAGCTGATGGGTCCCATATCACTTGGTAGGGATTGGGGTCATCTGATGCCACATCTGCTAAATTTGGTCTAATTTTGTGTCGGATAGAATTGATCTGAAAATTTTCAAACTAGAACAACTTAATTGGACAAACTAAATGTATATAAATTTGTTTAGAAAAAGCATGGAGCATGTAGACGATACATAAGATTTTTTGTCCACTTTTATATGGGTTTAGAACTGTTAACCTCCGACACTTTTAAATGTATATAATTTTGTTGCTTGATTTGACCACTCTTTTAACCTCCGACACTTCGTAGGTTTCTAATCTCACTTCGTCAGGGACAATTTCCCAGCCACGAATCCCATGTCCTTCAGCTCCAGCAACGTCGGCCTCGATGCTTGTCATGTTTCCCCTATGCCATTTCCTACAAGAAATTACACATTCACTGATTGTTATCAAGGAATTGTACATGTCTGCGAAAGAGGTCCAGCTTTCTGGGCATTTCCCCTGTATCTCACAGAAGAGTAATCAGGTTTGTTTCAAGGAAGACCTTGGATCCTACCGGGAGTTTCAATCAACCCTGTCTTTTATATGATTTATCAGACATGTTTGCAGGATATTTCTTCAGAAAGAAGAGAGTTGAATTTTCATCCAAGAAGACGAAGACTTACATGGACAAATGGAAAAAATGTTAGGTGCCCAGTCATAGACTTGTTAGATTCATACCAGTCTGATTGACACCATTTAATTTTGGGGCCTACTTGTACGTCACCTCTCTCTCTTCGATTAATATTTTCACTTTTTTTCTCTTCTTTTTCTTTTTCCTTTTTTTTTTCTTCTTCTTCCCCCTTTCACTCTGCCTCGAATTAATTTTTTATGAAATCATCAATGTTCATCCCAATTTCTACATTATATGGGACACTCAATTTCCTAAGATCCATACAACAGGCAATACCGGCAGCAATTAACTTTTTTTTCCAGATAATAAGAAAAACAACCACTGTCATCACGAGACTTTGCCCAACTTTGAAAGGCGGAGAGGTGACATTCAAAGTTTCATGGGACTAAAACATAGAGATAAGGGCATTTTCCATTATAGTTCAAATAGAAAAATGTGGAAATCCTTTTACAATCTTTAATAGGCAATATAGGTCTAAGTTAACTTATATTTTGCGCGTGTAAAGTTCAGACAACACTCAGACATTGAAATTGAATCAGAATGCAACAAAGTTACTTTTCTGATTATTGATGTATAAGTAGAAACTTATTCCTGGGAACTAGACATTAAATGCAAAATGCAAGGATTAAAACTAATCATACCTTGAGAATAATCCGGGAAGAGGTTGAGGTCTTTGCGGCCGCAATAGGCACTGCTTGCAAATCCCAGTCAATGTCCATTGAAGGATGATAAACCTGACACCTCAAGTATGTCTCACAAGTAGCAATCCCGATCAACCACAACCTACTACTACTCTTCACAAACCTTGCCAACAACTTCCCCATCTCCGCCACCATGATCCGCCCCAACTGCTGCTGTGGCTGAACTGTGCTTGGACCATAAACGGCCGTGGGGCTCCCACCACCACTTCAAATCCCCTAAATCAAGAACCATGCCGCCACCTCCCGATTTCCCTATCATGGTCTCCAAGACATCACCCAATTCTCGAAACTTCGTGGGCATCTCTGCCTCTTCTGACCCGATTTCCTGATCCAATGACCAAAACGCCCCTCAAAGGATCCAAGCACTTCCGGAACATTCTCAAGGACAGGCGATCCTGTAATTGCGCCGTGGTCTAGAATCTTCTCGTCATAAATGTCTATAGATGGTAGGTGGGGCGGTACGATCTCATCTATCGGATCAAAACTCGATCAATGGTTGTAATATGAGGGCCTCAAGTATAAGAAGGGGGTGCCCTCTCCCTCATTTGTATCCATCCAACCATTAGTAATTTAAGCTCATTTCTTTCATTCAGAGCTTCTTTCTCTAGTTTCTCTCTCTACGATCTGAGTGAGTGAGTGATCAGACAATCCGAAGAAGACTTGGCTTAGGCCCCAACGATCTCAAAAGATCCGAATTAGCCTAAGTCGCCGCACGGTCACGATCCCAAACGATCGGCCCGTGACAAGACAAGTAGGTGGAAAATCCAATAAACCACAAGTACATATTAAAACTCTTCCAATCAATACATTGAATTCAACACCGTGTGTTTCTGAGATCCAAGTGTTAATTGATCCATCCTCCAAAGGCGGAGAGGTGGCATTCAAAGTTTCATGGGACTAAAACATAGAGATAAGGGCATTTTCCATTATAGTTCAAATAGAAAAATGTGGAAATCCTTTTACAATCTTTAATAGGCAATATAGGTCTAAGTTAACTTATATTTTGCGCGTGTAAAGTTCAGACAACACTCAGACATTGAAATTGAATCAGAAGGCAACTAAGTTACTTTTCTGATTATTGATGTATAAGTAGAAACTTATTCCTGGGAACTAGACATTAAATGCAAAATACAAGGATTAAAACTAATCATACCTTGAGAATAATCCAGGAAGAGGTTGAGGTGTTGTGGCTGCAATAGGCACTGCTTGCAAATCCCAGTCAATGTCCATTGAAGGATGATAAACCTAACACCTCAAGTATGTCTCACAAGTAGCAGTCCCGATCAACCACAACCTACTGCTACTCTTCACAAACCTTGCCAACAACTTCCCCATCTCCGCCACCATGATCCGCCCCAACCGTTCTTTGTGGCCGAACCGTGCTTGGACCGTAAACGGCCGCCGGGCCTCCACCAGCCACTTCAAATCCCCTAAATCAAGAACCATGCCGCCACCTCCCGATTTCCCCATCATGGTCTCCAAGACATCACCCAATTCTCGAAACTTCGTGGGCATCTCTGCCTCGTCTGACCCGATTTCCTGATCCAACGACCAAAACGCCCCTCAAAGGATCCAAGCACTTCTGGAACATTCTCAGGGACAGGCGATCTTGTAATTGCGCTGTGGTCTAGAATCTTCTCGTCATAAATGTTTATAGATGGTAGGTGGGGCGGTACGATCTCATCTATCGGATCAAAACTCGATCAATGGTTGTAATATGAGGGCCTCAAGTATAAGAAGGGGGTGCTCTCTCCCTCATTTGTATCCATCAAACCATTAGTAATTTAAGCTCATTTCTTTCATTCAGAGCTTCTTTCTCTAGTTTCTCTCTCTACGATCTGAGTGAGTGAGTGATCGGACAATTCGAAGAAGGCTTGGCTTAGGCCCCAACGATCTCAAAAGATCCGAATTAGCCTAAGTCGCCGCACAGTCACGATCCCAAACGATTGGCCCGTGACAAGACAAGTAGGTGGAAAATCCAATAAACCACGAGTACATATTAAAACTCTTCCAATCAATACATTGAATTCAACACCGTGTGTTTCTGAGATCCAAGTGTTAATTGATCCATCCTCCAATACCCATGGTGTATTTTTTTATGAAATCATCAAAGTTCATGCCAATTTCTACATTACATGGGTGGTCGGTTCGTAAGATGCATTTAGTAGGCAATACTAGCAACAATTAACCTTTTTTCACAGATAATAAGAAAAAAAGTCATTGTGATTGATAGACTTCTACCCAACTTTGGAAGGCGAAGAGATGACATTCAAAGTTTCATAGAGATAAGGGCATTTTCCACTGGAGTACAAATAGAAAAATGTGGAAATCCTTTTACGACATTTAATAGGCAAAAGAAGTCTAAGTGCACTTATATATTTATTTTTGTGCGTGTTAATAAGATTACTTTAAATATAGGAAAATTTTGAAACTCTTGTGTGATATATAAGAGAAAGGGTCTTTTTAGTGTTCAGTGGACTATTTGCACGTTATCACTAAGTCAACAACGAACACCATCGGACTGAGGTCACTAAATCTAAGCCGTCCATTCAACATCGCCACCTTGAGTAATACAATGAAAAACAGATATATCAATATGAAAGGATTGGGACCCACGGCCCACGTGGATGGCCCAAAATTCATTTACAAAAGAATGCCACAACAGAAATGACTAAAATTTTGATAATTTAGCTTAGATGAATTTACGGCAAATTAATATATTTATTAGTGTATTTGAATGTATACTATTAGTCCTTCTTATAGAAACTCCTTGCATTTTGTTCCTGTTATGCCAACTTTTAAATAAATGAATTTGTGGCTATTGTCGTGGGTCCCAAATCCTTCTTCGATTTTTCATTGTAGTATTAATACTAGGAAAACTCAAACTAATATATACATGACAAATTTATTTAAATTAATTTCTCAACTGCCGCCTAAACTAATGCATTTATGATAAATTTATCCTCAATTAGTCTTCGTTAAATTTTACCATCAAATTACTGAATCGGATTACATACGGCAATTAACGAGTGCACTAATTTGGGATTTTATTCTCCATTTATCATAGATATATCATTTTCGTGATGTTAGTTCAATTTAACATAAACTAATAGAGAAATTTTGTTACAAATGCATCAGTTTAAAATTAATTTAAAATAAATTTATCATAAATATATTATTTTAAATTTTTTTTATATTGATCCTTCGTCGTATTACTTGTGATTCTCATGAGGTGGCAACCGGTTAAATCAGTAAAAGTGAAACTATCGGATGGATGACTGGGATTTAGTGAACTTGATCCAATAATGTACGCTGTCGACTTGTTGATACCGTAGAAATAGTCCACAGCGTCTTCAAGACACTCCCCAGAAGAAAAGAAGAAGAAGAAGGTGGTGATTTTGGATTCCTCGTAAACTCGTATCCAATTGATGAACAGGAAAAAAAAATCCGTGTCCAGTTAACAAAAAAAAAAAAAAACCGAAGGGCCCAGTTCATAATGGCGAGTTGGCCAATTTATTCCCTAAGTTCAAGTTGACTTCGTGGTAAATTTTCAATTTAAGCATAAATTTAAACATCTTTCGCTGAGTTTGTTCTCTTTACCGTGTGCTTACCCGATTGTAACTAATTTCAAACGCACGAAGGGAGACACGTGGTTGAAAGTCGTAAAAATCTAATTATGCTTTAGTGTTTTGTGTAGCCTCTAGCATGATAAAAATTATTGCATATCTATTTATCTTAACCAATTAAATTTGGTTATAAGCTAAAAATTGAACCGTAAAATAATCTTTTAAGTAAACATTTAGAATAGAGAAAATATATAAGTAAAGAATTCGTATTTCAAATTGTTATTTGTGATCAGAAAAAAAAATCTATAAAAGCATCGTCTTGCTTTTTTATCTTTATTCAATCAAAATTTGATTATGTGATAAAATACTCGAGACACCACATAAAAATATAACCAATAACCTGCTTTTCAATTACAATATCATTGTCGACTCTCTTTATAACTTATGCATGAAAGTACGGACAAAGTTCTTCATGAGCGGTCTTGATCTTCATGCACATGCATGAGGCGTAATGTACTAGAAAAAAATCAATATGCGTCAAGCATTAATATGATTAGAATTAAACTTGTTAACAGAGTTGTTAAATTATGACTCGATTTTGAATTTTCACGAACTCAATCCATAGAAAAATTTTGATTTGATAAATCAAAATATTTTCTATCCTATTCAAAATTGGTTTTCTTGTTATTCCAAGTTTGACTATGATTCCTCTTTTATCTATAGAAGAATAGGTTTACACATATATAAAAAACAAAGGTTTTTTCAGCGTATAAAGAAGAGAGCGCCGCACAAGAATAGAAGCTAAGCCAAGAAGCTGTAGTTGCCGTACGAAACATACAAGAAAGAACGGAGTTCTTGTTTTTCATATGTTCGTGAGCGAATTGTAGGGGATCGAACAGTTAGTGATTTTGTGCTGTGAGTTTACATTATTTATTTGTAAACACTTTGGGTTTGGGTTTAAATCTATGTGTGGGAAAGACCTGAGCGTGTGAGTGATTGTAACTCTGATTCTCCGATTATAGTGGATTATTTGTTGCTGGCTCTTCCCGTGGATGTAGGTACTAATACTCGGACTGAACCACATAAATTTTCGGTGTCCTTATTATTTCTCGTTTATTTCTCTAGTATTTTCGTGTTTACATAAATTGCAAAATCTTGTCGTTTCCGTGTATTTTATTTTTCAACAAGAGTAATGTTTATTTTATAGATAACTACTTGCTAGCTAGCAGATTCACATTTATTTTATAATAGAGGAAGTTAGCCGCTCCTTTGAGATCTACTTAGCCTAAATATATGTTTTTAGATATTGAGGTTTCCATATTAAAAATTATTAGGTAGAGAAGTTGTTAAGAGTCTATTTGGTAACGATTCTACTCTCAAGAATAATTTTTGATTAGAAATGATTTTTTTATTCTACTCCCGAGAACAATTTTTGAGTATTTAAGGTGTTTAATAAACTGTTTAAAATTTTTATTCCGAGAATAGAAATGCGTTTGGTAAAAGTTTTTGATTTTTTTATTCTTTTAATTTTTAATATTTTTTGTTATAATTTTCTTTTCTTTTTCCTTTTTCTTTTTCTCTTTTATCTCCTTCTTCCTCTTGGCCGCTACCACCGATGGTGGCCGGCAAGGTTTAGTGAGCTCGCTAGGCCAAGGCAAGGTCCAGCGAGCTCGCTAGAGGCTCACTTGGCCATCAGCAAGGTGGAGCCTCGCCAATGGCCGGGCAAGGCTCGACCTTGCCCAGGCGACGCGAGGCTCAGCCTTGC
This sequence comes from Corymbia maculata, assembly GCA_014182735.1. Classification (NCBI taxonomy): domain Eukaryota; kingdom Viridiplantae; phylum Streptophyta; class Magnoliopsida; order Myrtales; family Myrtaceae; genus Corymbia; species Corymbia maculata. Next base: position 16,911,334 of record CM024684.1, read on the forward strand.
CAGCCTCTTCGGTGGCCTGGCAAGGCTTGGCCTCGCGTCGCCGGGCGAGCTCGAGCCTCACCCAACCACCGGCAAGGCTCAACCTCGCCTAGATTTGGGAGGCTGAGCCTCGTCGGTGGCCAGGCGAGCCTCTGGCGAGCTTGCTGGACTTCACCCTGCCGTAAGGGGGCTTCAGCGATCTCGCCAGAAGAGGAAGAAGAAGAAGAAGAGGAAGAGGAAGAGGAAGAGGAGGAAGAAGAAGAAGAAGAGAGAGGAAGAAGAGGAGGAAGAAGAAGAAGAAGAGAGAGGAAGAAGAGGAGGAAGAGGAGGAAGAAGAAGAGGAACAGAGGAAGAGGAAGAAGAGGAAGAAGACAAGGAAGAGGAAGAGAGGAAGAGGAAGAAGAAGACGAGGAAGAGGAGGAAGAGGAAGAGGAAGAGGAAGAAGAGGAAGAGAGGAAGAAGACGAGGAAGAGGAGGAAGGAGAGGAAGAAGAAGAAGAAGACGAGGAAGAAGAAGCAGAAGAAGAAGAAGCAGAAGACGAGGAAGAGGAGGAAGGAGAGGAAGAAGAAGAAGAAGATGAGGAAGAAGAAGCAGAAGAAGAAGAAGAAGATGAGGAAGAAGAAGCAGAAGAAGAAGAAGAGGAAGAGGAAGAAGAAGCAGGAGAAGAAAAGGAGAAGAAGGAGAAGGAGAAGAGGAGAAGAAGAAGGAGAAGAAGGAGAAGGGGGAAAAAACAAGCGAGAAAAGAGAAAGAACAAAATTAATTCTCAAAATTGTTTCTGGAAGCAAGAAGTAACTTTTTTTTTTAATTCTCAATTCTACTCCAAATCTATTCTCATGAACAAATTTGTTTTCAGAAACAAAAAATTTACCAAACGGATTTTTATTCCAAATCTGTTCCCGAAAATAAAAAAACAGAATCAGTTGTTCCCGGGAGTGTTATTAAACATGCCCTAAACTGCCACGATTTGACAAGTACTTTTCTATTGAAGAAAGTCCCTACTAGGGCTAACCACTAGGCCTGATTTTTGGTTTGAGGTCTAAAAATTACATTTTTGAAAAAAAAACACAAAAATTTATATTCATGGACTTCCATATCAAAAAACAAAAATTGCACTGAATTGAGATATAATATATGAAGAAAAGAATCTGTTTTCTTATTTTACATAGAGTGATTACAATATGTATATATACAGAAATGGAGGACCTAAATTAGGTAGGAAACTTATTTAGGTAAAGATCCTAATCAGCCCCTAATCCTATTAGTAACTAATTCACAGCTAACAAAATCAAATCAAATCACATAATCAAATCACATAAAATCACGTAATATTCCATATAATAGGGGAGCGATTATAAGAGATTTTCCAACACATTCTAACAATATATATTTTCATGAAGAACATGACATATCAGGAACAACATCAAGAGCAACACATGATACATTTACGAAAATACATTATCCACTCATACACAGTCCAAACGTAAGCCCGTCCAACATGATCCTCATAGCCAAAATAGTAGATCCAACAAAAAACACAGGTAGAAATAGAATGCACGACCGACTGAATTGATGAAGGAAGCACCACCGTGGGACTTCGAAAAAGGTTTCACTTCAACGGAACTTCTGAAACCATTTCTCTTCTCCGCAGAACCCGGCCGCTGCTCCGTATAATCTCATCAAGAGACTTGAGAATCTTGCAACATCGAAGTAGTTCTAGGAATCGTCGTCATCCAGTCCGAGGAGTTCCTGCCAGAACCATCAAAGCAATAATAGATATGAGCCACGAATACACAATCCGAGATATACAAAGTTATTGAATTAGCCATACAAATATTCCACTACAGAAATCATCACAATTCCACATAGAGATACAGAGTACCTGAAATTCTTCTGGAAGTTCCATCCTGTGGGTCCACTTAGTTCACACAAAGCACGACAACTTTCTGACAGAGCTATAATCATACTTGCGGCGCCTTTTGTCTATGTCAGCCCAAAATTTGGGATCTATTTTGTCGACCAATATCCATCAAAAACCGGCGACCAATATCCATCAAAAACCGGTGCCTCCTTGCTCTCCAATTCTTTCAAATGATTTGGATTGGGTGCCATAGTTTTCAATCCTAGTTTCTTGCTGATCTCACGAAAAAAGATCAGATTCTCCGTTGAAATCCAAAAAAGTCAATTATTGGTAACCATTGATAACAGGAAGTGTACAAGTGTATCCACACTATGTGAGTGAGTGCCGATAATGTGACCTATTGGAAAAGCAGTAGTTGCTGGTTATAACTCTCTTGAAGTTTACTATTGAATTCCAATCTTATTATGACTGTTGGTGTTGAGAGTGGATGTAGGCTTGAGAATAAAGTTGAATCACTTTATATTTGCTTTCAATATCTTCTATTTCTTCATAATCAGCATTACTTGTTCATTATTATCACTATCTGTTCATCAGTAGCACATGCACCTAATTTTTATGTTCCGTTTCCATTACTGTTTCAAGTTTTACTTGTTATATTCTACAAATGTTCTTCATAGTTTTCAAATAATCTATTCATTCTTTGTAGGTTTTATCGTTAGACCAACAAAAAGACGTGCGTAAATGGGTGCCATAATTGCCAATGAAGCTGTGTTGACGGAGATGAAACAATGCGATATCCCATTAAAGGATGTACATAAACAGAAGCGATAAGGCCCCCTGGGAATACGAATGGAAAGGTGTCTTGAAACATACGTCCCTTCACGATGAAACGTGCCTACAGGTGGGTATTATTTAATGGTTTGATACCAAAAAGGATATTGACGTCAAATTTATGGAGTGCATTTTATCCCCTGGCTTGGGAAAATTTTAATTAAGGGCATGAAGTGCCATTATTTTCTCAAACAAAGGCTTAAAGTGGAAATTATTTCACATAAGAGCTTGAAATGGCAAAATCGTTTTAAATTAGGGCTTGAAGTGACCAAATTGTCTCAAATAAAGGCCTTTGGCTGGCCGGTGACTATTCCGGCCATCGGAGAAGGGGTATTTTAGTAAAAAAAATATTGTAACTATATTTTTTTTATTTTAATTATTTTCGTTTCTTTTCTTTTTCTTTTTTCCTCTTCCCTCCCATGGCCATCACCATGTCTCGTCCATAGTTGGCAGAGGTCACCAAACTTAGGTGAGGGCCGCCCTCGGTGACATCAGGCGAGGGGAAGGGTCGCCCTTGCCGGTGATGGCTACGCCCTCACCTAATCTAGTGAGGGCAGCCCTTGCCAACGTCAATTAGGGTAGGCTCGCCTAGGCTAACATTAGGTCAAGGCGACCCTTGCCGAGGTCTTTATTTAAGAAAATGGATGAACTTCATGTCATTATTTGAAATTTTCCCTCTGAATTTGACGCAATAGGTTAGAGATGAACAAATGCAATGATTACCTCCCTTATTAAGAAGATAATATTGTCAATTGGAGGATTCAGAGCGACCCGTCTCTCTCAAGTAATTTGTAGCATGTCAGTGGTTATCAACTTGAATTAAATTTTGAGTAAGATGTCACGAACAAAGTTTCGCCGATGGTGTAATATGATCAACTCTACACTAAGCAATTGCGAACATCGGCGACATAAATATATTGCTCAAGATTTTGAGGATAAATATGGAGAGAAGTAACACGAAGGAGAAGGGGAAACAAGTCTTTCATTAGAAACATTGTGTTGACCCAAACTTTTCTGACGCGGTCGGGGAAAAGGATGAGTCTAGAAGTATTGCCCAAGGCATGCCAACAACCTTCGATAAGGCGCGAATTCTGTCAAATGCATATTTGCATGATGTTGAATTTTATTTTAAGTATGTTTTTAGCCTAATGAATTTTAGGAGCTGCTACTAACCTTTCGGGTTGGCTAGAATCCGAAGGAGACAAGGGAGTTTTGTCACGTTTTCTACGCAACTAAAGATTATCTAAGTTTGGGGATTTGATTACGCTAATCATCTAATTAGCATCCTTCCGATACCTATAACTTGGTATTGTTGTTCATCTAAGTGATCAAACAATTTTTATCAATTATGATCCTAAAGGTCATGTGAAGTCACTGCGTGTTTAAACAATATTCTCGAGATTTTATTGTGGTCCTAAGAGTGAACCTAATCATTCTTACAAGAAGAAGAAACAACCAATGTATTTATAAGAACTGGAAGTAAGCACTCAGGAATTGAAATGACATGAAGTGAAAAGTGTGGAAATAAAAAACTTGATATTGGTCGGGTAAAGAATACTACATCACCTTGTTCTAAATCTCGGGACATGAACCCTTATAAGCTTGACAAATAATATACAATACCATGTTATAAGCCTTGGAACATGAATCCCTATAAAGTTTGATATTAAAGACTAAGCCTAATCTCTAAAATTGAGTTAGGTTGGAGTAAGCCTAATTCTAGACTAAGCTAACCATTTATTAGAAGAATGATTATAAAGTCTAATTGTTTTTTATTTTTCATTCTCTAGCTATACTATATTACCTAAAGTCTTAGGTATTAATTCTTAGGGATAAGTGTATTGGAAATCCTAAAACTTATAACAAAAGTACAATTAAGTTTAAAACTTACAAAAAGTGTAACTTAGTCCTAAAACTTACAAAAAGTGCAATTTATTGCTAAAATTTGTCAAAGTTGGTCAATCAATTCATTTCTTTAACTCCGTTTTACTTGGCTAATAAATATGTTGACATAGCTTCTTTTCTTTTCTTTTTATCTCTCCTACATGGGACTGACGTGGCTAAAACGACATCATTTTTGCACACCCTAGTACTGTTCACGAGTCGAAACCCATACCATGCAAGTATTTATCTTTAAAAGAAGTTGAAATTACTTTTAATTCTTTTAAAGGGGAAGCATATGTTTGCACCCAAAAATGGCTAGGTCGTTGATATGGGTAGAGACGTGACTAAAGCTTTGAATATAGGAGCACATGACTCATTGTCAACTACCACAATGATGGGTATTGATATTGGCACACGTTGGCTAGTATTACAACCGGTTGTCGATAAACAATGACGTCAACAAGGGTAACATTGAGAAGCTATCAAGGTGTGAGAAGAGAAACGAATGCATAAAGAGCATCGAGATACTATTACAAGTTTGAAGCCGCTAGAGAACAAGGCAATTGAGATCGTGGAACAACTAGCATGCATTTTTAAAGGAACATGGGATACAAGCTGGAAATTGCTCAGAAGCAGTTATGGTATCAACATTATAAATACCGTTGCTCATCTAGTTCCCCTCCTCCTCGCCCACAAATTAAACAAATTATCATCTTTCAATTATCTTTAGTTTATTGCATTGTACTTTTATTTTTCAGAGTCATATCATTGGTTAAATTCCGACTTATATATTTATCCTGGGTTGCATTCAGCATAGCATATTTGCATTCTTAAGATTTGTCATCAATTATTCTGGCATAGTTTGCTTACGTTTAGTTCTGTCATAGTCTGTATTTTTACATCTTATTGTTGATTAAATTCTGGCATGATTTGTGTTTGTATGGTTCTATTTAAATTCAAGCTGGTGATTTCCTTGTTACATGTGATATTTCCTGTGCAGAGTCGCTATAGAACCTATTTCCTTCAATTAAAAACCAAAAAACGACTTTTAGTGAAAGACATATTTCGGGAAAAATTCTGACAAAACAGCCTTCTTGGTAAACAATGAGGCCATATCATGGAGAAGCAAGAAGCAGTATGGTGTATCCACAGCAACAGTGGAGTTTGAGTTTGTATTAGGCTGTGCAACGGTGCAAGAAGTCGTTTGTTTGAGAAGATTTCTGGATCATCTGGAGGTCACTGCAAGTTCAAAGGATCCAGTGATGACACATTGTGATAATAAAGCAGCAATGGCTTCTCTGAAAATCCCCTAATATCACTCGAAGACCAAACACATTGACAACCGTTATTACCTTGTGAGAGACGTTACAGCAGAGAGAGAAGTTGTAGAGAAGTACATAACTACGAATTGTAATATAGGAGATCCCCTCACAAAGCCACTTCCCAATGAAGTGCGTGATGGTACGTGAATGCTTTGGCATTGCGTATAATGTAAATTCTGTTCTATTTTGCATCACGGTATGTAATGTACTTTGTTAGAGTAAATGAAAGACATTAGCATGTCTTCATTAGAATTTTCACTCTGTTAGAATGTGGTTGATGTTCTAGAGATGAACTGTAATCCTCTATGAATTGAAGGCGCACACAGACATGAAATGGGAACAAAAGGTATGTCAGGCAGGCTTGAGATTGCTACCTTTTCCCACACGAGCAATTACCTCCGGCAATGGAGGCGTGCGTAGGATGAGACTTTCACGCTCAATGGGCAAACTGTGCGTGCTTCTAAAGTAGTCAGGCGTGTGTACGGTGAGACCGAGAAAAGAGTAGACAAAAACAAAGGTCTTCCCAAAATTGCCAGCGAGTGTTCTGTAAGATCGAAGGGCATTTTCGTTGTGGACGGGTGTGATAGTCCAAGCGTGTGGTTACAGTTTCGACCAACACAAATACACAGGCATTACAAGGAGCAACCTCACTTCTTATGCAGGTGTTTCCGGCGATCTCAGTGAGCCTATCGACATCACCTTGCAGCCGTGCTTCGCCACTGCTTTGGTGGACGTCCTCGTGCACTCCTGCCACGCCTCCTCGGCCTACTAAACGGAACACTCAGATTTTTCCTTCTGCTGGTTCTTCGCCACAACCTGCAGCAGCCTCGACGCTACAACTAAGTCTTCGACAAAACTCACTGCTGCTATTTGTTTAGGGTCAGAGCCCCTCGACGAGCCAAGCCCTTTTCCAGTGCGGGCAAGCCTCCACCGTAGCTTCCCTTGGCCGCATGGCCTAGCCGGCGGTCCTTCAATTTGGCGGCCACTCTTGCTGTCCTTGCTCCGTCTTGATATTACTAGGTCAAATCTAATTTAGGGTAAGTCCGAGGTTGTTTGATTTGACATATAATTTTGGTTGCGTGTCATTAAATAATAGAACCTTAAATGTTTTGATTAGTTCTTGCATTAACAAGGAGGTGTTAAGGCCTTGGACCATCGAAACTAAAGGTTGGAGCCCTAACGTTGTATTATACGATCTTAATGATGATTAATTGATTGCTTTGAAATACCATATTATTCGATGAAATTAGTGAATTATAAATATACCATGTATTTTAACGCTCAGTGAAGTTTATTAATCATGATTTATAGCATGTCATTATGTCAATTGCTTGTTTACAAATTAGGTACATCCATAAGTTAGAGTTTTCATATTTAGAGTCACGGATAGAATTCATATAGACTATTTATAGTTTTCATTAATAAAAAAAACGATATAAAAATGTCTTTTAGCTTGCTTGTAAATTCAATATTTAGTCTCGTAGCATGCATGTTATTTAATGTAAGGCATTTGGTAAATCATACAGTCATGGGGTTCATTATTAGTAATCAAGCCATCTAGATAATATCAGTTGCATCACATGCATCATCGCATTGCATATAATTGTCGAAACATAAATTATGGTGACCCGTTTAATCATTTAGTGCATATACACGGTTTGTTGTGAATATGGATTTGGAATTTGGCAAAATTCAGGCGACCCATGAAGTGGCGATTGTTAAATTACTTGGTCAAAGCAGAGATGTTAAGTTTGACTTAAAAAAAGAAATCTGAAGCGGTGGAGATGTAAAGTGCCGAGAGTTTCAGTATGTAAAGGAGAATTTTCAGGAGCATTCGGTGTTGGATCTAAAAGGAATTTAGAATCTGAGTTAGAATTTGAAAAATGAGATGACCTTGTATTAGATGGAAATTTAAAAATGGGGCTTAGGATCATGCAGTGGTTTTTGTTCTGTTCCTGCAGAGATCACTTGGGCAAATTCAAAGGAGAGTGGAACTTGAAAGCAAGAGACGCACAGTCAAAAGAGCTGGAGATAAAGATGGAGTGCCCTTTAAAGCTAAGTTGGTGGGATTTGACGCTATAACCGAGGACAAGGATAAGATCGAATAAACAAACGAAATCTGGGTTTGAAATTTCAAAGCTTCAGGGACTCTTTCTTGGATAAGACGAACTCCTTATAAATATATACATTCCTCCCCCACCCCCCCGACCGGCAGTCTGCCTTCAAGTCCTTGACGTCTTTTGCGATTCCTAATGGTGCCACCAGCGACGTCTCTCTCTGTGGACCGCGAGAAGGACACAAGCACTCTGAGAAAGCCGCTTAAGAGAAGCTTTCCTAAGGTGAGGCGGAGCGAAGGGAAGCGATGCTTTCTCATTTCCCTTTTTGGTAGTCCAGCGGCACCTTTCATTGAAGGCTTCAGTAGATTCCCTCAGGCAGTCTGCAAGGAGTTCCTCCTCCCAGCATAGGTAAGCTCAGCAACAGCGTGGAGTAGCTTCACCGCGTCTGCTCATCCTGGGTCAGAATCTCGGTGTCAATTTCGTTCAGCAGCTTCCGGTTACGTCCTTGTAGCTCCAGGCAGACGTACAGCGAGCAGTTTACAGGCCCGGCGGTACCAGTCCAGCAATTCTAGAGCTGACAAGCTTTCCCGAAGCTCCTGTGGACTTGCCGGGCATCCTCTTGGAGCCATCCGAATATGTCAAGGATGCTGATTTGCTCGTGCTGTCGTTCAGGAATCAATTTGAAAACTATTTTGAGGTTGGAGGCCCAAGTCCAACCGTGAAGGAGGAATTTCATCTTTCAGGCCTGGACTTCCACAACACGGAACCCATAAAGGCGAGCACTGGACTTTCCTGCAACCTCTAACACTAGCGAGCCTTGCATTTTCTTCTTCCAGGTCTCCCAGACGTTGTGATGCAGCACCAATTGTCGACGGACTGTCGATGCTTCCAGGCTTCTCAGTAACCCAGCAGCAACGTCCATGGATCGGTCCTCAGCCACCTCGCATTGCGGAGACCATAAAAATCCAGCTCTCTGCCCCTACCTCACGTTAAATCTTTGTGGCCAAGTAAGGTTAAACTTAAACCAGGTAGGTCGAGCTTAGCGCAATCTATTTGCTTATTTTTATTTTAAAGTTTTGATTGCATAATAGTACCCTACGTTTATTTAGATTTTTCCTTGCATTGATTGAGGCATTGAGGCTAAAGGACGGAGCCTTAACCTTGTTTCATGTCTTGTTCGTGACTAATAAGGTATGTTTTACGTGATAGACTAGACTTTGAAATAATATGTCATTAAGTTGAATGAATTTTGAGTAAGACATATATTTTACTGCTTCATGAGATTTATTAATTGTCATGTATATATCATACGTACATGTATAAAACTTAGGTGTGTCCATAATTAGAGATTCCATATTAGAATAATGCATTTAATTCATAGACTTATGGTAATTCATATTTTTCATTATTATGTAAAATCAAATAAAATGTGTCATTTAAGTTTTATATAGGTCGCATATAGGATTGGTTAGTCTCATTACATGCATGCATATATCACGTTGTTATCTTGCTTTTAAGTTAACATGTTGCAGAACCTTCGTCACATTGGATTGTAATGGAGCTGAGCTTTTAAGTGATTTAGCGCATCGAGGTTTTGTCTTCTTTTAAGTAATTTATTTGAATGTTTTCATTATTGAGTGTTACACATGTGCACCCGTATGATCACCTATCGCATGTTAGTGGTTTAAATTGCTTGCAAAAAATTAATTAAATAAAGTGAAAAGGTACCGAAAAGGCTAGCATAATCAAGTCTTGCATTCATTAAATCTCTGGTTTGCAAAGTAAAATGTACTCTCACATTTTAATTGTCATTTAATCAACCCATAACTAATTATTGGTGGCTCCACTAGGTAAGAAATTTATTTGTTAGATCTACTATCAAGTTGCTCTTGATAAGAACTTGGGATACTCTATGCTAAACACAAGTGATTGCATCGTGAGAGAAACTTCCGTTCTTTTTTTTCGTTCTCGTTTAGTAGTCCATTAGCTTTCCCTTGTTGGTTCAACTCTAAGAAGGTTGTGACAATAATTGATATAACATGAAAAATGAAAAATGAAATAATGAGTTAGTATTGCATCATTCAACTAATTATGGCTATTAACGGCTAGTTCATTAGGTCACACTACAATCTTAGGTTTAGATTTGTTGTTTTAATAAAATAGAAATAGAAATAACATTTCATGTAGTTTGCATTATAGAATTAGTCAATAGTTAGTTTTATATATGCTATTTGACTTTGGATTGCATATTTAATATGTCATACATTTAAAATATGTTATCTTGCACACAGGATTTATATTATGCTTTCACTGATCTTATAATACTTTAGTTCATGCTTATTTAATCTAATTCGCTGTTAGAATTGCTTATTGATTTAATTTGTAGACTTTTAGGGCCATTTGTCTTTTTGTTAATTAACAAAGGAAAAGTTCGACAAATTTTTTTTACAAAGGATAAGAATAAAAAATAGAAATAGAGAGTATCGTAGATATTACACTAATTAGGAAAATTAATTTTTGTAAAATTCATATTGCATGTCATTTAGTAGGCCACATCTCATTTAGAATTAATTTTAATCTGCACAAAATAGTCTCATTGAAGATAAGTCGGTTGCTTTGTTTTTATTTGTAGAAAGAGTCTCACTAATAGTCTCACCGAAGGCCGCAATTCCTTTTTCTTTATCGGTGCAGTCATTTTCATCTTTGTGTAAAAAAAAAAAAAAAATTGACCTTCGAGGAAAACATGACCAAGAAATTCTCACTCAATGGAAAAAGTGATAGGACGGCATGGCTTTGACTGAAGTGAACGAGCTGAACAATGCACTATTACACCCGTCAGATCGTTAGGACAAGCTCACTTCAACTCCAGTTCCTCGTCCTAAGTCGGTCATAGCCCATTAATAATGTCCAATCAAACGGCAAAGCTAATATTTGCTATTTCTTCTCCGAAAGTTCAATGATGCCTCGCTTCGAAGAGGTATGAAGAAGATCCTAAAGTCTGTAAGTTGGGACAAACAAGTGGCAAATATAACTACTGTGTCATGTATTCCAAAACGCCAAGTGCTTGTAGTGATATCAAGGATATCAAATCCATTGGATAGGATGATCTGCTGATGAAACTATCGAAGCAACTGGTAATAATGTTTTCACCACTAACGAAGAGCAAGATGATTGGATGAGTTCAAATAACTTAGAGTAGAGGCATGTTCAATTATTCCCACATCTCTGCATAGGAGAGTATTTCATGCATTTTAGGTTTTTTTTTTTTCGAAGGGGGATGTATTAGAAATCAATAAAAAAACTTGTATAAAACAGGAAAGACTTCTAGCCAGAGAAGTTTGCAAATAATTAAAGATGCCCCTACTCTAAGTGATTCAAACTCATCAGATCACGTTGTTCCCAATGGCAAAGGCGGCATCACTGGTTGCTTAGACAGTTTCATTATCCATAGATCATTCCATCTGGATGCCTAGACAGTGTTTCATTATCCATAGATCATTCCATCCAATGGGCATGATGTCCTTGATATCAATATCAGAATTGGCAGTATGAAGTATAAGACATAATAGTCATATTTGCCGTATGGTTGTCCCAATGTATTGACTTTTGGATCGCATTCTTTATACCTCCTCCAAACATTTGACTTCCACTTGCATGAAGGATTAGCAGATATTATAGTGAGTTTTAATTGGTTCATTGCGTCTCACTTAAGAGGAGGAGGTGGAGTCACAGTGAACTTATCCAAGCGATCTGAAAGGTGCAGCAGAGGATTTTTGAGCTGGAGCTGTGCCATCCTGTCATTCTTTCCTTTGAGTGCCCACTTTTTGGACATTTATTCTTTGAGTGTCATTTTTCTTAAACACAAAGCTGAAATAATTGCGATGATAAAGAAAAAGGAATTGAGGACTTTAATGATATTGTCCTTAGAAATAATAAAAACAAAGCAATCGACTTATCTTCGAATCAAACGAGAATGCGGTCCTTTGTTAAGATTTCATTATAAGAGAGGATCACTGAAGGGGTATCATGTGCCTATCAAACAAATGCCCCCTTGATGCAAAAATATTAGTACATGATCATGAAGGGCATATAATAAATTATCTGATATGAGATTAAACATATATTAACTTTAAATGTCATCTATATGAGATACCTATTAGAATTAATCCTAAATGACATGCGACCTACTCAATGCCATGCAATATGAATTTTAACAAAATTAATTCTCTTAATTAATGCAATCTATATGATACTCTCTAATTCAATTTTTCTTTGTTCTTTTTTGTTTTTGTTTTTTGGTATAATTTTATTTGTTGATTAACAAAAAGACAAATGACCCTGAAAGTCTACAAATTAAATGAAAAAGTTATCATTCCTAACCATGGATTAGATTAAATATGCATGACTAGTGTACTATAAGATTAGTGAAAATGCAATCCAAATGCTATTTGCAAGATAACATATTATAAATGTATGAAACATTAAGTATGCAATCCTAAGTCAATTAGCATATATAAAACAAACCATGGACTAATTTTATAATGCAAACTATATGAAATGCTATTTTTAATTTTTAATTTTTATTTTATGAAAACAAGAAGTCTAAAATCCTATAATTTTAACGTGACCTAATGAACTAGCCATTAACATGTGACTAATAGTTGAATGATGCAATACTATCATTTTATTTTTCATGTTATATGGACTATTTGCAATGCAGATGGTGCATGTGATGCAATTAATAACTAATATTATCTATGTAACTTTATTATTAATAATTAACTCAAACAATGTATGATTTTCCAAGTGTCTTGGCTCGGACTCATTATTTAGCCATTCGGCCGTGATTTGCCCCGATCTTTGCCTGAACTTTTAATAGGTAATTGAAAATTATTTCGATTATCTCCGCTTCAGCCGAGATTTGCTCCCTGAAATATTGAGATTCCCAGTTGTCAATCTTGGTTAGAAAAATGGCGTTTCCCTCTTGGACTTGTTTCCTCCTCTATTTTGTTGTTTTCCTTTGTCTTTATTTTGCCTTCTTGACTTTCTCAGCCAAAACTTCCTTCGATATGAAATATTGTTCCCTTAAAAAAGAACATCATAGGATCCCCTTGACTCTGCATAGGATCACGAAAGCTTCTTAACCGTGTGCAGGCATGCGTGTTTATTGGCACAGGGGTTGTGCTATAAGTTTATACGTCCAATCGAGTTGCTTTATTTATAAAATACTATGGGTCTTGGTATAATATAGATTTAGAGAACATTCAAGAGTATGAGCGATTGCTGCTCTATGATTCTTCGATTATTTAGTGAATTAGTTGTTGGTAGCTCTTCCCCTAGAGTAGATACCAGCACTCCGACTGGGCCACAAAAATCTTTGATGTTTCCTATTATTTCTTGTTTATTTCTTTGGTGATTTTCATTCATCAAATTGCAAGATCTGACAGTTTTTCGCGGTATATTACAATAATTCTGATGCTATTTTATCTGATGATGTAGTTGAACGCAAATAGACTTCTAGTTATGCTTTTTTGCAAAACAATGACGCCATATTGCGGAGAAGCAAGAACCTGCATGGTGTTTGAGTTCGTTGGAGGCTGCCCGCGGTGCAAGAAGCTGTTTGTTTGATTGAGAAAATTTCTGGATCATTCGGGTGTCACTGAAAGTTCAAAGGATCCAGTGATGACACGTTTTGATAATAAAGCAGCAATTGCTTCTCTGAAAATCCCCTAATTTCACTCGAAGACCAAACACATTGACAGCCACTATTTGCTTTGTGAGAGACGTTACAGCAGAGAGATAAGAAATACATAACCACGCATTGTAAAATAGGAGATCCCTTCACGAAGCCTCTTACCAAAGAAGTGCATGATAGGTACGAGAATGCTTTGGCATTGCATATAATGTAAATTCTGTTCTATTTCGCATTGCTGTATGTAAATATACTCTGTTAAGAGTAAATGAAAGACATGAATTTGTCTTCGTTAGAATGTGCTTGATGTTCTAGAGATGAACTGTAACCTCTATGAATTGAAGGCGCACGCAGACATATGAACTGTGAATAAAAGGTATGTCGGGCAGGCTTGAGATTGCTTTTCCCACACGAGCAATCACCTTCGGCACTGGTGGCGTGCGTAGGATGAGACTCTCACGCTCAAAGGGCAAATTGCGCGTGCTTCTAAAGTAGTCCGGCGTGTAAAATGGGGAGAGCGAGAGAAGAAGGGAGAAAAACAAAGGTCGTCCCAAAACTGCCAGCTGGTGTTCTGTAAGATCAAAGGGCATTTTCGTTGGGTAAATATGTGATAGTCCGAGCGCGTGATTACAGTTCGACCGACACGAATACATAAGCATTAGATGGAGCAATCTTGCTTCTCGGGATCAGCAGCAGCTGCATAAAATGCGCCACCCTTCAAGCACGGAGAATATAACTTCCCTGTGAACACTCGTGCAAGGTAATTAGTCCACTTTTACCTGCCGACATCAAAAAGACATAAGGACGATATTCTTAGCTAGCAACGTGCTTCCGTGTCCCGCTACTAGTGCATAAATCGAGTTCGTGATGCGACCACGAATGATGAAAACCATCCAGTCATGATGTCGATTTTCAAATTGGTAGACCGGCCGCCTCTATGTCACATGTTTCTGAGCAAAGCATCTGCACTTTTTCTCCTGACCGCACGTTGATGTCCCTCTTGGAATAGCGGCTGGTGCAACCAGCTAACCAAGCTCATGATAGCCTATTAGAAGTTTTGGAAAGAGAGTGGCCGATGTGAAATAGGAAAATTGCAATGAGTAAAAAGTGTACCATCCAATTTCAATCTTGTCGATCTGTCAAGCTCTCGAGAGAGTACCTAAAATTTGGTTTCAATGGTTTCCTTAGTTATTGACCCTTACAAATTTGAAAACTAATTTTGGGATTAACCATAATAACCTTTCAAGACGAATGGCAAAAAAGCGAAGTTCTCTATGTCCTCTGCATGAAATGTAGCTTCTTTTTTACAATTGCTCTCTTTTTAGGAGGATCAATCTAAAAGTTAAAACTATTATATATCTAAATAGAATGACAGATAATGACGATGTTACTTCACATGAAATTAAAAGAGAATGGGATTAACAATCCATCGGGAGCAATCAATGTACAAGGCGTGATGTGGAATCAATAACCATACACAAATATTTTAGAGTACTACCAATTTACCTAAAAGATTGAGGAAAACTGACGAATGGTTTACCTCATAAATGCTCTAATACTTGCCCTCATATGCAGCTCGATGTTAATTCAACTTATGAAGTGCACAAAACGTATGTAAAAGTCTATGAAAATCTCGTATTTAAGTAATGTGGAAATGTGCATATAAAGTCTATCAAAATCTCGTATTTAAGTAACGTGGAAGTGTGCATATAAATTTATATGCACCAGGCTCGGTCGCTTTCATTAGGTGTTTCCATTGTTTGATACCTTTTATAAATTCTTCGTTTGATTTAATGTAACACCAAGAGCACTTTGGATTATAGCATGATCATTATGGCCGCAAATCATAGAAGTGATGGAACTCCATGGTCCTTCAGCTTTCCAAGATTAACGCAAAATTGCTATGTCTTGGCTTGTTAGTTGCGCGGCTCTTGGTCCCAGTAATTTACACTTCATCTTGAGTTGGTTGGCATGGAAGGACTATGTAATTACACGAAACTGTGCATTATTAGTACGTGAAAAAACAAAGCTTGAACGTATTAAACTTTGTGAAAATTTTCGACACTTCCACAAAATTGCTCCTGATTAGGAGTGCAAACTAAAAGGAAAACATACCCACGATCAATTGGTTAGCAATACGTAATGTGATAAACTCATGCGCTGGAGTAGATGGAGATATTACTTGTCGAACTCTAGTGAAGATTAAAGAGAAGAACGTTTGATTATATCTTTCATCAAATTGTCCAAAAAGTCCTAAACCTATTTTGTGGAAGCCAATTTAGTTATAAATCTATCAATTGTGCTAATTTAATCTTAAACATTTTGACGATTTTTTAATGCAATCTTTCTAACCAAATTTTTATATAAAATGTTTAGGATTAGATTGGTAAATTTTCAAAAGTTTTAGGACTAAATTGACATAAAGAAATATTTAGGACTAAATTAGTAAATTGTCAAAAGGTTCAAGATTAATTGATACAACTGAAAGGTTTAGAACCGAATTGACTATCGTATAATAGATTTAAAACTTTTTGGACAATTATCCCCAATTTTACATGGCCTTCGATCATCAATGCCTAACTAACTTCATCTCCATCACATAATTAGCAAGTTGATAGTGCTTATGAGGACAGCAAAAGAAGTGAAATTGAAAGGATCTAGCCCAACGAGGGTCGGCAGTGGTTGCCAAGGCCAAAAGGTTTGGATTATGAGCGGCTTCTAGCAAGTTTCTAGGATGGCAAAAGGGGAAGGAATGAATCGATCTAAGCATCAAATAAATAGGAGACCATTTTTGAGATATATTTATGAAAATTGGAATTAATTCACAAAGACACCTTATACTATAACAGTAATGTATAGCTTTAGAACTAAACATACTAAGGTGGGAGCATTTCTAAGATGAGTGACCTTCTAGGAAGGTACTCACCTATATGTATAAGGACAAAACTGTGAGACTTGATATAGAATAGGCCAAACAGATAATACTCAAGTAATGGGGCATCACAATTTGGTATCAAAGTGGGACATTGTCTAGTTGGTGTGTAGTTTAGGGATGAACCACATGGAAGCTAGTGAGTCTGTAACAACCCGATTTGATAAAGGTGGGGAAGGGGGGAGTGGTCATTGGGGCTAGAGGATTTAGACAAGAAGTACTCATAGTAAGTTTTTATGATGGAAAATGCGATAGGAATTAACGAAATTGTGCATTACATGTGAGGAAAATGATTATGAGATATATATGTAAAAAATGGAAGTAATTGATGGCTGTGCCTTTTGATGTAAGGACAATATTTATCATAGGAAAAAACTATGAGACTTAGTATAGGACGAGCCAAAACAGATAATACTTTGAGCAAGTTAAATATAGGGCATCGCAAAAATCTTGTAGATAATTATTGTGTATTTACTTGATGAAGAATTACAGATATCACAGAAAACACTAGTTCCTAGTGTCAACAACACATTGTTTCCTCTTACAAAATAGTAGACAAAGGGTGTAACATAAATCATGTAGAGTAATTATTGTGTATTTACTTGACGAAGAACTACAAATAATACAAAAAACAGTAGTTCCTAGTATTGACAACACATCATTTCCTCTTACAAAATAGTAGAATTTGGCAAATCTCACTACATCAAAGCGAAAGCATATACAAATGGCCATTTGCTTCCAGTAAGTACTTCACCTCATTTGTGGTGGATAGCGATGTGCTATCAACATGATGATTCAAACTTTACGGTATTTGCAGGGCTTTGACGATTGGCCATTCTTGTCATCGAACATCGGAAAAGAAGGATATTCAAATTGCTTTGAGTACACAAGCTGAGACGGCAAATCCAATGGGGAGTTTCTCGACTGAAAAAGATATACTACTAATTCGAATTCCAAATGTTCATATTATTTTGCACCAATCTTAAACCTTTCTCGACGTGATGTCCCTGTATACTTGTAGGAAGGTTAATTATATGAAGGCAAAAGCAGTAAACTTACATCTTATTTTCACTATTTGCCCAAATAATGTGTGAATGATATAATCAAATAAGATTCGATGTACCATCCCCAGATTTTGATCCCAAAATGATGGATAAGAGTGAACATCATGTTCGCTTTCATGAAAAGAAAGATTGCATTTCCTGTCCTAAAATTGCGTCTATGAAATGATTGCACCTCCTACTTTCATTATCTCACCACCCGTTGCTTTCGACGTAGCCTTTTTTTTTTATCACCTTTATGCTTTTACCCACCTCCCATAGAAAAAGCCACAAGTGGGATTTTGGAAGCACGTGAAGAGAGAGAGAGAGAGAGAGAGAGAGAGAGGGTACGTAATGATCTTGCAGGATTGCTGCACACCTGTTTATCCTGTCTTGTCTGGTCGACGATGTTTCAGCAACTTGCAGAGAAACATGAGACTCCCAAAAGCTTGTGCCGAAAAAGAGAAGATCGTTCTTGTTGCAGGGCCTTACATGAGAAGAAGAGAGTTCAATTTAGCCAAGGACAAACTTGCCGAAAATAGCGGAACCATCGTCTGGTTGGTTAACTAATTCCGGCAAGTCATCCTTGGCTGCATTAAACTCTCTGCCTCTTCATGCAAGGCACATCAACTTCGCAATAAAACGGTAAACGGTGTTGTCGCTGAAAATACACTCTCTTTGAACAAACGGCGTTCGAGCTCTCTCGTTACTAGATTTGTCAACGACGAGTTAGCCTCGCATGATAGAGAAAAGAGCCCTATGTAGCCAAGAACAACTTGCCGGAGCTGGAGGAGTTCAAAATGAACGCATCGAAAAAAGGAGCCTCAACGATGCCGGCAAGTCATCCTTGGCTGCAATGACCTCTCTATCTCTTCATGCGAGGCCTCTCATCCCATACAGCAACTACTCTCTATGTTTCTGCGTGTGTGCGTGTGTGCGTGTGTAGAACTTGAAGATGGGTGTGGTATTTATATTGATCGGATTGTGCAGTAGTGACTGGAGAATTATGACCGCTCATATTTTAGCCAAGGAAATTCCAAAAAAAGCAAGTGGCTTTAGCGACAGCCAAAGGCCACACTCGGCAAAAAACCAACAAAAGCACCGAAAACATTCGTCCACTTTTGAATATAACTTAGTTCTTGTTTTAAAAAGAAAAAAAAAGGCATTTTTTGCAGAAATCGTGTCATTCACTGTCTTGCTCAAATGGGCGTGGCAGAGTGGAGCCGAATTGCAAGATTTGAGGGGCCTACGCTTTATTTTTTTTGCCATTATTAGATGTTTAAGAGGGTGGGTGGATAATTTGAATGGCTTTGCATGGAATAGAATCTCGACAGATAATGTGTCATATGGCCCCCACAAATTGGCCAAGACCATTCCATGCCAACCACACCATTTGCATTTGTCAACCCTTTATGGGTTCGAATAATATGCACCAATAGGCCTTTTCCTTTTTGATTTCCCCAAAAGAATAAGGCATTTCCCTTTGTGGTCTTTTTATATGTAAAAGGGGTGGAAAGGGATAATCAATGTAGACGCCCCTCTTCTCATTCTCAAAAGAGTTTCATGCCCCCACCCCAATTAGAATGCTTTGTTTCAATATAACTACTACTCATTCTAAGCGAGCCCGTAATCACTGTACCGTTGACTGCAAGTTAGAGTAAAACCAAAATGATCCCTATGCTTTGCATGCATAATATCTGCACCACAAAAAAAATCGGGATTTTTTGATATCATGAAGAAACGGCGGATTTGACATTGTGATTGATGGAGTTGCAAACTACATGGAAATAAGTCACAACCAACATAGCCAATCACCACATTAGTCATTTTCTAATCACAGTATTCATATATTTTATGAGCACTTAGCCTAAGAATGATTATTCTTGATGCAATTAAGGCTACATTTAGTGAGCCGGATAATTCTGGAAGCAACTAACTTACATCCTCTATGGTGTTTGAGATAATACAAAATATGGATATGTCAGGATACAACCTTCAGGTAAAAGAAAATTCACCTAGAGGGTAGGATATATATACAAGTAGGATATCTCCTATAAGGAGATTTTTTTTTCTAAAAAATTTAAAAAGAAAAAGAAAAATGTGAGCCATGGTCATTTGACATCTTAGACTAGCGTGAGCTCCCCATATCTGAACAAGTTCTTGTGTTCCGCAAGCTTCACATTCTATAACCATCGCTAGATCCACATTCTGAGACCTTGAATTTGAGATGATTTGAGGCTCGGTATCTCAGATCCAAGGTTGCCAACCTTAGGTTGGGCCTTGACCTTGGCATATGGGGATAGGGGTGGCAACTGCATTGGTGGTTGCAAAAGATTGAAGGTTGGCAATGAGATGGGGTAGGGAATGCAATTGCTGGAGATTGTAAGGACCGATGGTTGCTAAAGATTTTGCACATTGGTGATGCCCAAGGAGCTTGGATGTTTGCGAGGGCTTAGAAATCTGAACGGTTGGCATTCTATCCGGCATAGGCTGAAATGGGATTTGTTTGCAAGAGGTTGCCAATGCCTGGCAAGGTGCTCGCATTTGCTCTTGCTTCTGACCTTGTGTTGGCCGCCCCTCAAGGAGGTTGCGCGGCACATGGCCCAAGCAACAAGCATTGTTCTCGCATCACAAACACCATATTGCCACATCCATATTATGCCCGACCTTTCACCAAACACTCTGTGATATATTGGAAATCTCATACTTGTTCAATTTGACCTTATTTTATGAGACAAAAAGACTCCAAACAACCAAAACACAGCGCAAATTCTTAGTCTTTACAGTTTTGTAAGGTCGTATATTTATTTCCAAATTTCTATCCTGTTCTTTGGAACACGAATCCTTTAAATTTAGTTTGTAAAATCACCCCTACAAAGAAGGGAGCATCAACACGATGAGATGCATTTTACTCTCTTCCATCGCCGGTTGAAGGAGAATTCGTCTAATCAAACCACCGATTAGTAGACAAGAAATAGGAGTATGTCTTTATCCCCTAAACTTTCGGTTAAGGAAACCCGACAGGCAGGTCCTTTTCTCCAAAAGTTTTACCACCGAGTAACTTCCACCTAATTAACAACACACCAAAACTCACCCACGGCCCACCCTGTCGCATCCACCTTGCGGGTGCCCACCTCCAACACATTGTCAGCCTGCTGCCTCCCACTTCGCCCGCTCCATGTCGCCAGCAAATCGTCGCCAGCATCGAGGTTGCTGCGATCCATTGCGGGGTGCTTCAAACCGGACCAAATTCCTAGAGATCTCAATCGTACTCTATGAGCTGGGAGTATCTGGATGTGATCCGTCTCGATGCCATTGCGTTGGATCAATGGTTTGATTTAGAAGTCAGTCGGTCATAAAAGAGAAGGAAAAAAAAAAACCCTAATTTCATTTTAACCTTGCGAACATTCAGTTCAAAAATTTATGCTTTTAGATAAATGATATTAATGTATATAAGGCACCACCAAACTTCGTATTTATGCAAAGGCCTTGAGGCTGAGCTGTGCCTGGCTTGCCCATATATTTATTAAAAGAGATTGTAAAATATGCTTTATTAATAATTTTAATTTGACTTTTAACATTTATAAAGATAAAATTAGCCCAAATTTCTAATATAGTAGAAAAATAGAGTAAAACTCATATATAAAGCAATAAAAATAAAACAAAAAAATCTCTAAAATTATTTTACATTTATTTTCCATTTCTACCTTTTTTTTAATTGATAATTTTTTTTCTTTTTGGAAAAAAAAGAGGAAAGGTGGCTCGATGGATAGGCCTTAACAGTTGCTCAAGTTTGTAAGTTCAGGCCTGGGTAGGACCTTAGGAGGTTTTAGGCTTGTGGCAAGCTTTCCCAATAAGCAGGCCTAGAAGCCAATTGAATGCCTTGCAAGCCTTATAAAAGGGTTACGATCAAAGTAAGTTCAAGCTTCTCGCCTGTGAAGGTGATTTTGATTTGAAACAATTTGCACGTAATATGTGGGATTTGAATATGTGACTTTCAGCCCTTAAACTAGAAATCCCCTAACACCTCCAACCAATCATGCAAACTTTAAGTGATTGATGTGAGATTATATCAAAGGTGAAAATTCTTTACACAAATCAAACCCAACACGAAAAGTTGTCCGATTGGATATGATATGGCACGACTTAATTTGAAAATAACATGAATTGGCATGTTTTTACTTCTTTTTTTATGGAAAAAATATGTAATTAAATGGCAAATTTTTGGTACAGCACGAAATAACCCAAATAGTTGACACCAACATGCCACTCAAACACGAATTACCCACCCTATATTATGTTGAACGGATACAAATAACATAAATTTGTCTCTGAGATTCCAAGGCAATTAAAATCGAGATTCTTTCTTGTGCACGCGAATATAATGTTTTGGAGCATATACACAAGCAATTTATCGCAAGCCCTGTATTTTAACAGATGAGACAATTTATCTTTTGCAATTTGCTATCTTTCCATCCAGTTCTCACATAAATATGAAAGTCTAAAAAGATCGAAGGTGAGGTGAGATTCTAGCAGATAGTTATATTTGTAATCAATCCAATCCCATCTAATTTCTTATAGGTGGTTTAAGGATGGACATGCATTTGAGGATTACATATATAATACTAATTCGGTTTCTGTATCCACCACATATTTTGAATAATAGATCTACCAATGAGAAAAGTTCCCAGTAATTGGTTAAGTGGCGGATTTCAATTAAGGATTAGAAGTACGGTATAGGTTCGATATCTCGTGCCAACAAATGCAGGCTATTTCATCACCATAGGAAGTTTGGGGCTTTAACCATGAAATATCATGTCATTGATAAAATCCCATTTCTTGTGACCACAGAATATTGAGACGGAAATTATTATCAACATGCTTGTTGAGGTTATTCAATCGAATTTTGTTTGCCTGTCCCAAGCTTTATGACTTTAGTGAAGTACTCTCCCAAGTTAAAAATTTTGGGTATTACAAAATCTTTCCATAATCTGTTCCTT
Source organism: Corymbia maculata (assembly GCA_014182735.1). Classification (NCBI taxonomy): domain Eukaryota; kingdom Viridiplantae; phylum Streptophyta; class Magnoliopsida; order Myrtales; family Myrtaceae; genus Corymbia; species Corymbia maculata. Next base: position 16,933,930 of record CM024684.1, read on the forward strand.
TTCTTCTAGGTTATTTCTTACATTATTATCTTCCCTTGAAAGTTAACTTAGTCATTTTTTCTAGTTGAAAATGGTAGAAAGGGACGACCAATACTAGCGACACCCTCTGGGCTATGTTATAAAGGGTGTCACAGCCACTACAATGTGTTCGGTTTGTGTCCTAGGACTCACAGTCACAGCTATGGCACTCCGCTACTCGAGAACTGAAGTTGAAAATCAAGATTGGTGGAGGTGAGTCCATCATCACTATTCCACCAACATGCTAGAAGCTGAGAAGTGTCTCTACACATGTTACGTTGCAGTTAGGTAACATAACAGGAGTTATATAGAAGTCCATTCACAAACTAAGCGGAATTCATAATCTCGTGACAGTTAGGTAACACAACAATAGTTATATAGAGGGTCATTCACAAAAGTAAGCGAAATTCATAATCTCGTGATAGGCAGTTGTCCCTTAGACAACTGTGACCCTGGGCCAGTCAATTCGGTGGATTGGGGAATCAAATCCCTGGGGCATGTACGTATTCTTTGAATTGGGACAGATTCTTTGGGGACCATATCATAGGCCGGCCAAAATAATATATTCAAATTCGTCAACCTCGAGGCACCGCACAAGCTTGTTGCGTGTGAATGATGATGATGAGGAGGAGGAGGAGCCCTTCTAAATATGGCAACTCTTGGAAATCATAGAATCGTCCATCTTTCTATTGTCATATTCTCGATTACTATACAAGTGACAAATATGCATACGGTCAAAGAAAATCATATCTTATTCCGCAATGGGATTCGACAACACAATCCACGACATCTTGCGAGCATATCTACGAATATAATATTTGTCCACTGACGGTGTCCGCATGATTTCATCTTATGAAGCCAAAACTTTGTGTCGCTTAATATCCGAGTAATATAACTCAATAATGAAAGACCTATGAGTAGACCAGTAGAGTGGGGGATTTGAACCAAAGTGCAGCCCTTATAGGGCTAAACTCTTCCTTGATTTATACTTTCGCTAAGCGGACGAAATTGAGAGGGAATATTGCAATTGTTAAAGTAATTCATATCGCTTATTTATGTGATTTATAAACTCTATATATGCACATGATCACTCTTCATTTATTAGCATAAGTTTTAGGGTTGGATATTCTGACAACAACCATAAAAACAAAAGACTTTGGTTATTGTTTATATGAAGAAAATTTATGCAATCAGTCTTGAATATGTTGAACGAATGCCAATTCAGTTTTTAACTTCTTAATTTTGTCACAAATCTTTATTTGAAATTCTAATATAATCATTCCCAACCAATTTTCGTTGAAATCACTATTATTGAGGTATGCCACATTGGATGGCCAGTGATAACTAGATCGTTACATTAGCATTTTTCAATGAAAATTAACTGGAATGATTATATTAAAATTTTACGTAAATGTTTGTGATTAAATTAATAAAATTAAAAATTTTAAAACTAAATTAACATCCATATAACAGGTTTATGAATGATTGCGTAATTTCCCAATTTCTATCATGGTAGATCATAGGAACTTCTAAGCCAAGAGGGAAATTTAGACAGAATGACAGAGACTCATCACTGCAATTTTAAGGTTGGTAGTGCAAGTACTTAGATAACTTATGAAAATGCTTTTACGAAGGCCATACCGTCAAAAGTTTTTCTGTGGAAAATGCTAGGGCGGTACTTTCTTAGCGCAACGCATGACATGTCAAGTTCATGGCATTCGAGATGATTGGAAAACTTGAGGGATGGCACGGTTGGCACACATCTCTAAATGGATGAAAAGTACCAAAAGAAAGTGATCAATACGTCAGAGAAAATGAGGAGAAAAGTCAAGGGTGACAATCATGTTACATGGCCAAGTTGATAGGAGAAATCAACGACTATTTAGAGGAGTTGCGTCTCTAAGCCACCATCAGATTGCATTCAACAATGGAGTTCCTCCAATAAATTTTGCCTCTGGTTAAGAAATGAGTCATTTCCACTGAGAATCGAAACAAATCTTGTGATATGATGTGGGGCTCATACATGATTGAAATGGATAAGAAAGATGTAGCGGGGCATGGATTGGGGCGGTGCTTTCTACTTTTATTTGGATGAAAGGGAGTCATGATGGGAAGTGATGGGCCAACTTTCCCGTTCGTTCGTCTTTTGTAGAGCACCGCCCTCTTATCCTTTTCATCATTGTCGCGTTTCTCTGCCTTGGGGAAAACTAGATTTGGAAGGAGGAAGGATTTTATAACATAACTCTGAACATAGTATATGATTTGTTAAGCGCTTAATTTAGATGTGGTAGATAAGTAATCACTTTTAAAATGGACTATAGGCCGTTGTCTCGCAGAGCTAATTGACTGGCTATATGTCATATCAGCGTTCTGCTTTGGTGCATGCTCTGGAACATGTTTTGACCATGCCTTTCATCGTCTGAACAAGTATCTTGAATTCGCGGAAGAATGTCCAAATCGAAAAGAAAGCTTTCAGCCTTTCATGAAGACATAGATTCCACAATCTGTTCTGATATGCTGAGGGATTTCATTCAACTCGATTCGTTGATTTTGTGATATCCTTATTTATTTGGTGTTAATGAATCGACACCTGATGAAAGAATTAAGGATTGCTCTATGAAAGTACTTTGCCTACTAAGATTGTTCTACATTAGCTTTCGAGAAAATTATCCAAAAAGTGTTAAATTTATTAGACGGTGGCTAATTCAATTTTAAACTTTTTAATTATGCTAGTTTAATCTTAACCTTTTCAATAATTTGTTAATTTAGTTTTTCTGCTCAATTTTAGAAACTGACTTATACGTTGGTCCTACATGATGCAGCCAACGATGTTAGGACAATTTTTTTTTGTATATTCTTGAATTTTTCCTTTTTTGTGCCTTTCTCTTTTTCCTTTTTCCTCCTTGGTTGCTATGACTACAACCAACCTTAGGTGAGGGCGAGTCTTGCTCAAGGCTAGTGAGTTTGGCTCTTGCCCATGGCTAATCACTGGTCATTGTCAAGTTCCATAGACTATCCAACAAAAAGGAAAAAAAAAGAAATAAAAGAAGAATTCAAAGAGTTCAAAAAATTTAGAAAAATATAAAAATGCAAAAAATAGTGCTTGCTGTTACTGTGCCATGTAGAATAGTTGGTGTCCATGTCATCAATTATTAGTCAAAATTAACCAGAATGATTATTTTGACAAATCATAAAAATGTTTAGAATTAAATTAACCAAATGAAATGGTTTATAACTGAATTAACCTATGAAAATTTAAAATATTTTTTGGTAATTTTGGCCTATCCTTTAGCGTGGCCTCCAAAAAAGATGCAAGATGTATTATTTCTGCTTAGTATTTTCATCCAAAGCCTTTGCTCATCATGTGACATCAATCATGATGATTTTGCCGAGTAAGTTTGAAAGTCACCGCATCAAATTAACCGTGGCATTTGAAATATATTGGTGCACGTTGAAGAGTCAAAAATGCGTAATACTCTCGATCCTTCCAAAGTTAACACACTATCGAGAACGATGGCAAAATTGCTCCAGCATGATTGCATGTCTTAGTCAAAGTGAGAGACCTTGGCATGAGTGCACTTTTCTCTTCTATGTCTATGTTAGGACATGGGATTATTGAAATAGTTTGTTATCATGAAAAGAAGTGATTGTTGAATATAAATAAAAGTGATTATTGATATGAAGAGAAGTGATTATTGATCATGAGGAGTGGTAATGATTGATCATGAAAATTGGTGATGGTGGGAATAAGGTACCTATTCCTAATAGATGCATCAATTTAGTCATTTGTAAATAGGACTAAATCATACATTATTCATCATAATTGTTCATAATAATAACAGTTTTCTTTTCTTCACAACATTCTCTCTTCAACTCTTTTCACCGGCAAATTTAACAACACATTCAAGGTGAAATTCTAAGAGAGAAATTAAGTAACTACTTAACTCGTATTTATATGGTTTTGGTGAATATCCTAGAGGTATATTAGTTTTTTTAACTTGGTAACAACAATAACGGGGATAAATAATACCTTAAGGATAGTGATAATGACCACGCATCAAATCATAAAGAACTATAAACAACTTCTCTGTCTTCATCGGCAATCAAGTTTTACCTAATAATATTAAGGTTTTAGCTTTTCATAGAGATAGAGACAGTGCCTGCATCAAGTGTTCTAAATATTAGCAGACTGAGACTTTTGTTTTTATTTATATGCTTGAGTTATCTTCTTTGTGGCATAAGAGATTATCTCACGTTAGTCATAGTACTTTGAAATTTGCGAATAAAAGTGATATGATGTCATGTAATAATTTGGATAAGAAAAATTGTGAAATATATTTACAAATAAAAATGAATAAGAAATCATTCTCAAAGATAGAAATATCTAGAGGTGGAAATCATTATATTCTTACATTATTTATGATTACTTTTGATGTGTTCAAGATTTATAAGGTTGTACTAAAGAAACAAAGAGGTGCAAAAATCTAAAATATGAGAAGTGATAAGGAAGGACAATACTTCTAAGCAAGCACACCTTATCTAACACAACAAAATGGATTGGTAGAAAGAAATAATCAAATTAGATATGGTTAAATCCATGATCTACAAAAAAAAATTGCCAATAAATTTGTGGGGAGAAGTACTTCTTACTGTATATCATATTTACAACAAATTCCTTCAATGAAATTTTAAGATATCTTCATAAGAATTACAGAAAGGAGAGTATTGAATATCCAATAATTTATATTATGGGGATGCCTTGTGTATTATAGGATTTATATCCTAAGTGAACTCAATTAGGACCAATGACATTAAAAAGTGTGTTTCTTGGATAATGCTAAAAATTCTAAAACTTATCGACTATTAGACATTGAATCAATACTATTGTGGAATAAAGATATGTTGAATTTCTTGAACTAAAATTTCTTATAGATTCAAGTGATATCTTGGCATATTCACAAATAGCAAGTGATGCAATCAATCTTTCATCAAGCAAAAAAAAAATTGGTTTGATTCTCCAAGTGATATCTTAGCATATTCACAAACAACAAGTGATGCAATCAATCTTTCATCAAGTAAAAAAAAAAAATCATTTGATTCTCCAAGTGATATCTTAGCATATTCAGAAACAACAAGTGATGCAATCAATCTTTCATCAAGTAAAAAAAATTTTGTTTGATTTTCCAAGTGAGCCAAGGAGAAACTAAGAGTGAAGAAAACGAAGAAAATTGGTTCTAATTTGTTAACTTACTAGTAGAAGGAGATAGGCAAAAATGTAGTGAATGAATTACCCACTTCTTGGATGAAGCTCTAAGAAAGTTTAGTAAGGCAACATCATATAAAAATGCATTATTTTGGAAAGAAACAATTGATGATGGCAGGAAGTGCCAAGGAAGAATTCTTAATACTTTGTCAGATAGTCTATATAAAATATTTTGATCTTACATAAATCCCAAAGATAGGAATACCTTCGAGGCAATACTAACAAATAAGGTGGGGATAGATCTAGTAATTTGAAATACTTTGAATTTATCATGAATAATGGAAAATCCGTCTCTAGGCAAGTGGAGAAACTTTAAATATATGTTGTCAAACTCAAAGACTTTATGATTGAAGTTTTTGAATCTTTTCAAGTTAGTGCAATTATTCAAAATTGCGTTCAACTTACAATAATTATTAAAAGAAACTTCCACATACGATTGAGAACCTCATTGTGGATAATTTGATAAAATACATTCTAATTAAGGAAAGTTCTCGTGATTGTGAGGCTAATTATGTGAAAGAAGTTTGAGAATGGCAACATGATCATAGACAAAAAAAAAAGCAAGAAGGTTTGAAGTAAGTATGGAAAGAATAGCATGAGAAAATGATGGTATTATCACATGTGTTTAAGCATAACAATGTTGATAAGTGCATTTATTCAAAGTTTAACAATGAGTATGGACTTATAATCTACTTATGTGTAGGTGATATATTGATTGTCAGTACATTGTCATAAATGAACCTAAAAAGTAAATATCTTCCCAGTTTAAAATGAAAGATTTGAGCGAAGCGGATACAATTTTAAGTATCAAAGTAATTAAACATAGTGGAGTTTATGTTTTAAGTCAATGCCACTATGTGGAGAAAATAATTCAAAAATACTAGCACTCATGTATTAAAGAGTCAAACTTACCGTATGATGTGTCAATTATGCTTTTCTCAAAACTTCCTAAACATATTAAAAGTTATCATAGGATGTGTTTGTTTAAATGAAACTATTTTCTGGAAATTAGTTTTTCCGAACTTTCACTTGTTTGGTTCGCCGAAAATAATTAGTCAACCGAAAACACTTTCTAGTCAATGAAAATATTTATACATAAAATTAAGAAAAATAAATTCTTAAACCGAAAGAGGTGAAAATACTTTTTTTAGTTGCTCCTCTTGAATATTTTAATATTTTTATTTCGCTTTTTTCTTTTCTTTTCTTTTTCTTTCTTCCTTTGCTGATTGCTGGGCCTTGATAATGGCTAGTAAATAACCACAAGCATAGGCCGGCGAGGCTTGAGCTCGCCAAATCCTAAACCATTAGTGTAGCTTATTTAACGTCAATGCTCATGAAGTGGAGCTCAGGTTTTTCTCTTTTCCAATGTGCTTGTAGCTGTCCTAAATCGTTGCAATCTTGCTCCTTTACAGCAGGCTCCAATTTCCTGTGTCACTTCGTCTGATGGGCTTGGCCTGGACTGTGCGCTGGGACGAAGATTTCCTAGCCCATCGCAATGCTCACGAACCTGTTCAAGGGAAGGGCTCGTGGGCCTCACACCCCAGGGAAAGAGTCCAGCAAGGTCTAGAGAAATTCCTGGAAAACTCCTAGCTTAATTTTATGACTATACAGATGCTTCAAATCAAACCCATATGATTAACTTGTTATTTGAATTACTTTCATGTTGAACGATACCATGAAGCTACTCTTTACAAAACTATTGACTTCCAAATTTGACACCTACCTCTAATTTCACTTTCCATAAGAGAGCGAAAGAATCTTATGCATATTTGAATTTCTGAAATATTAGTTACGAAATAGCATAGTAGTATAAAAAAAGAAGAAGGCTATTGCACACGACATATCAAACGGTTGATGGCTCCCTTTTGCAAGCCTAACCCCAATTCTTCGTATGCACCTCATTGTATTTTAGTTTGACCAAAAAATTTGCCCATAGTTCGACTGGGGTTGACCGGAGTTCAACTTTCATCAAATACCCTATTAGAAGATGTAACCATGTATCCATTGATAGCTTTACAACAATACCCAATTTGTCCAATCCTGATTCTAAAATTATATGATGTTGCGCCTTGGATATAGACCGTTTAAACTTGACCACATTAACAAATCCATTTGCTCCCAATCCTGAGGCATCAAGAATCGAATTGATTGGGTTTAAAACAAGAAAATAATCACAAATCAAAATTTAGATCAAATTGAATGCCATCTCAAATTTCCTTGGAGATTTTAAGCGCCACTTGAAGCTCACTTGAGTTTTTGACCAAAAAAAAAAAAGGTTCAGTTGAGGGGTCGAGAGATGAGCTAAGCCCTTGTTCATGGCATGCCAAATTTGGGATTATTAATACTAGACAATCGTCTACATTAATTTGTCAAATGATCACTAAAACATAATCATCCATGGCGCATGTTTGTTTCATGACTTAATAATTAGTAATTAAAAAAAAGGCGACTAAATATCACGCATGTGGTAAAATGTAAAGTATGATTTATTAATTGCATATATGAATATATTCATATTTTCTCATTTGATAATTTTTATAAGGGAAAAGTACACCAAAAACCCCAAACTGTGCCCCTCAGGACAATTTTACCCTGAACTTTTTTTTAGGTCATAAAAAACTCCAAACTATGCCATTTGGGACAATTTTACCTTAAACTTTTTTTTGGGTCATAAAAAACCCCAAACTATGCTACTTGGGACAATTTTACCCTGAACTTTTTCTTATGTCATAAAAAACCCTAAACTATGCCACTTTGGACACATTTACCCCAGACTTTTTAACTGAATGGCATTTTCGTCTTTTCACTTTTTTTTTCTTTTTTTTTTTTCTTTCTATTCTTGGCAAGGGAAGAAAGAAAGATAAAAAAAAGTGAAAATACGAAAATGCCCTTAAGTTAAAAAGTCTGGGGTAAATGTGTCCCAAGTGGAATAATTTAGGGTTTTTTTGTGCATAAGAAAAAAGTTCGCAGAAATTGTCCCAAGAAGATAGTTTGGGGTTTTTTTTTATGACCCAAAAAAAGTTTAGGGTAAAATTGTCCCAAGTGGCATAGTTTGGAGTTTTTTATGACCAAAAAAAAAGTTCAAAGTAAAATCGTCCCGGCGCAAAAATTGATTTTTGTGTCCTTTTCCCTTTTTATAAACAATAAATTTCAACTCTTAATTAAAAATATTTTTGAGTATTTTTATTACACAATTTCGACCAGAGCTCAGACAAGCTCCCGCCTAGCCTCTCCTATGTTCTTCCGTGTCCTCTCTCCTCTTCTGCCCTGTGTTGTATCTTCTTCTCTCCGAGCGTTTCTTCGCCGTCGCGTCGATTAAATTCTCTCCGCCGTACTTCGGGCTCGAAGATTCTATACAGAGCATCTCCGCCGTCGCGCTCTGCGGCGCGAAGTTCTTCCATCGTCGAGCTTTTCGGTCTCTGCAACTAAGGGGTATCGCCAAGTCTCTGTGGATTCCCGGGTTGTAGAACTTCCTTTATGGGTCACTCATCGTCAACTTTTGGTTTATGATACCTTCTTTCCGGTTGCATGCTTGGTACCCAACAAAGTGGGATACTTTGACGGAACTTTTATCACTAATTCGTGGTCCGCTCCAACGGAGGTCACGGGTGTGGAATAGGAGCCGGTGTTGTAAGTGGGCATACTGTGGAAGACGAGATAATTATGGTTTTCGCTCACAGACGGGACGAACCTCCGCATTGAAAGCGTGGCCAGAGTATTGTATGTCCCCATTGCTAAAGCCAGTGGATAGGCTGCAAAGGTCCTTGCTGTTGTCCTACTCTGACCTCATAAATCAATGTCTCTCGTTGAAGTCTCTTCATTATACCAAAGCCATCCATGCGCAGTTGATAAAAGTTGGACTTGCTCGCCACACATTTCTGGGAAATCGATGTCTGGATTTGTATGCGTGCTTTGGCACGATGAAGGATGTCTTAAACCTGTTTGATGATATACCTTGCAAGAATGTGATATCTTGGAATATTTGCTTGAAAGGGTTGCTGAAACACAGTGACATTAGAAGGGTGCGCGTAGTGTTTGACAGAATGCCTCAAAGGGATGTTGTAAGTTGGAATTCCATGCTTTCGAGGTATGCATCTAATGGGTTTGTTTATCATGCATCGGAGCTGTTTTGGGAAATGCAAACTGCTGGAGTTGCACTGAGTGAGTACACATTCTCCATGGTGGCATCGTTTGTACAATGTGCTAATCATGGCAGGCAAATCCATGCTAGAATGATCAGGAGTGGCATGAATGCACACAATGTGGTGCTTGGAAATTCTTTGATTGACATGTATGGGAAGCTTGGTCTTGTTGACTACGCTCATAGAGTATTTATGACGATGGAAAAGGTTGACATCATTTCTTGGAACTCGCTGATTTCAGGGTTATACAACTCGTGGAGAAGTCAATGTGCACTGGAGCAGTTCACCACAATGCTTCATGTAGGACAATCTCCAGATGAGTTTACAGTTTCATTGATTTTCACAATCTGTTGCAACTTGCAACAACTAGAGATGGGTGAACAACTTTTCTGTTTGTCTACAAAGATGGGGTTTCTTTCTAATGCAATAGTTGCAAGTGCCATCATTGATCTATTCTCCCAGTGCAACAGATTGGAGGATTCAGTTCACTTCTTTGACAAAGTAGATGAATGGGACATAGCTCTGTGTAATTCCATGATTTCGAGCTACATTTGTCATGACCATTGGGAAGTTGCTCTAAATCTTTTTGTTCTGGTTCTGAGGAAAGGCCTCAAGCCAACCGAGTTTACCTTGAGCAGTGTCCTGGGTGCTGTTTCTTTTCATCTGGCAGAGCAGGGAAATCAATTGCATTCCCTGGTTATTAAGACAGGTGTGGAATCAGATGTAGTTCTTGCTAGTTCTCTCCTAGATATGTACAACAGAGTTGGTTTAGTAAACTCATCCATGAAGGTCTTTCTTCATATGGTTGCAAAGGATATGATCTCTTGGAATAGCATGATTATGGGTTTGACTCGCAATGGAAAGGTAATTGAGGCACTAGGCTTATTTGCAAAATTGCTTCAAGTGGGTCTGCCACCAGATAAAATAACATTATATGCCGTGTTGCAAGCCTGTAACTATGGAGGATTTTTTGCTGAAGGAATGGCAACATTTTCATGCATGGAGGAAGAGTATGCAATAATTCCTGGGGAAGAACATTATACCTGCATCTTGAACTTGTTGAGCCAATGTGGAAAACTCCGAGAAATTGTAAAAGTTGTAGAAAAGATGCCTTATGAGCCCAATTATGAGATGTGGGAATTGATGCTTCGGCTCTGTAGTTCGCGTGGAGACTTGGAACTCATGGAAGAAATTGTAGGAAGGATGATAGAAGTGGAGCGTCAGTCATCATTACCTTATTTGGTCCTAGCTAGGGAATATGAAATGAGGGGCAGATGGGAGGGCATTGTTCGAGTTAGGATGGCAATGAAAGAGGGGGGTGTCAGAAAGACAATAGGATGTAGTTGGATCGTGATAAATAATCATGTATACCCTTTTAGGGAAGACCAGTTACAATATTATGGAGGTGAAGACGTCCATGTCGTCCTAAGTTTACTCACATGGGTGATGGAAAGCCAAGATCCATGACAGCATGGTTATCTAGGCAATGAAGACAATATCGGTGCTTTTACATATTTCACATGGTCAGTTGTTTCAATTTCAACCCAACATGGCCATAAATTTTGCCTTCTTATGTCTAGAGTGCCCTTTGGTATTGCATGCTGCATTAAGCTCCAGGTTTGTCCTTGATGTGGTAATGCTTTTTAATGATCATTGTCTATCATTTGCTCGATTAACTTTGTTGCTGATGGTTGCATGTTGCAGGTTGAAAAGCTACAGCAATAAACTATCTCTCTGGGAATGGAGGTTCCATTTGTTTTTGCCATGACAGGTTGTGCTTATGGTTTCCTCTTAGATATCAGTTCGAGGGTGTTTTTAGAATTGCCTTGGAATAGAAAGCTCTAGCTCATTCTAGTAAGATAACAAGAACAGTATAGAAAGACAGGCAATAACTAATAAACAATTGGGGATCAAGCATTTCGATATTCTTTCTGTCAAGATTTTAGTGTACACACTCCATTGTTCTTTTATAGATTTCATGTCATTTGTGTGAATCCCAAATATTTTCTGTTAGTTCAAGCTGTCATTAGAAAGTTGGGATCAGATTTTGGTTATGGTTGTTGCTGTTGTTGTGGTTGTTGTTGTTTGCATGTGGGATAACTTTTATGTTGATCTCTCAGAACTTCAAAGGGATAAGGGTATATAACTTAAATTAAAAAAAAAGAAAAAAAAGGAGCTTTTTCAAATGCACATTTACATGAAAGATGTCAAAGCTGGTGAGTTTACAATCTCTACTTTGTTTTATTTCCAATTTAAGTTCTCTTACATCTTTTAATGAGACATTTCTCAAATTCACAGCAAGGTATAATCTATTTGTGCATCATTTGAATCATTTGTCTGTGTCTTTTGGTGACTGAGTCTTTTTTCCTTTTAATCATCCCCTAATCTCGTTATGACATGCGAGATCTTACATGTCCTGCTTGTTTAAACGATATTCATGTTCTCCTTTCATCATACTTGAAATTGAATACTTAATGCCTGCGAATTATATACAACTTTTTATACCCAGGGAAATTCACTAATAGAGCTGCTGTTTCAATTTATACTCTAATTCCCACTCTTTTTTGTGCCCTAGCTGAACCATGAAACTTTTCAGAACTTGAGGTTTTTTTACTTATCTGTCCACTAACTATACCATTATATTGAAATTTGTTCATATAATCAGACGACCCAAACAACTTTTCCTGGGCTTGCATGGATGGCATGTGTGGGAGCAATAACTTTAAGGAAATCTTTGATTTGGACCGATTAGTTTCCTTCCTCTCAATGGACATTATATGCATAACGCATCTCCAGTGAAGAGAGGAAAAGTTGAGAGCACCCATACCATGCTTTTTCCTATGAAATGCACTCAAATTCCTATAAAAGTGATGATTTTTCAGTCCTAGACAAAAATCAGTTAAATAACCATGGTATCTAGATCTAGGGTTTTTCTTATTTTGGAAATTTGATTTTTGTATGTCTGTTGCAGGTAGATATCAGCTTATTCAGTAGATAATCTGTTGTGACACTATTTTTTCACAACTTGACTTGCAGTTGCTAGTGATACAGGGGGAATCAGAAAACTCTCTTGGTCAAAATTGATCTTTGAGGGAATAATAAGTGATGCTCTTCAATTGACCTATCGAGCTTACTCATGTTGAGCAATCTGCAGCAGTGGGTGAAGTTTTGGAAAAAGAAAATTATTAACTAAAGAAAGTGTTTGAACTTTGGGATAGAAATGAAGCATCTGAACAGTTGCAAAACGGTCAATCAGGTCCCTCAATTGTGGTCCTTGTGCAATTGGGTTCCAAAATTATATACTTATTTTTTTCTTCAAGTTGGTCCTTCTGTTAAAAGTATAAATGGAGATGCTGATATGTCTATTAAATGTTGGCATGCTATGTTATATGGCATCTTATGTGGTAATTGAAACCTAAAATATTGATTTCATGACTTTACAAAAATAGAAATCTGGAATGAAAAGGAAAATTCGAGGAGAAAGCGGAGGACAATGGTAGCTACAGTTGAGGCGGAAGCAGCACTGATACCACCCATGCACCGGTGGGGGCTGGCATCCCTGCCCCTCGCCAGGCTCAGGTGAAGTTGGTGCAGTCCTCTCAGCTACCTTTGTGTGCTCAAAAAAATAAAATAAAATAAAATAAAAGCCAGGCAAGGTTGTGGTCCTCACTGACTTTGCTATTTGCCGGGCAGAGTTGCTGCTACCTTGCCCCTGGTGGCCCTCATCACTCTGGCAGTGATGGCTGTGGCCTTTGCTGAGATCTGCAGTGAGGGGAAAACCCTTACCCAGATTTGTAGCTCGAAGTCGTCAAAGAGTATCGAAGTGTGTGGCAGTGCTCCACTGCAGTGCTCGACCTTGAGGTGGTGAACGTTGTGAAGGTCGGGGACTTGGAGAGGTGTGCTTCTGTGGCAACCTGTGAAGAAGACCAGAGAATACAATCTGTGGATTCTCCAGAAGCTCGGTGAACAAGTGTAGAGGTGAGCAAAGAAATTGCGGGCAAAAGTAAAAGATCTCCAGTAAAATTTTCACGAATTAATTTTTAAGGCAGAACCAATTTGATGCAAAAATGAATGCAAACTCTCCAGAATGCTGTTCAAAGCTAATTGATGGAGACAGATGCACTTTGCCAGAATGATTTTTTTTTAAATATTTTTTTGTTATATTTCTGTAAAACTTTGAAAACACTTTCGTATGTTTAATTGCTATTTAAGGTGCCACGTAATGTGACATGTCTGCATTTGATGGCCATGTCAGCATATCCGCTTGTATATTTCACTAAAGGACCAATTTGAGTAGAAATATAGAGTTTAGGGATCCAATTGCCAAAAGTAAAATAAAATTGAGGGACTTGATTGAACATTTTGCAGTAGTCCATGGACCTCTGGTGCCTTTATCCCTTTGAGAATTCAATGATTCTAGACCAAACCATTGTGGCTGCTAAGTAAAATTATGACTGAGAACCTCATAGTGGATGATCATGTGGGTAGATGTTAGCTATTGATTCCAATCATAGAAACTTCAATTAGAGAAATGTATTGGCTTATTCGAAACCTGTCTTGATGAATTATGAAAAAAAATTCAGGCCTCTATTTTTGTTGAAAAAATGCCTCTTGAGGAGAACCTATGCGAAACGAAGAAGCTTTGGAGCAAGTTATACTTTTTAGTTTTCTCAGTTTTTCTTTTGAGTGTAATTATGTTGGCTCTTGATTTGACACATTCTAACCATCCTTCTTGTTTCGCAGGCATTCCCTCCTCGTTTGACTAGAAACCTGCAAAAGCTGGGAGCTGGGTTTAATAACTATGCTTTGACTTTGCTAAGCAAATGCTTTTGTTCTGTGAAAACATTGATTAAGATCTTGTAGTTCAAAAGCAGTCAAGTTACTGGCATGCTCTTAAGGTAGGATTTTTTCAACCATATTCTTATTAAACTTCATGTTTATTTGCTCAATAGTCTGATCCTCCTATATCACTTTGCTCATGCTCATGCTATCTAATTTTGCTACTTGCTGGAATTTACGGTTGGTAAGACAGAAAAACAGAAAAAGCTGACTTTTCATCCTGTTGCTCCTAAAGGTTGACAATATTATATAAAGCCTAGGGTTGAGATGAAAGTGCACAATAGGATCTATGTCTCAATCGGATCATCATATGCCATAGCAATTATCTGTCTCTGTAAAACATTCAGGAGTTTCAATTTTACCATATTTATCACTCTGGGGTGTAGATTTCCTTTTTCATAAAAGAAATTCTGCATTTATATTATGTATTCTGCAATAGAGAAGAGACCAAATTGCCTATTCATCAATGATCTGTTGCTGTTGGTTGCAACTTAATGTGAAGATGAACACCACCATCTCAATGGAAGACTTTGCTTAATAAATGCCTACAAAACATTTAGGAGATTAATGTAATTGGTATCAGTGAAGTTATAAAAGTTCAGCTAGGGTTGTTCTTCTTTATCTTCTGTTAAGTGAATGGGTGGGAAGGGGTGGCCAGTACCCTCTGGATGTCACCACAAGGGACTCATACCCATCACAAACTGTTCAGTTTGAGCTATAGTAACTCAGGCCACCCCTAAGTGTACGAGCTCATCACCGCAGCCTTACTGGCATGGCAGAAGTTGTGAAGACTCTCCAAATGAGGTAGCACATGCCCAAGGCACATGTTGACCAAAGAGTCGCTCACGACATAATTCAAATTTGTGGCCTCATGGAAGATGGTAATTATTCTTTATGAGCACATTGAGTAGTACAAATGACTGAACCAATCACTGTGCACCTTCATCTAAAAGCTGACAAGCATGTACTTTAATGTGTAAAAATAGTTTACATAGGAAGCTCTTCCCAATTCTTAATGTCATTGCATACTTGAAGATGGTTGCTTTTTGTTGTTGTAAATTACTTTAGCTGATCCGTGCAATTCTCCCAAGTCTCATTGGTCAACATGTTCTGAGCACAGTGCAGGTGTTTGGTTAAAATTGAGTTATGAAGGTTGCTGGATCTATCAGGCTCAGGTTTGTTGAATGAAGATTTCTTGCATGGCATCTCCATTAAATCTCTGCTCCGATTCCTGATAACGTTCTTTTCTTTGTTTGGAAAGTATACTGTAGTGTGATTAAATGGTTTTTATGTTGCTTCACTCTAGATATGATATTCTTGGAGATGGTAGTCAAATAGAAGATAATGCCAATGACGCTTGTTGCTTGCTGATGCAGTGGGGACTTCGAAAGCTGATTGTTTCTATTATGACGACAACATCTCTATTGATGGTGACAAGGAGATTGCATTTGCAGAGTGTTGACAAATGGTTTGAGGTTCTACATTGGCATATTATATAGGCGAAAACTGGTAACACTGGTTATGATATTCCTGCTGTCATTAAGGAAGCAAAGGCTTTCAAAGACAAGCCTACTTTGATTAAGGTTAGTTATCCGCTGCAAATGGGGTTTCCGTTGCCTACTTGCAAAAATTTCAAGTGAAAGAAGCCAGCTTTTCAGCTGTTACCACATGGAGAAATTGTTTTGAGTTGTTTTCCCACTTTTCAAACCTAATCTGTTTACTGAGTACTTTACTGGTAAAAATACATACATGAGAGTCTGGGCAGGCAACTCATGGAGGAGGAGAAAATCTGTTAGCATATCACGATTATTTTGCTTTATCTTATTTCTGAATGCAATGCCATTTGCCCAGAGTCTTTGACTCTTTGACTCTTTGATAATTGAAATATGACTATCGGTGCTGGTAACTGCAACTGTAGGTTGTGGTTGACCTAACAAGGCCAACTGCTACAGTGTACATAGTAGTGCCTAAGGATGTTGCAGAAAGAACCTTGGATGGCCAAATGTGCCCTTTCATGTACCTGATGATAATGAAAAGTGAATAAATAACAAAAAAATTTCTCTCTATTGTGTGAGGGAGACCAATTTGGCATGGATAATCAACTTGTTAGAAACAGTTTTTTGCCCATAAATTTGTATACGGGCGGCTTCTAGGAAAGGCCATTATGTATAGGGGCGGTATCTCCTCGGTTCCCTCAAAATGAAATTGTACTGCTTTTGAAGCTGAATGAAATGCAGAATTGGCTGAATTTAAAAAGAAATTCAAGGATGAAGCTGCAGAACTGAGATCAATCATTAAGACTGAACCACCGCTGGTTGACAGAGAGCACTGACAGTGAGTATATGTGTTCATAATTGATCAACCAAAGTAATTCCTTGTTAAAGTTTGATGCATTCTCTACTGTTTAGCTATACGGATGCCTATTTGTTTGAAAAGCTTATACTTTACCTCCTGTAAAAGTTATCATAATTCCATTTCGGTATTTTCGGAATGTGAATTCAGTGTAGATCGGAATTAACGAGATTCAAGGTGTACAGTTGTCTCCCCGGTTATGTTAGATTTGTATTATAAACAAAAGTAGTGAGGCAAACACTTCACTACATCCACAGAAGGCAGAGCTTATCTTTCTGAACAATTCTTGGGGAATTAACACCGAAAGTCTTAAAACTTGAGCTAGTTCAGCACTTGAGTCTTAAAATTTCTTTTTTTATTTGTGCATTCAAGTTCTAAAATTTATTCAGGTTACGCTTTTAAGCCCTTTCGCTAATTTTAAGTAAAATACTATGTGGTATTTGTTTTACCAAATTTTCCCTTTCTTTTGCAAACACGTGGCACTGATGTGGCATAATATGGACATCGCATTAGAAAAAGAGGAAAAATTAAACAAATAAATGGATAGGACAAGAGATAGTGGTTGTAGGTTTGGGCGAGGGTTCCTTGTCAGCAAGGGCCAAAGTATCTTGTTAGTGAGCAGTCGAGGGCTTGCCCTCACTAGATCAGGGCAAGGGTAAGTTCTCTCGTTCGTAGAGGGGTGAGCCACCTCTCACCGCCACCAAGTAAGTTCTCTTGTTTGTAGAGCGGTGAGCCACCTCTCACCGCCACCAAGTGAGGGTTGTCTCACCCTTCCAATCACTTTCTCTTTCTAGTTTTCAACTATTCTTTCAGTTTTCAGTTTTTTTTTTTTTTTTTTTTTTTTGTTTCTAATTTCAAATTCTTTAATCCAATGTGGCACTGGTGAAACAATGCCGTTTTGCATCTCAGGAAGCTCCATCATCAGGTTAATAATCATGTATGACAGAAAAATGTAAAAGAAGCCACGTGAGATTTTCATTCCTCAAAGAAAAGGCTACTTAACAGAAATCCTGACGGGTATAATGTGTGCAAGTTTTAGGAGATAAATGCATAGAAAAAAAGTAGCAAGAGTCAATTACTGAAACGGCATGGTTTTAGGATTATTCCTGTAATTATCCCTACATTCTTTGTGGTGTTGGTGAAGTGTTCTATTTTGATCCGTGGCTGAGCTGGACGCCGGGGCCCTGGATGTGCTGATCAGAATTGCCTTTGTATCGGTAAATCTGCAGAAGTACACGAAAGAGGGTCTGGCAGACTGAATCACGAGCATTTCTCAACAATTGTCTCGAACACGCTCGCTAAGATCTCGCTTCCTCCTACACGACTGCTAAAAACATTCCATTGTTTCCAAAAGGTTTCCCCGAGGAATGTAATGCCGAACAGGTATGACAGTAATCTTTCACCTCTCAGTGTTAGTCTCAGCTCAGCAGAGAGCATTTGTGGTTGATGTTTTTTCGGATCTCTACGCATTTCACCACTCTCCTGGAAATTCCCTCAGCCCCTATCGTACTCCAGCTTGGTAGTTTCCACCTGCCTGTCCAAGGTTGAGCTCTGGGATTTGATGGCGGGCTTAGAAAGCCAAGGGTAATTAGATAGTTCGTAATCAGGTCACACCAATGTAAGTTCAGAAATTGCAACAAAATGTACAATTGAAATAAATGTTTACCTGTATATTCTATCAGAATTTTCATCAGATGCAAGATAATCCTTTTGCCAGTGAGAGGTTGTAATTGAATGTTGACGATTACGTATAATACCTCTGTTTATACGACAATTTTCAATGTGAAGTACAATTTTCAGCACTTGGGAAAATACTATTTGTATATGGATGAAGCATACATTTCTTTTCAGAGAGACGTGCATTGATTGACCGTGTTTGTTAGAAGTTATTGACAAAAGATGATTCATGAAGTTTCATGTAATGATCATCAAGCAAAGAACTATTTATCTTGCCTGATTAATCGATAAGGTTGATATTGGCAGTTAAAAAGTAAAAGAGACAAAATTTACAATAATTTCATATTTGAGGTGGTAATTTTTTTAGAATTTAACCATACATACGCACTTTCCTCTTTTTTTACGCTACATGAGCAAGACTTGAATTCCCACCTAACGAAATGTTCTTTCATGTAGATGACATTAGAGGCATATTTTGACTTTGGCTTTCACTCCTCTCTGTCTCAATTCTGGTTCTGTGCTACATCAAAATCAAAGCAAATTCTTTTCAACTGCCTCAAAGGCTTAATCAGCTATAAAGAAACTCCAAATCAGAACCACCAAACCTCTCCTTGCTTATTTTATTTAGACTCTCCACCATTGCAGGAGTGAGATGATTTTCCCAATCTCCAGTCTGCCCTTTCCTAAAGAAATTGCTGTTTGGCACCTTGAACTGAGCAGTGAATTGCTGTACCCCGCTCTTGTTCACTTCCAAGCTGCTCAAATTCTCAAAGCTACACAAGCTCACCATCCTCTCCACCGCTCCTCCACTCTCTTCCTCTGGGTCGAGAGGGTGGCCAATGAAGTCAGCCAATCTCTTGATATTGACTGTTGGATCCATCATCATGGCTTCATAAGTCAATACCAGTACCTTCTTGGGTGACTCTTGACTGGCCCTGTGATAGTCCAAGGCATGGTCCCAAAAGGGTCCAAAATGCGAGACCCCGTCACAGAACAATTTGACTGCTTCTTCGAGCAGAAGAGGTGGCATTTCTTTTGGCCTTAGCTTTTTCATGTACTGCCATTGTGAAATGAGGGCATCTTTAGGGTCACGGCACACATACACTATTCGGCAACAGGAGGTTTTGATGGAATTTGGTAGCAAGGAATATGGTATATGAGTAGAAAGCAACCTCGGAGATGAAATGTCGGTTGTAATGGGACTTGCTGAAGGAGTTTGATCAATCATGGATTCTATAAAGAGTACTAAATCATGGGGATTGGTGGTGAGTAGAGGGTGTGAAGAGAACTGGTAATTTCTTCTGTTCATGATTGTGAAGAGAAGAGCCTTGAACCATGTGGTTCCGGCTTTCGGAGAAGTGGATAAGAGAATGTCTGTGGGTAGATACTTGAAGTGGTCTCTTGCATGCATGACTCCTTTTAGACCAGAAGGGCTAAACCAAAATCCTTGGTCTTGCACAAGATGATTGCCCATCCACCCTTTTTGCTTGGGCAACGTTGGCAGTATGGTCTCCCATTCCGTGCAAGTGTTCTTGTGATCAAAATCTTGATCGATTTCTTCTTGTTCTTTTTCTTCCTCTTTCATTTTCACCTCTCTGTTTGGTTTCAAAACAAGTGGTCGGTGAACATTGCACGTCGTAGAGTCCATCGGGTGAAAACACTGTGACAAGGACAGGCATAGCAGCAATATGAGGGAGGATGAGATTTAAACATTTCACTTTTTGCTATGATAGCATGGAGCAATGCCTGGACAGGATGGGTTTCCTTGTGTTCATTAGAATACCCAAAGGGTTTTTTGCACAAGCTAAACTGAAGAGGTATAGAAACAATCTTGCCAATTCTCATTAGGCTAATAAGCAATACCATGAACCTGAATATTTTTAATGAATGTTACACTTCCCTTAAAAGACTGTAGATCACCAGCAAATGCAAAACATTACAGATTTCAGAAGGTATAACTACAAAAGGATCATTTAATCACGGCATCATGTGACCGACGAGCATGCTTTAGAACCGAAATGAAATCGAACTAAAGGCAGGAAACCTTAAAAAAATGATGGATACTTCTTATTGCATCACAACCGATCAAGTGGTTAGTCATGCGGTCCAAGACTTGATTTGCAAACTATAGGTTCAACTTTCCAATCTATCATTAATATCAAGACATCTTGGTTAGTCTATGAAGGACAAGCATGGACTTAGGCGTATTGCCTTTCTAAGATTTTCCATTGGCATCTGATGGGACTGTGGTGACAGGCTCCTCCATAGGCAATTAGTGCTTCATCGGCACCTTAAACAGAATATTCCAATGATGAATGAGGTAGAATCCAGCCCCATCCAAACCCTTTTTCTTAGCAAAGGAAATCACAACCAATCTATGAACAGGGTATTGATTAATTTCTAAAACCGCCACAAAAACCACTTCTCTTATGCATCCTGATTTACCCATCAAATTATTTGTGACATGAAGCGGCGAAAGTACCTTCCAGATCATAACAGTAAATTCTGATTGACTCAAGAAATATTTATTAAAAAAGAGAAAAGAA
Organism: Corymbia maculata; assembly: GCA_014182735.1. Classification (NCBI taxonomy): domain Eukaryota; kingdom Viridiplantae; phylum Streptophyta; class Magnoliopsida; order Myrtales; family Myrtaceae; genus Corymbia; species Corymbia maculata. The sequence continues at coordinate 16,954,767 of CM024684.1, forward strand.
ATAAAAGCATTAACTGATAGTCAGCTTTTATTACATGCATTCATCCACTTTGTCGAACAAACACACAAGTCATCAACACCAATCCCTGAAGAAAGCATACTGGTCGATTCATATTCAGTTAACATCACTTCCAAGCTTCTCGAAGTCAAGATAGGCAAATCGAGAGTACCTTTCAGAGGTTAGACCTGCATCAAATCAATCCTCATCAGATGAAATCCATGGCTAACTTTCCCCAGTTGCAGGCGACGCAAGGCTGAAGATGGTCCACACAGTGTTTGCTTCTCGAGATGTTATCTTCAGATTGATGGCGAATACCATAAATTTGTTCCCTTTCCAACCACAAAAAGACAATATTTATTATGATAAAATTATTTCAGCTAGTTGCCTTTTGTCAAATAAAATTAAATATCAAAATGCTTCGGCCACATCGAGTGTTTACATCATGCAATAAAATACGTCGAACTGGACGCAATTGACTTCGGCCACAATTTTTGGTGCCTTTTTTTGCCATAATATTTTTGTGGGGAGGCACTACCCGATAGCGGTGGTGGTGGGTCTTTTCTTTGGGCTTTTGGGTCGGTGCGAATTAGGTGAGGCCGGAAATTTACTCTTCGACCGAACGTACTTTGCCGTGTCTTATCATTTCGGGATTTCCTTCCTTACTTGTATCGTTCGATCCCGATAAAGCGTTCCCTGAAGAAGAGAAGAGGAAGGAGCTTTTTGAGAAGAAAGAAGAATTAAAGAGGTGTCTTTGATCATGGCGGTCGCTGAGAATGCTAGGGTCAAGATCAACCCGTCGGGTCAGAATTTGGACGCCACTGCTGCGTCATCGGACAAGAGTGCATGGAGCGATTCTACGAAATCAGAACGCCAGAACAATGTTTGTCGGCCTCGCCACATTAGGCAAGGCTGACCCTCCCAGGTGACAACTCGGGGCGTAAACGGTTTGGTTCGGTTCGGTTCGGTTTTTGAAAACCGAACCGAACCGAACCGATAAGAGACCATCCCGAACCGATAAGAAACCGTCCCGAACCGAATATGAACCGAACCGAAAATGCGGTTCAGTTCGGTTCGGTTCGGGACGGTTTTTTGGTTTTCCTATTTTTACTTTGTTTATTGGAATTTAAGTAAAGAAAAGATGATAAAAAAGAGAGATTATTCAATTTTTATTAAGAATTCTAATTCGGTTCGGTTAACCGAACCGAATCGAAAATATTAATGGTTATTTTTCGGTTAATCGGAATGAACCGAACCGAACCAAAAACATACGAAATTTCGGTTCGGTTCGGTTTGGTTTTATATTTCGGTTCGGTTTTTGGTTCGGTTTTTGACACCTCTAGTGACAACTACCCTCACTGACGCTCACCCTTGCCTTGGTGAGACTGGCCCTTACTTGTAGCGGTGAGTGCCACCTTCACTGAGGTGATGTCTATGCTCGCCGGCCATGGCTGCATCGGTAACGTGGAACCAAAAAAAGAGAGAGAGGAAAAGAAAGGAAAAATAAAAATAAAAATAAAAATCCTAAAATTATTAAAATATTATTAGAAAAATATCCATGTGAATGTCGGCTACGCTATGGAGGCCACCTACTGTGTATGTTAGCAATATCCTTCTAAAATTAGTTGAAAAGACTGAATTGACACTAGATTAAAAGATTTAAGACTAAATTAACATAATAATATAGTAGATTTATGACTTTTCTAATGCTTTGCCCTAAGATAGCTATATTGGGAGTGGGTGCCTAGAGCAATCATCCACACCAAGTTTGCTTACCACATATGCCTTGTGAAGCATGAAGAACTCTAATGCCAAGGTAGAGAACTTATGAAAAAAAAGTCTTGGTGGACGTTTGGTACTGGTCTTACTTGCGGGGATAATTATTAAAAAGTTATAAATTTATTATATGAATACCTTTTTTTATGCATATAGATACTAGTTTTAACTTGTCAATTTCAATGTAACCTTTGGGTTTGATACCAAAAAAATCCTCGAACTATATCTAATGTAACAAAACAACTTCAAACTTTTTTTGTATTCCTAAAAAGTCTTAAACTTCTCCATTATGACACAAATATCCAAAATTCTTTTCATATCATAAAAAATCCTGAACTTAGACTAGTGTGACAAACCGTATATTTGTCACACATGTATAAATTCATGTTTTTTTCGTGACATAAGAAAGCTGGGGATATTTGTGTCATAGTAAACAAGTTTAGGATTTTTGGTGACAGGAAAAAAGTTAGGGGCATTTGTGTTACAGTAAGTATAATTTGGAATTTTTGGTGGTATTTGTTCTAAATCTTTTAATAATTTATCAATGAATTCATTCTAGTAAATTTTGATCAACAATTACTGACATGCATGTTGGCCATTATACATAGCTCGATCGGTGTTAATGTAGATAATTTTTATAAGTATTAGATAATTTTTCTGATTTTTTTATTTTTTTCCTTTTGCTTTTTTTTGTTTAACCGTCGTTGGCGAGGGCCACAACGCCCAAAGCCCTTGATGGCCACAGTGAGGGCGCTACGGCCCTTCCTTGTGGTCGACAAATTTTGTCAGCCAACGCCAAGGTCGTGGACCACTTGAGGAAAATAACAACAAAAGAGAAAAGAAAAAGGAAAGAAAGTGAAAGAAAGAAAATTTAAATTTTTTAAAAAATGGCAAAAGGTCTAGCCGAAGAGCTTTCACAAAAAGTATAATAATAGTCATAAATTTCTTATATTTGTGCCAATTAAGTGCTAAATATTTTGACTGTGTCAATTGAGTTTTCAATCTTTTGATGATTTGTCAATATGTTCATTCAGTAAATTTCGTCCCAACCTCGCTGACATAGACATTGACTATTCTATATTGTATGGTTGACATTGACCTTAATAATTTTTTAATTTTTTTTGAATATTTTACTACTTTTTTATTTTTTTGTTTGTTCTTCTTTTTTATTTTTTTCCAATTATGGGCCGGTGAAATTGCTAGCCACAAGCAAAGTTTGGGCAAGGGCCATGACACCTTTACCTAGTCAAGGCAAGGGTTGTTGGTCCGCTGGCCCATAGTTGTAAAAAAAAAAAAAAGCAAAGAAAGAAAATAATAGAAAAAACTATTAAAAAATTGTAAAATTTGTCTACATTAATGCCGATTGTTCCATGTTGGACGTCCAGTGTCCATGTGAGCAATTTTTGGTTGAAATTAGTAATATGCACTACATTGATAAATCGTTAAAAGATTTAGGATTTAATATTAAGATTTATGACTCAATTCGTACAAGTATAATATATTTAAGACTTCTTTAGTACTTTTCCCAGAATTTTTCAATGATAGAATACTTCACATCAGTGCCAGCCATGCCATATGGGTTAATTAACATTCAGGTTACCTTGACTTGCCTTTCAAACATTGCAAGTACCTTTATCTAGCTAGAATTTTTGGGGGTCTTTCTGCTGTAGCATGATTTGATGAGATCTTAATCTACGTGAAGATTAAGGAAGAACACACGATGCATCTGAACAAGCGCTCCGACCATTAGAACAAGCAACTTTGCTAATCTCAAGAGTTGTCACTTGTTGGCTGGGAAGTATTTCTTGGATACGTGGCGACTGGTGAGGGGATGTAGATGGATCCCACGAGGCACTTAAGCATTTGAGTTCTCCAAGGAAGTTTAATGGCTGACGAGAAGCATAGAGTGATTTTTGGCAATGCCTTTCCCTTTTCTCCTCAAACATAAATCTGGTTAACTCGAAATCTAGCGGCCAATGCCTTTTTGAGTCATGGACATTCCCATCTCTCTACTGCGCAAGTCAAGGTAATCGGATTTGAAGCACTGAAAGAGTTGCATGAAGAAGATCCAGATTTTGGGCATCAAAATTCCACCTGAATAGTCCATTGTTTCCACCAACAAAATGGCTGTAGCGCCTACGCAGGACACGATCATGATTTCTTGAAAGAAAACCAAAAAGTCAAGTAAAATCGATAATAAAAGGAGCTTTGAGGTGTTGAAATTCAGGGTTAGTTGGGGTCATAAAAATTCAAGAGTGATGGGGAAAAGTTTAACTTACCATTGGAAAGGTCAGTTGATCTACGACAATCAAATTTCTAGGCGTGAAAAATGGTTAGTACCCTTGCTTGACCCTTTCGATATCACATTCTCTAATTAAGTGTTTTTTCTATGATTTCACGTAATTTTCAAATTTCAAGTTTTCCTTTCCAATTTGAAAATTGAAATTTCTGTTGCCCATCCTAAGACGAAAATCGACTTTAGGGGCAGACTATCCATGGCGTTGTGTGTGATTAGCGTCCTTTTCCGGAACATGCTATGCATAAATGCAATCTAACACAATCAATCAAACAACGGGCAAATCCATCCACATTAGACGGGCATGAATCCAATGTCAATGGTACATTTCAAAGCAACTTAACATGGACGATTCTAGTCCCACTTAATCAGTCTTACCTTGTGACATAAATATGAAAACTACGCTCAAATATGAATCAAGCAAATGAGGACGAATCCAATCCCAATCACTCCATCTTGCGACTCAATGAGCTTGCATCTTCATGACCTCATTCAATTTCACGATAACATTCAACGTTCAATATCAATGCACAATTATTCGATCAGCACGTAATTTCATCGACATGCAATCACATATTCTATGTGTCAATGTTGGAATTCAATTATTATGTGAATTACAGAGTAATGTGCGAACAGTTCACATGCCTTATGGCGCATCCGTACTATTGCCATGACTTGCAAGAGCTACAATTTTGAAAAAAATGCAGAAACAATGACACGATACAAAAATTCTCAACAGATATATGACTTCAGATCATAACTCCCGCAATTTTCGAAATAAAAAATCATAAAGTCAATTTTATTTAAACAAATGAAAATATTTTGGTTTAATAATTTCTAGATCCGTGGTTAAATAGTCTTATGCGAGGGGCCTCGGTCACGGACCAACGTCCTTCAAGGTCACATCTCTTAGACCATTTCGACCCAATTTCCTCAATACATGGAATAACGGGTTCGGCCTATTCAACGAGGGTTTATCTAAATTTTTGTTTAATAATTTTCAGATCCATTTGTTTTCCAAAAATGAATGATTTGAAAAATATTTTTCTCAACAATGGTTGTTGATAACAATTTATATCAAAACATAGCCGCGAATGATGAAAATATTTTTGTCTATCCATTTTTGTAAGCGATACAAATGATTGTTTTTATTAAGATGTTTTCCATAAAATAAGTAGACCATAGGACTCCGTTTGTTTCATGGAAAACAACTTCCAAGAAACATTTTCCATATTTTCTAGCATCTGTTTCATAGAAAATGAACTTAACTTGGAAAACATTTTTCATAAATAGAATTTTTTTTTCTAAAATTGTAAATTTTTTTTTTCCGCTTTTCAAAATGAGAAAAACATTTTTCTCACTCATCTCCTCTTATCTCACTAGCCGTGGGTGAGCTTGAGGCTTAGCGATCTCACCATTGGCTAGATTGGCGAGCCAGGCGAGCAAAGGCTCAAGGCTCACCCAATTAGCAGCGAGCTAGGGCTCAACCTTGCCGCTTGCCAAATTGGCAAGCCGGGTAAGCAATGAGCCTGGGCCTCTCCAAAACTTGGCGAGCCTCAAGCTCGCTAGCATTGGACGAGTTGGAGCTTGCCTTTGGCCAATCGCCAATGGTCGCTATGGCTAGCAGTTGACCAAAGAATAAGATAAAAAGAAAGAAAAGAAAAAGAAAAAATAAATGAAAAGGGAAAATAAAAATAATTTAAAAATTGATTTTTTAAAATAAAAAATATATTTAAAATATATTAAAAATTATAGAAAAAGGTGTATAAATGAAAATATTTTCCTTATTGAACATTAGAAAATACTTTTCCCTTCATTTTCAAGTTTTAAACAAACACTGGAAAATAATTACATTTTTCTGGAAATGACTTTTTAGAAAATATTTTCTAAAAATGCTCTATTTTTCACGAAATGAATGAAGTCTAAGTTAGTAAGAGTCAAGAGAAATTCAGTAAAGAAAGGGCTTTAAGAGAGGTTACTTTGGGAGAAATCAGCACATGAGTGCTATATATAGGGTAAAAAAAATGAAAGCAAGTGGGAAATGTTTGCCAAGGGCACCCACATGCTCGGAAAGGGCTGAATTTTGCTTGAGAAAGGCCAAAAAATGGCCGAAGAGGGGATTCAAACTTCGCTGGAATGCACAGGGTCTGGCCCATTCTTGTGCGAGTGCGCAAATGGTACTGGGTCAAGAACAGACCCACTGGGCCAACGCTGGGCCTAGCATGGCCCAGCGACCGGTGAGCACTAAGTGGCCTGGGCGCCACGTGGCACTGGACCAGTCCAGTTGCTGGCAAATGCTAGGATCGTGCTAATGTAACGCTCGGCTGTAATTAGAAGTAGTGGTGTTAAAATTGAACCAAAATTGGATTGAAATTTCGTGTATTTTGTTCGGTTTGATTAACGGAATTGAACTGAAATTTTCAACAAAAATTGAACACCCTACTTAAAAATTTCTCTTCTTTCTCACTCATTATTTAGTTTATTTCAATAAGTAAGGCAAAAATAAGAAAACTGAAAATTTTTCTCTCTCTTCATGGCGATGATGTGGATTAAATTCTAATTTATTTAACCAAAATATTAATTAAATAAAATAAATTAAGTATTTAAAAAAAACACAAAAAAAAAGCTAAAGGCAAGGGCGACACGCCCTTGCCCTTGCCACTCTCCTTTGGCGACCCTTGCTGAGGGCCACCACTATTGCTTGCCATTGGTGACGGCGTTGACCTTGGCCGTGGCCACAACAATCCTTGCCGACCCTTTCTCCTTTTTTGTGTGTGCTTTTTTACAAATATTTTTATTTTATTAAATTAAGATTTTAGTTTTTTTTTGTTGATCTTATTTTACTTCTATTCTAATGCTCAGCCTTGTGTCCTACTTTCTTACAAGGTGTGAGAGTTGAAATCCACTCTTGAAACTAAATCACCCCCACTCTAATTCCCCCACCTCCTTCTTATGTAATAAGTGTGGTTACTATAGCAAACTCTAGTGGTTAATTAAGATTTTGGTTAAAAAATTTAGAATTTAATTCAAAATAGCACTCATTTAGCCACGTCATCGCTATGTAAGAGAGAGAAAATATAAAAAAAGATCAGGTTGACATTTTTCGTTAGTATAAATCGGTTGAGTTTATAGAAGGAGTTGATTGTACCAACTAGACAAGTTTTTGAACTTGACTGCATATTTTGGAAGTTTTAGAATTCAATTTTACTTTTGTGATAAGTTTTAGGATTTTCATTACACATCCATTTTTTTTAATTATTACACAGCTTGATCAATTTTTTATCATGCCTTTCTCCATCATGAAATGTCTAATTGACTCGATTCTTACATTTATGGAAAACTCAAGACTTGAACTTTCCAGAAGTATGTTTCGATTTCTAATGAAGTGTCAAGAACGTGGAATTCCTTGGTTCGAGCCCAACAAAGGGTGAGGATGAAAAGTCATGATCTGGGAGAAAAATCTAATCAATGTGGTTCTTGAGGCTTTAAAAAGTTTGCGGCTAGGTTTATGTGATTTCATCACTTTTTTTGCGAAAATCATAATTTTACCGATTCCTTTGAGATTGGTGACTTCGACTTAAAGTTGCAAAATTCAGCAATCCAGATGTCCAATTTAGGCAAATTGGGTGTCATCATATTGTACCCTTCTATCATGAATTTAACAAAGATTGAGTTTTGGTCAAGATCTAGTCAAAATGCCTGCGAAAAATTAAGCGTCTACAAGGGTTTTATGTTCAAGGCAATAATTTGTGTGCAATCATTGCGGCAAGCAAACGTTTTCGAATCATTATGTTGTGCTAACTGGTCATTTTTGGTTGTGACAAACCATCATGCGAGATATCGAGTGATGCAAAATTTGCTTCATTGGAGGACAGAAGGAAAAAAAAAATGCGGTCAAAACATCTGTCAGTCCGTGCCGCCACCTATTCTGCAAGCGCTTAGGAAAGATGTGAGCACGGACCTTGTCGTGGGATTTACAAAAACTCAATGCAACAAAGATCTGGTCATGGTTGTGATAAGATCAATTTTCTAAATCGACACATTTTATACAGTTAGAAATACAATTACAAATTCTGTATATCTCATTAGATTCCATATATCTTTTAGAATTCTGCATTATCTTCCTTAATTGTATATATCATTGATTGATTGTGAATGATATTGTCACATTCCATTACCTTAGATTATCATCCTGCAAAGCATATAATATGGTTATTTATTCTTCATTACTGAATATACAAAAATTAGACAACTCTCTTTTCCACTTTATTCTTATCCTGATATTGGAGCGGAAAGTCCTAAGTTTAAATCTTTCAATGCCCTTTTTTGCCTCCCTATTATATATTTTCACGTTGAAGTGTTAGGCCAAATTATGGCCTTACATGTGAGCCTTACATGTGAGGGAGAGTGTTAAAGTATTTGAATATTAAATCATGTTTTTATCTAACAACTTAAACTTTTATAATAATAATCTCATAAACCCTTATATGTAGTCCAGACGACATGATTATTACTAGCGATGATTGTATCGGCATTACAAAGCATCTTAATCAATAGTTTGAAATAAAATATTTTGGGAAACTTACTTAGTTTTTGGGCTTAGAGGTTACTTCAAATTCCTTTGGCTATTATTCTTTTCAAGCGAAATATGCCACTAACCCTTTTTCTTGAAAGACTCACTAATAATAAGATTGCTAAAACTTCCATTGAGACTAATGCCAAATTTAATAACAAAGAAGAGACTCCTCTTTTGAATTCTATGTTCTATCGATAGCTGGTTGGTAATCTTGTATATCTCATGGGTACTTGCCCTACCATCGCCTATGCTCTTCACTTTGTTGGTCAATTCATGATCACGCTGCGTGCAACTTACTTTGCTATTGTTGTTCGATTCTTTAATATGTCAATGGTACCTTATTTCATAATCTTCACTTTTCTGCTTATTCTACCTTAGAGTTGGCGACTTATTTAGGTACCAACTAGGTTGGTGATCCTCTTGATTGTCACTCCACCACAAGCTGCTACTTCTTGTTAAGTAACTCACTTATCACATGATGTAGCAAGAAACATATTGTTGTTGCTCAATTTAGCACGTAAGCACAATGTTGAGCTTTTTCTAATATTACATATGAAATACTATGGATGCAATAAAAAATTAAAAACAATGGCAAAACAGTCAATTAGTAACAACAATTAGAATTTTGTCAAAATATCACATAATGATACTTTTCATGAGTACACCAAGCGTATTGAAATAGATGGACATTTCAATGCTACCACATGTTTCATCACATTGTTTGTCTCTTCTCCACTTCATTCGTTGATCAGATGCCTTTTCAAATAGGGGTGAGCAAAAGAACCGCACACAACTAGACATGTTTCATGATACTACTCATCTCATCTCCATTTCATTTGTTGATCAAATATCTTTTCTAATGTGGGTGAGCAAAATACCGGTTGGTTTTGGGCAATTCCCAATTTTTAAAATTTGGAATCGATAAATATTGGTCTGATTCCTAGTTCTGTGTGTGCCCCCCTTACCTTGACCGAATCTTTTTTTTTTTTTTTTAATTCTTATTATTCCAAATTTCTAAAGCCATAATTTCATTAATTGTTTGAGTTCAATTTATAGTAATTCAAATTTAAAACTAATGTAGAGTGATCATTTATACTTATTGTTGTTTTGTTTATAGGGAATTATAACTTGGAGCAATCTTTCATGAATAAATGTTGAGGTTTTAAGTTGGAGATGGTTCGTGGACTCTTTGTAGACTTGGTTCAAGATTCAAACATTGGGAAGTTAAGTTATTTCCGTGGCTCATGAGCTCTCAAGCCATTTTGCTTCTTTTAAAAAAAAAAAAAAATCTAAGAAAGGGAGATTTGTGTTAATTTATCCTTGTTTGATTTAATTTTCTCACTCGCTCGCTCTTGCAAACTTGCGACAAATTCTTTTTCTCAAGTGATAAGTAACGTAGATTGTGGATTTATTTGAAGTGAAGCTTGTGAACTTTGTCGCAAAGTTTGTAGTAATTTTTATGATTGGCAAACTATGTGTCAACCTTATAGACTTGGTTCTTGATTATCATTATAGTTTTGTTTGTGGAAATGATCATAATGTATAGCTTATCAAGAGCTTATTTTTATTAACATCATTCATGTAGTAGTTTAGGCAATGCAACAACACTTACAATCTTGCAAGAAATAGGAAAAGAAAAGGAGATATGCTGGGCTAGTTCTCAAGTGGGTCTAGGACCAGGATGATCGGCTACTAGACCCTTCTAATCCAGTTTTGGTTCCAGGGTATGAAGTGGACTACCCTAGAATTGATCACCCCTATTTACTAAATGCATCCACTAGAGCGTTTTCAAGATTTTCTTTCCAAACTCCAATTGACTTCTTCTATGTCACCTTGAGTTTGAGGGGATGCTTATAATATATTTAGAAAATTTTATATGTCTCCCTTAATTCAGCATATCTCTTAAATATTGTGCATTATTTTCCTTGATTTGTCATATTTTTGATTGATCTTGATTTATTGTAGTTGGTATGACAATTTTCCATTCCTTTAGATAATTATCATGTAATTCATGTACTCTTTATTAATGAATATACAAAAACTATACCATTCTCCTTTTCGCTCTATTCTTATTAGCATAAGAACAGCCCAAGTGTCAAAACTTGGCACGGAGGGACACTTAAGTGCCAAAAATTATGAAATGTACATTTAAATACATTTTTTTTTGAATTGGATCATTTAAATGCCAACTCTAACAAAGGCCATCGAAAATCTAATGTGGTTTATTTTAATAATATAATTCATCTACGTGATTCGTTGGAAAGTTGAGTTGGCAAAAACTCAGACAAAACAACATCATTTTGGTGCTAATGTGGCATTTAATATAAATATTAATTAAATGATTACAAAAATTAAGAAAAGAAAGAAAAAGGTTGAGGGTGGGGTGGTCGTCATTATCGCCCCACCATCACCAAGAAGGGCTGGCAACGGTGGGGGTGAGGATCGGCCGAGGTTGTTGGGCCTTGGTTAGTGGTCGGCGACTCTAGCCGACTGACGTCAAGGGCCCGCAGGCCTTCACCTAGATCTAGGGCGAGGGTCATGATCCTCCCCTAGATTCGACGATGGTCGCCAACCTTTGCCCAGTTGGGCTAAGGGCCATCGGCTGTTGCTTGTGGCTGGGCAACCTCGCCATCGATCGGCAACCCTTGGCTTGGCTGGGCGAAGGTTGGCTTGCCTGATCTGGGGGAGGGTATCAGCCCTCACTGCCGGTTGGTTGGCGTTGCCAGCCACTTGCCAGGGCCTGACAATCTTGACCAACCCTTACCCCGCCATTGTCAGCCTTTCCCTGCGATGGTGGGGTGATGGTGATAGTGGCAAGGGTTGTCATCCTTCGCTTGACCCTCAACCCCCTTCTTATTTTATGAAAATAAAATTGATTTTTGGGGGATTTTTTTGGTTGATATGGCTTTTTTTCCCACGTGGACAAATTTTTTTAAAAAAAATTGCCATGTGGTCTTTTAAACAAAAATTGCTACCTCGACAAACAAAGTCATTGGAAAATGTCATATGTACATTTTGATTGAATTTTCTCGCCGTTAGAATTTCACTAATCCATTTTACTCCGATTTTGTTACTTAAGTATATCTTTAGTAACTTTTGACACTTAAGTGTCATTCCTGTTAAGTTTTGGCATTCCAGGGATCTGCACCTCCATTCTTATTATATTACATGTCGTAAGACCTTCGATGTGTCACATGTTGTTAGACTTTTCTTTTTGAGAAATTGATGGCATTGAAAGACAATCACTTTCGGTCATGATGTCAAGTTCATGAGTAACTTTTACTGTACGTTATGGTTAAAAATGGAAAAAAGCTGTCTTTGCCTCTTAAAAATTTGCGAGTCAAAATGGCCGGAAATTATCCATTTGAAGTCTATGTCCGAAGCAACTTCAAGTCTCCTGGAAATTACACCGCTGTCCACTAAGCATCAATCTAATGGAAATGTTGAAGAAAGGATTAAGGAAATCAAGCAGTTACACCAGTAAGAAAGGTAGAGAATTTTAAAGAAAACTGACAAGTATCGCCATCATGCAAACAATTTGGGGAACCGTTCTTGTTTGGATTCATTTGAAGTAAGAAAGATCCTGCTTGATCGTGGTTAACTCCTCAAGCGGATGGTCCTTTCCAAGTTTTGTAGTGCATTAGTGATGATGCCTACAAAACTTGACGAAGTTAGCCTCTAAGACCAGTTTTCTCTGGCCAAGGGAGAACGTTATTGAGAATATTTCTGAAAATTTTAAGATTATCTCTTGTTATTTGAATAGTAGGGATGTGCTGTATATTTTCTTGATTTGTAATTTCTCTTTAGAATTTCTATAAGATTCCTCTAACCAAGATTATGAATTTGATAATATTATTGCTTATTTGAATTTCTTATTTTAGGCCCAATTTATATTGCAGAATTTTCTTGAAAAATATTTTCATCATTTTCTGGCATTTGGGTCGCTTAGAAAAATGAGTTAATGGACAACCTATACTTAAAATTAGAAATATTATTTCTTTCAAAAATTGAAAATCATTTTCTCAAATATGACTAGACATCGACACTTGGATTAGAAACTTGATGTTTGGGCAAGTGAACCCCAATGCTTATTCCCTAGGCCTTCGCAATGGACTTGAGTCTAGAGGTAAGAATTGGGTCGACTAAGGTCCTTGAGGCCAAGTATGAGGTCCAAGAGGCTTACTTGAAACCCCGATATGGGCTTAGGTCCATAGAGATTAGACTTAAGACACCAATGGCCATGCCTCATACCTTGGCACCTATGGCCAGATGCTCAAGTCCAGGGATACCTAGGCCCTAGTCCACAGAGGTAAGGCTTAGGACCTTAGTACCCTTGCTTGATGCACTGACTTGGGTTATAGAGGCTAGGCCCAAGATCGTGTTTAGATTGTAGTGCTTAGGCCTTGATTCATTAAGGCTGAGCCTAGGTCCCTAGCATTTGGGTCTTAGTACATGGAGGCTACACCCGAGTTCGCAGAGGCTAGGCTTGGGACCCTAGAGGGACCCCTAAAGCTTGTGCTTAGGTCCAAGTCCATTGAGGTTGACCCCAAGAACCAAATGTCCCTATCTAGGTCCTTAGCGCTAGGGCTCAAGGGACCTAAACCCCAATGCCTAGGCCTAGATCTCCCATGCTTGAGTTTGGGTCCATTGAGGCTGAGCAGTAGAATTTGGTGCTTAGGACCACATCCCTCATGATTGGGCCTAGGCCTAGTACCCTTACACCTAGGCTCAAGATTTCAACACTCATGGCCCAATCCCAATCCCCATGCCTAGGATTGAGTCCTTAGCACTCACACTTAGATCCTTATGCCTGAGGCTAGGTCCCTAGTGCCCATGCCCAGGATTAGGTCTATCAAGGCCGAGCTTGGGACCCTCATACCAATGCATGGGTCTCTGACATCTGGGTTCATGTCCATTGAGGCTAGGCCTTAAACCCTACCTCTTGTGCCTAGGTCTATAGAGGTCAAGCATAGATCCTTGGTGCTCGGGCCTTGGTCCCCCAATGCCCATGCTCAAGTCCATCGAGATTAAGCTCAAGACCCCAACACTCGAAAGCCAAGGAGGGCTTAGGACTAAGTTCTCAGCACTTACACCTGTGTCCATTAAGGTGGACTAAGGCATAGGCACTAAGGTCTTAGACCTAGCCTAAATGAAATCAGATACAAACATTGGGTTTTTAGGCCTCGGTCTTGATAGACTTAGGTTTGGGCGTGGGGGAGCCGAGTACAATCATTAGGGTCTCAAGCGTAGTCGCTTGTAGGGATGAGCATTGATCTAGGGTCAACCCTGGACCGACCCTAGATTGGCCCAACCCTACCGGTCCTGGTTTGGTTCCCAGGAGGATTGGGTCAGTCCTTGGTCCTAGATCCTTGGACTAGTATTGTGCGGGTTAGTTATCGGTTCTAGGAGTTTCAAGTTGGTCCAGCCTAGACCAACCCTAATTTTATATATTATATATAATAAATTTTAGATATATTATATATTATATATCTAATATATTATTTATATTTTTTTATTATCTATTTTAAAAAGAAAACCTTAACTCAAACGGCGTCCTCATCTTCCAGTACTATTGTTCTCTTCTTTCTTCTTTATCCTCTTAGTATTCAATTTGCCGAGTAAAATCAAAAGAAACAATTTCACTCGTAAGCAATCTTGCCTTGCTCGTTGCTTGACACTCACCTCGCTCATCTTTGGTCGCTTGCCATTCAATGCTTGCCTCACTTGCCATGCTTTCCCCACTCACCGCTTGTCACTCATCTCATTCACCTCTGGTCATCACCACTTGACGCTTGCCTTGCTTGCCACAAGCAGAGTTGCCTTGCTTATCGTGTTCACTCCGCTTGCCACTCGACACTTGTGCCATTCACAAACCTCGCTCATTGTTGAGTAAATCAAGAGGAAATAAAATCCTAATTAAATATCCTTTTTGCTCGTGAGTAACGCTCGTTTTGTGGTTCTATGAGCAATCTTAATCATTTTTATGGGTTCTTGCTTTTAAAAAGTGTAAAATTTTTATTGTTGCATTATCTTAAATTTGTTGAATATGTATTGGTATTTATATTTTTGTTGCTTAAAACCGCATTATCAATAGATATGTAATTTAAAATAGTAGGTTTGCCTTTTCAGAAATATAATTTTTTTTTTTTTAAATCGATTGGTCCCAGGTTAATCCTAGAACCGAACCGACCCCATTGGGTCAGTTCGGTCTTTGATTCTAGGCTCAATAGGGTTGGTCTTCAGTCCCAAAAATTGAGAACCAATACTGTGCGGGTTAGTCTTAGAGTTAGGGGGTGGACCGGCCCAACCTAGATCATGCTCACCTCTAGTCGCTTGAGACCTAGGCATGATCCTTAGCTCAGTCTCATTGGATTCATGCTCGAGCACCAATGACTCAGGTTTGGTTGTCTTGGACCCAAGCACAGGGCCGGGGCCTTGTCTCAATGGACACCCACTCAAGTGTTTGGGACTCGGGCCCCAACGTTGGGGACTTGGGCATGGGCATCGGGTTCCCGAGCCTAGGCAATAGGGTTCCACGCTCAGCCTTTGTGGACATGGGCTTAGCTTCGATGGATTTGAGCCTAAGTGCGTGTTAGGTGAATTGCAAGTGCCCAATATCAACAAGTAATAAAGTGATGAGTGAGTATCATTCCTATTGGGATTGTTTTTTAATTATCCAATTACTAACCAAAGGTGATCAATCCAAAAATCTAGCTAACCATATTGAAAAGACAAGCAAAAAGTGAACTAAATTAATTAAAAGACTAAAATATAAAAGAGTCAAAAGTTAAAAGGATTCAAAAGCTAATTAAAATTGTAAAGTAAAAATAATCTAAAGCAAACTGAAAATTAACAAGGTCAATTATTAAGATTTTAACCAAATCACAAAGCATTAGAGCATTCAATTTCACTTAACCATTCATAATCAATTTTCTTAACTTGTCATGCAACAAATTAATTTCTAATTGTGTTGGTGAAATTTCCTCAAGTTGAATTACAAGCCAATCTCGGCCTAATAATTCCTAATTAGGTATGTTAACCCACATTAACCTTGGGTGAATTTAAACTATCTAAAAGCATTAAGTTTTTCTGGAAATTCCCAAATTCAATATAAGTAATCCCAACCTAGATCTACTATTGTAGCCACACAAATAACCTAGTGTATCTTGACCTAGATTTAATTTATGGTTCAATATCATTAATGTGAATGCACACAATCTCCACCTAGTATCATGCATAATCAAAAATCATTCAAAAGTTGGCCAAACTTCTAAAAGCATTAAGATCATGCTAGAGAACGTTACAATCAAAACAATTCTATTGCATAAGAAAATATTTGAAAATCAATTAATCATGATTAAGATCCATTATAATTCTAACAAAAGAAATCTAGAATATAGTAAAAGCTAGATTGACAAAAATTAAAGAGAACATAATAGTAAATTAAAACAAATTCACCAATTTGAGATATAAGGAGCTTCGGGTTTGTCTCCTCCTTCTCTCCTTGACACGTGCCAACTCCATTAATAAAATAGAAGAATAAAAACTAAGAAAACTCGAAATCTTTTGCACAAATGGTGTCTCCAAGGATTCTCTTCTCTCCTTATATGCGGCACAAGAGCAGTTTATATAACCTCCAAAAATCTGTTCTAGGTCAACTCCCATTAGGATTTGAAAAAGATTTCTCTTTATCTCTTTAATTTTCTTTGAACTTTATCCTAAATTATGGTCAAATTCTCCAATTTTTGATCCAGGCTAGCTTTTTCTTCAAAATAAATTCTAAAAGATATTGCAATATTCTAGAAGATTAGAAAATATTTCCTACAAAATAAAATTACATATGTAGCAATTAATTTCACCCAAAATTCATTAAAATTTAGCAAATATCAAGTCTAAATTAGCAATAATACTCTATTAAAAACAGAGTTATCAGTGCCACGGATTAGGGCATAGACACTTGGGCCTCAGTCCCAACCTCTATAGACTCAGGTCGAGGTATCACGAAACTACACATGAGTATTAGGTTATTAGGCCCAACTTATGTGGACCTAGAATCAGTGCCCATGCTTGCGCTTGAGACCTTGTTGCCCATGCCAGGTCTTAAGTGCTTGAGTTGGTGCCCATCGAGGCTAAATCTGGGACCTCGATGCCCGTGTTTGGTTCTCTAAATATTCATGGGCAAGTCACTTGTGCATGAACTTGAATAATGTATGTCTATTTAGGAAAATCAAATTAAGTTTTCCTTACCAAACAATCAAAAATATTTCAGTTCATAATCAGGTTCATCCAGACACCAAAAAATATTTCATCCTGAAAAATTACTTGCTAAAATATATTTTTCACCAAATAAACAAAGCCTTAAGTAGATTATCTTTTCCTTACTTAGGAGTTATCAAAAGGGACCTTACTTGGTTTCTATGTTGTAATTGCATTTAATCAGAATTTTCCTGAGCATTTGTCTCCTTCTATCTTCTCTTTGTTTTAATCTTTCCTATTATTGATGAGGGGTCAGTTTTATAGAGCAGTGTCATGGAGTCAACAACCAAGGTGGTGATTCGGTTAAAGGAGAGCTAGATTATGGAGTCTCTTCCTTTCTATCATCCATAGTGGGGGTTTTAACCTTACCAAGATCGGAAAATAGTATATTCTATTTATGGCTCGACACATCTCGGCATTACATACCATCGATTAGTTTTGGCGTCTAAAACTAATCCATCTCTTCAGTCCAATCAAAGTTCTACTAGGACAAGAAATGGAAACAGGAGAGGTTAGACACGGCTGACTTCATCCCAAACCCATCCCAAACCCCTTGGTTTTGAGATAAAATCCCAATTTCGCCCCACTTAAATTGGCAGCATAAGTTGGGTTCTTGCAACCGGCAGGGGTACCTTTCTAGTAAACAAATACAGTATAACTAGGACATACATAATCACAAATTTGCATACACAACCATTTATATAAAATTCACACATTACAACCGTTAACATCAATGATAACAAGAATCTAAAAATTTTGCAAACATAATATGAGAGCAAAACTTAATATGGTGGTTGTTATTAGAAATGTTAATGAATTTATATTTGGGTTTCGTAATTATTATGAATAAGGACTATAAATGATATAAGAGCATTATAATAATTAATATATATCGTGCTTGGGTATTGGGATTCTCAACTATAAATCTATCCCAAATCTTATAAGCTATGTTTGGTAGTTAGGATAAAAGTTGGGATATGATAAAATTAATCATATTTTATATTTGATTTTTATTCAAGAAAAGACAAAGTTGGATATAAAGATGATATATTTTGAACAAAAATATCCCAAAGAGAAGGTAGGATAAATGTTGATATGATTTATTATAGCTGTAACATAAAACGATATTTCTCTCAAATAACAAATTTCTTAAATCAAAAAATAAAATGATATTTAAATATAAAATAATATTTGGATTCTAAATAAAGAAGAAAAGTTAAAATAACAAAAAATAGAGGATAATTTTTCCTTTTTTATTTATATATTTGAATTTCTTTCTATCAAAAATATATATTATGCACATATATATAGTATCTATATTTGTTTATGTATATTAGTGTAGTTTATTCTTTAATAAAATATTTAATAAGGAATGATGAAAGGGAATAAATAAAAGAGGAAAAATAACTAAATAAATAAGCAAATAAAAATAAAATAGAAGAACCTCGATCTTGAATGAACAACTTCAAACTTGAAACGATCTTTCTAATTCACCCCATCTCCTTTTTATATGTATCTCTTAGTTAGTTCAAAACTTCATGACTCCTTTGTAGTTCTTTGTTCATCTCAAAGTTTCACGAAAACGATAAGAGAGTCAAAGTTCCTTCCCTTCATATCTTTGTAGTTCACGTCAAAAGTCCAAGAAAGCCCCAAAAAAGTCAAAGCTCTTATTTTCTGTAGCTTTATAATTCATGTTGAAGTTTTACGAAAGTGACAAGAGAGTCAAAGTACTATACTTTTCGGTATTGCAAAGTTAAATAATCATATTTTCTCTTTTTCACTAGATTTTACGTTCACTAATTGATTCACCTCATCAATGTTTTTGTATCCTGTTTACATTTCTCATCATTGTCAAACCTACTTAAGATATAGATCGTACAATAATTATGAATTGATTGATGGAGATTATCTCTCTTTGTGCATTTGTGATTTTCTTAAAGTAAATTATAAGAAATTCTTACCATCTTTATTTTGTATTTTTAGGTTCATTTATATTAATATGTTATTCATATCAAATGATGTATATGAAAGATATGAAAATATCGGGCTTTTTTACTTCGATTTACCAAACAATTGATATGATATAAAAAAAAATCATGAATTTCATATCATATCTTGACTAGAAAAGAGAATAATCCCAAACCAATTTAGCAGCAAATGAGAATAACACATGGAATCAAAAAGGCAATATAAGGGATTTCTTTTTTCAATCTTTCCTCCTCTCTATGCAGTCGTCCCATTACACAAAACCCATTCATTCTCTTTTAGGGTTTGGGCGGGTCGAGTACCGCTCCGCTTTCCCTAACTAAGATCTGGAGAATCGTGCTAGACCTAATCGGAATCTTGACTTCATTACAAACCATCTCTCTCATCTCTCCCATGGGGCATGTATGAATCATGCAAAAAGCATTGAACCAAAATATGGGGACCACGCACGAAGTTCTAGCATATAAGAGGAGACCGCAGAAGAAGGAACCAATGACCAGGCAAGATCAGAGAGAGATTCACTCCTTTTTTCCTCTCTTCTCTTGAAATCGAAAAGTCTCTTCTTTTTACAGCAAGCACGAGGATTTTATTCCGGGAGAGATGCGTGAAAAGTTGCATAAGCATGAAGTGCAATACAGTACAACGAAACAAAGCCACTTTTTGGGGTTCAACGAGGATGTGTTTGCGCAGAAAAACATGCATCTGTGTGCGCCTTGCGTGCGACACGCTTCGATACAGTTGGATGAATTAAAAGGCACGTCCCTCGGTTCTCCGAAGTAACAAAGCACAAGAAAATTTAAGGCCCCATGTTTTGCCATAGAAAGATAAAAACATCTGCCTAGTGCTTGGCGCCAATTTGCTTTTTGATAAATAAATAGAAAAAAAGATATATACCCCACCTCATTATTCTACTAGTGGATACACAAAGCTCTATAACGGACATGTGAGAAGTTGGGATCCTCTGAGGTCCAGCATGGCCAAAAAAGAAAGTTTATACAAAAAGAAAATGTGAAAAATAACCCAATAAGTACTGAACATATTATTGGAATACCGATTCAAAAATAAACTTTTCAAATTTGTCAATTTATTCTTAAATTTTTGTGTAAATTTCAATGTGATCATTTGAGTCAATCTTTGCTAGAAATCACTGATGTGCGGGTTTAGTCATTATTGACTATCCTATGTGATCCAATACAACATGAGCATTTTCCTGTAAAAACTTACCAAAATGATTACATTAGATTTCATGAAAAGGCTTAGGAAAAAATTGGCAAAATTAGAATGTTTAGGACATATTTGGTATCCATAAATTAGGTTTCGGACTGATTGAAAAAAATTTATGCAAAAATTGTAGCAATATATGTTGGGAAAGGAAAATAACATCTCACCTTGATCAATATTAGAAGAATGTATTGCAGGGTCCATAAAATCATGTGAACTATGTATAATCTGAATCATTAATTATGTGGGTCTCATCATAGGCTCACATAAACAGCGGGCTTAATATGACTTTATTCTATTCAGTTTGTAGATCATATGACATATTTATTCCCGTCGTATAGAGTGAGCTCGAATTTTCTTGTTGACTTTGATTGCAAAATATATCCATATATCATTGGCTAACATTTTTAAGCAAACATTGATCTACAAAGAAAAGTCAACAAAATCAAATTTTAAACTACATGAAAGCCATACTTAACGGTATGCTAATTACAAATGTCAATCAGAACTAGGCGATTATCTGGAACCATTCGATCTTCAGGGTTCAATGGCGCCACACTTCGATTCAATGGCCGCTAATTCCAGATGGCAACCGGTCTAGGGCCATCGATGGTACTTTTTGTCGCCTCTCGAGCACTGGCGACGAAGAAATCTCAGGTATATCCAACTAGCTCGACAGCCTGGAAACCCTTCTCCATGGAGGCCTTCACTGCATCCATCACCAGCTGAGTCTTTCTACTTTTCTTTGCCCACTCCCAATCCGGCTTCAGACCCTCCCCTTTGATCTTCCCGACCGACTTTGCGAATTCGTTCACCATATGCACCTCCTGTGGAACCTCTGATTCGACACGGTGCTCCCTTGGTGCTGGGGCCCACCGCCCGGGCTCCAGCTGGGCGAAATCCGACTCGGAAACCAAGCTGAATGACCCGTAATTCTCCTGGAATGGGCTGACGAGGTCGTTGACCCGGAGAGCTCCTTTGGTTCCGAGGACGGTGAGGTCGAACGTCATGTGAGACAAGAAGGAGCAATAGAAAGTCGCAACCTTGCCTTCCTCCCAGTATAGCGAAGCTCCTGTAGACAGGATCACTCCTGCATCGTTGTAGACGGGCTTGTGCATGGCCACCACCGTTTTGGGGAGCTCGTAGTCAGCTGCCCAGAGGATGGACCTGATGCAATACCATCCGATGTCTCCTAGGGCTCCAAGAGCATCCAAGTCCGGTTTGACCCTAATGTCATTCTTTAGAAAGTCTGGACCGGCATTGTAGCCAAGCACGCTGTGTATCTGTTCAAAATTTAGAGGAAATATATATGAAAAACAAAGTACTCATATGAAGACCATTCGAACAATTCTTTTTAGAGACATATTTACATCATAAACAGGACAAAAAATGCAAATTGGAAATAGTTTTCTCGCTCGTTTCGAACCCCAAATTTCGGAAAGAGTACATTGGATGCTAGGCTAACCAATAGTTTAAGTAGAGACAATCCAAGTATGTGCAATTTACATTGATAAGAGTGAAGTGTCAACAGACATTTTTAGGTGTAAAATACCATTACAAAAGGTGAAACTTATATGTGTTCTCGAATAGTGCGTCTCTGTTCATCCAAATCAATCATCACATATCAAGTGGCATGCATGTTGATCTTTTATTTTAAATAAATGAAACTCGACATTTCTTAGCTAGTTTGGCTAGATAAGGGTATCGATATGCCCCAAAAAACTTCTTCCATGGGACAAAATGTAATTTCTAAAGCAAGAAGAGTCAAAATCTAATAATTTCAGTCAACATCATTAGAAAGACAAAATAATTTCTGTTAGCTCACAATAGTTCCGTAAATTTGTTCCAGAAACCTGGTTCTTTAGATTATCATTCTTTTTACTGACGATGCTGGCTTGCACGTCAAGTCCAAAAATTAGTTTACAACACAAAAGATTATAGTGGATTCTCTTGACCATAGAAAAGGGTTCTACCAACTATAATATTCCAGAGAAAAGTACTGGAATTATGAATTCGCACCCAAGTCAACGATCAACATATAACATTGATTTTCCTGGCGAAAACAACAAAATTAGCTCACCCGCTGTTACTCATGTGGGTAGAACCAAGATTTTTCTAAAGTATTGCGGAAATGAATGATTTACATGACAAAACGACCCAACTTTGTACACGCATTCACACAGGCAAGAGATCAGACTTAGGTTGTCCCGTCAGGCGCAATTGCTTCTCTCTCCAGGAAATCATAATTAGCCGGTTTCGTTATGAATAGTAGTCGGTCCGAAACGATCATAAGATATGGGAAAATCAAAACTTAGAATTAAAAAAAAGGGGGCCAAACAAAGACAAAAGTGGACGTCGCTAGCGAAGTAACCATCAAACATATCATATGTAATTTCCCCAGAAAATTATTGTATACGCAAAATAAAATAATCACACACACAAGACCTATCCACCATGCGTGATGACCCAAGAGCTTGTTCGAGCATGTGTTCAAACAGTGAAAGGCGCGTACCATCTTGAGTTGACCAAAGCTCCTCTCGTCCCTAAGCGCCTCCTTCATCCGCCCCGTTCGCGGGTGGTGCACCCAGACCGTCCCGTCCATGAACTGCACTCCGTTCGACTCGCAGGCCTCGAGGATCTGGTCCAGCTCTGCCACATCCAGCGCGACCGGCTTCTCCAGCAGCACATGCTTCTTCTTCTCGGCGGCCGCCACTGCCCACCTCACGTGCAAGGTGGTTGGGAGGGGGATGTAGACGGCGTCGACATCCGGGTCGTCGAGGACCGCCCCGTACTCACTGTAGATCTTGACCGTTGAGGGGAGGCTGTTGTCGGCCGCAAACTTCTGGGCCTTCTCGACCGAGCGGCTGGCGACGGCGCAGAGAGTGGTGTTTGGCGACAGCGTGATGGCTCGGGAGAGCTGGCGCGCTATGTTGGCGCAGCCGAGAATGCCGAAACGGACCGCCGTCTGAGCCATGTTTTTGCTGCTGGGGAAGTTGTGGGAGGGGTGAGCCGTCGGTACTTATGGAGTTAGTTAACTGACATATGATAATTGATAATGGCTTCACATTATATAATAAAGAAGGGCGAGCTTTGCGAGGCACGCCACACATATTACAACGAAATTATACTATGTTATAAAAAATTTGCACTTAAGTTTTTTTAAAAAATGTGGCATTGACCCATTGTACCTTCTCTTCAATTCATGGGCAAACAGGCATTTCCTTTAAACTAGAATGGAGTAAATTTTCTTCAACCGAACTCCTATTGGCAGGTCACAAACAGGCGTGTCACCAACACGTAAGTTCAATTGGAAAAAATATACACCGAAAAGATACTAAGATCTAGTCAACCTTACCCATTCCCCCTCACTAGGGATGATCCACACTAGGGTAAATTGGTTTCCACCTAGAACTAGATCATATAGGACCGATTCAGCTCCCGAATGAGTTTAGGAATTGGTGATGATATTTCCTTTTTTTTTTTTTTTAATTCCTTGCAAGTGTAGTTGCATAGTCTAAACTCTCACTTTTTTAGTGTTTTGGATATTTAATGAATGAGAGTCTTGGAGGAAAGACACTAAAAGTGTAATAAAATATGATATGAAGTACTGTGAAAAATAAATGATTTAAAAAATGTTTTTATAAAATAATTGCTTATATTAAGTATAAATAATAAATGAATGGAAATTATTTTCATCATTCATGAAAATATTTAAATATAAATTTTTATCAGTAATAAAAATATTTTTTATTGGTTCATTATTTCAAGTGATACAAGTAATATTTTTTAAGAAAATTCTTTTTTTCTTTCAAATCATTTATTTTCCATGAAATAAACAGAGCTTTAGACAAATGAATTAGAACATTACCTGGGTTCATGGAAGTTATGAATTCCTACCTAGCGATTGTTAGGGATAAACACCTTCATCGACAGATGGAACAAGGCGATTGCCGTTGGCACCTCGCAGCTCCTCCTCCTTCTCCTTGTCCGATTTTGAGAGAATCTGTGTGAGTATGTGCTTACGAGAGATCGAACGCTAATTGTTTATGTCTCAGAGAACATGTATGAATGTGAATACCCGAGTCCCTTTTTCAAGTGGCGTCAAGATTGCTTTTGGGAAAAGAAAAATTCAGCCATTGGTCATCTTGAAGTCCTTACCGAAATTGCCTTTGATTTCCTTCCCTCTTTTGTTCTACTTGCCCACATGTTGTCGGTTTCTTTTGTTGGCCACCAAACCTTTCGTTGTCTTTCGTTTCTTTATGTGTCTTTTCTTCATTGACCGAGGCTCCCCATGCCGAACGGTTCTCCTTCCAACTGCCAAAAGAAGATCCCACTTTACCTCGTTTCTATCTTTTTCTGAATTTTCTAATACAAGAAAGTATTTGAGTAAAGAATTTAGGTCTCAACACATAAAGAGATAGGGATCTGGAGATGGAGCCAATTCCATGGTGGTGGAGACGAGATAGGGAGGCCAGAGGAGTCAATGGCTGCTACATGAGGTTAGTCGGTGGCGGGTGGAGAGAAAGAGAGGGGAAGGAGAAGGAGATGGTTTTTTTTTTTTAATGAGTGATTTTCTATGAGTGGGAAACTTACCTATTTCCAACAAAATTTTAAAAATCTGATCAATCAGGATCCATTAGACCTCCAGCTGGCGTTCGATAAAAACCTAGTCCATTAATTATCATCAATCCTATATTTTCCGTCTCATCCTTTATAGGAGGAAACTCCATCCAACCAAGTCATTACTGATGGCTTATAAATTTATGGACGTTATCAACATACAAACTAAACTAATCACAAAAATGGGAAAAAATATTCAAAAAAAATCCTAAACATATTGCACTTTTACCAATTTAATTATAAATTTTTTAATTTCATCTATCGAGTCATAAACCTTTTCAAATTTTGTCAATTAAGTCAATCCCACTCATGTTGATAGAATTCACTGACCTAGATAAATATTAATAAATTTTTAATAATTTATTGTTTTGTTGTTTTTTAATAATTTTTTTTATCTTTTCTTTTCTTTTTTTGTTTTCCGGTTCAAAGGGCTAGTGAGGTCACTAACCATTGGTTGAGAGTCGGTGACCTTCGTCAACCATTAGGCAAGGGCCATGAAACCTTGCTAGCGACCCTCCCTAGATTTGGCAAGGGCTCATGAGCCCTCATTTTGGCCGGCAAGGGCTTGCAATGCCCTTGTAGGATCTAGCAATGCAAGGGTGTGGAGGCCCTCTCTCAAGCCCTCGTCAGCCACAATGAGGGTGGGTGAGGGTTGCTACGTCCTCACTATGGCTTGCAAACTCTCATGACACCCTTGCCTAGGGGCCAACAGGGTCGTCAGCCCTCAGTCAATGGTCGGCAAAGGTCATCGGTT
This sequence comes from Corymbia maculata, assembly GCA_014182735.1. Classification (NCBI taxonomy): domain Eukaryota; kingdom Viridiplantae; phylum Streptophyta; class Magnoliopsida; order Myrtales; family Myrtaceae; genus Corymbia; species Corymbia maculata. The sequence goes on from CM024684.1 coordinate 16,980,249, forward strand.
TGAACCAAAAAGAAAAAGAAAAAGAAAAAGAATAGGAAAAATGTTTAAAACTTAATAAAATATTTTAAAATATTATTAAAAATTATGCATATTAGTGTTAATCGTGTCACGTAGGACAATTGGCAATAGTTAAACTGCCATATTAGCAATTTCCAGTTAAAATTAATTGGATGAACTTAATTGGTAAATTCAAATAAACGTGTGACGTGTTTAATTCACCACATCATGAAGTGCGAACAATTTCAGTTTGAGTCATTTACTTGAGTTTTGCTTCACATTTGATATGCTCTATGGGATTAGTGGATTATCTTATGAATTAAAAGTTTAACCTTGTTATTCAAAAACATGATTATCAAAGCCACATGGATGGAAACTTGCACGTCAATTCTTAGTAAGTGAATTAATGGGGTTTACCTTAGTGGCTACCCTTTCCACATGAAAAGAGAGAGGTGAGGATTTCGAATCTCCACATTCTCAGAGAGGGTTGGGGTGAAAATGATTAGTTTAGGGTATGGGTTTCGACTCCCACCACTGCAAGAGATATAACAAAAGTCTGAGAGTGAGTTGAGAGTTAGAGTACGACTGCCAAAAAAAAAAAAATCTTAGCAAGTGCAGGTTTCAATGATTCCATCCTTCGGCGTGAGATTTGAGAGGACAAAAAAGGGCACTTCAACGTTGTCCATTAGGTCTGCTTATCTTGACGCAAACCCAATATAAGTTTGCTTTTATGTGGCTTGAGAATATGAATTCATATTACAGGAGGAAAATAGAAGACTTTGATATGAAACCGCTTGAACTTGGTGATACTAAGTTTTGAGTCCAAATGATACTAACGATGTTAGATTCAATGATTATTTGCTGAGTAATTATGCGAGGCTAAAAAATGTGAAATTATTAATGTGATTGGGAGTTGAGAAACACTAAGAGTGTTTGAGTGGCTCCGATGTGATTGTAATATCTCTATAGGACAGCCTCAATTTATAGTGGAATTTTGTACAATTCTCCTTATAAAGTAGGTCATAGCACTCTAACTGTATAAATCCTTTGTTTGATTTATTTCTTTGTTCTGTTTGTTTTATTGTTAAATTGCTTGTTTTTCTAACAATTGGTATCAAAACTAAGCTCGATTGACTTGAAACGAATCCATGGTGATAGAAGATGAAAAAGTGAAAAATTGATAGATTTGAAGGGAATGATTCAGTTCTCTAGAAGATATAGCTTGAAGATGACCTATACTATACAAATCTGCACTTACTCTTATCTAAGGAGGAGCCAAAGTTGATGAAGCAAATTGTTGGATAGTCAAACATTAGGTGTTATCAAACTACTATTGTCTTGTAATGTTAGCATTTAACATTGCAAAATAAAAGATCGCTACTTGACTAATGAATGCCTTTTCAAACATTTTTGAGAAGGCTTGCACAGTGACCAATATCAACTTCTTGCAATGCCTATTTCACTTAAAGAAGGGCAAATGAGTATTGGTTGCTCTTCATATCTATAAAATCTAATGTAGTTGTTGACTAATTGAATTTAGTTGAGATTGACTTTGATTATGATGAGCAAAACTTTACTAAAGACGACCCATCGAATGTCTCTAGTGCTAGTATGGCTAGGATAAAATGTTTAATATGGTGAGTTACTTAATGAATATATCCCCATTGACTATGAGTGGATGTTTGACTCCAAAAAACATGTGGTAAGAAAACATTGTTGATTATTCTATTCTTAGATTATTTGGTTTCCCGTATTTTGTTGGAATGAGTGATGGCATGCTGATGGAAGGGTAAGAAAGAACATATTTTTAAGCTAACAATTCAGCAGTGCTATCAATCATGGTACCCACGATTAAATTCACCTATCGTTAGCGTAAAAGTTACATTTTACTCTTTAATACATTTGGGCAAGATTGATTGATTTTGGTAGTGTTTATATACACCTAGATAATTTGTGAAGTTGCAACTGGAAACTCTTGATATAATGGGTACTTGCAAGGTAATGGGCACAAATGGCACTTGTAACGAGGTAGAGCCCGTGGAGTGAACAATTGTTATAGCTGCTTAGCTTGGCAAGGTGCGTGTTTGATCTTTTGAATAGTATGGATGCAAAGCTGGTTTGGCTTCATTTGTGATAAAGTTATATATGTGAATCTTTGTGGACTGGTGCAAATAAAGTTGATGTCTTGATAAAATTTATGGTTAGGGCAAAGTTCAAGTGTGACGTATTCCTTTGTGAGATTGAATGATTGCTTTGTGGGGATTTCTAGGTAAAAATATTAGGGGACTTATTTGGTGTAATTGAAGGTTGTAAATCACTAAGAGTTTTTTACTCAAGTATGCTAGTAATGTCTATTATATCACAAGATCTATAATATAATTTTAAATTGTTCTCCGCATAGAGAAGGTCACACGAATCAAATCAAATAAATCCAGCATTCAATTTGTTTCTTTGTTATGTTTACTATAATGTCTGATTGCTTGTATTTCCGACGACGCCTCCCTCCGTCCCTCTCTTAGTCTATGAGTAAAGAGACCTTTGTAAATGATGATGTCAACGGAGTTGGCAAAACCTGGAAACGAGCGCTTATCGTATCAACAACTAATTCTGATTTTGACCGTTGACAAAGCACGACTTTTACTCGTCCTCTCGTCTTTGCCATGGCAATTTCTACATGCTAAACATGAGAGAGAGAGAAAATTGTTTAGAGTCGGCTGCATAGGGCAAGTGAGGACGGGCGACCTTTGGTGGTGATGACCATGGCCATCACACCAGAATGGAATACAGGAGATAAATGGGGAGATAGAAGAATGTGTGTTTCTTTCTTTTAGTATAAAAAGAACATGTGTTTTAGCTGTTAGGGTTTTTACATGCATTTGATTTTTATGTGGATTTGGATAAATTAAATGGACTTGCCAATCCTCTAATGGAGACTCTACCTAAAGTTGGATAAACATCACTCACTTTCTAGTAAAACTTTTCGCTTAATCACTTCAATGCCATAAGAAAGAAAAGATCACTTGAGTGCTTTTAGTGGCGAAATTCAACCAAAAGCCTTATGTGGTATTTTTAATTAACCGTTGGGAAAAGGATATTAGAAGATCATAACTTCCATGCAACTTAATTTAACATTTTGTTGGATCACTTCATTGCCTAATCAAAGAAAAAATGATTATTTAAGTGCCTCCAATAATAAATTCAGTTAAAACATTCTATAGAGTTTTTAAAAATAAAATGTTGATGCTTACGTGACTTTTCTTTAAAAAAGAAAAAGAAAAGAGAATTCGTTATTGATGATAAGATGGCCCTCTGTGGCAAAACGACATCGCATCTTCAAGTAATAATGGTGTTCCCGCCAGACAGCCTCTTGTTCCTGGTAGAGCACGCCCTTGAAGCCAGTCGTGAGGGCGTTCTATGGCTCTGACGTTGTCGTCCTTGGCATCGTAAGAAATCCGCCGCTAAGTTCCAGGACTCCAATTAATTTGAGTAATATTTACCATTGTCCTCGCTTTGTTAACACAAGCTTCAGCCACTTGTCGTGCTCAGCTATCCATTGCAAAATTCAGCCCTGATTTTACCTCAAATTGCTTCAATCCGAATTAGGGTTTGAAGAAGAGGGGGAAGATTAAGCCGATTCATCCCCAATTCTGTTAAATTGGGGAAAATATGTGTGGCAACATCATTTTAGGGCATTAATGTTGAATTATTGTCATGCTAAATTTCCGGCAAGTCATGTTGGTTGAAAAAATATTAAATATTGTTACATTGGGTTTTTTGGTATCTTAAATTGGAGTTGGTACTTAAGTGATATATTTTTGCCAAAGCAACATTGAAGTGATCCATTGAATAATTTTGACATTGAAATGAATGTCGTTCGAAAATTATGACACTTTTAACGTCATTTTTCTATTAATGTTAATGCCTACAAGGATTTTTTTCATAAAAAAAGAAGAAGAAAAGTCCATGTGAAAAAGAAATCAATTTTTTTTTGAAATAATAAATAAATAATAGACAAATTCAAGCATGTGTCCATTGGGAACACTTGTCTTACATTCCCATATTTGTGTTGAGCTAGCATGCCCAGGATAGAGAAAATTGAATTGAAACTTCTCACACGCATACACAAAGAGAGTGTAGGGGTAATCAGTTCCCGGTTTCTATTTTTTGGGATCGAGAATTGGATTGGATGGTTAGGTCTAATGGAACCGACCACTTAACAAATAAAATTAATTTTTTTTAAATACTATAATCATTATTATTTGAGTTTATTGCATTTTTTAAGAAATTAAAAAATATATTTTAAAATAAAAAAATAGTTGGTTAGATCTAGTCTAGTGCCCCCTCAGAACCAGGAAATGGATTGATGCCCTTGGAAACTAGACCAAATCAGCCAGTCTCATCCTATCTAGGCGGTTCCTAGTTCAAGTGGTCCAATGTGCTCACCTGCGCGCGCGCGCGCAAGAGAGAGAGAGAGAGAGAGAGAGATGCTTTATGAATGGGGAAAAATAAGCAGTATCTATAACAATGATAGAGCATGCACGAGGCAATCTTGATTCAAATTAAAGTTTGAAGAAGAAAAGTGTCAAAGAAATATCTCTAAGTGATTTTGATGATTTCCAAACTATTCTTAGTATAACATTTACTATGATATTTGTAGATATTTGTAACAAGTATTAAAAACTATGTGATGAACATAGTTGATGTTTGTATCAATGCTATATACATTAGATCACTAGTATTGTGGCAACAACATTTATTTGATAATGTTCATTAGTTCAACAAACTAGTCATTGTGGAAGTGGATATGCACAACAGCAATATCTAATAGAAAATGAGGTGCTAGGCTCTCTGGCAGGTTTGTCAGAAGCTGTAATGAAGAGATAGCAACAGAAGCTATTTTTAAAAGTTTATAAATGCTTAGGAAAAGGACTATATAGACAGTTTTATTTTTAGACAGTAGCATCAATAGTAACTCTAATGGCTCTTTACTTCTCCAATATACCTCAAATGAATAGATTTGAATATGGGTAAAAAAGAGAAAATCTCAGAAGCCAAAAGTTAGACTTGTGCTAATGTAAAGACTGAAAATTTGTTACACGTTGTGTTCCAAGCATAACGCTCTCTTATGACTGTTTCTCTAAGTGTTGTATTCCTGTTGTTTGAGTAATTATGCTAAAGATTAAGTGTATGAAACTGAGAGCAGCAATTGAGTTATGATAATGTGACTATAATAGAAATTGATCAATGTTGCCAATTGTAATTTTCTGAGCAAATTGCTAGTGCATCTAGCTTAACTTGTGGGTATTAGTTTGAGAAGTGGACGTAGGCTTGGGGATAAAGCCAAACCACTATACGTCTTTGTTTGTCACTATTTTTCTATCTTATTACTTCCACAAGCACACAATATGCTTATGAGCTTTGAAACATCACATTGACAGATCTTTACTAATTGATTTTTGTGAAAGATTGTCAAAGTTTTAAATCAATCTATTCACCTCCCTCTAGGTTGTATTGTTTGCCTCCAATAAGAAGAAATGGCTTTATTTGTTTGAGTTGGGGTTTAAATTTGGGGCAAAATTGTTGAAGTATACTAACTCAAAGTGATGGCAAGCCATGTCGTTCCGAAAAAGTGATAAGACATTGCTACGCCAAACTTCTAGCATATCAATTCTGCGATGACATGTAAGTGCTCATTTTTTTAATGTCATTTTTCCTTATGTTATTCTATTTGATTCTTCCTCTTCGATATTTTCCTTAGTGATCTATACAAATCCTGTAAGCCAAGTACATCGGTGATTAGAAATCTGGAAGGTTAAGCAATTTATTCCTTTCAGAGAAGATTAAGACATGTACATTACCAATGGCAATCTTCCTTCTCAAGGAGAATGAATTCCAAAGTGCTCAGCCACATCCTATGAACCTTGCATTACATCAGTACTTTTTCTAATAGAGGCAATAGCATCCGGCCATGAGAAAATGCAAAGTTTAGTGACACAAACTCATTGTCAACGTACTTAAATCTGGAGCATAAAAATTTGATGATTCCACGGACATTCATTCGTCGCTTTATTCCTTTTTCAAGGGTCGGAAATCAAGATCCATTCGTTGTATTCATCTCATAAATGTCTTGTCTTTCCGGGGAGAGAGAGAGAGAGAGAGAGAGAGAGAGAGAGAGCTTTTTAGAAGTCAACGCCCACGTAGAAACTTATTTAAATGCACGGAGGGAATAGTACTCGAGTCTTCTCAGAAGGTGAGTTACAGCTAGTCCTTGCTGGCTTTAACGAATGATAACACTCCAAGAAGGCAAGCACATGCATGAGTCTGTTGCGGGGAGAGATATCTTCAATCAATCCGACTCGTAGGAGCTCACCTCGCATGTGTCATTGAATGAGATTGGCTTCATTAGAAATCCGATGATATAACGCTGTACGTGAGTTGGGTTCACATGAACCGAGCACGTGCAATAAATGCTTGATGGGAGGGTCCGAAACAAGCTTAAAAATTCGCCTTTTAGATGGACATAAGGTTCGTGTAGGGCCGAATTTGCGGCATGAAAAGCCATGTAACAAGGATCTTGTCGCTCTTTGCTTTATAAAAAAACCCTTAAAAACCGGCGAATTTTTTTTTTTCATTTTCTTTTCAGTGACATAGAAAAATTTCCATTCTTTATTGTTATTACTACTTTTTGGCGGATGGAAAAATGTTCCCAAACCCAACTCCATCAAGCAGTCTCTCGCATTGGTCCATTCTTAGTTTCTCCAATGCACTATTTTGGCACGCGCATGTTTATATTGTTGGAAATTTTCCGATAATGGGCTTACATTAATTAATTAATTTTCTATTTTATATAATTGGGTTAATGGATATTTCAATATATGTTAAACCCTCAAATGATCTTATTGAATTGGGTTTTGGCATCTATTAATTATGAGCTTAGTTGAGCAGCAAAGTGTAGGCAATTGTGTTTAACTGAAGCCCGTAATGGGAGGGGCCCAGTTAACACGCTGTTGATTAGGGTTTGCTAGGTCCCCTCTCTAGCCTATAAAAGGGTAGGTTATACCTATCGCCGCATTTGAATCCCATTAAAGCCGTTAAACGAAAATAGGTCATAGAGAGGAAGAACCAGCATACCGACAGATCAAGGTGATATGTTTTCAGTCAAGTGAGGCCATGTCTCAAACATGTATGTAATTAATTCCACTGCACATATTTGAATTCTTGGTGTTTTACAATCATGTATGAATCGAATTCATTCTTAATTTAGTGATTGTTTATATTAAGAAATTTTACATGTGGTATCAGAGCCTGTTATATATGATTGAAGAACCCAAAAATTTTTTATGACCAAATTCAAAATTTTCTCCCTTTATCCTAATGTTGTTATTTTCTCATGCGGACTCTTTCATTGATTGATTTTGAAACCTTAGGGTTTTTATTCTGCATGTCGAGATCTTTCCAACCATATATAATTTATAGATTTTCGTTGAGAATTGAGAGAGAATTTCGAATATGAAATTCTAGGGCTTGCACCATTGAAAAGTTCCAAAACCCATGAAATTCTAGGGTTTGCAATTGAATGATTTATGTTATAAATTGATGCATGGGTATTGTTATATATATGCTTTAGAATTGTTTAGTTGCATTAAAGTGAGTTTTTTGGCCTTAAATTTGAGAAAATTGATTTTCGGCCATGGGTATAGGATCTGAAAATTTTGAACCTTCAATATTGTTGATTTGTTCGATTAATCTTCGTGTAATTCACTCTAGTCCTTTTATAATGGTGTTAGAATCAAAACCCATGGAAAAATTCATCAAAATCAACCCTAATATGTGTTTTCATGAGATTCGGGTCGAAACTAGGTCGTGTGACTCGGTTTGCAGACTTCGGGACCTGGTTGGAGGTTGAAGAAGACCTCCAGCCAGGCCATAAGGTCCTGGGCTTTTTAGCCCGTCTGTTCCAGCCCATCTTCTGGGCTTGTTGAGGTAATGGGCGAAAAGCCCATCTTCTGGGCTTCAAGGGATTCTGGGCGCAAGCCCAGAATCCAGCTTTTTGGGTGGAAGCCCAAGTGGGCCAAGCTTATTCCAGAAGCCCAGGCGGGCCTCAAGAGTTCCTGGGCACAATCCCAGGTGGGCCGGGCGTCCAAAGTTCCTGGGCGCAAGCCTAGGTGGGTTGAGAAGCCCATCCGGGCTGGGTCTCCGAAGAAGCTAGGTGTAAGCCCAGCTTGTGGAGTTTGGGCAGAAGCCCAGGTTTCTGGGCTTCTGAGGATTCTGGGCTTGCGCCAAGAATCCGGCCTTCTGAGGATTCTGGGCTTGCACCCAGAATCCGGCCTTCTGGAAGAAGATGGGCTTGCGCCCAGCTTTTGGATTATGGCTAGAAGCCTAGATGAGCTTTTGGGGATTCTGGGCTTGTGCCCAGAATCCGGGCTTTTGGATGAAGTCCCGCGGGCCGGTGACCAGAGTATTTTGGCCCGAGCCCGCTGGGCCTAATAATAAATAAATAAATAAAATATTAAATGAAAAATGAAATTAAAAAAAAAAAAATTTATGGCAAAAATTGTTGTTTAATGCAATATGATTTTGGGAAGCACATATTGTTAAGTGCTTCATATTGATAAATTTTGGGCATTAATTAAATGGAACATTATAAAATTTTTTGGAGTTCCTATTCATGTAAATTAGTAAATACAATTACCCGCCCAAAGGGGGTTATTGTGTATATTAATTTGAAAAATTGCATGAAGATAAATTATCACTATAAAAAGATGGGGATGTATAATTGGAAAAATATTTATCCGCCCAAAGGGGATAATTTTTTTGGAAATTATATGTAATTCCCCTCTATATTAATATAATAGAGATAATTGATGGGGATGTATAACTCAAAAGTTTTATCTTCCTAAAGGGGATAAATCTTGGAGTTATATGTAATTCTCCTCTATGTCGAGATAATGGAGATGTATAATTTAAAAGGTCTTGTTTGCACAAAGTGAATAAGCCCTTGATAATTATATGTAATTCTACTTATCGTCTTTATATATTAATATTATGGAGATGTATAATTTAAAGGAGTTTTTTTCCCAAAGGGGATGGATTCTTGACAATTATATGTAATTCTCCTTGTTGTTGTTGTTTTACAATCTTCATGCTGTGAAAATAATGATGCATTATATGCTCTGCCCAAAGGGGAGTTTATAATGTACTAATTATTTTGTGGAATATATTATTGCCCATAATTAATCATATTGCATTATGTGTAACAAATAGTTACTTTTGCTGTGAACAACAACAATGCCATGATTGAGATGTTAACTGGATATAATATTATATTATTAATGACTTAGTCAAAAAAGGGAGACATTGTGATTGGAAATATTAGAATTAAGTCCATGTTAGCCTATCCTCTAACAAAAGGTTTACGACCAATTATGTTTAAAGATCATGTGAGGAATATGGGTGTTTTAGAGTCTTTTTGATCTCTTTTGTTAGTGGGAGCTATATAGTTTGTATTTCAAGCTATTATAGTTATATGGAAACTTATAATGCTTTTATAATGTTTATTAAAGCATTTAATTTTGATGATCATCACTATTGATTTTATTGTTATCATTTCTCCTATTGACTGAGAAATGGAAATATGAAACAGTATCTTTAAACAAATTTTAATTTAAAGATGATTGGATGTCACTGATTATGAGATCTCATGTTGGATTGTGACATAGTTGTGCAATTTCATGTTGTTTAGAAATCGCACTGAGACAATTTCATGTTGTTTAGAAATTGCGCTAATGCAGTTTCATGTCGTTGAGAAATTGCATTGAGGACCGATAAGAAATAATGTATATTTTGATCACATGTTGGCACTATTTCTTACTACACTACTAGGCCCATGATCCATGAAAATATAATGTTTATTATATGTGATTATGGAAGGTCATGTGTTGCGGTATTTTCTTAACACATTGATCGCCATAGTCCTATAATGAGGTTATATAGGATTGGATTGGTTTTGAGATGCCATTATTGGAATATTATTTTTCAAAATTGTGGCCACATAAAACAAATTTTTAGTTATTAACCCGAGTGTGTCGTTTTCAAAATTAAAATCATTTTCAAAAATAAAACAAATTAATTAATGTAGCCAAAGTGGGAGAATGTTGGAAATTTTCCGATAATGGGCTTACATTAATTAATTAATTTTCTATTTTATATAATCGGGTTAATGGATATTTCAATATATGTTAAACCTTCAAGTGATCTTATTGAATTGGGTTTTGGCATCTATTAATTATGAGCCTAGTTGAACAGCAAAGTATAGGCAATTGTGTTTAACTGAAGCCCGTAATGGGAGGGGCCCAGTTAACACGCTGTTGATTAGGGTTTGCTAGGTCCCCTCTCTAGCCTATAAAAGGGTAGGTTATACCTATCAGTCGCTGAATCCCATTAAAGCTGCTAAACTGAAATAGGTCATAGAGAGGAAGAACCAGCATACCGACAGATCAAGGTGATATGTTTTCAGTCAAGTGAGGCCATGGCTCAAACATGTATGTAATTAATTTCGCTGCACATATTTGGATTTTTGGTGTTTTACAATCATGTATGAATCGAATTCGTTCTTAATTTAGTGATTGTTTATATTAAGAAATTTTACATATATTCCATCGTCCTGCTTGCTGCGTGTTCTCTTCACTAAAGTTATCTTACAACTTTTCTATGGACAAAGTACTCTACGGAAGGCTGTCGAACTATAAAGAGTAGTTTTGGCTTATCAATTCCTAAGACTACAATTAAATTTATAGAAGGCAACATAAGATTATAACATTTGTACGGCATTAAATTCAGATGTAACGACACCATTAGTATGATAACCTTAAAAAAGATGTTCACCAAAAGAATTGAAAATCCAATTTAGTATGAAACTTATAATAAGTATTTTTTTTAAAAATTTTTGATGTTTAAGTGATCGATTAAATATTATAGCATTCAAATGAATGTTATTAGAAATTATGGCACTCAAGTGAATATTTTTTTTTTAAATTATTACACTTTAGTAAGTATGAAAGTTGTGATACTTATGATGTCATTATCCTTCAATTTAAGTTCCTCTTGGTTATCATTTCTGATTGATAATTTTTACATTTATATGTAAGGCAAGTGCTTAGAATTTAATGGATCGAAATCTTCAAGACTGGATTGCATTTTGATTATTTGGTTTTGAACATCTCTCCTGGATTGCATTTTGGTTATTTGGTTTTGAACTTCGGAGAGGACTTTTCTTTATTTATCACCTGTAAAGTTGACAATTACATGTATTTTTTTTGGTTTCCAAATAACAAAAAGGTAAGGCTGAAGATCATGCCTAATGTAAATCGAGCCAATAAAAAAGAGAGTGATTGATATTGAGAAACATGATCCTTTTTATAATTAAAATCATACGAGAATAAACTAAAAACATGTAAGTCGCTCAAAATGTTTGAATACGGGCGGTCTTTCTCCACTCTTCGAATTAAGAAATTATGTTCAGAAAAATTTCATAGTGCATCTCAGGCATGTGATGGGAGATCAATTGTTCGTTGACTTGTTAATTTGAATTACGTTAATTGTGATGGAATATTTCCCAGATGCCATATTGGCGTCTCTTTATCCGTCACTGACAACGTTTGTTTTTGCTAGTGCAAAAATGGTCAAACAATTGTTTATCGAAAGCGTGTTCCATGCTTTTGTCAGGAGTGTGACCTCCGGCAGAACAGCAATCACCGCAGATTTTTGCGTTATCATATTTATTTAAATGAGATTCTGCTAATTGGATGCGGTCACAAAAGACAAACTTGGTATCGGTATGGGTAACTTTGGTCACTTCGGAAATAAGTTTGTCCATCTTTTACGCGATAAATAAGGGAGCGATTACTTAACAAAAACTAATTGATGGCCATCATTCTATCTTTGTAAGAAATTGATAAGGTTTAACTATTTGTTTTCAATTATAATCAAACAACTTTTCATTTCTATTTTCAGCTTTTGAGATTATAAGACCTAAAATTTAGTACTTAAATTTTCAACACTTAAGTTTCAGTTTATAAACAAGCATCAACACCTAAAGAGATTAAGTTCTTTTAGTAGTCTTAATTACCATGCACTTAAAATACTCGATCAAGTGATAAGTTACTTATTTCAGTCACCAGAAGTAGTCACTGATGGAATTAAAATCATACCAATTGCATCCTTAAAATAGGTAATTAGTAATTGTTGAAACAACCCCTAAGAATTTTAATAATGGCAAAACTATCTCATGCAATTTACTGTTTGATAGATACAATTGTTATTTTTGTTCAGCTATCTATTGATGACCTAACACTAGACAGTTAAAATGAGTGAAAAACCCATTAATCAACCAAGTTCATTGAAATGGGTTATAAATGTGTCACCAAAAATTTCACAGGCTAGTCATAAATGGATTCTAAATAGAAGGGCCAAAATAAATGGGTCTTAAATGAGTTATGTTGAGAACTCACCTAATTCATTTCTATAAAGGGCCCAACTCACAATCATTAATGTTGGAAGCGCCCAGCAAAAGTTTGATACTTTCACCCAAGGAGATCTCCAAGAGGGAAATCCAAGCCCAGGCTCGTTAGTATATCCAATTGGACCCAGTTTTACTCAAAAACTTAAACTAGTGAGGTATGAGCCAACTATGATATATTAATTACTCTACATTACATCAATTTTCCGATGTGGAACTACTTCTCTAACACAACTCACGGTGTATCCTAACAATCTCCCCTTCACGTGTTCACATCAATTCCCCGATGTGAGATTACTTCTTTAACACAACTCACACGTGTATATCTTAACAATTTCCCCCTCTCACGTGTGAGTTCCAAATCAATTCTCCGATGTTGGATTACTTCTCTAACACAACTCACACGTGTGTACCCTAACAATCTCTTGAGCTCTAGATCAATTCTTTGATGTGGGACTACTTCTCTAACACAACTCACATGTGTGTACCTTAATAATCTCCCCATCATGTGTGAGCTTCAATATTAGGTTTACTCCCCCTTAAATTAGATATCCTTCTGGCCCAACATTATTCTCATGAGCCCGTGTTGTTATATCACAATGTCCACTTGCTCGAAAACCATAACCATAAGCTTTGATATCAATTGTAAAGAGTGTGTAGCAGAAGTTCGACACCTTCACCTGAGGAGATCTCCAAAAGGGAAATCCTTTTGGAAACCCAAGCCCGAGCCCTTCTATACATCATGTTGGATCTACCTTTACTCAAAAGCTTAAGCTAGTGAGTTATGAGCCAACTATGATATATTAAGTGCTCCACACCATATCAATTCTCTAATGTGGGACTACTTCTCTAACACAACTCACACGTGTATCCTAACAACTAAAGCACTAACTTGTGAGCGCGACTAGCATCTTCATCTTCTTCACCAAATCAAACTCGTCCTGGAACTTAATCAAATTCCAAACAATTGTTTTGCATATTCTCTAATTCATTTGGAACTCAATCGAATTCTATTTCTCAAACCACTTCTGCATTCACAAGCATCGAGAAATGGAGTTTCTCCAATGGATATGGGCTCTCCACCATCTCATCATCAATGCCGGAGACCACACATCTTGTGAAGCTTCTTCTAACTATAAAAGTGAGCAGAATGTTGGGGACTAGCAAATGCACATGTGCCTCAGGGACTATAGGATTCCCAATTTGAACACTTCGTTTGCTTGAATCATTAGAGATTCCTTTCAATGTGGGTTCGTTCCTTGTGTTTTATGGTTAGTTTATTGTAAGGGATGCTGATGAGTGAGTTTAATTTGTTTTCTGGTTCTTGCAGCTTTAGCTTCTGTGGGAGTTTGGAGGGTATGAACCATGCTTGCCATTTCTTAGCCACTAAGTTCGTGTGAGGGTCCTGAAATCAATCTTGATCTTCACTGCCACTGAGCCCTTGGATGAAACCCTAGGCCACTCCTTCATTTCCTCTATTTGACCTCCAATGGCCAATTTGTTTCCCCAACTCACTCCCCCTAGTTCAATGATCCAGGCCCCAAGTCTGAACTACACCGGAAACTAGCTTCAAGGCCATTTTCGGCACTAGGCAAGTGTGAACGTGGCATCACCTCCTCTAGTTGATCGAAATTTAATGATATTGCTGTTGGTGGATCTAGGAAAGAGATTTATTTTGTAGATTTATTTTCCTTTTTGTTTATTTATTTTTTGAGGTTTTGTTTGGCCCCCTTTTTTCTTTTTCTGGGTGAGTTATCTGGGTTAGTTCAGGTTGGATTAAGTATGAGTCATTTAAATTATTTAGCAAATAAATGGGCCAATGTGAATTGAATGGATGGATTTGGATTGAACCCATTTATGATCTACCCAAACTCAACCCAACTCACCCATTTGCTACCTTTACTCAACATTCTACTTAGCACCGATGAATCTATTCCTGACAATTAGGGGTAGGCAACACATATTGATTGAATTGAGAACTGATAAGTTGGTTCTGAGAGGGTTTTCAAGGGTGTTAGTCTAGTTCCCAATTCCATTAAATGGGATCTGGTGATTTTCAATCTGGTGCTCGGTTCTAGAGGAAAATGGGCCATCCATATCGAACATATGATTATTTTTTATTTTATTTATTTTTATTTCTCATGCGAATATCTTTCCTTTCTCTTCTCACTGTGTGCTGCTCTCCCCTCTCCTCATTCACTCTTCTCGCTCACCTCACAAGTCATCTTTTCTCTCTCCCTCTTCTCTCTCCTCTTTCCCTCTCAATGATTTTTTTTTTCAAAAGCAATAGCTGTGTTTTACGAGAGTTATTTGTAAATCAACCAGTTTCATTTGACCACCCAAGAACTGGATCGAACCTATTGCCCAATACCAAGCGCTTTGGTCCATAGTTCTAGAAACTATAAATCGGTTTTCTAGTTGAGTTCTCGATGTCTCGATTCTTGGGTGGGACCAGACCATACTAGAAACCGATCATTGCTATTAACAATATGTAAAAGAACTTGAAAGACTGAAAGGATCTTATGGGTGAACATATCCAAGAGAATGAGAAGTTAGTGAAGACTTGAAAGATTAATCGGTGAATACACCAGTGGAAGTCTAACTCACATGTGTACTTAGGAAAAATCAATGGCTTTTGATAAAGACAAGAATTGTTAGCTAGACCGATGGGCAGAACCCAGGAAAAATGATAGAAATTAAAGCTTATATGAAACTTAGAATAACGCTTCTAACAAGTGACATAATGAAGACCGAAATATTCCTTGATTGTTGTCACGCACAAGCGAGGAATTAGGGATTTATTTACTTCGAAAAATCAAATCTATTTTTCATCATGCCATTAGACAAGGATTATTTCCTAACTCAGAGTTTCTATTCATAGAAATGGCAAGCTTGCTAGAAAATCTAATTATATGGGCGACCAAACCTCTAGTGATTTTGTTGAAATCTACAACCACTACATTAATCTATGGAATGGTAAACTTGACAATCATCATTTATAAGGACCAATGCATCAAGTCAAATAGAGATGCACTATGAAAATTAGGAGAATACTTCATACGCTTTGTGATCAATTGATCTTGCTTATGGAGAGCCATACATTGTCTATTAGTCTTATGAGAAGAAAACAAATATTGCAGTAGTGCATGTATTCCTCATAGTGTGATCTACCAAGCTTCGGGTAGAAGTAACACAAGCTGTATATGTACCATCTCAAGAGTTGCCAGTAAACTCTGGCTTTGTTGCTGGTTAGTCTAGAAGAATGGACGTAAGCTTATCCTAAGTCAAACCACTATAAATCTATGTGCATTCATTTCTTTCTCTTGCTATTTTATTTATTTGATAGAAGTAATGTACATGTAGTTTCTGCTTGTATTCGTTTGATTCTGCACATACAAAAATTGTTCTACTTATCTTACAAATAGTTGTCAAGTTTGTTAAATAACCTATTCACATGTTAAATAATCTATTCACCCCATTCTAAATTGTATCACTAGTGACAACAATTGATATTAGAGTATGTTGTCCACTCTTTCAGAAGTGTCATATTTCAAGAGCAAAAAGATTGTTATGGCTAGTCATATTTTGATGGAACAAACTACAATAATTGAAAATGGAAAATGAAGACATTCATTAGATCTATGGATCCAAGAATATGGGAAATGGTTGAAAATAGTGTCATTCTACTTTAACAATGTTAATATCAATCTCATTAGTAAATTTAGGCACTGGTGAAAACACAAATAGACTAAAGTTGTTCAAACAACAATGTTGGCAGAAGAACTAGCAAGAAGAGAAGCAAATGATGAAAATGCTCTATATTCTCTTTATTGTGCCTTATCACTTGCTGAGTTTAACTACATCTCTAGATGAAACTCAGCCAAAGAAATTTGGGACAAACTATAAGTCACCTTCGAAGGAACTAACAAAGCCAAAGAAACCAAGATAAACATACTCTTGGGGAGATATGAAACCTTCAAGATGAAGCCTGATGAAACAATTACTTGGATGAGCACTAGGTACACTATCATTATTAATGGTCTTGCTTATCAAGGAGAGCCAATTACAGATGTAGAGAATGTCAGCAAAATTCTGAGAGCATTATCATGTAAAGACCTCAATCTGAGAAACATCGATAATCATGCCTCTCTCATTAGATGAACTTATGGGAACATTATGGCACATGAAGCTAATAATTCAAATGAAGGAGAGCAAAAGATAAGAAGGAAAAATGCTTTTAAGGCTAACTTGTATGATACAAGAGATGAGACTTCATAGGAGAACGATGTTGATGAAGAGATTGCCCTTCTATCCAAAAGATTCCAAAATCTTGTGAGAAGATGAAGAAACTTTAAAGGAGGGGAGTAGTCAATAGTCTAAGGAGAAAATGATCTTTAAAAACAGGGAAGATAGCAAAGGGAAAGATGTAATCTATTTTGAATGTAGAAAACATAAACACATCAAGTTAGATTGTCCTCTTTTGAAGAAATCAAAGTACAAGTTTGAGATAAAGATTGACAACGGAGATTTGGAGCAACACTGAATCTGAAGCTAGTGAGGAAGATATTGAAGATCAAGCACACATATGCTTAATGGCCAATAGTTAATCAAAGGATGATGAGGTATTTAGCTTAGACTCAAACCTTGATGATGAACGTGCCTTCAATGAATTATGTGTTGAGCATGAAAATGCCTTGTAGAAGATCACTGATTCAAAGAAGGAAATTAAGAAACTAAAGCAACAAGATTGTTTAAAAGAGGAATTGATCTCTATTTTGGAAAAATAATCTTATTGAGGCAAAAAAAGAATAGGAAAATCTTATCAAGGAAAATATCTTGCAAAAGGAGGAAATCATGAATGTTTGTAAGAAATTTATGCTAGGATCGAAGGGTTTTCCGTATATTATATCTCTGCAAGTTCCTTTTTATAAAAAAATCGGTATAGGTTATGAAAATGCAATTCAACCAAAGAATCAATTTCTTAAGAGAAAGGAGAGACTAAGGTATGAACCTACACTTCATATGTATAAAGAACCTTATGATAAGCATTTTATTAAGTCAATTGGAAGAAAGTTCTTTCATTTCATGAAATGTGGTGATGCCAAACATCTCATAGTTGAATGTTTCTTATACTAAATTTTTATAAAAACCCTCACAAATAGTTACAATGATATGACTGACAAGAAAGGACCCAAGTTGATTTAGGTGCCTAAGAGATCATGACAAAAAGGTTGAGAGAGGTATAAGTGATTTGCTTAGATGATTAATTGATGAATCAAGATATAAGTTGATATGAGAATAGCAAAGAAGCAATATGAATAACAGAAGTGACAAAGAACAATTGATATAAGCAATGAAACAAGAGGGCAAAATGATGCTTATACTCACACTCGCTCACTCTAAATTCTTTCTACTAATTTAAACTCATCCTTATTCTACTAAAATGAGATTGGTTGCAAAATCCTCATACCATTTTCTTAATGATTATTGTAGTTCACTACAAAAACGATTTTTCAACTCTTATCACACATACCATCTCCATTAACTTGCCTACTAACTTAGGTGAGCTAATAAGACTGTGTTTTTTATTTTAATATACCGGTATTCGTATGCCCTCCCCCTCCCCCCCACCCCCAAAATCCCTTTGAATATTTTTCTTCCCTAGAGTAGAGAGATCAATTGCTTTTCAAAAGCAATTGACATCTTGTTTTGATGTATATCAAATCTCTAGTTATTTATGTTTTATTGCATTTGCATACAAGCAAATAGTTGTCATTATCAAAAAGGAGAAGATTATTGAGAAAACTTGTAAAGATTTTAATAATGACAAAACTATCTTGTGTGATTTATTGTTTGATATATGCAAGTGTTCTTTTTGTTCATCTTTCTCTAGATGACTCAACAACATTGGAAGACTAAAGGACCTTAACGTGAACAAGCCAATGAAAACGAGAAATTCATAAAGATTTGAGAGATCAATAGGTGAACAAATCTATGAAAGTCTAATTCACATGCGTGCTTGGGAAAAAATGATGCAATTTGATAAGCATAGGAATTGTCAGCTAGACCATTGGGCAGAACTAAGGAAAGCCAATAGAAGTATAGCTTGTGCCAAACTTAGAAGAATGCTTCTATACAAGTGACATAATGAAGACATAGACATTCCTTGATTGTTATTATGCATTTGAAGGAATTAATAGTCAATCAAAAGTCTAGAATTATTTATTTGTTTACTCTAAAGAGAAAATCTATTATTCATCATGTTGTTGGACAAATATTATTCCTAACTCAGAGTTTTTATTCATAGAAATAGTAAGATTGCTGGAAGATTTGATTGCATAGGTGATCAAATCTTTGATGATTTTATTGAAAGCTACAACAGCTACAACAATCTATCAAATGATTAGCTTAACCATCATCATCTATAGTAATAAACAATGCATCAAGATGGATAGAGATGAATTGTGAAAATTACAAGAACACTTCATTCACTTTATGATCAATTTATCTTGCTTATTGAGACTCATAGTTTTCAGTGTGCACTTTGATACTGAAAATTGCTTAAATGATTTTGGAGTGACCACGGTACTTATCTGGTAAGGGGAACTCTTTCGTCTTCTAGGAATCATAGCTTGTCAAACACAATTAGGGCAAATATATATGCATTTATCAATGAGATAGACAATTAAAGCTACTTTAGAACATATTTTTCAAGATTCATATTTTCAAATTAATTGAGATTTATGATAAGGATTTACTGTGTCTACAACACCAAATTTCCACCAAGGAGAATAATCATTTAGATAATTTTCACTCATAAGGTAAATTTCTTGAAAATGTTAAAGGAGAGATCTTCAGTCTAAAAGGGCTTTACACTTGCTCTCATTTAGATGGCTATTTTTTTCTTGTCTATTGATGAAAAAATAAGAAGAAGAAGAAGGAGAAACACGTGATCTTAATATTACATCATGTTGATGAGGGTCTCAACTTCCTTGTTAACGATACAACATTACCAATATGAGGGGTTTTTTTAATAGGATCTTAATGTAGGCTTGGTCAATGACTTAACAATGAATATTTCAATTATATGACTCATAAAGAAATGTTCTTCATTGATCATCTCCTTGCAATTACAAGTCAAGAACTCTGCAGATGATATAGAAACAGTCTTGCATGCATTTATTCAAGCAAAGCTTTTAACATTTAATACTCCTCTGTTAATTTAAGTGTCATAATTTGAAGAAACTTGATAAGGGACGTAGCATAAGGTAGGTTAAAGGGTTGAGAAATGAAAGGATTTGTTAGATTCAAAGATTTTCATTGAAACGATTTTAAAGTTGATGACCATCTTGGCATCATTATGAATCTCCTCCTCTATTGGGGATTGTCTTCTCATGTAGATGCTTTATCAATCGGGAGAGCCCAACACTTGCTTTTTGAAACTTGCCAAATTACCACCTTTTCACTAAAGATGACCTTGCAACTTTGACACAAATATTCTTTCATTCCCATCAACATTTAGGCTTTGCATCAACAATTTTTTCTTTTTCTTTTGCTCTTTTTTTGGGACATATTTCTTGGAGCATACTCATGGATTAGCTAGACTCTAGCTTTTGTGGTGCCATAGGCTTTTGAACAATTCACCATCTTTGGACCCTCAAAGTCTTCACCTTCAAGTGATGCTTTGGACCATGTTGTCTTAATGTGGGAACTCATCTGCCTTGCCCTAGTATTGGGGATGATTATTAACTGGTTTTTCGAAATGAATTTGTAGGCTCAATTGGACTATGCAAGGGATAAAAGTGTATTTGATAGACAAATGAATGCTTTTAATCACCTTAAGGTATAGCCTCATTTGAGTTCATCTCCAATAGGACACTCAAAGATTGATTCAAATGAAGGTAATTTTTTTTTTTTTTTTTTATCATTGTTCTCATCTTGTAATGCTATACTTACCTCCATTCTACTCTAGTGTGGGGTGGTTCTTGACAGGATCAACATGGAAATTAATTAATCTAATATTCAGACTCAAAGGGGTTAAGCAATAGTTACCCACGCTATTTAGGATAGAGAAATGATACGCCTCTCATCATTTTGCTTTGCATACATTTCACGAGTAAACCATTTAACTTGAGAATATGGAATTTTTCCACTCTTCTCTTAGTGTATAAATAGGGTATCGTATATTGGTTGTCTTTCATCATCCTGACACGTCTCAGTTTAGCATTATCTAATAGTTCATACCATTCATTGAATTGTGGAACCGGTGAATCAAACATGGAAAATATCATGCAAAATCCTATTTTGAAAGATATAATCATTTATGAGCTTATTGTCTTAAAGTGAGAAATAGTTTCTAACTTTAGAATAGCTAATTTATCATACTAAAAATTGTCATCAAAAGTACACAAAACATAGGTTTGAGCATTCATTTAAAGAATTATCCTTGCAAGAAGTGTCAAATCTCAAGTATATCAAACACAAAGGGACTATCATCAAAATTGGTATCTATGGACTGCTCCTATTTGAAGGGGAATGGAGACAAAACAATTGGAATTGGAATTTTGATCTATGATTTGATAAACACTCTATTTTTGCTCTTGTCCGTATACAAGAGAATGTGCACAAATAGAATATTATGCAATACAAAAACAAATGCAAACCAACACTCGGCTAATTTCAATTGTCTATTTCGGCTGGAATCAAGGCACTATCTCAATCAAATTAGTCAGTTTGCTATTTCTATTGGGATCTAACATGCCTCTCAATTCATCATTGCTACAACTTTACCCTCACGATGCGCTACATATGTAACATCCTGAAAAATCGACTCATTTTAGCCCGATTTTAATTCGATTTTGGGAACTGACTTCTCAATGATATCAGGACTAAATACTTGGACGTCACCTCATTTATTTTGGGATTTTTCGTTGGACACAGAAGCGTCGGAAAAAGGAAAAATTAGACCGGGTTTCGGGCTGGTGGGTGGGCTAGTCCAAGACCGGTGGCCCAATGGACCTTGCACCCATTCAGCCTAGCCTAAGAGGGGCCCAAGCTGGCCCAAGTTCCCCTCCCTTTCCAGCCCATGGGCTTCTGTCTTTGTCCTTTTGCTTTTGTGCCTAAGTGGGCTTAGTTTATGCTTGTTTTTGCTTTGTTTTGATTGGTTCTTCAACAAGTGGCTTGCCCACTTGCGTTGGCCCTTATCCAAGTCTCCAGATGCTCCTTCTCTCTCCTCTGTCTCCCCCAAAATTTGTGCACTAGCCCAGCCACATTCTCTCTCCCTTTTTATCTTCATTTTCTCTTCCATTTTTGCTATTTCTTAATGTCTTTACTGTTTTCCAGCCGGAAAACAGCCTTGCCACTGTCACCGGAGCTGCCACCACCGCCCAAAGTGTAGCTTTGGAAGTTAGGAAGCTAGCCGCACACTCCCGGTCGCCCTTGGTTGCCCCGGATTGCCCATTTCGACCTTTTCTGCATTGCTGGTCAGTTCCGTGTGAACAGTAACCAGCAGTGTTTTTGGCCTGTTTCGGCCATTGTCTGTCATCTGTTGTCGTCCCCGAGCTTACCCCTTGTAGCCCTCGTTCCCCTCTACGCACCAGTGTCGTCGGATTTCCGATCCAAGTAAGTTAACTTTTTAATCATTGTTTAGGGGTTAATCTTGCTTAGGAGTTAATTAGTGTATTAGTGTATTTGTGATTAATTAAGGTTGATTGGTTAATTAGGCTGGTTAATTAAGGCTGACTAGGGTTAGTTAATTGACCATAGTTAGTAATAAAGTAACTAAGGTTAATTAATTAAAGTAATCATAGTTAGTTTTAAAAGTAACCAAGATTAAAAATTAATCATGGTTAGGTTAGATTAACTAGGGTTGAGTTAATTTGTTAACCATGGTTAAATTTATTTATTTATTTAATTTCGGATGAATTTACTATTCACAATCACTGTTCATAATACTGTTCACTATTACCGTTCACGGCATTGTTCATGCAGAAGCCAATTTTTGTCTTAATTCGATGTGCTCTTGATTGTTGTGATTAATAGAAGTGCCGATTGTTAATTATACTCATGATCGATGATGAAATGCATGATTGAATGTCGGTTGGATTGAATTTTGGAAATTGTCGAGTGAGATCGCATGACATATTGCGTGAGTTATCTGAAATGGCATGTCGCATGAGCATGAGTAATGTTGCATTCACGATAGAGCATAGATATAAATGGATTGCTTGATGATGTGTTGCATGATCACATTAAATGAGGGAACCCGACATTGCTGGAAGATCGCCAATCCTTATGGGGTTGTATCGTGGCTAGTGGGTCGCCTGACTTCGGTTGAATGCCTAATAGGGAGGGGTTCTATGTGGGACCGCGGTATGGGGGCGAGTCCCGGGCCTCTGTCAGTTGCGAGGCTGCGGTAGTGGGCGGGTCCTATGCTTTTTTGGGAATGCCGTCTTGGAAGACGTCGCCGTGCCTTGAGGTAAAGAGGACGAAGCTGGTTTAGCCAAGAACCACCAACCAAAAGGTTGTGCCGTGGCCCAGGAGGAGGGGTCGTAATAATCGGAGCATATGTGTGGATGTGAGACATGAGAAAATTGTGTGAGATGCTCTGATTATTCGCATGCTCTTAATGTCGTGATGAATTAAATGACAGTTCTATTTATTAAATTGTCTTCTGTGGTTATTTCTCTGAAGTGGTGTTAGATGATTTGATGAATTATGTTGTATGTTAAACTCCCGAGGTGAGCAATGTTCCTAACCAGAGCTTAGAATTTTAACTTGCTGAGTTTATCTCAACCCGTCGTGGTTTACCTTTTCAGGCCCTAGATGATGTAGTACCCAAGGATCAAAGAGAGCGATTCCTCTGAGGCCAACGAGTAGGCACTGGTACAGTGTTAGGTTAGCTAGACCAGTCCCTTTTTGAGTAGGCCTTAGCTTGTTACCTGTAGTAAGGCATGTATGTATTTGCTGGTGTGCTGGCTAACCTTCAGATATATAAAATAATGTTTGTCTTTCCTCTGTTGCTATTATTGCTATCCCTATTGTTTGGTTTGGGAGTTGTTCGTTTCCATATGTGCTTAATTACAAGATAAAATGAATTGGTCGACAACAGTACCTGGGATGTCGAATAGTTAAACCTCAAGCGAAATGGGGTTGCCGCAAGCTCGAGAATCGGGGCGTGACAACATAGGGATTCGACTAAAAGATGTTAAGTTTAGACTTAACTCAAATTCTCCTAAACCTATACTGATTCGTGACTTAGGGTTCAAGTTTTTAGCATGCAAATAATTTTTATTTAGGAGTCGTTACTAATCAATTTATGATAGGTCGATTAGAAATCTGAGTAAAGTAACATGAGACATACTTTATCCTGCAAATCAAAGATTTTAGGTATGGGGATTTAGTTACACTATCTTTCTCTAATACCCTTTCAATTCCATTATTTTTATGAAAAAAACTGTTTAGCAAGCAACTTGTATTCATTTTAATACTTCCTAACGTGTGAGATAATTATGTGCACAAATGACCAATGTAACACCCAATGAAGTAATAAATAGATTCTAGGACTTGTCAACCCTTCTCTAATTAACACACAATCACTCAATTTTTTGGGTTTTCACTTAATTTAATAAAACCTTGTCTACATGCAATGCAACTATTCTAAATGCAATGACGTACAAAATATGTATATACTAGAATGACATGCAACATTCAATCTCTCATGCAAACTATATGTCACACGATTTCTAATTAAACAACCTAATTCTAATAACAGGCACACATTTTTATTTAAATGACCCTAAATATGCAACTACAAAATGATGTGCAATAGATGAACTATTTCTACATGACATGTGCATGATGTTTTTTGTGTTTTCTTTTTTATTAAAATTTGTAATAAAAATACCCTAATTTAAACGTGTGGTTTAAATTAAGAAAAGGAAATCTAACTTATCCTAAGCAATGTTTTTTATTTTATTTTTAAAATTCGGATTAAAAAATTGTAGTTTAAACATGCAATCTAATCTAAAACAAGCAATGCTATTAGCAAGAATTAAATCAATTTCTATATATTTTTTGGATTTTCTTTTTTATGAAAACAATCAAACAAAAGATAATTATTCAATTAAATAATGCAATCCACAAAAGTATCTCATTTAAATTTGTAAACGGAATGAACCGACATTTATATTCAAGGGGATATGGATATTGATGGAAGGTTAGCCGTTAAATTTCATTATAGATAAAGTGATGATCCTATCCAAATTGTTATGGAAAGGATTGGTAAATTTCCATGTATCCCGTATTTAGGGATTGGACGGCTATTCAAGTACCTTGTAAGTTAGGAAAATGAGAGATTTCTTTGGCAATGTGCATTTACATTGTTAAATCAAATATTTAGCAGAATATAGCAAATCACTTACAATAGGTAGTAAAACATATCTAGTCAGTGAAAGATAGAAATATTATCTAATTTGCTGACTCACTTTCCAAATTTGGACTCAGTGCAATCGGATCCAAATTGCAATCCGAGGCACGGTGGCGGCGAGAGTTACGGGTACAGTGGTGAGCCGCAGTAGTGCTCGCGTCGTGGACGGGGACGGTGTGGTCGTGGTAAGCCACGGATGAGGTGCTCACCAGAAATTTTTTCTTTATTTAACAAAGCAACCCGTGTGATTTTGCAACTTGGCAGTGAACGTGGCTTCTCTCCTCCTCAAGACCACCTGTTTGCTACACGAAGGAGTCTTTGTTGGAAGATATGTCGAAGAAAATATGCTGAAGAATATGCTTCGCAATATTCAATCAGAGATTGAGATTGATAGAATAAATCAATTTCATATTTGATAAAATATTGCAGGAGATATTATTTCCTTTATTGAACATCATTTGTACTATAAATACAAGTCCCTTGTACATTGATTATACACTGAGAAAAATACAAAGCTCCTATTCTATTCAATCTAGCTTGTCTTCTTTCATGGTATCAGAGCGATACCGATTCCTGGCATAGCTTCCACTTCAATATCCAGCCTTGCTTTGTGATTACCTATTGTCCGAAAGTTCTGACCTGCAAAACATAATTTTTTCCGGCAAAGGAATCGATTTTTTGAAGACAAGAAGCAAGTTATTACCATGACTTGGAATCCATCTGCAGAATCCGTGCAGCATCAACCGGAAGAATTGACCTCTGAAGCCCAGGATTCCACCACTACAGATTCTGGAATTCGAGGCCCACCCACTCAAGCCCAAGAAATGCAAACTGGCCGGGCTCAGTTAAATCTGGGGCAACCCACCTTAGGCCAACCCATTGCGGGTCATCCTTACCAGTGGATCCCTTTTCAGTGGCCCATTACGGGTCATCCAAACCCATCATTTTATGGGTCAGGCCCAAACACATTATTGCCCGCATTTCCGAATTACCGAGGCTACACCTAGCCCAATGGCAGCCCACCAGCCTCAAATGGGGCAAGCATATCCAACGGGCCTAGGAATACAACTGCGGGTTATTTAGGTGGGCTAGGAGATCCGAATCAAGGAAACGGGCCAAACGGATCGGGTATGGGCATGAATCCCTACCCGGTCATTGCACCCAGATTTCTGCCGTATCCCATCGCGGCAGTCGCTGGACGGCCGGAACCCGGCGACGCCCTTTACGTTTCTACCGCCGACGGACTAGAACTAAGGCTCATCAGCCATCAACTTACAGGATCCGAAGGCTATTTTACCTGGGTACAAGAATTTTGTCGGGCCCTCGTTACCAAAGATAAAGACGGTTTCGTTGACGGAATGGTGCCGATACCGACGGACGAAAAAATGGGAAGACAGTGGAAAAAATGCAACCAGCTCATTAGAACCTGGATCGGAAATTGTATAAGCCCAGAAATCGCAGCTGGATTGCCCTCGACGGAAGATGCAAAAACCATGTGGGACAATATGAGAGAAATGTATGGGAAATTAGATCGAGTGAAACTATTTTCTCTCACCCAGGCGCTGTCGGAGTTAAAGCAAGGAAACATGACCATGACGGCCTGCTTCAACAAACTTTCAGCCCTCTGGAATGAGCTCGAAGCTGCGGAGGAAAAACTCGAGGGACCCGAAACGACATTAAAGCAATACAAGGCGATAAGAGACAGGGAAAAAGCTACGAGATTTCTGCTCATCCTCAACGACACTTACCAAACCTTCAGGTCGCAGATCTTAGCAATGGAGCCACCTCCGCCTCTTGGCCGGATCTTCCAACTGGCCGTTCAGGAGTAGAGCCAACGACTCGCGACACCAGAGAACTCAAGGGCAGCAGAAGGCACCGTTCTATCGACTCGCGGTGAACGGCGCGAGACAAGCACTCGAATCCTAAACTAGGAGAACCAGCGGCGAAAGAGAGAGAGGGGCTAGGGTTTGCGCCCAACAATTCCCCTTTTAAAGCACTGGGGATGGACGGCCCAGATCGTTTCCCAAGATCGGACGGTCTAGATATTTTTCCGCGATCGGACGGCTCCAAGTCAATAGAGGCATTCGCAGAATCGGACGGTGGATATAGATTCGTGAACAAAGGATCTAACGGCCTAAATTTGGCCACGTCAACAAGAGGTTATGGGCAAAATTTTAAAGGCAAAGGTAAATTATATTGCGAATATTGTAAACGTCCCCATCATACTATTCATAATTACTGGAAATTGCATGGTAAACCTGGGGAAAATGAAAGAAAAGGGAATGAATAATCGATAGCAGCTTATCATATCACTGGCTCCATCGGACCAAGTATTGATCAGCCCATGACACATGGACAATTTCAGCAGCTTATGCAAGCCTTGCAGAAATTGGACAATTCCAATAAAAGGAGTGGTTTTTCAAGTACTTCTTATTGCCTGATTAATTCTATTTCAAGAAGCACTTGGATTATAGATTCAGGAGCTAGTGATCATATTGTCTGTGATAAGTTTTTTTTTTCTCACATCCACGAAAAATTGAGCATCCCTATTATTGTGCGATTGCCAAATGGAAATGTCACCCATGTCACTTATACAGGCATAGTAAATCTGAGTCCCCAAATTACCCTGCAAAATGTCCTCTATGTCCCTGAGTTTCAGTTCAACCTTATTTCCGTGTCTAGAGCTTGCAAGGAAAATTCTTGTCAAGTGTTGTTTGATGCTGACACTTGTTTCTTTCAGGCCCTTTCGACTGGCAAATTGATGGGCTTGGGTAACCTCTCTGAAGGACTTTTCTTGTGGACCAAATTTCCAAAGAATTTTGATTTACCTAGCATTCCCTTGAATAACAAATCATTGTGTAATTCTACTACCAATGATAAAAATTTCATTTTGCATCTAAGGATGGGTCATAGTGCTCTATTCCCTTTCCCTCAGTGTCATATTTGTCCACTTGCCAAACAGTCGCGTGTAGCTTTTCCTTTAAGTAATACTCGTGCAAATGCTATTTTCTCCTTAATCCATGTTGATGTTTGGGGGCCTTACCATACACCAAATCATGATGGGGCTTGCTATTTTCTTACGATTGTGGATGATCATTCTAGAGCTACATGGATATTTCTTATGCAATCCAAAGGCCAAGCCTTCTCAAATTTGAAGACATTCATTTCATTGTCGAAGAACCAATTTGGGAAGTCTATTCAGCGAATCCGAACGGATAATGGAAGCGAATTCTTCAATCATGATTGTGCATCTTTATTCTCTACTCATGGCATATTGCATGAAAGTTCATGCACTTACACCCCACAACAAAATGGGGTAGTGGAGAGAAAGCATTGTTATCTTTTAGAAGTTGCACGTGCATTGAAGTTTCAGGCTTTTATTCCAGATGATTTTTGGGGTGATTGCGTCATGACAGCCGTTTATCTGATAAATCGTATGCCCATGAAAGTTCTGAACGGAGGGACACCTTTTGAAGTACTTTTTGGAAAAAAGCCAGAGTTGAATCACCTCAAAGTTTTTGGGTGTCTATGCTACGCCACTACTGTAGGCCCTCGAGACAAAATGGGTCCCCGTGCTCGGTGATGTATATTCATGGGATACCCAAATTTGCAGAAAGGATATCGCCTCTTTGAACCAGCCACAAAGGAATTCTTCGTGAGTAGAGACTGTACCTTCCATGAAGACATCTTTCCATTCAAGGAAGAAAGATCATCATAGGAAGAATTGAACCACAGAAGTGAATTACGGGAGCATTCGCATGAGGAAGAAGTCTTCAAGGATCCAAAATATATTTTGGTTCCACATAATGGCACTTCATCAACTCCACTAAGTCCAGTTGAAAATCTTCATTCTCCAGCATTGATGGAAGAAACATCAGATCATATGGCCCTTGATGAAACTCCTCACAACGAAAGGGCAGAAGCAGTAGAACTCCCAACACCTTTACCACAGAATCCCCCACGGCGGTTTGGAAGAAGCACACGTCCACCAACATGGACAAAGGATTACGTCTGTGCTACCAACAATTCGCCAGGTATTTGTTACCCTACATCATCTTATGTTTCCTTCGATCAATTATCTACAGAACATAGATGTTGTATAAGTCGCATATTTGAGGAGCATGAGCTATCTAGTTATGATGAAGCATCTTCTAACCCGAAGTGGCAAGAAGCAATGATAGCAGAACTTCGAGCTCTCATTGAGAACCATACATGGGAACTTACGACGTTGCCCACAGGCAGGAAGGCTATTGGATGCAAATGGGTATATAAGATCAAATATCGATTAGATGGGTCCATTGAACGTTATAAAGCTCGGCTGCTTTACCCAACGAGAAGGTTTCGACTATCATGAGACATTTTCTCCAGTGGCTAAAGATGTTACGGTACGTTCTTTCTTATCGGTTGCTGCTGTCAATGATTGGCTATTACATTAGATGGATGTACACAATGCTTTTCTTCATGGGGATTTAGATGAAGAAATTTACATGGAACTTCCTCAAGGATTATGGAGACAGGGGGAGAATAGAGTATGTTATCTCCGCAAATCCCTTTATGGGCTCAAACAGGCTTCTAGACAGTGGTACGCTAAGTTTGCCAATGCTCTCACAACTGCGGGTTTAAAACAATCCAGATACGATTATGCTTTATTCACCTGGAGAAAAGGTATGTCGTCCATTTATTTTATGATATATGTTGATGACATATTAATCATGGGCAACGATCATAATGCAATTAAGAGTCTCAAGGAATATTTACACTCCACTTTTCACATTAAAGATCTAGGAGCACCTAAATATTTCCTTGGGATCGAAATTGCACGATCTGAACTAGGGATTTCTCTCAGTCAATGAAAGTTTGTGTTAGAAATCATATTAGAATCAGGTCTGTCAGGGTGTAAACCAGCAGTTGTTCCAATTGAGCATAATGTCAAATTGATTATGACGGAACATGATGTGGAAACGTCACAAGATGATCCTATACTTAGAGACCCGTCGAGCTATCAGAAGCTTGTTGGAAAACTTATATACTTAACCATGACCAGACCAGATATATGTTATGTTGTGCAGACACTCAGTCAATTTATGAACAAACCAAAGCAGTCTCACATGAATGCAGCCCTAAAGGTCGTGAAGTATTTGAAGAAATGCCCAGGACTTGGGATACTTCTCTCTAGGAAAAGAAACATGAAGATGACAGCTTATTGCGATGCAGACTATGCAACTTGTCCTATGAGCAGAAGATCCATTACTGGTTTCTGTATCAAACTAGGAGAATCACTACTCTCATAGAAGACGAAAAAGTAACCAACTGTCTCATTATCTTCAGCAGAAGCAGAATATCGAGCCATGGCAAAGACTACTTGTGAGATAGTATGGATACGAGGTCTACTCCAAGATCTAGGGATACAAATAAAAGGACCGACCATGCTATTCTGCGATAATGATGCAGCCATCAGACTTGTAGTCAACCCTATAGTGCATGAGAGGACCAAGCACATAGAAATGGACTGTCATTTCACTCGGGACAAAATTCAAGAAGGAATTATCAAGACAAAGGGAATCGGAACTGCAGAACAACCCGCGGACATTTTCACAAAACCCCTTTGTCAAAGGCAACACGCATATCTACTAAGCAAGCTAGGTGTCTTGGATATCTATAAGCCACCAGCTTGAGGGGGAGTGTTGGAAGATATGCTGAGGAAAATATGCTGAAGAATATGCTTCACAATATTCAATCAGAGATTGAGATTGATAGAATAAATCAATTTCATATTTGATAAAATATTGCAGGAGATATTATTTCCTTTATTGAACATCATTTGTACTATAAATACAAGTCCCTTGTACATTGATTATACACTGAGAAAAATACAAAGCTCCTATTCTATTCAATCTAGCTTGTCTTGTTTGTCTTCTTTCAGTCTTCCATATCAAAGGGTGGTCCGAGTCCCTCCTTTTCTCACCAGACCCCCACCACTTGGCACTCTATAACCATGTAATCTTCAATCTTCCTCGGCTCTTTTGACTTATGGCCGTTGGAGGCGATTGATGCTCCTGGAGACACCTGCAAATACATATAACGTGAATGGGCTTCGCCTATGGTCAACCTCGCTAAAATGACTCGCTGGAATTTGTCAATGATGCCGCAGGAAGCGTCGATGTTGCTGGGCATTAGAGTTCACTTGTTAGTAGGCATCGCCTGGCGGTTCAGCAGGGATCACAAGTCAGGAGGCAGCAGCGAAGTCGTGATGGATAGAGCAGAGCAGCAACGTCGTCAAGGAGGCCAGGATAGAGCAGCTTCGCATCGGTGCAGGGGAGTCCTCGGAAGGGGTTCTTCGACTGGATCAGGAAGCGGGAAGAAGCAGCACTGGTGTCGTGTGGCCCAAGGGAGACAGCAACTTGTCGGCATTGTCGGTGGATGGCAGCGAACCAGCGTGCACTGAGTTCGAACGGCGCTGGTGCAGTGCAGGCGGTGCCGGGTTTGCCATGGCAAGATGAGCACCTCGGCCGAGGATCGGCCAAGAGAGCTTTTTCCCTCTCTTTTCTTTCTATTCTACACGTCTCTCTATATTTTAATAATGAAATGCCAGCCTCGAATTATGAGGCATAAACATGTTTATATAGTGTAAACCTAGATCTAACCTGATCATGTGGACTCAATCTAGGCCTTTTCAATGTAATGGGCTCTAATCACCTCAGGCTAGCCCTTAATTAGACTTTTGATGGGCTGAATTAAGCTCAAATTAGGCCAATTAAAGCCTTTTATCCTAGGAATTTTGGCCACCGTGCACCCCCTGGCCTTGGCCGAAAGTTGGCCCCCTTTCGTGGGCTCAATTCAGTCACTTTTAAGTTCAGGACCATTCCACTCAAGTCCAATGCTAATGCAAGTAATGTAAATTATATAATAAATGCTTATAAAGTTTTATGCTTAATTTAATTTTAATGTTTCTATTTAGGAGTTAAATTTAATCCCTAATTTTTTATGCAATAAATGAATGATTGGGTTGCCAAATTTTAAGTGTCCATAATCATATGCAAGAAAAAGAACCATGTTATTTTCCAAAATTAGTTATATTCATGAATGAGATGTACCCTTTTTCTTCCAAAATTGGATAATCCTCTTTTGTCTTCGTTCCTTTATATCGCCTCGTCTGCTAGTGTTGTATTATTCTGTCACTTGCTCTAATTTGCCCTTAGGAATGAGCAGGCAGATGTCCGTGTAAGATTTCGATGAGGTATGCTCCAATTTTGATCTCTTTGGCGTCCTCAGTGTCACTAGGGTTTATAGTGATGGTTTGTTTGGCTGTGAGAGGTTTGGATCTTTCAAGCTATTTCCGGCTTCATTCATCAGCCGAATCATTAGTTTCATCGTCAATAGACGTGTCATCTTCTAATGTTTCCCTATCATAACACGCTAGGGTTTGTGCCTGAAGCATCAGGTGCAGGTATCCAAAAGACGAAAGGGCTAATTTGATATGTGTTTTGAAACTCCTTCAATTTCAGAGAGTTTATATTCTTTTAATTTCGCAAAATTTTTTAGAGGGAACATGAAGAAGCCTAGCCTTCAAAATATTTTCTTGCATTTTACTATTGATTTAGTATAAGGATTTCATCTAGCTAATTTACTGTATCTCAACATACCCCTGAAATAATAATAAAAAATTATGAACTTGCATTTTATTGAGCGAAAGGAAATTATATGAATCAATTATGTTGCTTGAAAGGGAAATGAAAGCAATCAAATTCCAAGAATCAAAATGTAAATAATAATCGAAACCCTAGAAAACAGGAATTGCCCCATGAAGGGAAGGGTGCAAATAATGAAACATGCGCCTACTTTAAGGGACGAGAACTCAAGTCTCCGGCTTACTAAATGATGGGATCGACGGCTTCCCCATTACTGAGTAGTGGGTTCTGTTGGACGTTGTTGGGCTGTCCATTGCAGACTAAGGACACCTTTACATCTATCAAATCTTGGACTTTGTAATTCGGGGAGGCAATTGTCCGTGAAATGTCCCATTAACTAAGAAAATGGAGCAATAAGCTTAAGAACTTGAAAAGACCGGTCCATAATAATTGTCGAATGCTCATTTTATCAATTATGAAAAATTGTTCGTTTATGAAACATTGAAATTATGAACTTTGAAATCATCGGTTTAAACTATTTTATTTTTCAAATGGTGAGGCGATTGACTCACTTGTCCTGGACCGATGCAAAATTAAAAACACGATGAGGTAAGTAATATAAAGAAAAGTGCAGGAAACTTACTTGAGAATCGAAAAATGGTAACAATCACAAAGGCATGTATACCGGCTTAAAAATTCCAACTTTTCAGATGGACTCACGGTCCACGTGGAGCCGAACTTGCAGTATAAAAAGCCTTGTACTGAATTTTGTCGCTCTTTGCTTCATGAAAATCCTTAAGGACTGGCGAATTTGCACAACATTTCGTTTCATGTTCTTTCTGGAGACATTGATTCTTTTTTACATTGACCCCATCCAATTCAGAAATTTTCAAATACATTCGTTATTATTATCATTTTTGTGGCGAATGGAAAAATGTCCCCTCAAACCCAACTCCTTCAAGCAGTCTGTTTTTCGACCAAAAAAATAAGTCTGTTTGAGTTTTCGGATCGGTCCATTCTGAGTTGCTCCCATAGATTATATTGCTATGCACAGGTTTATATTCCATTGTCCTGCTTGCTGCATGTTCCCTTCAAAAAGTTAGCTTACGACCTTTTTATCGACAAAGTACGCTACGCAAGGCAATCGAACTATAAAATGTATGGTTTTGGCTAATGAATTCCTAAAACATTTTTTCCTTAAAAAATATAATTAAGTTTGGAAAAGGATACCATAAGTACCACAATGTTCTTACGACTCTCATGCAAATATCATGCTTCTAAACTTATCTCATCTGAGTGCCATGGCATCTAAAACATATTTGCTTGAATATCACAACTTTCAATTAATTATTTGAGTATCATAACTTTTAAAAAAATAAGGATGAGTATATTTGAAATCCTAAAACTTGTCATGAAAGTGCAATTAAAGTCTAAAACTTTCAGAACTACAATTAAGTCTCCAAACTTGTTACCAAAGGACAATTGAATCCTATAACTTTCAAGAAATGCAATCACGTTCTAGGACTTATCAAATTGGTCAAATCAAGTCCTTCCATGGATTGCACTTTTTGAAAATTTTAAGATTTGAATGTACTTTTGTGACAAATTTTAGGATTGAATTGCACTTTTTGAAAGTTTCAATACTTGATTATACTTTTATGACAAATTTTAGAATTTAATTGTATTTTTTGAAAGTTTTATAACTCAATTGTACTTTTCTGACAAGTTTTAGGATTTTTAGTATACTTATCTCTAAAAAATATTTACTACAAGTATTGAAAGTCTTATCTCTAAAAAATATTTACTACCAAAGGGCAATTGAATCCTATAACTTTCAAGAAATGCAATCACCTTCTAGGACTTATCAAATTGGTCAAATCAAGTCCTTCCATGGATTGCACTTTTTGAAAATTTTAAGATTTGAATGTACTTTTATGACAAATTTTAGGATTGAATTGCACTTTTTGAAAGTTTCAATACTTGATTATACTTTTATGACAAATTTTAGAATTTAATTGTATTTTTTGAAAATTTTATAACTCAATTGTACTTTTCTAACAAGTTTTAGGATTTTTAGTGTACTTATCTCTAAAAAATATTTACTACAAGTATTGAAAGTCTTATGTGTATAGCATTTATGATGAACATTTTTTTTTTATATATATACTAATGATACTTATGTCATCAATTGAAAGTTACAACATTTAAATGAACATTTTATGGAAATCATAGCACTCTAATGAATGATCTTTAGAAGTCATGGCATTTAAGTTAGTGTCATGCAAACCTTGCAGTATTTGTCATGTCCTTATCCCCAAATTAAGTTCCTTTCGGTGAACATTTCCACTTGATACATAGTTTTTAGAATTTGGTCATTTAAAATGTTTAAGACTGGATTCCATTCTTATTATTAGGTTTTGAACTTCAAAGTGAACTTTTCTTATTTCATCACTTATAGAGTAAGGCTGAAGATCCTGCTTGATGTAAATTGAACCTATAAAAAAGAGATTGATCCTTGAGAAACATTATCATTTTTTTTATTAAATTATACAAGAATAAAATAAAAACATGTAAGTTGTCCATAATGTTCAAATATGAACAAGTATAGTTTACTTTAAATATCTAAATATATAATGATGATAAATGCGAATAAAAAGCCGGCATTTTTTTTCCACTCTTGGATTATTCGTTGACTTGTCAACTTAAATTTGGTAATTGTGATGGTATATTTCCAAAATGCTAAATTGGCGTGTCTTTATCTGTCGCTAACAACGCTTGTTTTTTAGTTAATGCGAAAATGGTCAAACAAATGTTTATCGAAAAGGGCAATCCATGCTTTCGTCAGGACTCCAGATTCTACCGTTATCATATTTATTTAATGACTCACGCTATTTCCACTCCAACAAAATGTCTTTACCTTTTTGCCCCTTTGGCTCACATGCTTTGGTCATATTTTCCTCCTTTTTCTTTGTTTATTTATCCCTTTTCTTTTCTTGCGGGTCCCACGTTCCTCCTCTTTCTGTTTTTTTTCTCTTTTGCAGAATCAGACAACGAGTAGAAGGAAACTCAAGCTCGTCAACGTCTCCTATAACTCTTGACGTCCGGCAAATTTCTCTCCCCCGCAATGCTAGCTGCGGGGAAACCGACTGCAAGTGCGCCCACTCAATGAGCATAGGCGTCAACTAACCGCATGGCCAGTTGATCGCGTAGTTGACGTCCGGCAAATTTCAAACATAAGAGAACAATAATCACAAGGGATATGAACGAGGCGAAGGGGAGAGGAAAGGTGCCGATCAATCGGATAATGAGAATGGAGGAGAACACAGATAAATATGGCAATGACAATATGCATCATGTTGGGCTTGACAAGGTCCAATCCATTTATGTGGCTTATCAGATTTATTATTCGATATTTGATATATGTCTAATTTACTTAAATATATTATAGGCGATATATTTGTGCTCAATTTAGTTAAATATATTTTGGGCAATATATTATCATATCCAAATTAGGCATGTAGAATTCATATCTTAAACTTTGATGGAATGGTGATATTTGGTAACTCTAGAGTTGGTCCCATTACTTTCTTTATACAAGATCTCTTTTTGATGGAGAATGTATGCACTCTATTATTATACTTCCGTTATTTCCACAAAATTGAAGAGAGAAAAATGCACACCCATCACAACCATCATAGAGGAGAGTGATAAAGATTCTTATCCATAGGAAGGTATCTTCTGTTCTTAAATTATCAATGGCTTCTTTTGATTTAGGTACGTTATATTTGTTAATTTTATATCATGTTCATGTGATTGAAAGATCTTATTATTCTAACATGTGGTATTAGAGCATTGGTTTATTCAATGCATGAACATGATTATAATGTTTATTATGATCTTTCCCACTTTTATGATTGATTCATAGTATTTCGTTGATGATAGAATAAATATATAATGATAATTAATTTTTGAATATCTCATGCAAAATACTGTAGTTGATTCGAATATTTTTAATCTTATTAACAAAACGTCTAAAATCGGCAAATACTATCACATATTTTAGTTATCATTTCATGATCTGACCATTAAATAACCTAATTTTGTGTTGCTCCCTTCTCTTTTATTCCACAGACATGTTTTTGATTCGGCAAGCATTGTTAATGTCAATTGGGTTGTGTTAAAATTGCCAAACATGACTCTATGATGTCGAATATTTTTTATTATTATTCTTTAATTGTGGTTTTAAACTAGTTTGAGCAGTAAGAAGCCCAACGGAAGATTATTGTTTTATATATATATATATATATATATATATATATATTTATATTTTATATTATGATAAAAACTGTCTTATGTTACGCTCATGATTAAATTTGTAACTAGCCCAATGGAAATAGATATTTAATTTAAAATGATAATCTGTCAAGCAAAAAAATTGCTAATATGCGAGTCAAATTAATTCTACCAAACAATGATTTAATTTGATTTATTATTGCCTTTTGAAATTTGCTGGTTCAGATCAAAATAAATAAATTTGCTGGTAAACTATGAAAAAATCCATTTAAAGTGTTTATAGTCATACCAATAGAAGGCTATAGATGATTCTTGGATTTCTTTTGGTAAGGTTTTGTGTATTTTACCTTTCCATGTAAATGAACTGTTTATTTTTTAGTTTATTGTGATGATAGATTAAATTATTTTATTTATTTTTGTGAATTTCCTAAAGGTACTAATGTGCATGAATTTAATTTTTCTGATCTAGCATACAATCCTACTACTGTTATGAGTTATCTTTTCTCTATTGAACAACTGTGTGGTACAAATTTCAAGAAATGGAAAGAGCAAATAAGTTTCATTCTTGGGATCATGGATTTGGACTATGTCTTACAGGTTGACGTTCTTGTTGAACTCATAGCTGAAAGCTCAAATGAGCAAAAAACTTCTTATGAAAAGTGGAAGCGATCCAACCACACATCTCTGATGATTATGAAAGGTTCCATAACGATCAATATTTGGGGAGACATACCTGACTCTCCTAATACTAAAGAGAACCTTGCTCGCATTGAGGAGCAGTATGAGGGCACTTCCAAGGCACAACCTACTACTTTTATTTCCAAGATAATGACCCTCAAGTCTAATGGAATCAATGGCGTTCGTGAGCACATTATGCAGATGAATGATATGGCTACTCAACTTAAGTCCTTGATTATGAAAATCTCTAAATGTTTCCTTCACTTCATCATGACATCTCTCCCTGCATAGTTGGTCCTTTTAAGATCAACTATAATACACAAAAGGAGAAGTGGAAGATGAGTGAGTTAATTTCTATCTATGTCCGAGAAGAAGAGAGGCTAAAATCTGAACAACTTGACGGTGCTCACATAATTACTTCTGCTTCCAATAAAGGAAAAGGAAAGATGTATGGCAAGGGTCGCAATTATGAAAGCACGGGTGCTCCCAACCTTATGATTGACGAAACAACTTCTTCTGCTTCGAAAGGACTGGGTAGCTCTAAGTGTCATCTTTGTAGAGTTAAAGGACATGTGAGGAAAGAATGCTTGAAATTCCGACAATGGTTGGAGAAGAAAGGTAATACTTTATTAAGTCATGTTTGTTATGGGTCCTATATTGTTAATGTTCCTTTAAATACATGGTAGATTAATATTGGTGCAACTCTACGTATAACTAATTCATTGTAGGGATTCCTTTCAAGGAATATTCTAAATAAGGGGATCATAACATTGTCGTGAGAAATAGAGAAAAGGTTCCAATTGAAGCTGTTGGCACTTTGTGTTTGGTGTTGGAGAGTGGTTTCAATTTGGATTTAGTTGATACGGTTTATGTTCCTAGTATTACTAGAAACTTAATTTCTATTTCAAAACTTGACGCTTATGATTATTTGTTTAAGTTTAAGAATAAAAGTTGTTTCATTTCTTGTTATGGTGAGACTATTGGTTATAGTATGTTAGAGGGAAACCTTTACAAACCATATTTAGATTCTTTGTTTACTGAATCATTAGTTTCAATGAATGTGAATGATGAAGTTGCTAAAATTGATAAGAAACAGAAATCAAAGAGTGGAAATTCTTCAAAATTAAGGTATGAGTGTTTAGGTCATATTTCACGGGGCAAAATGGAATGCCTCATTAAGTATTGAATTCTACATTCTTTAGATTTCTCTGACTTTGACACTTGTATTAAATGTATTAAAGGAAAATTCCCAAAGGGCAATAAACATGGTGCCACAAGGAGTGGGAGATTTTTACAAATCATCCACACTGATATTTGTGGACCTTTCTCTACTCATGATGTTAGTGGTCATAAGTATTTTATTATTTTCATCGACAACTACTCATGTTATGGTTATGTCTATCTCATCCACGATAAATTTGAAGCACTAAATATGTTAAGGTCTGTAAAGCCGAAGTTGAAAATCAAATTGACCTAAAAATTAAAGTTGTAATGTTTGACCATGGAGGAGAATATTATGGAAAATTCTACATAGGTCATAATCCCGTGCTTTTAATTTATTTTTGGAGAGAAGTAGCATGGTTGCTCAGTGTACAATGTCGGGTACTCCCTAGCAAAATGGTATCATTGAGCAACAAAATTGTACTCTAATGGATATGGTATGAAGTGTGATATGTCATAACACTCTACCAGAATATCTTTAGGTTGAAACTCTCAAAATAGCCATGCATATCCTTAATTGGGTCCCTAGTAAATTGGTGGTTAAAACACCTTATGAACTATGGACAAAAAGGAAACCAAATTTGGGATATTTTCAAGTATGTGGCTATTTGGCCACGAAGGAAGAAACACGACTTGAGGATCATAAGTTGTTTCGTTAGTGTATCGAAGTTATTATTTGTTTAAATTTAATTTGAGAAAACTTTCTTACATCACAATGGGTATACTCAAAAAGTCAAAAAAAAAAAGTGCTTGTTGGACAAAAGATTTGTCAAGGAATGTTTTTTCTTTTCCCCTTGAGTAGCATCTTATGTGGTTCACTTCCCTCCTTTTATTAACATGACTTGAACCAAATTATATGCTCATTTAACTCAGTTTATAATAATGGGTTGAAATCCTTTATAATTAGGAATTACATTAGAACCGTCAAATTGCTCATAATTTTTTTTCGGAATTCATGTCAAAATTTCTAAACACGGACCTTAATATTATATCCCCCTTCCCCTCTCTCTCCCCCAACCATCCGCCTCTATCATTGCACCCCACCTCCGCTACCGGCTTGCCGTCACATCCCTCTCACTACTGTACTATTCAGCCCCCATTAGTCATCTTTGATGGGTCGCTTTCGTCACTCCCTCTATCAACAAGGCAACGGGGTTTGTGGCAGCCAGGCCAACAACGTTTGGATCTAAGCTTGCAGCTTATGACCCAACGTTGCAAGCTCTAATACGAGGCTAGTGAGCCCTAACCTAAGGTGTGGATGGAGAGGGAGAGGGAGAGGGAGAGGGGGAGGGAGAGGATCTCCCAAGGATATAAATTTAAGACGTAAGTCCTTTAAATTTAGAGAATCCATGTCCGTTCATAGTAAAACTATCAAATTATGGATTGATATCAAGTTTATATCTTTGGTGAGGAGAAAATTCCATTTGGATGTTGGTGATAGCCTAATTTAGAGAATTGATTACGGCAAAAGAGCTTCTAAAATCCCCCCTCCATCTTTAGTGTTTCTTAGTCCAAGAAAGGAGGATAGATCAACACGGACCAGCCATGTTCTTCCCCACTCCTCATCAATGGGAGCTGGCTAACGCCCTCTTAGACACAATAAGTGTCCCCAGCAGATTAGTGCCCAACTGCTAACACAGCAAGTGGGGTGCATGTGGACTACGCATTTGCATTGTGTACATTTCCGAGCCATCAGTTTCGTGTTGTGTATGAAATTGGATTTTTGTTTTGCTTTGTACTTCTCTCTCTTCTTCTTCTTCTTGGTTTGTATTAAATTTGGACTACATGGACCATCATAGATATTTATTATGTGTTTTATGAAATTGAAATTGAAATTGAAAGTGATTGTCTTTTTAACACCAATAGTATCATGTAGGTTAACTGGCATCCATGTCGGCAATTTTATACCAAAAATGATCTAAATGACTATTGACAAATCATCAAAATATTTAAAATTAAATTAGTACAATTAAATGATTTATGACTGAATTAGTTGTCATATAATAGATTTAGTTTTTTTGTTGTTGTAATTTTTCCAAACTTTGTCCCTTGCAACGGCAAACAGGTTCTAGCATATATTTGATTTCATTCATTCATTTACTTATTGAGCTTGTACTTATATCGATTGTTATGAAAGAAAATAAGCTAGAAACATTAACTTATCCACTAAATTACGCTTTTATTGCTTTAGCAAGATTCGTTGAAACAAGTAAAAGTCATTTGCTAAACATTGGAGATAATGTTTCAGCATTGTCAGCATTTCTCATTGTCAGGGTGCAAGCTACTTTCAGAAGCAAATTTAACGTTTGGGGATTCGACAGACGTTTATGGTATGTATAAGCTGACTAAGAAGACCAATTTCTCAGGTTGCACACTGCCAGAGTCCATCCATTTTTGATGGATCACTTAGGCGATGGCTGGTGACAGGTACAAAAAATTTAAAACTGGGGACAACCCCAGCTGGCTTTGACTTCGAAGGAAAGTCTTACTCATTGACCAAATAGACAATAAATGGAATAAACAAACTGGAAATCGACCTTCTCACCACAACAATAAATATCTGAAGAACCTACTAACCAACTAAATAAATAAATGGACCCTCTTTCGAGAGACGCGTGTACTTCTCAGCATCGTGTTTTGATCAGCTGAATAAGCCAAGCATTTTCACCATAACCCACTAATGCACGTAACTTCTAGCTTCCAACCTACGTAAGGATGGCCAATTTGTTGCCACAGCTGGAACTTCACGGTTCGCCTGCACGAGTGGCCCATCTTGGGACCATGCTCTCTACCCGGATCGAAACGTCCCATGCTTGTCTCATTTGCATCGAGACCAAGAAATGATTCGGAGAGAAAGAAAGAAAGAGCAATGATTGAGATGATATCAGTATATGACTGGCGGGCACGTGGTGTTTGCATGCGCTATGAGTTGCTCCCTTTGTCAAATGCTCATGTGAGGAGCTTTAGGACAAAACGAGTGATTGATCGCTTGAAGTGGGTTTGAAGCTTTGGGTTTTTATGTTTTGGTGTTTCCCAATGATGGGTTGGAATCGCTCGTGTTTAGGATAAAGGCTAATGATCTGAAGTTACATGTTAGCCACCCGTTTTGAGGAGAAGAGATGACCAGACAAACACCTAGCATCCTCTTGAGGGAAATAAACTTTTGTTGGGGGCAAATGTCTAGTTAGACAAGTATATAGGGGGGCCATACTCCCAAGTTGATGATGTAAGTGCGACTCGAATAGGCATTAGCAAAATGAGTTACAATGGTGACGACCCTAATGATAAAAGAGGTCTCCTGTTTTTAACAATGCCATGACTTTGAGGCATGTTGTGAATAAGTATAAAAAGATTTTGCCATGCCTTGAGCATTTATGATGTATCTTGTGTGTGGAGACCTTCACACTTTGGAGTTGTTGCAACAACAAACTCATCAACCTTGGAGCTTTGAGTATGAGGTACTAAGGTACATTTGGCAACTTGCTAATTTTTCTATTTTTCTATTTTTTTATTCTCTGGAATAGAAAAAGAACATAAATCTATTTGGTAATGTCTACTAGTGTTTCTATCCTCAAAAATAAAAGTTATTCCAGGGAGTAGACTTGGAATAGAAACAAGAAGTAGAAAAAAATAGCTTCTTATTCTCGGGAACAATTTCTAGAATAAGTATTTCTTGGGTCATGGCTACTCGCCATTGCCACCCCACTACCTATGATTGCCCCCCAATCATTAGCTACAACCATCCACCGCTACCACTACTGCCATTGATTACCATCACCACTAAAAGAAAAGGAGAACAGAAAATTTATGGGTCATACTAAACGCATTTCTATTTTTTTTCTATTTCTAAAATAGAAAAATTTTGCAATTATCAAACACGTTAGTTTACTCAAAAATTGTTCTTGGAAATAGAAATAGAAAAGAAATAATTATGAAAAGAAATTGTTCCTTGGAACAAAATGTTATCAAACGCATTCTAAATAACTATAGCTAAAATCAAACATTTATTGCCGAAACATTCATGGCAATGCCAGCGTGGGGTGTTAGTCTTGTAAGAATTATTACAATCCACATGATATTAATTATTAATGGTTTAATAATTATTAAAATATTATAAAATAAATATTGGCTGTGAATTATGACTAATGAAATGAAATGGTACTATTCTTATAGGAAAGTTACTGCTTTTTCGAAAAGATGCTATTTTTATGAAAGTTGAAAGGTATTTTGATAGAAGACACTTGTTAATAAAAAATATAAATAGAATCTGGAATTCTCTCCACCACCGACAACAATAACAGAAAAAGAATGTTATATTATATCCTCCATCGATAGAATACAATAAAGAAAAAGTGAGTTAAGGGAGAAAAATCAGAT
Source organism: Corymbia maculata (assembly GCA_014182735.1). Classification (NCBI taxonomy): domain Eukaryota; kingdom Viridiplantae; phylum Streptophyta; class Magnoliopsida; order Myrtales; family Myrtaceae; genus Corymbia; species Corymbia maculata. The sequence continues at coordinate 17,023,387 of CM024684.1, forward strand.
TTCTGTGTTTTTTCGTTTTTCTACAATAATTATCTTCAAGAGTAACGTTATGGATAAATATATATATGTTTATCTATTTTATTGTGAAAATTAAAGATTATTGATTTTCAAACTTTTGCAATAAAGGGTTATATTATCGCTAACAAGTCATCACTCTCTACAAAGTTAAAGCATTTGTACGAAAAGGAAGTTGAAGAGAGAACTGTTGTTGGTTGAGAGACTTGTGAAATCCTTTTCCTAAGATAATAAATGCACCAACTATTAAATGCGAGTAGATAACTCCCAAGATACATGTCAGCGTCCAACACTCAGTGACTGATTTGGACGGAGCAAGGGTGCCACAGCCCTTGCCTAGATTAGACGAGGCCCACAATGCCTTTGCCTAGTGTCAGTGAGAGCATCCTTGCTCTCAGCCCCAAAAAAGTACAGAAGTGGAAAATAAAAAAATTATAAAAAATATCTATATTAACGACAGTCGTATCACATAAGAATTAGAAGGTTAGTGTCCACATAGGCAATTTTTGGTTTAAATTGGTCAAATGAACTCAATTTACAAAATATGAATAAATTTAGGATTAAATTAACACACATAATAATTTTATGATTGAATAATGCATGTTGTGCATAAAGAAAATCATTGGATTGTCAGAAAAGTCAACTTTCAACATATAGAATCATACAAGAACATTTACTCTAATTCTGGCGAGGATTGATTATAAATTATAAATAAGGCACATTCAATGCTTGTAAGTTCACTTGAGAACCCATGTATTTGAGTAACATACACTCTAATTCCATCAAGTTTAAACTCAATACTTTCCTTCTATACTTTCCCATGTAAGGCTTCTTCCACACATATATATATATCAGAAACTTTGTAACAATGTTATGACGTGAACAATTATTCCCACCCATCTAATGTTTTTAACAAATTATTTACGCATGTACTTTGCATGCCGTTATTAATATTTTTTTTACACTCCTTTAAAATTTTCAAGTGGGATCTTTATATTTCGGTCCTCCTAAACTTAGATTTTGCCTAATTCCTTAACTCGCCCCCTTTTCAGCCTCCCCTAAGCTTTTGATCTGTACACTTCGAGCTTGACAACTCTCAACCCCTTCGACAGATGCTCGTATGTTAAGCGGTTCGTATTTCTTGCTCAAGACTCAGTATTTGGATCATCAGAGCATTTGCCTTTTCTTTTGAGATCATCATACTCAAGAACATGACCATTCCAATAATTTCCCCGTGAGCAAAGGACGATAAGGGACTGCTAAGAGACCTTCGTGGGCTTTGCTATATGGGTGCTCAATTGGGCCGGGTGGTGGGGGCAAGATCGTCCCGAGGGTCATTAAATGACTTGAGATTTTCAAATTATTTGGCAAGTAACTATGGAAAAAGTCAATATCAACCGTCACAATTATGCATCTCACTTTTTTGTTTTGTAAATGATTTATCAAGCATTTCATGTCATTTGGGCCTCTGAGAGGAATACACACACATCAAACCTGGAACACAAATTCTTATTGCGCCCCAAAAGATTTCATGCTGGGTAGATCATCAGCTGAAATAAGCAGTGGATCTTGTTCAGACTTTCGGGAACCATTATGTCACATTTATTATACTAAATTTACTGTCGTTGCCTGCATTTCGATTAACAAAATCAATTTATTAAACCATGATGTGCAATGTAGATTCATGTGCTTAGGTGGGCCAAAAATTCTTAAGATAAGCTTTTCATATGCCTTGGAACCTACTTTGTTATAATCATTTCCTAATTTTTGGACACTGGAACCTACCCTGTTTGCTTAGAATCGCTTCTGGAACCTACTTTGTCTTTTCAGTTTAGTTCCAAGGTCTACTAGAGAACCTATTTTATTTTTCGTTCCTTTTTTGGTTCAATTTTTATGGCAAAATTGTATCGGACTATAAGCAACGAAATGATTCAAAGTAAAAAATGAACAACAAAAATCCTTATATGCCAAAAAATAATAATTCATAAGATGAATACATAGTCACATACATTATAAAAGATGAAAAGTTCAAACATGTAAACAAAAGATAAATTATAAAACTCCAATTCCCATTCATCCATAAAATTTAGGGGAAGAGGAAAGATTGGAGAAGAGTTCCAAGGAAGGATAAAGGATGAACTAGTGCCGAGGTTAGAATTTGAGGGAAGAAGAAATTAGAGTTTTGGCTTTTTAACTTATAAAACTAGATCTAAAACCGGTTCCAAAACGGGATGGTCCGGTTCAGTTCTTGGGCGAGTATTTATTCAAAACCCGTTCCCAAACCGGTTGTAATTAATTCCAAAAATTTGGAAACTATTCCCTGACCTAGTTTTTGAGCGGTCTTGTCTGCTTTTTAGATAAAATCAGTTTGGTTGCACACCCCTAGTGGAAAGAGCTAGTGGTGAGTTTGCAAATATGAGGGAAAGTCTCACATTTTAGAATGGCAGATGTCCAAATTGGCACGTCTATTGCCCTACTATTAAGGGCTAGCCAACTTTTAGAATGGAAGATGTACAAATTGGTATGCCTTCAGCTATCTGGCATTGTCACGTCTATTGCCCTACTATCAAGGGTTAGCTGAGGTAGATAACTCAGAGGTAGACATACTAAATATTGGACGTTCTAGCACAACACTTGAATAACTGAATCCAAAACCCCTTTGAACTATTGATTTATTTAGGAAAATGCCACTGTAAATCCTAAAATTTGTGCCGGTCGGGTTTTAATAAGTAGTTTATATTAGGGTCTTTCTGGGCTTGGTTTCTCAAGTTAGCTGCCTCGTTTTTATAGGTCTCTTATAGGTTATTTGACCTGCTATCAAGTCGAGTATTATGCATTTGTTCTGAATTTGCTCCGGGACTTGTTCTTCTTGCCATCCTTTTTCCTATAAATGAAAAATTCAGATTTTTTGAGCTGTCAATGATGGGGAGTAGGCGGGGACAAATAGGCGAGATACTACACTAATCAGCACACGCGATCTGCCACCCAAACGGATGATGTATAGATGGGATCATCCCCAACTTGCAAGTTTTCGAATCGGTAATTAAGTTGGGTGTTCTTCAAAAATCGAAATTGGACCCAAAAACAAAAAATAAAAGAAAAGCCGAATAGAATAATAGAATTCTTTTTATGCAATCCTATATCTATTTTATAAGCTAGTGTCTACCATGTTTTGTACGTAAGTTACAAAACCCTATTTTCATACTTACATATTTTGCTCCAGTCCTTGAAAAAGTGGAAAATCAAACTAACTCTTTAAATAAAATGGTGGTCACTCAAACCCAATAATTGAATGGAATAATTGAGTTCGTGGTCCTTGGACCCCTATAAAAAAGCCCCGACGCTTGTGCACCAACTCATCACTTCCCTAAGTTCGCTTTAATCTCCTCCTTTCCGGAGCGCACAAAAGCACGCACTCTCATCTCAGCAGTTCTTGACACTTTTCAGGTACCCAGCAACCGAGAGAGACAATCCTGTTCCTTTCTCTCATAAGCTCCATAATCTCTCTCTCTTTCTCCATAGCTGGTTATATCATGGCTAATTTGCATAAACGAATTCATGCTGTTTCAGTGATCCACCAATCACTAGATCAAACGAAAACAAAGAAAAGTAAAAGGTGTGCCGTTTCTGCTTGCCTTGAAGGTTGTAATGAATTGTATATTCTGATGTGCGAGCTTTGTGTGTAAGCGTTCGGCAGATAAATAAACAAGAGAGAGAGAGAATGTGGAAACTGAAGATAGCGGAGGGCGGGCCGTGGCTGACCAGCGTGAACAACCACATCGGGCGGCAGCACTGGGAGTTCGACCCTGACGCCGGCACACCGGAGGAGAAGGAGGAAGTTGAGAGGGTCCGAGATGAGTTCACGAGGAATCGGTTCCGTGTCAAGCAGAGCTCTGATCTCCTGATGAGAATGCAGGTACGCATGAACTAAACTCTCTGTGTGTGAAAAGCCTCTTGAAAAGTATAAAAATTGTGTGGCAACCCTATCAATTGTTTGAAAACTTCTACACTTCCTTTCACATGTACACTGAATTTTGAATTAAGTTTATTGTGTAAAAGTCATAAATAAATGGAAGCAAATAGAGGCCTGAAAATATTTAAGTCTAAGTCTTTTGCTCCGAGCATATAAATTTTCTCCTATAAATGTTACCACAAGTGAAGCTCTCACATTGAAAATTTCACTTAGTTGCAATCTTAGGGCCTGCATGGTAAAACTTGATTCTGTTCTCGAGAATAACTGATTCTGTTCTCGAGAATAACTGAATCTGTTATTTTGTTTCTAGGAGTAGATTTGGAACATAAATACATTTGGTAAATTTTTGTTCCCGGGAACAGGATTGGAGTAGAATCCAGAATAAAAAAAAAAAGTTGCTTCTCGCTCCCGGAAACAATTTTGAGAATAAGTTTTTTTTCTCTCTTTTTTTCTTCTTCTTCTTCTTCCTCTTCCCACCCCATCACCGCCCCATCACTGCCCCTGGGCCGCCACCGGCAAGGCTCGGCCTCGCAGATCTAGGCGGGCCGAGCCTCAACCCGACCGCCACCATCGAGGCTTGACCTCGCCTAGGCGGCATGAGGCCGAGCCTCACCTGGCTACCATGAGTGAGGCTCGAGCTTGCCCAAATCTGGGCAAGGCTCAACCTCTTGCTGCCTGGGTGAGCTCGAGCCTCGCTGGTGGCGGCTAGGTGAGGCTAGCCCAGCTCGGCGAGGCTTGGCCTTGCCCAAATCTGCGAGGCCGAGCCTCATTGGAGCCTTGCTCGGCCGCTCGCCAGCGGTGGCCAAGAGGAAGAAGGGGAGAAAAAAGAAAAAAGAAAAATATAATAAAAAGTATTAAAAATTAAAAGAATCAAAAGATCGGAAATTTTTACCAAATGCATTTTTGTTTCCGGAGTAAAATTTTTAAACAGTTTATCAAATACCTTATATACTCAAAATTTGTTCTCGGGAGCAAAACCAAAAAAAATAATTTCTGATCAAAATTTGTTCACAAGAATAGAAGCGTTACCCTAAACCCTTAGTAACAAGTATGATTTGCCATGATGACCGAGACGAACAGCTAGAGGAGCGTTCCTCCCAATAACCCATTTGCTCTTCCTTGTCCATTTACTGGTAAATAAATTCTTTTTTTTTGGTAGATGAGCCTTTCCATTTCTTGATCACTTCTGTAAGAAATATTTTACATAAAAGACATATATTGTATGGTATATAAACTATTTATAGAAACCTGGCATGGAAATAACAAACTCCACAAGCGGTGTGGAGCGACGAAGGAATTTGCACGTCGTTTCAATAATTATTTCATGGACACTTGTGTTAGGAGCAGCAAAGAGTTAAGATCGAAGTGCCTAACTTCTCCTTTTATGGGAAAGGTGAGCGTTTCCTCACGCACTCGGATATTCCTTCCCTTCTTCGGACAAGGTTGATCAAGGCCTTTGGACCCACCACCCTTCTCTGAAATCAATCTTTCACATAGGAGCTCACAAATTAGTGTTACAAATGTCTCTGAATTAGTCTTTTCTCAAATCCTTGTTAAGGCGTCGGTCTGAGGTTGCATCTTTCTCAACATAGTGTAAACATCGTAGTGGCCACATTCGACACATCAACAAGTAAAGAATCAAGTAGGCAAAAAATCCTATGTAAATAGTAATTGACAATTCACATTAAAAATAGAAACTTAGGATCCATTTGTTAGGAATGAAATTATTTCTGGGTAATTGTTTTTCGATTTTCGGTGTTTGGATTACAGAAAATCAGTTGATATAATGGAAAACGTTTTCTAGGCCTGAACATGATAGGTTTTAGATTAATAAAAAACGATTTCCATTTCTATCGAGAAGGAAATTACTTTTTATAAACAACCAAACAAATGAAAACTAATAATATTTTCCTTGAAAATGATTTTTTTTGACAATATTATTATTTAGGGCTGTATTTGTTTTCATGGAAAATGATTAATTTGGAAAACTATTTCTAATAATAATATGTTGTGTCGCTTTAAATGATTAGTCAATAAAAAATATTTTCACTATCACTGATTCAGTCTTATAAGCAATACAAACAATTAGTTTTTCGAACACATTTTCAAATCATTGATATTTTTTGCGAAAAACAAACAGAACCTTGAGGTATCAACTTATGTTTTCTTTATTTTAGGCGTAAGAAGTATTTTTTTCCCCCTCCCAACAAAAATTTTATAAAATGGAAAAGCTGAAGAAAACAAATTGAAGTAGAAAAACTCCTTTGACTGACCTCAGGAAACAAATTCTTTGGATGTTCAAGCACAACAACTTCAAGGGGGGCCCACAAATATATTACGAAATTTCCAAATAAAAAATAAAAAATAAAAAAGATGTCCCGAGGGTCGTACACGCCTGGGATTCCTTTATTTTTTTCAGCCAAACAAATTTTCCGCCTCTTCCTTTGAGCACACATTATTGCAAACTCCCTACGATATAATGGGAGTTCCGAGTCAATTGGCATACCGTTTTTTCTGACTGCTGATATGTGTGGTTAACAAGGTCTCCACATTGATTTTTTAAAGTAAAAGTGCCGCTCATATTGATAAAGTAAGTGCCTAATCATCTTGGCATGTTGTATCTTACGCATCAATTATGTCACGTGATAACGATACCATGACATCATTAACAAAGTCTTCACATTGACCTTTTAGAGTAGAAATGCTGCAAGTATTGGAAAAAGAAGTGCCTTACCATATCAGGATATTGTATCTTACGCATCAGTTATATCACATGATAACGACGCCATTATACCATTAACTAGGTCTCAACATTAACCTTTTAGAGTAGAAGTGCCACGTGTATTGGCAAAAGAAGTATTTGATCATCTCATAATGTTGTATCTTAAGTATCAGTTATGTCACATGATAATGATACCATGATACCATTAACTAGGTCTCCACGTTGACTTTTTAAAGTAAAAGTGCTGCACATATTGGCAAAAGAAGTGCCAAATCATATTGGGATGTTGTATCTTACACATTAGTTATATCACCTGATAACCACATCATGCTAGTGATTCGACAGGCACGGCACATTTCCTTTTTCAAGGAAAATTTGGAAAATCCTCCTCATTTTCACCTTACTTTCAGTTTGCATTCTCCAATTTTTGTAGTCACCAGCCTGCACATTGAGCTTTGGTAGTTGACACCAACCTGCTGGCTTTCCGTCCATCACGATGATGACATGCTCCAGTGCTTGAATCTGCAGCTCACAAAGGAGAACCCAAGTGGGCCGATTCCACCGCCGGTGAAGGTGGCGGATGCTGAAGACGTGACGGAGGAAGGGGTGACCAACACGCTGAGGAGGGCTATCAGCTTCTATTCATCCCTTCAGGCCCACGATGGCCATTGGCCCGCAGAGAATGCTGGGCCCCTGTTCTTCTTTCCTCCCATGGTAAAGCCCGCTTTTCTAGGTCAAACGCCAAACAGAATCTCGGACTAACTTACAATTTTTTCTTGGATCAACGTTAAATAGATAACAAGAACCACTAAAGATAAATTCCCAACTTATCAAATTGCCTGCTAATCTCGTAGAGCTAAGTACAGCATATGAACCAAAACCCAATCTGACAATTGAAATATAGGAATATTTGCAGTTGTGATCCATAAGTTGGATTCACAAGTCACGAGTCGAAATGCATGCCTTGGGTCCTTTCGATATTTTTGGGATAAATGTATTGGAAGTCCTTAAACTTATCAACAAAATGTAATTTAGTCTTAAAACTTTCAAAAAGTTCAATTAAGTTCTAAAACTTGTCATAAAAGTATAATTGAGTCCTAAAACTTTTAACAAGTGCCATTAAGTCCTAAAATTTGTTAATTGATCAAAGCAAGGCCTTCTCTTGATAGACTTTTTGGAAGTTTTAGGACTCGATTAAACTTTCATAACAAGTATTAAGACTTGATTGCACTCTTTAAAAATTTTAGGACTCAATTGTACTTTCGTGACAAGTTTTAGAACTTAATTGAACTTTTTGAAATTTTTAAAACTTAATTGCACCTTTGTGTTATGTTTTAGGATTTCTAATACACTTATTCCTTAATTCTAGTAGTGGTCTTACATCTGGCATTGTTTTGGTCGATGATTTGCAATACATATGAGAATATGATTTGCAGGTCTTTGCACTTTACATTACGGGAGCAATGAATGCGATATTTACTCAGGAGCACAATAAGGAAATCAAACGCTATATATATAACCACCAGGTGCACTTTGCTCTTTCATTATTCGTGCAAGATTACTTCATTTTCACTTCATGCAATACTGTAAAACGATTATGACAATATATTTGCACTTGTTTGCCCACAAATCAAAAGAATGAAGATGGAGGTTGGGGGTTTCATATAGAAGGGCATAGCACCATGTTTGGCTCTGCGCTAAGCTACATTGCACTTAGATTGCTTGGAGAAGGGCCTGAAGATGGTGAGGATGGAGCCATGGCTAGAGGAAGGAAATGGATTCTTGATCATGGTGGTCTTGTGGGGATTCCATCTTGGGGAAAATTCTGGCTCACGGTATACAAATATTATGTCTGTTCTTTCTTATTGGCAAAAACCTAAGTTATACTTGTTAATCTAACGTTTGGAGAGAGATTCAAACACGTTATTGTTGGAGAAAGGAAAAAGGTCCTACAAGTAGGAGAAACTGACCATCGAATTCCATCGATCCCATTGAAAATGGGAAAATCAGAAAAAATGTTCTATTTTAAACTATGCATTATGTAGGTTTCATGCCCAATATGAGAACCAGATTATAGGCTGTTGTTATGTTAAGATGCTAAAAAGTACTGAATTGTTACAGGTACTCGGTGCTTATGAATGGGCGGGGTGCAATCCACTGCCCCCGGAATTTTGGCTTCTTCCAAGAAAATTTCCCATCCATCCTGGTATGCTTGAGTTGGTTTCCTTTTGTCATAAGGGAACGTAGTTCTCCATAGTTTCAATCAAAGGTTGGAAATGATGTTAGTGAATCAACATGTTAACTAATGATCAATTTCAGGTAACATGCTGTGCTATTGTCGTCTGGTTTACATGCCCATGTCATACTTGTATGGGAGGAGGTTCGTCAGTCCCATCACTAGATTGATTTTATCGTTGAGACAAGAGCTCTACACTGAACCTTATCATGAAATAAATTGGAACAAAGCAAGAAACACTATTGCTAAGGTGTGACTTGTGTATCCTGTTTTCTTTTTTATAAAATCTTGAATGACTACTTAAATCTAAAATTTACATTGAGAAAATTGCCTCAATTAATAAATTACCTTAATCTTCTTGTAAATTTAAACCCATCTCCTATTCCTGAAGATAGAATTGAAGTATATATGTGAACTAGGGAATACTTATTGACATTCATGAAATGCTCTAGTTAAGTTAATGAATATGTGAAGCTTAACTAGGTATTAATCCTCAGGAGGATTTACACTTCCCCCATCCGCTAGTACAAGATATGCTATGGGGGTTTCTTCACCACTTCGCGGAGCCAGTTTTGAAGAGGTGGCCGTTTTCCATGATAAGAGAAACGGCTCTGAAAGTTGCGATCAAGCACGTACATTATGAGGATGAGAACAGCAGATATTTGACCATTGGATGTGTGGAAAAGGTTCAAACAAGAACGCGACAATTAGCTTTCGCCTAGATGCTAACAAGGATGTCAAAGACCGAACAATCTTAACGCGTGAATGTGAAATTTTCGTAGGTTTTATGTTTGATTGCTTGTTGGGTGGAAGACCCGAATTCAGAAGCCTACAAACTTCATCTTGCCAGAATTCCAGACTACTTTTGGATAGCTGAAGATGGACTTAAAATGCAGGTTACAACTTCATATCTTGACCCTTTCTTTATCTTGTGAAATGTGTGGCTCTGAACGACTGAAGAACTAATGAATTATTACTTTGTAATCCCAATTGGCTTATGGGCAATTTTTTTCATCAAGTAAAATTGGCATCCGGTGGCAATCATTTTAAAAAAGATTAGCATTGGCGTCATCGAATTCTCTGAGCAAAAAACCTCATTTTGGTTTCCAGACCTTCGGCTGTCAAATGTGGGATGCAGCTTTCGCCATCCAAGCGATCATGTCAAGTAACCTAACAAAAGAGTATGCAACTACACTAAGAAAAGCGCACGATTTTGTGAAAGCTTCGCAGGTAAAGTTTAATTCGAACCATCTAAAGGGGGTTAGTCAATTAGTGTAGTTTACACCTTCAACTGGAACATATTCTTTTGAAGGTCCGAGATAACCCGTCTTGCGACTTCAAAGCAATGTACAGACACATATCCAAAGGAGCATGGACATTTGCTATGCAAGACCATGGTTGGCAAGTTTCTGATTGTACAGCTGAAGGACTAAAGGTAATTAGATCAGTCATATGCATTTGATGGGGTCTTGGAAGTATCTTTTTTAAGGGTAAATGTAACTTTTAACATGCGACAATATTGTGTCTTATACAGGCAGCACTTTTGTTTTCGCAAATGTGCCCGGACCTGGTGGGGGAGAAGATGGAAACGGAGCGATTCTATGATGCTGTCAATGTTATTCTTTCCCTACAAGTAATTAAGAACTATTTTGCCTTTTTTTTTCCCATTGATAATCAATAAAATAACTTTAGACGCTAGAGTCATGTCACACAATTTATGTAGTGCATTACAAAAACCATTGCAGAGTAGCAATGGCGGTTTTCCTGCTTGGGAGCCACAAAGAGCATATGCATGGTTGGAGGTAACTTTTGAGTATTAATTATTAACAAAATTACTTTCTAATGCTCCTTGAAATAGATTTTACGGATAAACACATGCAAAAGAATATCTCACTACTCTTAAAACCGTTCTTTTCTATTTTCCAGAAGTTCAATCCTACAGAATTCTTTGAGGACACCCTTATTGAAAGAGAGTAAGCCCTACAAACCATTGAAACTTACTCATAAACCTAAACTTGTTAGTTATGCGTACAACACTAACTCATTTGCTAACATAGATATGTGGAGTGCACTTCATCCGCAATCCAAGGCCTCGTGCTTTTCAAAAAGTTTCACCCCAAGCATCGCCGAAAGGAAATCGACAATTGCATCGCGAGAGCAGTAGACTACATCGAAGGCACTCAGTTGCCGGATGGTTCATGGTGAGATACTAAATAAGAAACCTGGACATGTTACCTTCTTTCGATTGAACATAATGTAAATTGACTTAATGTGAGATTGTGTTATCAATTTAGGTATGGATGCTGGGGAATTTGCTACACCTATGGCACATGGTTTGCAGTAGAAGGGCTTGCGGCTTGTGGGAAGAACTACCGCAATAGTCCAACCGTGAGAAAAGCTTGTGAATTCTTGCTGTCAAAACAGTTGCCTTGTGGCGGATGGGGGGAGAGTTATATTTCTAGCCAGAATAAGGTATGCAAGTCATTACATAATTTTTACATACTATAGAGATCGATAAACATAATTCCTTTGTTATGATTAATGATAATTATGATTATCTAACCATGTTTATCTAGGTTTACACAAATTTGGAAGGAAACCGTCCAAACTTGGTCCAGACAGCGTGGGCTTTGTTGTCCCTTATTGGTGCAGGACAGGTTAGCGTTGTCCCTTATTGATGCAGGACAGCGTGACAAAATACATCGGTTATGAAGCCAATTCGTCAAGCAATTTCGAGTGATCCGCCTACACGCACGACATGCACATAGGCATGCAAACGATGTTTGATCAGTGACAAGTTACAATGAATTATTGAAATTATAATATAAACAGCACACCTGAACAAGATTAGCAGAGAAAATTTTGCATAAAAATAGCAATAGATATGTCTATTATGATAAGAATGATATAAGCACGTACTTCCTTCAGCTCAATCTTACTTATGTTTAATTATTTATTTTTATTCTAGGCCAAGATAGATCCAACACCCATCCATCGCGGAGTCAAAGTGCTAATCAATTCACAAATGGACGATGGTGATTTTCCACAACAGGTAAATACGACACCACTTTCTGCGATTGTTACTAGTTATAAGTTTATTTTAATGCGATGTGCTTAAATTAACTATTTAATATTTTACTTTTATTGCCTACAGGAAATCACCGGAGTATTTATGAGAAATTGTACATTAAACTACTCATCATATAGGAACATCTTCCCAATTTGGGCTCTTGGAGAATACCGTCGACAGGTTTTGTTGGCATAAAGCTTTGGACATGAGAACAGTTGTGATGTAATAAATCATCATTTAGAAACTCCATGTTTGTCAATTTAAATAATGCATGTTGTTGGAGATGTTTGTTGAAGATATGATTCCTCATTCTAGAGTGATTAAATAAATCACTTTACTTGGGAATTAAATTATGAACATTTAGGAAAGTATCTTTTGTATATCTTTTCCTTTATTGTGGCCATATATTTGTATTATACATAGAACCTTGTACATACAAGGTCTCTATTAGAACATGACACACTTTTTATAGATTTCCTAAATCCTTTGTTTCTTCTCTATTTCGTGTCATGGCATCAGATTGTTTCCTAGTTTGCTTCCGCAACCCATTCGATTGCCTCCCTTTTTCTTTTGACTTTACTGTTGTTGAATCATGCTAATTTGCAAAACAAAGTTAACACTCTGGTATAAGAGTCAGCAACTAAACAACTTCACCAACCAAAAAGAAAAAGAAACAGCTTCCTTTTCCTCCTTTCTTACCAATACCCATACTGAAAAATCAAATCTCAACATCTTGGAAGAGTTAGGATCTAGGTGCACCAATTCTGTCAATAGTGCTTGACTCACCTTCAAGTTTGAATTTGGAACATGTTGATCCACTCTAAGGAGATCAAAACCTAGTTCCACAACCCAATTCGGGATAGCCCAATCAAACCCGGCCTAGTCAAGAGCAGTTTGTTTGGGCTTGACCCACTCAATGGCCCCTCATCTAGTCCCAGCCATCCAATGGGTAATTATCCAAGCTCATTCCGAAGGAGGCCCATTCAACCCAAACCCTAGGCCAGATTGGTTCTTCCCAGGTCAGATGCCCAAATTGGGTTCATAGGAATTGGAAATGAATCCTTACTTGTCTCTTCAGCCTGAGTAAATTCATCACTCCTTTTTTGTTGCCAGCAATTGTTTGGAGTAGGGGTGATCGGTTCTCGGTCCGGTCCGATTCCAAGGTGAAACCAGAAACTGGACCGAGAGGGCTGGTTTTCAAATTCTGGGATCGTGGACCGGATCGACCGATCTTGGAATCGAGAATTGGCTGACCGACCGGTTTAGTCCGGTCTGATGGAACTAGTAATTTTTTTTTTACAAAAAAAATTGTTAATATTACAGTACATTCTCAAAGACAATCCACTTCGTTTATACATTGCTTTATCAATATGTCCTTTTAATCTATATGTGATTGTACTTTCCTAAGACTCTGAAGAATTTTCTTCTTTTTTTTTCAAATTCTTAAGAAACTTTAAAATATTTATATTAAAAACTATCGGTCCGGTCCTATCAATCCGGTTCCCACCTTGGTATCGAGAATTGGTCCGACCGGCCACCGGTTCCAAGAATGGGAACCAAGAATTGAACTGCTGACTACGAGAACCACCCAAAAATGGCCGGTCCGGTTCAGTTTGGGCGGTTCTCGAGTTAGGCGATTCCCATTGCACACCCCTAGTTTGGAGCACGAGAACCCACAGTACACCTCAACAACCGATAGACAAGGACTGTGTCTCATCTCTTAATAGTTCTCTAGACCAGAAAATTACTCGATTCGATGTCAGGAGTTTCGGTGAGCCCTCGTCACCAAAGGCAAGAACGGATTTTGATCAATGAATAGCTCATGCACCACTGGAGGAAATTTAACTAGTTTGTTGGACTTGGATTGGAAACTGAATTACTCCGAAAATCACAGTTGGGATCCCTCCAACTAAGGATGCAAAGGCCATGTGGAAGAACATCAAAAAAATAAATGGGAACCCTGATCAAGCAAAAACAAAATTTCACTCATTCAAGTGAAGTCTGAATTGAAGCAAGCAACCTCATGGTTATTGTTTGCTTCAATCTGACTATCGACTCTGTGGAACAACTCAAGGCAGCTGAGGAAATGTTGGAAGGATTGAATCCACACTATAGCAATACTTAGCCATCAAAGAAAATGAGAAAGTGACTCATTTTTAACTCATTTTAAAGAGAGCTACTAATCTTTTAGGTCTTAGATCTTGGTTATAGATTTGGTCCCGCCGCTTAGCTGCATTACTAGCTTGTCATCTAGGAAGAAAATCAACGATTAGCTTCCTTTGAGTATATTTGAGTAGAGGAAAGTGTGATGCTCACGGCTCAAGCAACCCCACGGTAGAGAGTGCTTGTGGCTAGAATCTATTATGGAGAGTCTTGGAAGATCCTTGTGGCACTAGGGTTCGTTGAGGAAGAAGAGGAGAATTGTCGCAATTTTAACTTGGGTGAAACCATCTAAGTTTGGCCAATGGATTATTATTTTCATCTAAGAGTTGTCATTGATCAGTTTTTGGTGAGTCAATTAAATAACAAATAAAATATTAGGAATTATACTTTACTTCTACAAACCAGAAATTGTGAGTTTGGGAACATTGATTACATTAGATTATTATAATGCCATTTCGGTATCATTTCTCTTTTATTTTTAAAAAATATTCTGCAGGTATCCAGGATTGATTTTAGCCTAAATCACTAACATGCAATAGGAGTGATCATATTGCATTCGTAATCATTAAAAATAAAACTCAATAAATAGATAAATTGCAGGAAATTAAACACTATGGCAAGCAATTATTTTTTAGTTTTCTTTTATCTTCAAATAAAAACTAGCCTATGTGACATGCAATTTTAGCTACTACATGACCTACTTCTAATGAGGGCAATTTCTAATTAAATGAACCTTACATGTACACTGTGAGACACACATATGACATAAAAATGTAACATGGCCTATGACACGCATTTGGTATGTCTGCATTTTTTGTTAAAATTCGAAATTAATAAATAACCTAATTAAACCACCTAAAAAGAATAGTTATCTAATCTAGTTCAAGGATTAATTTAACCTAAGCCCTATCTTATCTTAGAAAACTACTTTAAAAATATGCACGTGTTATGTAAAATCTTATCTATTAAACAAAAATCCTACCATGCAATTTGATTTAAACTAGACAATATTGTCTAAAAAGACTACATGTAATCTTTTTGTAATTTTGATTTTTGGAAAATATTAAAGATGAACCTATCTAATCCACAAGGCAATCTGCAAAAATTCCAAATTAATTATTACAATAATCTAAAAAATAACCCATCGCCTCACAGGTTAAATTAAAGATTATTGCTATCTTTAGTACAATGGATATCAAATTTTAAGTTGAAATAATTAAAAAAATGATCCGATATCTTTGCAGATCAATTAGTAATTAAATCAACTTATCATCCTGATAATGCCTAAGATTCAAATCAGTCAATATTCTCGTTCCACTTTAGACATAGTAGCCCAAAAGAAGGTTGATCCAATCTCTCACTGTGAAGAGCTCTCTCTACCCCATGGGGTAGTCGGTCCCCCTAAATCCTAAATCTCCTCTTGTAGGTGGGAATCTTGTCATCAATTTTTTCTTGGAACTAGAATTCCTTTAGGTGCTTGGGGCTCCTCCTCTTATTTGGCTTTCTTCTGAGTTCAAGTGAGGCTTATCTTCTTCACCCATCTTTGACCAACTTTTTGGGATGGAAGGAGACGAAGTTGAGGCCTTGAGAATGGCTACTCTGTGTAGGCGTTTGGGGAATATGTGGTCTGTGAATAGGGTCGCCATTAGTGATGAGTTGGTTTCTGCAAAGAAAATCAAAGAAAGCAAACCTACACTCTTTGGGAAACTTCTTGCTAACCCTAATATCAATTTCCAAGCCTTCGTAAATTTCAAGAATTTGGATACTGGCATCCTTGCCATTACTTTCCTTTCAAAAGCTAACCTTTTTAGAGTGGTGGATTCTAGGCCCTAGAGTTTCTCGAATCATCTTCTCATTCTTAAACAGTAGGTCCCCTCAACCCCTCCTAAGTGTTATGATTTCAGTATGTGCGACTTTTGGGTGCAAATCTACAGTTTACCATTTGAATGGAGGATAAAAGAGATCCTATCATGTATAGCTAGCATCATTGGAGAGGTTTCAGAGGTCAGAATGGAGCAAAAAAATATCTCAAATAGAAATAGTGGTCGAGTAAAGTTTGCGCTAGATGTATCCAGAACCCTGACCCCAGGTACTCTCACTAACTACAAAGGAAAAGACATTTGGGTGGATTATATAAATATATTGCTACGCATGTCAGAAAATGGGCATTGCGAAAAACTATGTTTGAATGTTTCTTTTGATGAAGACAAAATAGAGGACTATCAGATAGAGTATTGGATAAAGGTTGAGGCAAAGGAGTACAAACCTTATTGGAACATTCTCAATGTAAAGATGGAAGAGAATAGCATGGAGGAGGAGGTTATCTTAGACATACCTACTAACACCGAATTGACTGAACTAGAGGAGCAAAATTTCACTAAAGAAATCCCACCATCAAATAGGGAGCTTATAAAAGAAAAAGCAAGGAAATATGTCAAGAGGAAGAAAGTTTGGTGCATCCTATTAGACCCCATTCACTCTCATTGGCTCTTCAACCACTAGTAGATATTAAAAAACAGAAGATATAGGGCGTTAAAATTCATACCAATAAGAAGCAAAAAAGACATATCCAATATGACATCCAAGGGATCCTGGATGAAATTGAGTTGATGGAGGCACCAATTCAATTTGAGGAAGAAACAAAATAGGCTTTGGTGGCTAGCCTTAGCAAGCCATTGGGTATGCTGGAACTATTAGGGGTTGGGCACACCATTGATAGTTCAAGCCACTAGAGCCTTAATGGCTCAAGAAAGGCCCGGTATCCTATTTTTAATGGAGACAAAAAATCAAGAGCAAGTACTTTTGAGAATGAAAAGGAGGCTAAAGCTTAATAATAGTTTCCTAGTAATTCCTGTGGGTATCTCGGGGGGTCTTGCAATTTTTTGGAATGAAGAGTTCTCTGTTGCAGTATAGTCATATTCCAAGCATTTTATTGATGTAGTATGCAATATTAAGGATAGTAATCAAATCATGAGAATTACCTTTGTGCATGCTCCTCTTAAGTTTCAAGACCGTCTTTTACTGCGGGAAGAGTTAAGGAACATTAGTTGGTCTAATACCCTCCCATGGACTTGTATGGGCGATTTTAATGAGATTCTTTACTATTGGGAGATGGTGGGCCGTAGAATGGAAGAACATTATTGGCTAAATATGTTCAAGGAGTTCTTGAACTCTTGCAAATTGATAGACATAGAAAGTAAGGGTTGTATGTTCACATGGACAAACAATAGGGAAGAGGCTGAATTTGTTGAGGAAAGGCTAGACAGAGTTCTATGTACTATAGAATGGAGAACTCTTTTCTATAAAAGTATTTTTATTGTTCATGAAATTTTTTAAACATAAATTATTGTCGATAATAAAAATATTATTCATTGGCTAATTATCTCAAATGGTACAATAAATCATTTTAAGAAAAATATCTTTCAAATCATTTATTTACTACAAAATAAATGGTGTGTTAAACTACTTCACTTTCTTTTTGGCTCGTGATATGGTAAAGATGAAGTGAACTAGCATAAGAATGAAGCAATGATTTGTAATTAGAACCATAAAGAATAATGGTGCCTTTCGGACTACAAAGCCCCTTCCCCGAATGATTGACAATCAGCTACAATAGACAGTGTAATTAATATTCTGTAACATAGTGATTTTGATTTGTGAATGTCTTTCGCTAATTTCATATAAATTGCGGACGAAATTTCGGTGATTGCCTGGACTTGCCAGCTTTCTATAGTGCCCATGCTCGTGTTGCTTTGGGCCATGCGCCACGTGGCGGCCCTCACAGCGGTTTGCAAACCTTGTGAACGGCAGCCCAATGGGCTCGCTCTAGCTCGTCCATTATCCAAGCTCTAAGTGACAACACTCCACGGATCATTAGTGAGATCTGCGTCAAGTGTTAATAAAGCAGAACAAAGAAAAGCCAATCTTGACAAAAGAAAAACTATAATGACAAATTAATGAATCTCAATGTCAATTACTAATAACAGAAATTCGGCTTCTAGACTCAGGCATGGAAAAAGCTTCACACATCTAACAAGAATCCACATGGATACTTTCTTAAACTGAACTAAGTCTTAATTTGACGACTCTATAGATTAAGCACAAATCGGATCATAAAAAAATTTGCAAACGAAGTGAAGTCGGATAATGTTTAGTATTTTGAATTTGCTCCCAAAAGTCTACTTTGCATTTGATGATATTTGGGAATGAATTCCTTGACATAAACTATTTATACTCACGTTCTCGCCTTCGCATTTCTTATTCCATTTTCTCACATTTAGCAATTAGAAGCTACGTAGTTTTAGGATTATTCATCGTACATCGAGAACCAGGTGTTGATGAGAATGTTGCAGCAGCCAAATCCACCGTTTCAGTCTCGAACCCTAGTCAAGCTTAGCTAAGATCCACTGAACCCAAATGGGGCCTAGCTAAGCCTTGAAGACCCAAACGACTCAGCCAATAGGCTATATAAAGATCAAGGCTCGGCCACGGCGGGGCATAGGGACACTCATGGGATCTAAATCGAGTCTCGTGAATTTGAGAACTCAGCAAGCTATTCTGCACTAGAGCTCTTGGTCTTTTTCGAGATAGTTAGAGTTGTCAGTTTTGAGAATCCCTTCCAAACTTCGAATTTTAAAGACTGATATACTCTCATAATCGGGAGCATAAGTATCTATTTACAGAAAATTCGAATTGCGAACCCACCCTGCTTGTTTTGGAGACTACTCGAAATAGAGCTACTAAGCCTATTCTGGCCTAGTCAAGTTGAATTCTACATGGTGGTTGCCCCTAATATATGCATATATTATTTGACTCTTACGTATAAACTACAAGATTTTATTAATCAAATTGCAGTCTAATTACTTTCTACGGAAAAAAGGGGCTAAGGCCCAGTATAAAGTCCTAAGCATAGGTAAGATGATGGTCATGTAAGTGTTATTGATGCGTCAAATTCCTATAGGTCGTTTCACTTTATTTTGAAAATTTCTAACATGCATCATTGTAGAGGTGAGCAATCGGGCTAGTTCCACTCAAAAATTTGCTCAAACTGGCTTTACTCAAGCCGATTCAATACCCGTTTAAAAAAGAACCGGTCAAGTTCCCGATTCCAAAAATATAGAATTGGCTTCGGCTAGTTTGGTTTCCAAATCTATACCCTAAACTGATCAGTGTTACTCGAGAACTTGCAAGGCTAGTTCTAAAATAGAACCTGAAAGCTGCAAGATCGGTTTCAAGGTAGAACCGAAAGCAAACTTGTTGATGCTAATCCAAGTATGTTATTTTAGTCATTTAAAAAAAATTTGTTGAAATTGAATTTGTTGGACATATTATCATGAAGAAAAATATTTACATTTATCTCTAACACATGTATATTATATATTTAAAATGAAACAAAATAAAAGAGAAAAAAAATCATTAGCCAATTCCAGATTCTAACATAGATTAGGTTCTTGATTCCAAAACTAGAAACAGATCCTAACACGGTAGATTTTAGGTTCTAGACCTAGAACCTAAGCATTTGGAATCGATTACCCCTTCTCCTCGTTTGCTTGATGTCAAATTGAAGTGATATACATGTAGCGGAAAGCTCTTGGCGTCCAGATTTTAAAAATGCACTCGAATTATATTTATTAGTTATTCATTTCTTGTATTAAATTGAGTATTAATTTGATGACTCTACAGATTAAACTCAAGTCAAGGCTTAAAAACAAAGTGAAGTTCGCCCCCAAAGGTCGCCTTTGCAATTTACAAAGTCAAGGAATGAGTTCGTCCATATCGTTGAAGTTCAACCCTCAACCGCAAAATATTCGTATACATGTTCCCACCTTCGCACTTTTCATTGCATTTTCTCGTACTTAGCAATTAGGGTGTCGATGAGATTGTCAGAGCAGCCGAATCCGTCGTTTCATTCTTGGGCCCTAGTCAAAGCTTCGCTAACACTATGATCCCTCCATATTCCTGGATCTCAATCCTCCTATCAATTCGATAAAAAAAAGAAAAAATCCTCCTATCAACGAGAAGTACTTTTTTTCTATTGTTTTCTCTCCCTCTCTAATTCCTAATTTACAATTTAATATTTCATGCAATCTGCTTTCTCAAAATGATAATCATCAAACAAAGTAAAAATCGAAACTTAAATGATGCAAGTATACAACCTTAATGTTAACGCAATCCTAAATATTTATGGAATTTTTATGGGAAAAGCATTCTAAAATATCTAGCCGCCAAAATACAACTTTTCTTTTTGTTTTCTGTCGATAGCAAACAAGATATGAAATTAAATGTGCAAATAAGGTAGCAAAATAAATATGCGACCTATCCTAAATGTGGGTCAACAAAATTTAATTATAGAAAATTCTAATCTTTCTATCATAGCAATTTTATTATCCAAATCCTTCTCTTTTTTTTATCGAAAAGAACTTTCCATTCATGATTAAATTGACATATGAAAGGGAATCACAAAAGTTATAGTAAAAAAACAAGCCCATAGATCTCCAAAACAAACAACTAGAAATTAAGGCGTTTCATTAGAGGATAATCGTTAGGGATAATTACACGCTTGTACTTCAAGAACAAATCTAGGATTGTATCAAAGCAAAAGGATTGGCAGCCAATCACCAAATCATACAACACCATTAGTGATAAGCACTCGTCAAGATCTCCATCTATAATAATGGCTTTGCCTTTCGGCAATGTGCACTAAGATTCGACGTCCCTAACACCATCATCGTATGGAGACAATATAAATATATTGAAGAAATTCAGATTTGATACCTATGAGAGCAAGCTGTGAAACCAATGCGAAGTGTCAAAGCTTTGAATAATTACATGTTGAATAAGCACAAATTTGACATTGTAACTGCTGTGAACATCTGTTGAAACTGGAGACGAAGTACTTATTTATTAAAACTTCAAATCTAGAATTATATCAAAAAGAAAAGCTCCCACATATAAGATCAGGATAGTAAGAAAAGATACAAAAGGGAATAAAAGGAAATGAACTAGGAGGGAAGGGAGAAATTAAGGTCAAATCCCTCCCCTCTAGAAGTAGAAGAGATGAAGAAAGGTTCAGAGGGGGAGAGAGGGGTTGAGAGAGGAATGGTTTCGTTTTGACCAAAGTCATCGAAGTCCTAGATCTTTCTACAGCAACTAATTAAATTCAAAACCTTTCAATTATTCTAATTTAGTTTTAAACCTTTTGATTTTTACTAATTTAGTCATTCCAACCAATTTTGGCCGGAAAATCACTAATATGGATGCTCATTGGCCGCTAACCATCCTCTTTGGCATTACTAATTTGACGTGGACAATTTTTTTCATTTTTTTCCCTATCTTTTCCTTTCGTGTGTGGCTGATATTCAGCCATGGCTGACAATTGGTCATAAGTGAGGGTCACCCTCACGACTTAGGCAAGTTCTACTTTTGCCAAATTTGGCAAGGGCAACCTTCACTCAGGCTAGAGAGTCGAGCCCTCATCAGAAGTCTCTCTTGATTCAACTTTGGAAACCCTCACCCAAGCTACGATGGTCAAGCCGTTGCCTATGGCCGATCATTGGAATGGTTAATAATCAGCCATAAGCAAAATTTAAGAAAAAGAAAAAAAAGGAAAAAATTCAAAAAACTTTTTAGAAAAAAAATGTCAACATTAGCATCTACCATGCCACATTGGATGGCTAACAGCCAACCGGTGTCAATGGTAGCGATTTTTGAATAAAATTGACCGAAAGAAACTAAATTGGCAAATTGATAATAGGTCTAGAGCTAAATTGGTATGATTAAAATGTTTATGACTAAATTAGCCGTTATACAATATGTTTAGGACCTTTTCAACAATTATCACAAAATTATGATGTGAATATGTTTTTTATTTGGTTAATGATAAAATTACTAAATCTTGTATAACAAGCAATGACAAAAGTCATTTATTCAATGCACGTGAATGATTTATGATTTTTCATTTGTGATTAGACATATAATCTAAATGATTAAAATTCTAATGTCCAGCAAAGACGGAAATATGGAACAAAAGTAAATGCAATGAAACAAAACTCCCCAAAGTGTGAACCGCCCCCGACAACTCGATGTTTGCTAATCCCAGTGACATCCGCAAATTCCAACAAAGGAAAGTCTGAAGGCCTCGGAGCCCTATAAAGACCGTCTATCAAAGAACAAACGAAAGGATCTAAATAAAGCCACGTTACGTTGAGAATCGAAGCGACTCAAAATTATTTGACCGACAATGCTTGGATAACGAGTCGACCTTTCCTCTGTCTTTTACTTTAAAATTAAGTGATAAGTGCGTTAAAAGTTGTAAGAGTTATCACAAAAATGTAATTGAATACTAAAACTTTCAAAAAGTACAATTAAGTCTTAAATTTTATCATGTAAGTGTAATTAAATCTTAAAACTTTCAAAAAGTGTAAACAAGTTCTAAAACTTGTCAAATTAATTAAATCAAGTCATTCCGGTAATTGTACTTTTTCAAAATTTTAAAACTTAATTACACTTTCATAATAAATTTTAAAACTTGATTGCACTTTTTGAGACTTCTAGAATTCAATTGCACTTTTGTGACAAATTTAAAAACTTCTAGTGTATTTATCCCTAAAATTAAAATACAGCCTACTAGGGTTCCCAATGGACTGCATAATGAATGTCTATAGATAGGTGAATTGAGGAGCCACAGATTAATCGAGCCACTGACCCGACTGAAAATCGGCTTGGTGAGTTGGAGCAAAGGTAAATTGGCGGAGGCCGTCCTCTGTGCGGTGCGCAAGTCGTGGCCTCATGGGGGAGGGATGGTGTAGAAATAGGAAAGACAGAAAAGTGATACCAGGAAAGAAAACTGGAAAGAGAAAAACAAATCAAGGGAATAAATTTAGGGTTTTATATGACTCCAATCCATGTCCAAAATCACGTACTTATATAAAGACAAATAATTTCACAGTTACAAATGGAAAACCTCAGGACAGTAACTCACCAGGGGCTCGTAGCCACATCTTACCCCTCAGAAAGAACCTTACTCTCACTGAAACCCCTTTCCATGCACTCTCTTCGCATCATACTAGGTCACCATTTCTCTTCCCCTCCTCCATCTTACAACACTTGATGCCACTCCCAAACACAAAATCCAGGTTATACAGCACCGGAACCAATGCCACCGAGCAAAGAAACACGAGAACCGGCCCGAAGATCCAGAGCACAAGAGGGATCGCCATGTAGAAAAGCCTGTTCCCCATGGCGTTGAGGAGAAACCCTTTCTCCAGGAGCTTGGAGATGTACTCTGGAGTGACTATGTATGCCGTCTCGGGGTCCGCTTGCTGCAATGGAGTGTTGATGAGAATGTTGACCTGGTTAATGAACCGAATGGAGATGGAGTGGCAGAGGAAGGAGAAGAGGAAGATGGTGAGGAGGGTGACGTACTTCATGTTGGAAATTTCATATGATACGCTTACATTAATTAATTAATTTTTTATTTTAAATAATTGGGTTAATGGATATTCCAATATATATTAAACTCTTAAGTGATCTTATTGAATTGGATTTTGGAATTTATTAATAATGGGCCTAATTGAATAGCAAAATGTAGGCAATTGTGTTTAACTAAAGCCCGTAATGGGAGGGGCCCAGTTTATACACCATTGATTAGAGTTTGCTAGATTCTCTCTTTAGCCTATAAAAAAGATAGATTATACCTATCAGTTGCTAAATCCCATTAAAAGCTGCTATACTGAAATAGATCATAGAGATGAAGATCTAGTATTCCAATAGATCAGCTTCCAATAGATCGCTGATTGTAATCAGTCTGATCTATTTTCTTTGAGTGAAGTTATGAGTCAAACAAGTACATTTTAATTCCATTGTGCGTATTGATTTTGATGTTTTACATTCATATATGGATCTGATTATTCTTGATTAATTAGTTATTTATTTAGAGAATGTCTACACTTCATGGTAACCATGAAGTCGCCATGCCCACCATACACGGTGTCATTCAGGGGCTTCTTCACCCTGTAGGTTCTGCTTATCACCGCTGCAAGGCCCAAGCAGAGCAGGATTGACGTGGTGGCCATCAAGGTCGACCCCATGATGGTGTTCTGGAGAGTTTGTACCGCCAAGATGTTCCTCTTGTCATTGTCCTACAAATTGATCAAATACTAACCTTCAGATTGTTTCTGTTTTTCCATTTTTCATGATGGTACGATGGAGAAATCCCACAAATAAAATTGTCCATACAAGTCCTATACTTTGGGAAATTCAATGAATAGCTTCCTGTATTTGGTATTTGATAGAATTACAAATTCCACCTAATATATGTCAAAATTCACGTGCTATCTCTCGCGTGGACAGAACATGTGGCAACTTCCAGGACGTGCAGCGCGTTTGGCAGACATTCCCCGGTAGTTTTGTTTATTTGTCTAGTTATCTTGTCCAATCCCACAAGCGGGAGTTGGAAGGTGGCTATTCCTATTCGAAGAATATTCTGAGCATATATGATGGTTTCCTTGTGGAGTTCATCCAAAACAATCAAAACTATATTATCCTTGAAAACTCATCTAGAGTTTGTTAATATCTACGAGTTTAAGTGTTTGTTTCCTGTAGCTGAGAAGCGGTGCTATAGTAATGCCGCAGTTTAATCATGTCATAGAAAGTGTTGTAACTCATTTGCTTAGTGACACATGGTTTCAAAGTAGTGGCAATTCAAAATTAGGTGGTTGGATGACTTTTTGGAAGTAGTTATAATTCAAAATTTGGTGGTAGAGGCCGACAATGAAGGAAGGTGGAGGAGTGAGTGTGGGAAAATTTACTAATGGAATGTCTACAATTCCTAGTTTTAATTAGTTACAATTTGAAGGATTTTGTAGATTCATTGATAGGGGCTTAATAGAAGAACTTTAAGTTTCCAAAAATCGAAGATACAGATCAAGAAATCCCGTGCTCCCATGGGGCGCTGCGGTTATGAAGATTTTACTATTTATGAAAACCGCACCATCCCTTTTTACGTAACGATGATTATTATGAAAGGTTGCACTAAACGTACTCTAATTATGTTTCAAATGTTAAATGTGTTGTGTTTAATTCAGTGGTGCGGCTGAGTCATTCCATCAGTAACACCTCAGACCGAAGCATATATTCACATCCTAATAAATAAAGCAAGCTAGGACGTGGAAACTACGCGTCATCACGAGGCCATTTGTTTAGCTTATGATCATTTCGTATTATGCTTTGTTGATTCTGAAACACATCCATAAAAATTTAGGGAAAGAGGAAAGACTAGGGAGGAGTTTCGAGAAAGGACAGGACGAAAAAGTGCTAAGGTTAGAATTTGAGGGAAGAAGAAATTAGAGTTTTGGCTTTTTAGTGTATTAAACTAGATCCAAAATCGGTTCCAAAACAAGGTGGTCCAGTCTAGTTCCCAGATGGGCATTCACTTGGAACCTTGTTGCTAGACCAATTGTTACCAATTCCTATTCCTGGACCTATTTTTTGAGTGATTTTGTCTGATTTTCAGGTAGAATTAGTTTGGTTGCACACCCCTAGTGGAAAGAGCTGATGGTGAGTTTATAAATATGAAGAAAAATCTCATCTGAATGAAAGATGTCCAAATTGGTACGTCTTTGCCTATCCGACATTGTTGCATCTATTGCCCTACTATCAAGGGTTAGCCAACATTTAGAATGAAAGATGTCCAAATTGGTAATGCCTTCGACTATCCGACATTGTCGCGTATATTGCCCTACTATCATGGGTTAGCTGAGGTAGATCACCCAGAAGTAGACATTATAAATATTGGATGTTCTAGCACAGCAATTGAATAACAGAATCCAAAACCCCTTTGAACTGTTAATTTATTTAGGATAATGACACTGTAACTACTAAGATTTGTGCCGGTCAGGTTTTAATAAGTAGCTTATCATGAGGATCTTCGTGGGCTTGGTTTCTCAAGTTAGCTGCCTCGTTTTTATAGGTCTCTTATAGGTTATTTGACCTGCTATCAAGTCGAGTATTCTGTATTTGTTCTGAATTTGCTCCAGGACTTGTTCTTCTTGCCGTCCTTTTTCCTATAAAATTGCAAAATTCAGATTTTCGTGCTGTCGGTGATGGGGAGTACGTGGGGGAAAATAGGCAAAGATCCTATCCTGGAGAGTCAGCGAAACAAGAGGGTAAAAGATTTTCAAAGGTCAACACACGCGGTCTGCCGCCTAAAAGGATGGGTACATGGGATTATCCCCAGCTTGCAAGCTTCCGAATCGGTAATTAAGTTGGGTGTTCTCCAAAAATGGAAATTGGACCCAAAAAAAATAAATAAAAGAAAAGCCGAATAAAATAATAGAATTTTATATTTTCTAATGCAATCATATATTTATTTTTTAAACTAGTGTGTGCTATGTGCTATACGTAAGTTACGAAATCCAATTCTCCTAGTCACGCGTCTTTATCTCAGTCCTCAAGAAAGTAGGGAATCAAGCTAACTCTCCAAATGATCCACCTCAAATGATTGAATAACCCAATGATTGAATAGAATGGTAGAGTCAACTATTCTTGGAACCCTCTATAAAGAAGCCCCGCTGTTTGTGCACCAACTCATCACTTCCCTAACTTCGCTTTAATTTCCACCTTCCCGGAGCTCAAAAAAGCACGCACTCTCACCTCTGCAGTTCTTGACACTTTCCAGGTACCCAGCAACGGAGAGAGACAATCCTGTTCCTTTCTCTCATAAGCTCCATAACCTCTCTCTCTCTCTCTCTCTCTCTCTCTCTCTCTCTCTCTCTCTCTCTCTCTCTCTCTCTCTCTCTCTCTCTCCCTCTCTCTCTCTCTCTCTCCATAGCTGGTTTATCATGGCTAATTTGCATAAACGAATTCATGCTGTTTCAGTGATCTACCAATCACTATATCAAAAGAAAACAAAGAAAAGTGCCGTTTCTGTTTGCCTTGAAGGTTGTAATGAATAGTGTATTCTTATGTGCGAGCTTTGTGTGTGTGCGTTTGGCAGATAAATAAACAAGAGAGAGAATGTGGAAGCTGAAGATAGCAGAGGGCGGGCCGTGGCTGACCAGTGTGAACAACCACATCGGGCGGCAGCACTGGGAGTTCGACCCTGATGCTGGGACACCGGAGGAGAGGGCGGAAGTCGAGAGGGTGCGAGATGAGTTCACGAGGAACCGGTTACGTGTCAAGCAGAGCTCTGATCTCCTGATGAGAATGCAGGCACACATGAATTAAACTCTCTCTCTCTCTCTCTCTATGAAAAGCCTCTTGAAAAGTACACAAATTTTGTGATGCCCCTATCAACTGTTTGAAAAGTTTTACACTTCCTTCACATGTACACTGAATTTTGACTTGAGTTATTGTGTAAAAGTCCCAAATTAATGGAAGCAAATAGAGGCTTGAAGATATTTAAGTTTAAAAACTTATGCTCTGTGCATATAAATTTTCTCCTATAAATGTTACCGCAAGTGAAGCTCTCACGTTGAAAATTTCGCTTAGTTGCAATATTAGTAACAAGTATGATTTGCCATGATGACTGAGAAGAACAGCCAGAGGAGCATTCCTCCCGATAACCCATTTGCTCTTCCTTGTCCATTTACTGGTAAGTAAATTCATTTTGTCAGTAGACGAGGATTTCCATTTCTTGATCACTGCTGTAAAAACTAATTTACATAAACCACATATATTTTATGGTATATAACCTATTTATAGAAACCTGGCATGGAAAGAGCAAACTCCACAAGCGGTGTGGAGCGACGAAGGAATTTGCACATGTCATTTCGATAATTATTTCATGGACACTTGTGTTAGGAGTGGCAAAGAGTTAAGATCGAAGTGCCTAACTTCTCATAAATATCTTGAAATATAGGCAAGTAGAAGTTTTACTCCTTTTATGGGAAAGGTGAGCGTTTCCCCACGCACTCGGATATTCCTTCCCTTCTTCGGATAAGGTTGATCAAGGCCTTTGGACCCACCACCCTTCTCTGAAATCAATCTTTTATATAGGAGCTCATAAATTAGTGTTACAAATATCTCGTAATTAGTCTTTTCTCAAATCCTTGTTAAGGCGTCGTTCTGAGGTTGCGTCTTTCTCAACATAATGTAAACATTGTAGTGATCACATTCGACACATCAACGAGTAAATACTCAAGTAGGCAAAAAAGCCTATGTAACCAGTAATTGACAATTCACATTAAAAATAGAAACATAGGATCCATTTGTTAGGAATGAAATTATTTCTGGGTAATTGTTTTTCGACTTTTGGTATTTGGATTACAGAAAATTAATTGATATAATGGAAAACATTTTCTAGGACTGAACACAACAAGTTTAGATTAAGGGAAAATGATTTTCATTTCTATCAAGAAGGAAATTACTTTTTATAAACAACCAAACAAATGAAAACTAATCATATTTTCCCTGAAAATGATTTTTGTGGACAATATTATTTTTTAGGGTTGCATTTGTTTCCATGGAAAATGATTAATTTGAAAAACTATTTCTAATAATGATCCGTTGTGTCGCTTTAAATGATTAGTCAATAAAAAATATTTTCATTATCATTGATTCGGTCTTATAAGCAATACAAATGATTATTTTTTGGAACACATTTTCAAATCATTCATATTTTTTGCGAAAAACAAACAGAGCCTTGAGGTATCAACTTATGTTTTCTTTGTTTCTGGCGTAAGAAGTATTTTTTGCCCCCTCCCAAAATTTTTATAAAATGGAAACGTTGAAGAAAACAAAAAGAAGTAGAAAAACTCCTCTGACTAACCTGCAGGAAACAAATTCGTTAGATGTTCTAGCACAACTTCAAGGTGGGGCCACAAATATATTACGAAATTTCCAAATAAAAAATAGAAAAATAAAAAAAGATGTCTCGCGGGTCGTACATGCCTGGGATTCCTTTATTTTTTTCAGACAAACAAATTTTCCGCCTCTTCCTTTGAGCACACGTTATTGCAAACTGCCGACGATATGACGGGAGATCCGATTCAATTGACATACCATTTTTTCTGACTGCTAATACGTGTCGTTTACAAGGTCTCCACATTGATTTTTTTCAGTCAAATAAAATAAGTGTCTGATCATTTCAAGATGTTGTATCTTATGCATCAATTATATCACGCGATAATGACACCATGACATTATTAGAAAAGTCTCCACGTTGACCTTTTAGAATAGAAGTGCTGCACGTATTGGAAAAAGAAGTGCCTTACCATCTTGGGATGTTGTATCTTACGCATCAGTTATATCACATGATAATGACACCATGATACCATTAATAAGGTCTCAACATTAACCTTTTAGAGTAGAAGTGCCACGTGTATTGGCAAAAGAAGTACTTGATCATCTCATAATGTTGTATTTTAAGCATCAGTTATGTTACATGATAATGATACCACAATACCATTAACAAGATCTCCATGTTGACTTTTTAAATTAAAAGTGCTGCACCTATTGGCAAAAGAAGTGCCAAATCATATCGGGACATTGTATCTTACATATTAGTTATACCACCTGATAATGACATCATGCTAGTGATCCAAAAGGCACGGCACATTTCCTTTTTCAAGGAAAATTTGGAAAATCCTCCTCATTTTCACCTTACTTTCAGTTTGCATTCTCCAATTTTTGTAGTCACCAGCTTGCACATAGAGCTTTGGTACTTGACACCAACCTGCTGGCTTTCCGTCCATCACGATGATGACATCCTCCAGTGCTTGAATCTGCAGCTCACAAAGGAGAACCCAAGTGGGCCGATTCCACCGCCGTTGAAGGTGGCGGATGCTGAAGACGTGACGGAGGAAGCGGTGACCAACACGCTGAGGAGGGCTATCAGCTTCTATTCATCCCTTCAGGCCCACGATGGCCATTGGCCCGCAGAGAATGCTGGGCCTCTGTTCTTCTTTCCTCCCATGGTAAAGCCCGCTTTTCTAGGTCAAACGCCAAACAGAATCTCGGACCAACTTACAATTTTTTCTTGGATCAACGTTAAATAGATAACAAGAACCACTAAAGATAAATTTCCAACTTATCAAATTCCCTGGTAATTTCGTAGAGCTAAGTACAGCATATGAGCCAAAACCCAATCTGACAATCGAAATACAGGAATATTTGCAGTTGAGACCCATAAGTTGGATTCACAAGTCACGAGTCGAAATGCATGCCTTGGGTCCTTTCGATATTTTTGGGATAAATGTATTGAAAGTCCTAAAACTTATCAACAAAATGTAATTTAGTTCAAAAATTTCAATTAAGTTCTAAAACTTATCATAAAAGTACAATCGAGTTTTAAAACTTTTAACAAGTGCCGTTAAGTCCTAAAATTTGTTAAATTGATCAAAACAAGGCCTTCTTTTGATAGACTTTTTGAAAGTTTTAGGACTCGATTAAACTTTCATAACAAGTATTAAGACTTGATTGCGCTCTTTAAAAGTTTTAGGACTCAATTATACTTTCATCACAAGTTTTAGAACTATTGAACTTTTTGAAAGTTTTAAGACTTAATTGTACTTTCGTGTTATGTTTTAGGATTTCTAATACACTTATTCCTTAATTCTAGTAGTGGTCTTACATCTAGCATTGTTTTGGTCGATGATTTGCAATACATATGAGAACATGATTTGCAGGTCTTTGCACTTTACATTACGGGAGCAATGAATGCGATATTTACTCAAGAGCACAATAAGGAAAGCAAACGCTACATATATAACCACCAGGTGCACTTTACTCTTTCATTATTCGTGCAAGATTACTTCATTTTCACTTCATGCAATACTGTAAAACGATTATGACAATGTATTTGCACTTGTTTGCCCACAAATCAAAAGAATGAAGATGGAGGTTGGGGGTTTCATATAGAAGGGCATAGCACCATGTTTGGCTCTGCGCTAAGCTACATTGCACTTAGATTGCTTGGAGAAGGGCCTGAAGATGGTGAGGATGGAGCCATGGCTAGAGGAAGGAAATGGATTCTTGATCATGGTGGTCTTGTGGGGATTCCATC
Source organism: Corymbia maculata (assembly GCA_014182735.1). Lineage (NCBI taxonomy): Eukaryota > Viridiplantae > Streptophyta > Magnoliopsida > Myrtales > Myrtaceae > Corymbia > Corymbia maculata. The sequence goes on from CM024684.1 coordinate 17,054,568, forward strand.
TTGGGGAAAATTCTGGCTCACGGTATACTAATATTATGTCTGTTCTTTCTTATTGGCAAAAACCTAAGTTATACTTGTTAATCTAACATTTGGAGAGAGATCCAAACACGTTATTGTTGGAGAAAGGAAAAAGGTCCTACAAGTAGGAGAAACTGACCATCGAATTCCATCGATCCCATTGAAAATGGGAATCAGAAAAAATGTTCTATTTTAAACTATGCATTTCCGACCAAAAAAAAAGGCATTATGTAGGTTTCATGCCCAATATGAGAAGTATGATGATTCCAGATTATAGGCTGCTGTTATGTTAAGTTGCTAAAAAGTACTGAATTGTTGCAGGTACTCGGTGCTTATGAATGGGCGGGGTGCAATCCACTGCCCCCGGAATTTTGGCTCCTTCCAAGAAAATTTCCCATCCATCCTGGTATGCTTGAGTTGGTTTCCTTTTGTCATAAGGGAACGTAGTTCTCCATAGTTTCAATCAAAGGTTGGAAATGATGTTAGTGAATCAACATGTTAACTAATGATCAATTTCAGGTAACATGCTGTGCTATTGTCGTCTGGTTTACATGCCCATGTCATACTTGTATGGGAGGAGGTTCGTCGGTCCCATCACTGGATTGATTTTATCGTTGAGACAAGAGCTCTACACTGAACCCTATCATGAAATAAATTGGAACAAAGCAAGAAACACTATTGCTAAGGTGTGACTTGTGTATCCTGTTTTCTTTTTTGTAAAATCTTGAATGACTACTTAAATCTAAAATTTACATTGAGAAAATTGTCTCAATTAATAAATTACCTTAATCTTCTTGTGGATTTAAACCCATCTCCTATTCCTAAAGATAGGATTGAAGTATATATGTGAACTAGGGAATACTTATTGACATTCATGAAATGCTCTAGTTAAGTTAATGAATATGTGAAGCTTAACTAGGTATTAATCCTCAGGAGGATTTATACTTCCCCATCCGCTAGTACAAGATATGCTATGGGGTTTCTTCACCACTTCGCGGAGCCAGTTTTGAAGAGGTGGCCGTTTTCCATGATAAGAGAAACGGCTCTGAAAGTTGCGATCAAGCACGTACATTATGAGGATGAGAACAGCAGATATTTGACCATTGGATGTGTGGAAAAGGTTCAAACAAGAACGCGACAATTAGCTTTCGTCTAGATGCTAACAAGGATGTCAAAGACCGAACAATCTTAACGTGTGAATGTGAAATTTTCGTAGGTTTTATGTTTGATTGCTTGTTGGGTGGAAGACCCGAATTCAGAAGCCTACAAACTTCATCTTGCCAGAATTCCAGACTACTTTTGGATAGCTGAAGATGGACTTAAAATGCAGGTTACAACTTCATATCTTGACCCTTTCTTTATCTTGTGAAATGTGTGGCTCTGAACGACTGAAGAACTAATGAATTATTACTTTGTAATCCCAATTGGCTTATGGGCAATTTTTTTCATCAAGTAAAATTGGCATTGGGTGTCAATCATTTTTAAAAAGATTAGCATCGGTGTCATCGAATTCTCTGAGCAAAAAACCTCATTTTGGTTTCCAGACCTTCGGCTGTCAAATGTGGGATGCAGCTTTCGCCATCCAAGCGATCATGTCAAGTAACCTAACAAAAGAGTATGCAACTACACTAAGAAAAGCGCACGATTTTGTGAAAGCTTCGCAGGTAAAGTTTAATTCGAACCATCTAAAGGGGGTTAGTCAATTAGTGTAGTTTACACCTTCAACTGGAACATATTCTTTTGAAGGTCCGAGATAACCCGTCCGGTGACTTCAAAGCAATGTACAGACACATATCCAAAGGAGCATGGACATTTGCTATGCAAGACCATGGTTGGCAAGTTTCTGATTGTACAGCTGAAGGACTAAAGGTAATTAGATCAGTCATATGCATTTGATGGGGTCTTGGAAGTATCTTTTTTTAAGGGTAAATGTAACTTTTAACATGCGACAATATTGTGTCTTATACAGGCAGCACTTTTGTTTTCGCAAATGTGCCCGGACCTGGTGGGGGAGAAGATGGAAACGGAGCGATTCTATGATGCTGTCACTGTTATTCTTTCCCTACAAGTAATTAAGAACTATTTTGCCTCTTTTTTTTCCCATTGATAATCAATAAAATAACTTTAGACGCTAGAGTCATGTCACACAATTTATGTAGTGCATTACAAAAACCATTGCAGAGTAGCAATGGCGGTTTTCCTGCTTGGGAGCCACAAAGAGCATATGCATGGTTGGAGGTAACTTTTGAGTATTAATTATTAACAAAATTACTTTCTAATGCTCCTTGAAATAGATTTTACGGATAAACACATGCAAAAGAATATCTCACTACTCTTAAAACCGTTCTTTTCTATTTTCCAGAAGTTCAATCCTACAGAATTCTTTGAGGACACCCTTATTGAAAGAGAGTAAGCCCTACAAACCATCGAAACTTACTCATAAACCTAAACTTGTTAGTTATGCGTACAACACTAACTCATTTGCTAACATAGATATGTGGAGTGCACTTCATCCGCAATCCAAGGCCTCGTGCTTTTCAAAAAGTTTCACCCCAAGCATCGCCGAAAGGAAATCGACATTTGCATCGCGAGAGCAGTAGACTACATCAAAGGCACTCAGTTGCCGGATGGTTCATGGTGAGATACTGAATGAGAAACCTGGGCATTTTACCTTCTTTCGATTGAACATAATGTAAATTGACTTAATGCGAGATTGTGTTATCAATTTAGGTATGGATGCTGGGGAATTTGCTACACCTATGGCACATGGTTTGCAGTAGAAGGGCTTGCGGCTTGTGGGAAGAACTACCGCAACAGTCCAACCGTGAGAAAAGCTTGTGAATTCTTGCTGTCAAAGCAGTTGCCTTGTGGCGGATGGGGGGAGAGTTATATTTCTAGCCAGAATAAGGTATACAAGTCATTATATAATTTTTACATACTATAGAGGTTGATAAACATAATTCCTTTGTTATGATTAACAATAATTAAAATTATCTAACCATGTTTATTTAGGTTTACACAAATTTGGAAGAAAACCGTCCAAACTTGGTCCAGACAGCATGGGCTTTGTTGTCCCTTATTGATGCAGGACAGGTTAGTGTTTAGTATATACATGACATAATACATCGGTTATGAAGCCAATTCGTCGAGCAATTTCGAGTGAGCCGCCTACACGCACGACATGCACATAGGCACGCAACAAATGTTTGATCAGTGATAAGTTACAATAAATTATTGACATTATAATATAACCAGCACACCTGATCAAGATTAGCAAAGAAAATGTTGCATAAAAAGAGCAATAGATTTGTTTATTTTGATAATAATGATATAAGCACGTACTTTCCTTCAGCTCAATCTCACTTATGTTTAATTATTTATTTATTTTTATTCTAGGCCGAGATAGATCCAACACCCATCCACCGCGGAGCCAAAGTGCTAATCAATTCACAAATGGACAATGGTGATTTTCCACAACAGGTAAATATGATAGTACTTTCTGCGATCGTTACTAGATATACGTTTTATTTTAATGCAATGTGCTTAAATTAACTATTTCATATTTTACTTTTATTGCCTACAGGAAATCACCGGAGTATTTTTGAGAAATTGTACATTAAACTACTCATCATATAGGAACATCTTCCCAATTTGGGCTCTTGGAGAATACCGTCGACAGGTTTTGTTGGCATAAAGCTTTGGACATGAGGACTGTCGTGATGTAATATATCATCATTTAGAAACTCCATGTTTGTCAATTTAAATAATGCATGTTGTTGGAGATACAGTTTGTTGAAGATATGATTCCTTATTCTAGAGTGATTAAATAAATCAATTTACTTGGGAATTAGATTATGAACATTTAGAAAAGTATATTTTGTATATCTTTTCCTTTATTGTGACCATATATTGGATTATACATAGAGCCTTATACATACAAGGTCTCTATTAGAACATAATATACTTTTTACAGATTTCCTAAATCCTTTGTTTCTTCTCTATCTCGTGTCATGGTATCAAAGGTGTTTCCTAGTCTAGCTTCCGCAACCCATTCTGATTGCCTCCCCTTTTTTTTGACTTTACTGTTGTTGAATCATGCTAATTTGCAAAAGAAAGTTAACACTCGGGTATAAGAGTCAGCAACTAAGCAACTTCACCAACCGAAAGGAAAAAGAAACAGCTTCCTTTTCCTCCTTTCTTAACAATATCCATACCGAAAAATCGAATCTCAACATCTGGGAAGAGTTAGGATCTAGGTGCACCAATTCTATAAATAGTGCTTGACTCGCCTTCAAATTTGAATTTGGAACATGTTGACCCACTCTGAGGAGATCAAAACCCAATTCCACAACCCAACTTGGGATAGCCCCATCAAACCCGGCCTAATCAAGAGCAGTTTGTTTGGGCTTGACCCACTCAATGGCCCCTCATCTAGACCCAGCCATCCAGTGGGTAATTAACCAAGGTCAATCCAAAGGAGGCCCATTCAACCCAAACCCTAGGCCAGATCGGTTCTTTCCAGGTTAGATGCCCGAATCGGGTTCACAAGAATTGGGAATAGGGGTGAGCAGTTACAGGTTCCAAGCCCAAGTTCCTTATAGGTTCCGCTTGGAACCTGGAACCCACCCTCGAGTACAGGTTTCTTATTTTTTGGAACCTAGAACCTACTCGTCGAAATCTGAAACCTAAAACCTACCCTCTTACAAGTTATAGGGTTGGTTCCAGGGTCCAATAGGTTCTTCTTCTTCTTTTTTCATTTAAGTGGAACCGGTTCTAGTTCCGAAAAAAAGAGGAACTGAAAACCGGAACCTCCCTCCCTAGAACTGGGAATCATGATCATCCCTTCCAACATGGTCTTTATAATGATAAAAATCACAAAAAATACATTACTCAGAACAGACAAGTTATAATTTGACTGACATGAGGAAGGGAGAACAGAAAACAAGATTGAGTAATAGGCAAAAATTATGCCTTATAGTTTAGCATAGACTTTTAGGCAATGGATGGACAACTCTTGGAAGTTGATGCAGTAGGAAAGTGCTTACATAAGCTTCACTAGATCATCCTTTCTGTGCATTGCAGCCAAAGTAACCCTTAGCCTGAGAAAACAATGAACTTATCTAAGCAACCGAGAGTAATGCAATATATCCATGAACACAAGGCAAAGGGTTTTAATGGTTTAAGCAATTTGAAAAGTTTAATGATATGAACCTTCTCAAATCACCAACCCTGCTTCATCAAATAGGTGTTTACTTCATGCTTTTACATCTTGAAATACACAACCACCTATCTATACCTCTAGCTATCTTCAAAATTTTGACATGCATTTTTTCATACTTTCAGGAGCAAGTGCTAGGCAATTACAATGAATTTATACACTGAATGGTCTGCTTCCTCAAAATCTGGACATTAAATCTATGTAATTGTGAGAAAAAGGAATAAAGGGCAAAGCAGGAGCAAAAATTGAGACTGCAAGGTGGAGCATTAAATAACCACCCACAAAGAAATGATAGTATGTTCTTTCCCTTAATATATTTTCAGACGAATGAGAATTTAAACAAAAAAAATTCCATAACGCAAGCACAAACCTGCATGAATTAGGAGGAATTGTTGGGGGTCTAATTGCAGTCACATGAAATCTAGACTCTAGCATATGCCTATTCATGGTTAAGAAGCTCAAGAACCATTACAGGCATCAAGTGTATGAGTATGAGAACAAGTATGAGTGCATGCCTGCATTCATGTGTGCGTGCGAGAGAGATGACCTGCTTGCTTGATAGCCTATCATACACGCGAAGAAAAACATGGATATTGCTGATAAGCATACAGTCGTCAACTCGTATAAATTTGTTGTATGATAAAATTAAAAACACTAAAGTTCTTACTTTCAAACAGTTAATGGGTTCTAAAGCAATGCAACGTAACTTGGAAATCACAAATTTTGGTCCAAGCTAACCCCAGAAGCCATCGTAGAAATTTGTTAAAGCTACGCTTTGGGTTTCCTTCAGTCTAAGAGAACATTGCATAAAATAGACACCAAAAGTTTCTGCATCACAAATTTCGCACAAACTGGAGAATGATTCTGTTGGCAGGAATATTAAAGACCCGTCTACTGAGTTTAGCTTAGTTGATGTACCAACTCGAGAACCGTAAACACATTCTAATTTTCCCACAAGCAGGTATGGCAAAGAAAACAAGGGCTTTGAAGACCTTCACTGTCTTAACTACACAGAAACCTGAATTGATAAGCTACCATCGTTCCAAGAAACTAATCAGGTCAACCAGAAAAAAATTTCCCTGGCAAAACCATCAATTTAGATTTTCATTAGTATTCATAACAATGTTTTTGAAGCACAATTGCTTGCGTGAAAGATACCACCAATTTATTCTGCATTATGGACATGAAAAGAGCGACTGGTTCTTGTTTTCAGGGTCCTCTTTGGAAAACAACGCCCATGCGACCCCTTAACTGGATGAGTTGCTTCCACCTTTTGCTATTAGTAAAAAATGAGGAAAAACAAGTAAATAAGACTACACGGCTAGAAAGTTGTGTAGCCAAAAATCACTGATAAGTTTACACCCCACAACTCATAAAGTTAAACAGGTTACATTGGTCAATCTTGAGTTATGAAAGTTGAATCGTCTACTGTCCTGACATGCAAAAGTGATTCGTATAACCTATACCTTCTTGCCTATCTGTGCTGCTTTATAACTGACACATTCGATGGGTTTCGATACTTAAGCAAGCAAGGGCGCAATAAAACGCATGACTAAAGTGGCAAAAGTTTCAAACAAGAGACTAAATGGTAAGGTGGCAGTTCCAGGGAAGAACCACTTCAATGGAATCTAATGATCATGGAAAATAATTCAATCAAATTCATGTCCTACCTCACATGAGCAATTTTTTCCATCAGTAGTACCTCAAATAAGCATTTAGTTAAGCATTAGCTAACAAGAGTATATTCTGTAAAGCTTAGGCCCCAATCAAATTCGCAAAATAGGGCCTCCTGATCTTTTTGGCCCTCGAATCCGCAACCATCCAAACCCTCCAAGCCTCTCCCACCCGGAAACTCATTCCCTCCACACACACCCCCGCGCATCACGATCTATCCCGAGCCCACCGTCCTCGCGACCTTGTTTACACCACAACCGTCGCTAAAAAACAAAGACCCAGAGTCTCGCGTGCTTACTGTGCGCCTCGAGCCTGTCGTGCTCCTCGATCATGCACCTAACGTCGTCATCGGAGGCCACCGAGACCAGGGGCGAATTGCCGCCGGCGTCGGGGAGGAGCTGGTACTTGACGGAGAACCAGGGCGGAATGCGGGGGCAGAGATTGACGATCTTGGACGTGAGCCGGGAGTAGGACACGCCGCATCGATGGAGACGATGAGGATCTCCCCCCCGACATAGCAGAGGTTGCCGGACGGCGGGTGGGGCCGGAGCTCGTCACTGAAGCTGCATACGAGCTTGAGCTTTCTTGACGGGGCGACGGCGGTGATGGAGGGTTTCCTCCGGAGGCGAGAGAGAGACGATGGTTCTTTCATCGCTGAGAGAGAGAGAGAGAGAGAGAGAGAGAGAGAGAAGTGAGAGAGTGTGCAGTTGCGAGTGGAGAGGGGGAGGGTGACGCAATGTCCGGTCCAGTTTTGGTTCACGGTTCTGGTTTCGGTTCCGGTTTCAGTTCTATTAGGAACCAGAACCGCCGGTTCCGGAAAATAAGGAACCGGGAACCGGAGCCGGACACCCTAAAACCGGGAATCGAACCGGACCCTGCGATTCGGTTTTCAAAACCGGGAACCGTGCTCACCCCTAATTGGGATTGAATCCTTACCTGTCTCTTTAGCCTGAGTAAATTCCTTACTCCTTTTTTTGTTGCCAACGGTTGTTTGGAGTAGGGGTGATAAGTTCCTAGTCTAGTCCGATTCCAAGGTGGAACCGGGAACCGGTTCGCAAATTTTGGGACCATGGACTGGACCCGCCAGTCCTGGAACTGAGAACTGGACCGACCGACTAGTCCAATCCAGTCCAGTCCGATCCGATGGAACTAGTGATTCTTTTTTTTTTTTGGGAAAAATTGTTAATATTATAGTACATTTTCAAAAACAATCAACTTCATTTATACATTGCTTTATCAATTTGTCCTTTTAATCTGTATGTAATTGTATTTTCTTAAGACTTTGAAAAAAAAAATTCTAATTCTTAAGAAATTTTAAAATATTTATATTAAAAACTATCTTTCCGGTCTGGTCGATCCAATTCCCACCTTGAAACTGGGAACCGGACCGACCGGTCACCAGTTCCAAGAATGGGAATCGAGAACCGGATCGCCGGCTACAGGAACCACCCAAAACTAGCCGGTCCGGTTCAGTTTGGGCGGTTCCCGCATTGGGCGATTCTCGTTGCACACCCTAGTTTGGAGCACGAAAACCCACAATACACCTCAACAACTGACAGACAATAACTATGTCTCATCTCTTAATAGTTCTCTAGACCAGAAAATTACTCGATTTGGTGTCAGGTGTTTCAATGAGCCCTTATTTCCAAAGACAAGAATGGATTCTAATCAATGAATAGCTCATGCATCATTGGAGGAAATGTAACTAGTTTGTTTGGACTTGGATTGGAAACTGCATTACACCGAAAATCACAGTTGGGATCCCTCCAACTAAGGATGCAAAGGCCATGTGGGAGAACATAAAAAATTGTATGGGAACCTTGATCAAGCAAAAACAAAATTTCACTCATTCAGGTGAAGTCTGAATTGATGCAAGGCAACCTCACAACTCTGTGGAACAACTCAAGGCAGCTGAGGAAATGTTGGAAGGATTGAATCCACACTATAGCAATACTTAGCCATCAAAGAAAAGGAGAAAGTGTAACATCCTGAAAATCGACCCCATTTTAGGATTTTATAAAAGGGCAATATTAGTCGAAGGCCTGGTCAGTACAAATTTTCCGAACTGTGTGTTCGTGGGATAATGGATTACAGAGAGGCGTCGATAGGAAATGATTCGCGTACGACTCGCAATTTCGATCAGGAACGAACCCTTCGACCATGAGGACTTGGGCGGGAACGATATCCTCTAAGTAAGTAGACTATTAAGGAAACGGAAATAAATCGATTCGGCAGAAGTACGAAGTCGATCTGCGGGTGATTTCCGCACGACTTCGATACGAACTACGAACGACGGTAAACCGAATCATTTTCATCTGGTACTCGGGATTATCAATTGAGCCCCGGGATCACACGACAATCGAGGGACGTCCCTGACTCGAGAATTGGCGTAAACGTGGTTCAAAGAATGGTTGACCATGGGTCAAATGTGAGGAAAGTCCAAAAAGGGCGCCCGATAATCCAAATTGTACTACGGTCACAATCGACTCAATTTGGCCCCGATTTTTAATCCGATTTTGGGAACCGACTTCTCAGTGATGTCAGAACTATATATTTGGACGTCGCCTCATTTATTTTGGAATTTTCCGTTGGACACGGAAGTGTCGGAAAAAGGAAAAAAATTGGACCGGGTTTCGGGCCCGCGGGTGGGCCGGCCCAAGACCGGCGGCCCAATGGGCCTTGCACCCATCCAGCCTAGCCCAAAGGGGCCCAAGATAGCCCATTCTCTTCTCCCTCCTCAGCCCATGGGCTTCTCTCTTTTGGCCTTTTCTTTTTGTGCCCAAGTGGGCTTTGTTTATGCTTGTTTATTGGTTGTTTTTTATTGGCTCTTCAACAAGTGGCAAGCCCACTTGCCTTGGCCTTATCCTAGTCTCCAGCATCTCCTTCTCTCTCCTCTTTCCCCCCCAAAATTCGTGCACCAGCCAGCCCTCACTCTCTCTCTCTTTTTCTCTTCCTTTTCTCTTTCATTTTTGCTGTTTCTTGCTGTCCATGCTGTTTTCCAGCCGGAAAACGGCCTTGCCGCAGTCACCGGAGCCGCCACCACCGCCCAAAGTGTAGTCCTGGAAGTTAGGAAGCCAGCCGCACCCCTGGTCGCCGTTAGCCGCCCGTTTCGGCTTTTTCCGCTCAGCTGCACCGGTTCCGCGTGAACAGTAACCAGCACTGTTTTTGGTGCGTTTCGGCCATCGTTTCTCATCCGTTGCCATCCCCGAGCTTACCCCTCGTAGCCGTCGTTCCCATCTACGCGCCGGTGTCGCCGGATTTCCGATCCAAGTAAGTTAACTTCCTAATCCTTGTTTAGGGGTTAATCTTGCTTAGGGGTTAATTAGTGTATTTGTGTGTTTGTGATTAATTAAAGTTAATTGCTTAATTAGTCTGGTTAATTAATTCTGACTAGGGTTAGTTAATTGACCATAGTTAGTATTAAAGTAACTAAGGTTAATTAATTAAAGTAACCATGGTTAGTTTTAAAAGTAACCAAGGTTAGAATTTAACTATGGTTAGGTTAGATTAACTAGGGTTGAGTTAATTTGTTAACCATGGTTAAGTTTATTTATTTTTATTTATTTATTTAATTTCGGACGAATTTACTGTTCACTAATCACTGTTCACAGATTATTGTTCACGGCACTGTTCATGCAGAAGCTAATTTTTGGCTTATTTTGATGTGTTCTTGGTTGTTATGATTTATTGAAGTGCCGATTGTTAATTATACTTGTGAATATTGATGAAATGCGTGATCGAATGCTAATTGAAAATTGGATTTTGGAATTGTCGAGTGAGATTGCATGACATATTGTGTGGGTTATCAGAAATAGCATGTCGCATGAGCATGAGCGATGTACATTCACAACAGAGCAAAGAAAAGAACGAATTGATTGATGATGTGTTGCATGGTCACATTAAGAGGAGAACCCGGCGTTGCCGGAAGACTGCCAATCCTTATAGGGTTGTGCCGTGGCTAGTGGGTCGCCTAACTTCGGTCGGATGCCTGACAGGGAGGGGTTAACTTTGTGAGACTGCGGTAGTGGGCGGGTCCCGGGCCTCTGTCAGTTGCGGGGCTGCGGTAGTGGGCGGATCCTATGCTCCTTCGGGAATGCCGTCTTGGGAGTGAGCCTTTGACGTCGCCGTACCTCGAGGTAAAGAGGACGAAGCTGGTTTAGCCAGGAACCGCCAACTATAAGATGCCGTTTCCAGGATGGGGCGTAATAATTGGAGCATGTGTGAGTGTGAGACATGAGAAAGCTGTGTGAGATGCTCTGATTATTCGCATGCTCTTAATGTCGTGATGAATTAAATGACAGTTTCTGTAGGTCACATGTGCCAAGGCCAGGTAGGATCGCCTGTGGTTGTGTCTGCTTATTGAACTGTCCTATGCTTTTGTTTCTCTTTGCATTGTGCCGACTCTTTTGGATTAGGTTGTATGTTAAACTCCCGAGGCGAGCGAAGTTCCTAACCGGGGCTTAGGACTTTAACTTGCTGAGTTTATCTCAACTTTGTCGTGGTTAACATTTTCGGGCCCTAGATGATGCGGTACCAAGGATCGAAGAGAGCGATCCCTCTGAGGCCCGTGAGTAGGCAGCTGTAGCCTATTTCCTTTTGACGAGCCTTCCCCCACTTGTACAGGGTTAGGTTAGCTAGGCCGGTCCCTTTTTGAGTAGGCCTTAGTTTGTCGGTTGTAGTAAGGCGTGTATGTATTTGCTGGTATGCTGGCTAACCTTCAGATATATAAAATGGTGTTTGTCTTTCCTCTGCTGCCGTTGTTACTATCCCTGTTGTTCGGTTTGGAAGTTGTTCGTTTCCGCATGTGCTTAATTACAAGATAAAATGAATTGGTCGACGACAGTACCTAGGACGTCGTATTTTAAGATCTCAAGTTAAATGTGGTTGTCGCAAACTCGAGAGTCGGGGCGTGACAGAAAGTGACTCATTTTTAACTCATTTTAAAAAGAGTTACTAATCTTTTAGGTCTTAGATCTTGGCTATGGATCTGGTCCCGCCACTCAGCTGCATTACTAGCTTGTCATCCAGGAAGAAAATCAACGATCAGCTTCCTCGAAGTATATTTGAGTAGAGGAAAGTGTGATGCTCATGGCTCAAGCAACCCCACAGTAGAGAACACTTGTGGCTAGAATCTATTATGGAGAGTCTTGGAAGATCCTTGTGGCACTAGGGTTCATTGAGGAAGAAGAGGAGAATTGTCACAATTTTAACTTGGGTGAAACCACCTAAGTTTGGCCAATGGATTATTATTTTAATCTAATAGTTGTCATCAATCGGGTTTTGGTGAGTCAATTAAATAACAAGTAAAATATTAGGAATTATACTTCTACAGACCAGAAATTGTGAGTTTGGGAATTTGATTACACTAGATTATTATAATGACATTTCGGTATTTTTTCTCTTTTATTTTTAAAAAATATTTTGCAGGTATCCAGGATTGATTTTAGCCTAAATCACTAAAATGCAATAGGAGTGATCATATTGCATTCGTAATCATTAAAAATAAAACTCAATAAATAGATAAATTGCAGGAAATTAAACACTATGGCAAGCAATTATTTTTTAGTTTTCTTTTATCTTCAAATAAAAACTATGTGACCTACAATTTTAGCTACTACATGACCTACTTCTAATGAGGGCAATTTCTAATTAAATGAACCTTACATGTACACTACGAGACACACATATGATGTAGAAATGTAACATGGCCTATGACACGCATATGGTATGTCTGCATTTTTTGTTAAAATTCGAAATTAATAAACAACCTAATTAAACCACCTAAAAATAATAGTTATCTAATCTAGTTCGGGGATTAATTTAACCTAAGCCTTATCTATTTTAGAAAACTACTTTAAACATGCAATGTTATCTAAATATGCACGCGTTATGTAAAATCTTATCTATTAAACAAAAATCCTAGCATGCAATTTGATTTAAACTAGACAATATTGTCTAAAAAGACTACATGTAATCTTTTTGTAATTTTGATTTTTAGGAAAAAATTAAAGATGAACCTATCTAATCCACAAGGCAATCTGCAAAAACTCCAAATTAATGATTACGATAATCTAAAAAATAACCCATCACCTCACAGGTTAAATTAAAGGTTATCGCTATTTTTAACACAATAGATATCGAATTTTAAGTTGAAATAGTTAAAAAAAAAAATGATCCAATATCTTTGCAGATCAATTAGTAATTAAATCAACTTACCATCCTGATAATGCCTAAGATTGAAATCAATCAATGGCCCCGTTTGGTTCAACTTTTGGGGAATGCAAAATTTGCATTCCCCCAAGTATCTTTAGTTCAATGGACATTTGGTGAAAGCAAAAGTGTTTGGCAAATTGAGTTTTCTGAAATGACTTTAGTATTGGTAAACTTACATCTACAATAGCTTTTCTTATTTTTTTTAAAGAATTATTTTTGAAACATTCATTGCGGCCGGCCAACCGCTAGCCAAATCTACCAGCGTTGCTGTTCGGTGGCTAGATTTGGCCGGCAGCGTCACCTGAGGTCACCCAACCTCAGGCACCGCCACTTGGGTGACCTCTAACCTCTGGCGGCGACGCCTGGTTTCGCGCGACACCTGGGTTCGCTCAACCCAAGTGTCGCACCACGACCTCCGACCTCCGGCGGCGACGCTAGGTTCGCGCGACCCAGGCGTGTCACCGCCAAAGGTCACAATGCCTGGGTCGCATGAACCCAAGCATTGCACAACCCCGGCGATCTCGGGCGACAATCGCCGGGGGTCACGTGACCTCCAGCAGTGCGACCCCAGCAGCGGTGGTCGGCCTCCACTTCATGATTTCTAAAATAAAAAAAGAAAAAGGTCAAAAGAGATTGACTTGCATTCTCCAAATGCTAGCATTTGGCCAATGAGGCTTCCAAATGCTAAACCAAACACTTAATATTTTTCCCAAAGGGCTTTAGGGGCTGAAAGTCCCTTGGGAAAGCTGAACAAAACAAGGCCAATATTCTCTTTCCACTTCAAACATAGTAGCCCAAAAGAAGGTCGATCCAATCTCTCACTGTGAATAGCTCTCTCTACTCCATGGGGTAGTCGGTCCCCCTAAATCTCCTCTTGGAGCTAGAATTCCTTTAGGCACTTGGGCTCCTCCTCTCATTTGGCTTTCTTCTGAGTTCAAGTAAGGCTTATCCTCTTCACCCATCTTCAACCATCTTTCTAGGATGGAGGGAGACGAAGTTGAGGCCTTGAGAATGGCTACTCTGTGTAGGCGTCTGGAGAATATGTGGGCTGTGAAAAGGGTTGCCATTAGTGATGAGTTGGTTTTTGCAGAGAAAATCAAAGAAAGCAAACTTACACTTTTTGGGAAACTTCTTGATAACCCTAATATCAATTTCCAAGCCTTCGTAAATTTCAAGAATCTGGATACTGGCATCCTTGCCATTACTTTCCATTTAGAAGCTAACCTTTTTAGAGTGGTGGATTCTAGGCCTTGGAGTTTCTCGAATCATCTTCTCATTCTTAAACAATACGTCCTCTCAACCCCTCCTGAGTGTTATGATTTCAGTATGTGCAGCTTTTGGGTGCAAATCTACAGTTTATAATTTGAAATGAGGACAAAAGAGATCCTATCATGTATAGCTAGCATCATTGGAGAGGTTTCGAAGGTCAGAATGGAGCAGAAAAATATCTCAAATAGAAATAGTGGTCGAGTAAAGGTTGCGCTAGATGTATAATGTAACATCCTGAAAATCGACCCCATTTTAGGATTTTATAAAAGGGCAATATTAGTCGAAGGCCTGGTCAGTACAAATTTTCCGAACTGTGTGTTCGTGGGATAATGGATTACGAGAGGCATCGATAGGAAATGATTCGCGTACGACTCGCAATTTCGATCGAAACGAACCCTTCGACCATGAGGACTGGCGGGAACGATATCCTCTAAGTACTAGACTATTAAGGAAACGGAAATAAATCGATTCGGCGAAGTACGAAGTCGATCTGCGGGTGATTTCCACACGACTTCGATGCGAACTACGAACGACGGTAAATCGAATCCTTTTCATCGGTACTCGGGATTATCAATTGAGCCCCCGGGATCACACGACAATCGAGGGACGTCCCTGACTCGAGAATTGGCGTAAACGTGGTTCAAAGAATGGTTGGCCATGGGTCAAATGTGAGGAAAGTCCAAAAAGGGCGCCCGATAATCCAAATTGTACTACGGTCGCTATCGACTCAATTTGGCCCCGATTTTTAATCCGATTTTGGGAACTGACTTCTCAGTGATATCAAGACTAAATATTTGGACGTCGCCTCATTTATTTTGGAATTTTCCGTTGGACACGGAAGTGTCGGAAAAAGGGAAAATTGGACGGGGTTTCGGGCCGCGGGTGGGCCGGCCCAAGACCGGCGGCCCAATGGGCCTTGCACCCATTTAGCCCAGCCCAAGAGGGGCCCAAGTTGGCCCAAGTTCCCCTCCATTTCCAGCCCATGGGCTTCTCTCTTTTGGCCTTTTGCTTTTGTGCCCAAGTGGGCTTTGTTTATGCTTGTTTTGCTTTGTTTTTGATTGGCTCTTCAAGCAAGTGGCTTGCCCACTTGCCTTGGCTCTTATCCTTGACCAGCAGCCTCTTCTCTCTCCTCTTTCTCCCCCAAAATTCGTGCACCAGCCCAGCCTCACTTTCTCTCCCTTTTTCTCTTCCTTTTCTCTTTCATTTCTGGTGCTCTTTGCTGTCCAAGCTGTTTTCCAGCAAGAAAATGGCCTTGTCGCCGTCACCGGAGCCGCCGCAACTGCCCAAAGTGTAGTCCTGGAAGTTAGGAAGCCAGCCGCGTACCCCTGGTCATCGCTGGTCGCCGTTAGCCGCCCGTTTCGGCCTTTTCCGCTCAGCTGCACCGGTTCCGCGTGAACAGTGATTCCGGCTGTTTTGGCCCGTTTCGGCCATCGTTTGTCATCCGTTGCCATCCCCAAGCTTACCCCTCGTAGCCCTTGTTCCCCTCTACGCGCCGGTGTCGCCGGATTTCCGATCCAAGTAAGTTAACTTCCTAATCCTTGTTTAGGGGTTAATCTTGCTTAGGGGTTAATTAGTTTAATTTTTGTGCTTGGTTAATTATGGGTTAGTTTGTTAATGGTGACTGAGTTGATTAAGCTGACTAGGGTTAGATTAATTGACCATAGTTAGTTTTAAAAGTAACTAGGGTTAATTAATTAAAGTAACCATGGCTAGTTTTAAAAGTAACCAAGGTTAGATTTTAACTATGGTTAGGTTAGATTAACTAGGGTTAAGTTAATTTGTTAACCATGGTTAAGTTTATTTATTTTTATTTATTTATTTAATTTCGGACGAATCTTACCGTTTCACGGATTCTTGTTCACCGATTAATGTTCACGGAGATCTTGTTCACGGCTTTGTTCATACGAGTAAATTTTGGTTTCAAATTGTTGTGTTCTTGGTTGTTATGCTTTCTTGAAGTGCCGATTGTTAATTATATGCGTGAATAATGATGAAATGCATGATCGAAGATCGAGTGGAAGTGAAAGTGTTTGATTTATTGAGTTATTCCCGAGAATTAGGGAATGTACGTGATTATTGATTGGTGGAATTTTGAGGATTTAGTCTAGTATTGGAGAATACGATACTTACAGTGAGGTGTCATATAAAGGATTTGACTAAGTGGTAAGACAACAAGGACGAGTAGTTGTTTACGCGTCACAACGATTGAGGGCTTGTGAAGTTCGAGAATGTGAGCTCATAAAAATTTGGTGGATCAAATTTCAAGTGTTGACGAGTGGTCTGTGGAAACGAGCTCATGAATTGACGAGCTGGAGAAAGTTTTGTACTTTGAGGTGCTCAGATGAGGTTAAAACCGTGAGGCTTGGTATGGGACAGGCCAAAGCGGATAATACCTCTATGAGATAAAGCATGTTTAAAAGGGACTTTTGTTAGAAGTGGTGCAGTTCGTAGATGCCCATGACGACTGATCCGATGAGAGCGGGGAGTGGACGCCGGGGCCGGAGTGCTCGAGCAAGGAGCGACTCTGGCGGAGCTTCTAGGATGTCGAAAGGGGCGAAATGAACTAAACTACGACCGACAAAAAGAGAATGCTTGTGGGATAAAATTTATTCGAGTGATATAGCGAAGTATGGTCAAGTTTGTGGAACTCCGGTCTATTGGAATAACATCGAGAAAAGGATGATCTTTGGTTCGAGAGATTGTTGGCAATCGGTGGATGTGGTTAAGATGTCAGGGGCAGGCTAACGTCAGAAAAGTGATACAGACAAGACTAAGACTGTTTGATTATTAAGTTCAGCGTTGCGTTTCCCTTAAGGTATGTCATCTTTGGTCGCTTGTGATTGCACCTGTTTATTAAACCGTCTTCGCCGTCTTTCTCTACGAGGTGGTATTGCACGATTGCTTTGTATTAGGTTGTATGTTAAACTCCCGAGGCGAGCGAAGTTCCTAACCGGGGCTTAGGACTTTAACTTGCTGAGTTTATCTCAACCCGTCATGGTTAACATTTTCAGGCCCTAGATGATGCGTGCAGGATCGAAGAGAGCGATTCCTCGAGGCCGGCGAGTAGGCACTTGTGCGGTGTTAGGTTAGCTAGGCCGGTCTCTTTTTTTGAGTAGGCCTTAGCTTGTCACCTATAGTAAGGTGTGTATGTATTTGCTGGTGTGTCTTTGGCTAACCTTCGAGATATATAAAATGGTGTTTGTCTTTCCTTTGCTTCTTTGTTGTTGCTATCTCTCGTTGTTTGGTTTGGGAGTTGTTCGTTTCCGCATGTGCTTAATTACAAGATAAAATGAATTGGTCGACGACGCATTCAGGGACGTCGTATTTTAAGACTTCAAGTGAAATGGGGTTGCCGCGAGCTCGAGAGTCGGGGCGTGACAACCCCGCCGATTTTGGTATCAAAGCCTGGTTGGCTGATGGAGTGATAAGGTGCGATGAGTCTTGCGTTGGTGCGTGGGGATAGTTAGTAGGAAAGACAATTTCTTTGCTTGCATGTGATTGACTGCAGGATCTTTCATGGTCCTTTGTTGTAGGGTTGTCTCATTTTCTAATTCTGTGTGGTGGGAATTGGAACACAGGCTAGGAGAGTCCTGCAAAATGAGCCCAGCGATCCGGATCGAGTACCCCGGTTTGAGGATCCCTAGTCGAGAGGGTCGAGGAGGAGGACAAAGTGCAAGCAAGGTGTTTAATCTGACTGGAGCTAGTAGTTTTCAGTTTGTAGGGAGCCGAGGTGGGTCCTCGATTCCCTTGATTTCTTCTTTGGAAGTAACCAGGTTATTGGGGTTAGGATGTCAGGGTTATTTGGCGTCTGTGAGTGATACGTCAAATGAAGGACTGAACCTGGAGGACATCGTGGTAGTACGAGACTATCTTGATGTCTTTCCAAAGGAATTGCCGGGACTACCCCTGGCCAGAGAGACAGAGTTCGTAATCAAGTTGGCTCCTAGGATGGAATTAATCTCGAAAGCACTGTACAGGATGGCATTGTCAAGATTAAAGGAATTGAAGGTGCAGATGCATGAATTTTTGGATAAGGGTTTTATTTGCATAAGTATATCGCCTTGGAAAGCGTATATTTATTAAGAAAAAGGACGTGGCAGAGTTTGCATCTTATATGGTTAATCATTGGCTTAGGAAAAAGCTGATGATAGGAGGAATGGTATTAGGGAAGATCAGTGTATAATTGGAATGCCAAGTGTTGGACTCGAAGGTTGTGACTATTGGTACGACTTCCAGTGTGATCATGCTACTTATGCATTAATTGGTTTTTGGAACTACGCATTTGTTTATAACTGAACACTTCGTTAAGTTGGTAAGGTTAAGACTAAAATC
This sequence comes from Corymbia maculata, assembly GCA_014182735.1. Taxonomy (NCBI): domain Eukaryota; kingdom Viridiplantae; phylum Streptophyta; class Magnoliopsida; order Myrtales; family Myrtaceae; genus Corymbia; species Corymbia maculata. The sequence continues at coordinate 17,073,292 of CM024684.1, forward strand.
ATTGGAAGAAATTCTTGACAGGTTGACCCAGTTATAGGATGAGGTTGTATGCAAAAGGATGTTCAGATTGTACGATGGTCATTGGCGATCAAAAGGAATTGATTGATTTGATTGTGTTGGAAATGTACAATTTCGATGTGATCGTTGGAATGGATTGACTTACTAAGTATCGAGTTACGATGGATTGCTATTGGAAGGTAATCCAGTTTAACCCATTAAGTGGGGTTCGTTTTGAGTTTACTGGAATCAAGGTGGACTCTCGATCCCTTTGAATTCGTCATTGGAAGTAACTCGTTTATTGGATGAAGGTTCCTAAGGTTATAGGACGATTGTGGTTAATTTGTTAGTTGAGGAATTAAGGATGGATCGTTACACTTTTGCATCGATTAGTGGCGGTTTAACCAAGGGACGGTCATGAGCAAGTATCCATTACCAAGGATGGATGATTTGTTTGACCCACTTCAAAGAGCTTCGATATGTTCCAAGATAGACCCAAGGACGGGCTATCGGTAGTTGAGGATTTAAAAAGGAGGATAAACTGAAGATGACATATTGTGTGCGATGTGATCGCTACAAAATTACCATACTGTCGTTTGGATTAACTAATGCGCTAGTTGCTTTTATGGATTTGATGGATTGACTGATTAAGGCATATTTGGATTGATTCTTAATTGTGTTCGTGAGCAATATATTTGGATATTCGAGGAATTCAGAGGAACACGAACGGCACTTCAGGATAGTGCTATAAACTATTGGAGAGCATAAACAGTATGCCAAGTTTAATACCTGCGAGTTTGGGTTTACTCGCATTGTTTGTTGGCCGTATGATTTTGGACGAGAGAATTTCTGTGGATCCATCAAGATTAAGGCAGTGATGAATTGGCCAAGACTTATGATGGTGACAAAGGTTCGAAGTTTTCTAAATTGGACAGATTATTACAGATGATTCGTAGAAAGGTTCTCTATGATGGCTATGCCTTTAATTCGAAGGTTAATGAAGGACGTAAGAATTTGAGTAGACGGATAAGTGTGAGCGTGGTTTCCAAGAGCTTAAGCATAAGCTAACTGGATGTTTTAGGAATGGATTCTGTTGGAGGGAATCCGTGATTCAAAATTCAGGCTCGAGGTATGTCATCTTTCAAGTTTAATGGCTACCTTTAGGGTCGAACCTGAAATTCAAACCAAGATTAAGGCAATGTAACCTTTGGACGCTGAGATCCAAAAGATTCGACAAATGGACGCGACCAAGAGAAAGTCGGATTTTCAAGTATCTGAGGATGGGATCTTGAAATTCCGTGGACGGTTATGTGTACCAAGCAACATCGAAATTAAGGAGAGGTTGTTATCCAAAGCGTATCGTAGCGATTATAGTGTGCATCCAGGCGGTACGAAGATGTATCGGGAGAATTTGCGGCGGTATTATTAGTGGAACGGTATGAAAATCGACATCGCCAAGCATGTGGTGAAGTGTTTAACTTGCCAACAAGTGAAAGCGTAGCATTGCAAGCCAGAAGGGTTATTGCAACCTCTTGAAATCCTTGAATGGAAATGGGAGCGCATCACGATGGACTTCGTGACGAGATTACCCGTCGTCGTGGGGTAATGATGCAATTTGGGTTATAGTGGACCGATTGACGAAGTCGGCGAGCGGAAAATTACAGGGCCAGAGTTAGTGCAGCAATCTTTAGACGCCGTCAAGATGATTCGAGAAAGGTTAAAGACGGCTCATAGTAGACAAAAGAGTTATAGGGACAGACGACGTAAGTCATTGGAATTTCAAGTGGGCGATCATGTGTTCCTTAAAATATCGCTGATGTGTGGTATATCGCGATTTGAAAAGAAAGGAAAACTGAGCCTAAGGTATGTCGGACTATTCGAGATTCTAGAAAGGATCAGGAATTTAGCCTATCGTCTTGCGCTACCGCCTCGACTTGCTCAAGTGCATGATGTATTCCATGTGTCGATGTTAAGGAAATATGAGCTGGACCCGACGCATGTGTTGAATTTTGAGGAGATAGAGGTGGACGACAGGGTGTCGTATGTGGAGAGACTGATTCGGATTGAGGACTGGAAAGAACAAGTGCAGAGAAACAAGACAGTCTCCTTGGTCAAAGTCAGTTGGCAGCGTCATGGTGCGGAGGGAGTTACGTGGGAAAGCAAAGAAATCATGAGGTGTCAGCACCCCTATCTTTTTGAGGATTAGAGTATCAGTTCAAATTTCGAGGACGAAATTTCTATAAGAGGGGAAGAGTTGTAACATCCTGAAAATCGACCCCATTTTAGGATTTTATAAAAGGGCAATATTAGTCGAAGGCCTGGTCAGTACAAATTTTCCGAACTGTGTGTTCGTGGGATAATGGATTACAGAGAGGCGTCGATAGGAAATGATTCGCGTACGACTCGCAATTTCGATCAGGAACGAACCCTTCGACCATGAGGACCTGGGCGGGAACGATATCCTCTAAGTACTAGACTATTAAGGAAACGGAAATAAATCGATTCGGCAGAAGTACGAAGTCGATCTGCGGGTGATTTCCACACGACTTCGATGCGAACTACGAACGACGGTAAATCGAATCCTTTTCATCTGGTACTCGGGATTATCAATTGAGCCCCGGGATCACACGACAATCGAGGGACGTCCCTAACTCGAGAATTGGCGTAAACGTGGTTCAAAGAATGGTTGGCCATGGGTCAAATGTGAGGAAAGTCCAAAAGGGCGCCCGATAATCCAAATTGTACTACGGTCGCTATCGACTCAATTTGGCCCCGATTTTTAATCCGATTTTGGGAACTGACTTCTCAGTGATATCAAGACTAAATATTTGGACGTCGCCTCATTTATTTTGGAATTTTCCGTTGGACACGGAAGTGTCGGAAAAAGGGAAAATTGGACGGGGTTTCGGGCCCACGGGTGGGCCGGCCCAAGACCGGCGGCCCAATGGGCCTTGCACCCATTTAGCCCAGCCCAAGAGGGGCCCAAGTTGGCCCAAGTTCCCCTCCATTTCCAGCCCATGGGCTTCTCTCTTTTGGCCTTTTGCTTTTGTGCCCAAGTGGGCTTTGTTTATGCTTGTTTTGCTTTGTTTTTGATTGGCTCTTCAAGCAAGTGGCTTGCCCACTTGCCTTGGCTCTTATCCTTGACCAGCAGCCTCTTCTCTCTCCTCTTTCTCCCCCAAAATTCGTGCACCAGCCCAGCCTCACTTTCTCTCCCTTTTTCTCTTCCTTTTCTCTTTCATTTCTGGTGCTCTTTGCTGTCCAAGCTGTTTTCCAGCAAGAAAATGGCCTTGTCGCCGTCACCGGAGCCGCCGCAACTGCCCAAAGTGTAGTCCTGGAAGTTAGGAAGCCAGCCGCGCACCCCTGGTCATCGCTGGTCGCCGTTAGCCGCCCGTTTCGGCCTTTTCCGCTCAGCTGCACCGGTTCCGCGTGAACAGTGATTCCGGGCTGTTTTGGCCCGTTTCGGCCATCGTTTGTCATCCGTTGCCATCCCCAAGCTTACCCCTCATAGCCCTTGTTTCCCTCTACGCGCCGGTGTCGCCGGATTTCCGATCCAAGTAAGTTAACTTCCTAATCCTTGTTTAGGGGTTAATTAGTTTAATTTTTGTGCTTGGTTAATTATGGGTTAGTTTGTTAATGGTAACTGAGTTGATTAAGCTGACTAGGGTTAGATTAATTGACCATAGTTAGTTTTAAAAGTAACTAGGGTTAATTAATTAAAGTAACCATGGTTAGTTTTAAAAGTAACCAAGGTTAGATTTTAACTATGGTTAGGTTAGATTAACTAGGGTTAAGTTAATTTGTTAACCATGGTTAAGTTTATTTATTTTTATTTATTTATTTAATTTCGGACGAATCTTACTGTTCACGGATTACATCGTTCACCGATTCATCGTTCACGGATTCTTGTTCACGAGTATCGTTCACGGCACTTTGTTCATACGAAGTAAATTTTGGTTTCAAATTGTTGTGTTCTTGGTTGTTATGCTTTCTTGAAGTGCCGATTGTTAATTATATGCGTGAATAATGATGAAATGCATGATCGAAGATCGAGTGGAAGTGAAAGTGTTTGATTTATTGAGTTATTCCCGAGAATTAGGGAATGTACGTGATTATTGATTGGTGGAATTTTGAGGATTTAGTCTAGTATTGGAGAATACGATACTTACAGTGAGGTGTCATATAAAGGATTTGACTAAGTGGTAAGACAACAAGGACGAGTAGTTGTTTACGCGTCACAACGATTGAGGGCTTGTGAAGTTCACAATGTGAGCTCATAAAAATTTGGTGGATCAAATTTCAAGTGTTGACGAGTGGTCCTGTGGAAACGAGCTCATGAGTTGATGAGCTGGAGAAAGTTTTGTACTTTGAGGTGCTCAGATGAGGTTAAAACCGTGAGGCTTGGTATGGGACAGGCCAAAGCGGATAATACCTCTATGAGATAAAGCATGTTTAAAAGGGACTTTTGTTAGAAGTGGTGCAGTTCGTAGATGCCCATGACGACTGATCCGATGAGGGCGGGGAGTGGACGCCGGGGCCGGAGTGCTCGAGCAAGGAGCGACTCCCGGCGGGCTTCTAGGATGTCGAAAGGGCGAAAATGAACTAAACTACGACAACAAAAAGAGAATGCTTGTGGGATAAAATTTATTCGAGTGATATAGCAAAAGTATGGTCAAGTTTGTGGAACTCCGCTATTGGAATAACATCGAGAAAGGATGATCTTTGGTTCGAGAGATTGTTGGCAATCGGTGGATGTGGTTAAGATGTCGGGGCGGGCTAACGTCGAAAAGCGATACGAGACAAGACTAAGACTGTTTGATTATTAAGTTCGGTGTTGCGTTTCCCTTAAGGTATGTCATCTTTGGTCGCTTGTGATTGCACCTGTTTATTAAACTGTCTTCGCTATCTTTCTCTCGAGGTGGTATTGCACGATTGCTGTATTAGGTTGTATGTTAAACTCCCGAGGCGAGCGAAGTTCCTAACCGGGGCTTAGGACTTTAACTTGCTGAGTTTATCTCAACCCGTCGTGGTTAACATTTTCAGGCCCTAGATGATGCGTGCAGAGGATCGAAGAGAGCGATTCCTCCGAGGCCGAGTAGGCACTTGTGCGGTGTTAGGTTAGCTAGGCCGGTCTCTTTTTGAATAGGCCTTAGCTTGTCACCTATAGTAAGGTGTGTATGTATTTGCTGGTGTGCTGGCTAACCTTCAGATATATAAAATGGTGTTTGTCTTTCCTTTGCTTTGCTTTGTTGTTGCTATCCCCGTTGTTTGGTTTGGGAGTTGTTCGTTTCCGCATGTGCTTAATTACAAGATAAAATGAATTGGTCGACGACAGTACCTGGGACGTCGTATTTTAAGACCTCAAGTGAAATGGGGTTGCCGCGAGCTCGAGAGTCGGGGCGTGACATATAAAAAACCCTAGCCCCAGGTACTCTCACTAACTACAAAGGAAAAGACATTTGGGTGGATTTTATATATGAAATACCTTGTTATTGCTACGCATGTTGGAAAATGGGCACTACGCAAAACTATGTCTAGATGTTTCTTTTGATGAAGACAAAATAGGGGACTATCAAATAGAGTATTGGATAAAGGCTGCGGCGAAGGAGTACAAACCTTATTGGAAAATTCTCAATGGAAAGATGGAAGAGAATAGCATGGAGGAGGAGGTTATCTCAAACATACCTGCTAACACTGAATTGATCGAACTAGAGGAGCAAAATTTCACTAAAGAAATTTCACCATCAAATAGGGAGCTTATCCAAAAAAGAAAAAGCAAAAAAATCTGTCAAGAGGAAGAAAGTTTGGCGCATCCTATTAGACCCCATTCACCCTCATTGGCTCTTCAAACTCTAGCAGATATTAAAAAATAGAAGAAATAGGGCGTTAAAATTCATACCAATAAGAAGCAAAAAAGACATCCAATATGACATCCAAGGGATCCTAGATGAAATTGAGTTGATAGAGGCACCTATTCAATTTGTGGAAGAAACAAAATGGGCTTTGGTGGCTAGCCTTAATAAGCCATTGGGTATGCTGGAACTATTAGGGGTTGGGCACACCATTGATAGTTCAAGCCACTAGAGCCTTAATGGCCCAAGAAAAGAAAGGCCTGGTATCCTATTTCTAATGGAGACAAAAAATCAAGAGTAGGTACTTTTGAGAATGAAAAGGAGGCTAAAGTTTAATAATAGTTTCCTAGTAATTCCTGTGGGTATCTCGGGGGGTCTTGCAGTTTTTTGGAATAAGGAGTTCTTTGTTGTAGTAGTCATATTCCAAACACTTTATTGATGTAGTATGCAATATTAAGGATAGTTATCGAATCATGAGAATTACCTTTGTGCATGCTCCTCTTAAGTTTCAAGACCGTCTTTTACTGTGGGAAGAGTTAAGGAACATTAGTAGGTCGAATACCCTCACATGGGCTTGTATGGGTGATTTTAATGAGATTCTTTACTATTGGGAGACGGTGGGCCATAGAATGGAAGAACATTATTGGCTCAGTACGTTCAAGGAGTTCTTGAACAGTTGCAAATTGATGGACATAGAAAGTAAGGGTTGTATGTTCACATGGACAAACAATAGGGAAGAGGCTGAATTTGTTGAGGAAAGGGTAGACAGAGTTCTATGTACTATAGAATGGAGAACTCTTTTCTATAAAAATATTTTTATCGTTCATGAAATTTTTTAAACATAAATTATTACGATTCTAAAAATATGATTCATTAGCTAATTATCTCAAACGGTACAATAAATCAATTTTAGAAAAATATCTTTCAAATCATTTATTTACTACAAAGCAAATGGTACCTTAAATCACTTCACTTTCTTTTTGGCTTGTGATATGGTAAAGACGAAGCACACTGGCATAAGAATGAAGCAATGGTTTGTAATTAGAACCATAAAGAATAATGGTGCCTTTCGGACTACAAAGCCCCTTCCCCGAATGATTGACAATCAGCTACAATAGACAGTGTAATTAATATTCTGTAACATAGTGATTTTGATTTGCGAATATCTTTCGCTAATTTCATATAAATTGCGGACGAAATTTTGGTGATTGCCTGGACTTGCCAGCTTTCTATAGTGCCCACGCTCGCGTTGCTTTGGGCCACGTGCCACGTGGCGGCCCTCACGTCGGTTTGCAAACCTTGTGAATGGCAGCCCAATGGGCTGGCTCTAGCTCGTCCATTATTCAAGCTCTAAGTGACGACACTCCACGGCTCATTAGTGAGATCCGCGTCAAATGTTAATAAAACAGAACAAAGAAAAGCGGGGTTAGGACACTAGGAGTGCCATAACTTTCGTACGGCGCTCACTTTGGTGCCAAAACTTTTTTTTCACTCACTTGAGTGCCACATCGGAGTGAAATCGTTCAGTTAAGTGCCACTTCCAGCCAAAAATCGTTCATTTAAGTGCCAAAATGCATACATGGAATTTTTTAATGATTTTTCTTCTTTTTTTTAACAAATTTCGATGCCGACGTGGACTTTTTAGGCAAAACGACGCCGTTTCTACTCTTTTTAAAAAAAAATTCAATTTTTTTTTGCTTTTTTTGTTTTTTTTGTTAGGGCCGGCGAGGGCCACCAGTGACCCTCCCCGGCCTTAAATCAAAAAAAAACAAAAAAATCAAAAAAAAAATCAAAAAAATTAATAAATATATTAAAATATATTAAAATACTGTTCATTGGGGCCACGTCAGCTTTTCCGGCGGCCACGTCAGAATTGGCACTCAAGTGAACATTTTTTAAAACCTGTGGCACTCAAGTGAGCGAAAAAAAAGTTTTGGCACCAAAGTGAACACCGTACGAAAGTTATGGCACTCCTAGTGTACTTACCCCAAGAAAAGCCAATCTTGACAAAAGAGAAACTATAATGATAAATTAATGAATCTCAATGTCAATTACTAATAATAGAAATTCGGCTTCTAGACTCGGGCATGGAAAAAGGTTCGCGCATCTAACAAGAATCCACATGGATACTTTCTTAAACTGAACTGAATCTTAATTTGACAACTCTATAGATTAAGCACAAGCCAGATCATAAAAAAATATACAAATGAAGTGAAGTTGGATAATGTTTAGTATTTTAAATTTTTGCTCCCAAAATTCTACTTTGCATTTGATGATATTTGGGAATGAATTCCTTGACATAAACTATTTATACTCATGTTCTAGCCTTCGCATTTCTTATTCCATTTTCTCACATTTAGCAATTAGAAGCTACGTAGTTTTAGGATCATTCATCGTACATCGAGAATCAGATGTTGATGAGAATGTTGTAGTAGCCAAATACACCGTTTCATTCTCGAACCCTAGTCAAGCTTAGCTAAGATCCACTGAACCCAAATGGGGCCTAGCTAAGCCTTGAAGACCCAAACGACTCAGCCAATAAGCTATATAAAGATCAAGGCTCGGCCACGGCGGGGCATAGGGACACTCACGGGATCTAAATCGAGTCTCGTGAATTTGAGAACTCAGTAAGCTATTCTGCACTAGAGCTCTTGGTCTTTTTCGAGATAGTTAGAGTTGTCAGTTTTGAGAATCCCTTCCAAATATCGAATTTTAAAGACTGATATACTTTCATAATCGGGAGCATAAGTATCTATTTACAGAAAATTCGAATTGGGAATCCACCCTGCTTGTTTTGGAGACTACTCGAAATAGTGCTACTAGGCCTATTCTGGCCTAGTGAAGTTTTGATTTGTACATGGTGCTTGCCCCTAATATATGCATATAATATTTGACTCTTACGTATAAACTACAAGATTTTATTAATCAAATTGCATTCTAATAACTTTTTATGGAAAAAAAGGGGCTAAGATGATGGTCGTGTAAGTGTTATTGATGTGTCAAATTCCTATAGGTCGATTCACTTTATTTTGAAAATTTCTAACATGCATCGTTGTAGAGGTGAGCAATTGGGCTAGTTCCACTCAAAAATTTGCTCAAACTGGCTTTACTCAGGCCGAGTCAATACCAGTTTAAAAAAGGCCTGGTCAAGTTCCTGATTCGAAAAATATAGAATTGGCTTCAGCTAGTTTGGTCCCCAAATCTATACCCTAAGCTGATCAGTGTTACTCGAGAAAAAAAATCATTATATAGCTAGTTCTAAAATAAAACCCGAAAGCTGCAAGACCGGTTTCAAAGTAGAACCGAAAGCAAACTTGTTGATGCATAATCTAAGTATGTTATTTTAGTCATTTAAAAATAAATTGTTGAAATTGAATTTGTTGGACATATTATCATGAAGAAAAAAATTAACATTTATCTCTGACACATGTATATTATATATTATAAAACGAAACAAAATAAAAGAGAAAAAAAATCATTAGCCAATTCCAAATTCTTACATAGATTAGGTTCTTGATTCCAAAAACTAGAAACAGATCCTAATGATAGATTTTAAGGTCTAGGTCCAAAACCTATGCATCTAGAATCGATTACCGCTGCTCCTCCTTCACTTGATGTCAAATTGAAGTGATATACATGTAGCGGAAAGCTCTTGGCGTCCAGATTTTAAAGATGCACTTGAATTATATGTATTAGTTATTCATTTCTTGCATTAAATTGAGTTTTAATTTGATGACTCTATAGATTAAACTCAAGTCAATCATCAAAAAGTTTAAAAACAAAGTGAAGTTCGCCCCAAAGGTCGCCTTTACAATTTACAAAGTCAAGGAATGAGTTCGTCCGACGTACGGATCCTTGGAGTGCCAAAATCGGAGCAAAATGGATCAGTTAAGTGCTAACGGCAAAAAATTCTGGCCAAACTGCCACGTGTCCATTTTCCGGCGATTTCATTTGCTAACGGAGCATTTTTTTTCAAAATAAAAAAATTCACGTGGCAATTTTAATAAAAAAAATTGTCTACGTCAGATTTTAAAAAAATTAAAATCTATTTATTAAAAAAAAAAAAGAGAGAGAGAAGAAGGGGATCGGCGAGGGCTATGTAGCCCTTGTCGCCGCCCCTGTTGCCACGCCACCCTCGCTAGGAAGGGCCGACGACAGTGGGCGAGGGTTGGCCAAGGTCACCGGGCCCTGGCTAGTGGCCAGCGACCCCGGCCGGCCTACGGTGAGGGCCAAGGGTCTCTGGTCACCCAAACCGCGCCAGATTCTGGGGGACCGCGAGGTCTGGGCGGCCGGCGGCCTTTGGCCTGGCTGGGCGAGGGCTGACAACCCTCGTCAGATCTAGGGGAGGGTCGCGACCTTGCCCCAAATCTAGGCGAGGGCCCGGCGACCCCGGCCGACCCTTGTCCACCGTCGCCGGCCCTTCTCGGCAAGGGTGGGATGACGATGGCGGTAGCAGCGAGGGCTACACAGCCCTCATCAATCCCCTTCTTTTTTTTTTTTTTTTTTTAATAAATAAAATCGATTTTTTAATAATATATATTTTAATTATTTAATATTATTTAATTAATAATTTTTAAAATCCACATTAATACAAAACGATATTGTTTTGGCTGATTTTTCACCGACTCAATTTTCAACGAGCCAAGTAGGCAAAAAAATTAATAAAAAATTATAATGTAAGATTTCCGATAGGGTTTTGATGATTTGGCACTGAAGTGATCCATTTTTTTTTTTGAAAAATGATACATAAGTGTACCTTTTGTAACTTTTGGTACTTAAGTGTCCCTTTGTGTCAAGTTTTGACACTTAGGCTATACTTATGCCGAGTTCGTCCATATCGTTGAAGTTCAACCCTCAACCGCAAAATATTCGTATACATGTTCCCACCTTCGCACTTTTCATTGCATTTTCTCGTACTTAGCAATTAAAGGCACCGTAATTTTGGAAAGGGTGTCGATGAGATTGTCAGAGCAGCCGAATCCGTCGTTTCATTCTTGGGCCCTAGTCAAAGCTTCGCTAACACTATGATCCCTCCAAATTCCTGGATCTCAATCCTCCTATCAATTCGATAAAAAAAGAAAAAATCCTCCTATCAACAAGAAGTACTTTTTTTCTATTGTTTTCTCTCCCTCTCTAATTCCTAATTTACAATTTAATATTTCATGCAATCTGCTTTCTCAAAATGATAATCATCAAACGAATTAAAAATCGAAACTTAAATGATGCAAGTATACAACCTTAATGTTAACGCAATCCTAAATATTTATGGAATTTTTATGGGAAAAGCATTCTAAAATATCTAGCCGCCAAAATACAACTTTTCTTTTTGTTTTCTGTCGATAGCAAACAAGATATGAAATTAAATGTGCAAATAAGGTAGCAAAATGACTATGCGACCTATCCTAAATGTGGGTCAACAAAATTTAATTATAGAAAATTCTAATCTTTCTATCATAGCAATTTTATTATCCAAATCCTTCTCTGTTTTTTATCGAAAAGAACTTACCATTCATTTTCAAAATAATATATGAAAGGCAATCTCATTATAGTAACAAAGCAAGCCCATAGAACTCCAAAACAAACAAAAAACTAGAAATTAAGGCATTTCATTAGAGGATGATCTTTAGATATGATTATATGCTCGTCCTTCAAGAACAGATTTAGGACTATATTGAAGTGAAAGGATTGATGACCAATCACCAAATCACACAGCACCATTAATGATAAGCACACGTTAGGATCTCCATCTATAATAATGGCTTTGCCTTTCGACAGTGTGCACCAAGATTCGGCATCCCTAACATCATCATCATACAATGACAACATAAATATGTTGAAGAAATCCATATCTGATACCTATAAGAACAAGCCTTAAAACCAATGCGAAATGCCAAAGTTTTAAATGATTACACGTTGAATAAGCATAGATTTGATATCGAAACTGCTATGAACACCATTGAAACTAGAGGCAAAGTACTTATTTATTAAAACTTCAAAATCTTGACTTAGATCAAAAAGAAAAGCTCCCACATGTAACATTGGGAGAGCAAAACTCACAGATTGGGAGAGTAAGAAAAGATACAAGGAAATGAACTAGGAGGGAAAGGAGAAATTAAGGTCAAATCCCTCCCCTCTAGAAGTAGAAGAGATGAAGAAAGGCTTAGAGGGAGAGAGAGGGGTTGGGATAGGAACAATTTCGTTTCGACCAAAGTTATCCAAATCCTATTTTACTATGTGAAATTACGAGGGAAAATTATCCAAAAAGTCCTAAATCTATTCAACATCGGCCAAATCAGTCCAAAACCTTATACTTATTCTAATTTAGTTATAAACCTTTTTTATTTTTTTTAATTTAATCATTCCAACCAATTTTGGCTAGAAAATCGCTAACACGGATGCTCATTGGCTGCCAACCATCCTATTTAGCATTACTGATATTGACGTGGGCAATTTTTTTCATTTTTTCCCTTTCTTTTCCTTTCGCCTATGGTTGGTACTTAGTCATGGTGGACAATTGGTCATAAGTGAGGGTCACCCTCACAACCTAGGCGAGTGCTACTCCTACCAAATTCAGCAAGGACAACCCTCACTCGGGCCACGAGGGTCAAACCCTCATTAGAAGTCGCTCTTGATCCGGCTTTGGAAACCCTCACCCAAGCCGTGACCATCAAGCCCTCGCCTATGGCCGATCATTGGAATGGTTAACAATCGGCCACAAGCAAAATTTTAAAAAAAAAAGGGAAAAAGAAAAAAATTTAAAAACTTTTAAGAAAAAAATGTCAATATAACATCTATCATGCCACATTGGATGGCTAACAGCCAGCCAGCAAGCATCATTGGTAGTGATTTCAAAAAACAAAAATTGATTGAAAAAAACTAAATTGGCAAATTGATAATAGGTTTAGGACTAAATTGGCACAATTGAAAGGTTTATGACTAAATTAGCCGCTATATAATATGTTTAGGATCTTTTGGAGAATTATCATGAAATTATGATGTGAATATGTTTTTTATTTAGTTAATGATAATATTACTAAATCTTGTCAAACAAGCGATGCCAAAAGAAGTTTATGCAATGCACGTGAATGATTTATGATTTTTCATTCGTGATTAGGCATATAATCTAAATGATTAAAATAATGTCCTGCAAAGAAGGAAATAATGAACAAAAGTTAATGCAATGAAACAAAACTCCGCAAAGTGTGAACCGCCAGACAACTCGATTTTTGCTTATCCCAGTGACATCTGCAAATTCCGACAAAGGAAAGTGTTAAGGCTTCGGAGCCCTATAAAGACTGTCTATCAAAGAGCAAACGAAAGGATCTAAATAAAGCCACGTTACGTTGATAGTCGAATCGAAGCGACTCAAAATAATTTGAGCGACAATGCTTGGATAGCGAGTCGACCTTTCCTCTGTCATTTTGCTTTATAATTAATTTATAATTAAGTCATAAGTGCATTAAAAGTCCTGAGACTTGTCATAAAAATGTAATTGAATACTAAAACTTTCAAAAAGTGTAATTAAGTCATAAAACTTATCACGTAAGTGCAATTAAATTTTCAAATTTTCAAAAAGTGTAAACAAGTTCTAAAACTTATCAAATTGATCAAATCAAGGTATTCCGGTGATTACATTTTTTGAAAATTTTAATACTTAATTGCACTTTCATAATAAGTTTTAAAATTTGATTGCACTTTTTGTGACAAATTTTAGGACTTCTAGTGTATTTGTCCCTAAAATTAAAATGCAACCTACTCGGGTTCCAAATGGACCGCATAACAAATGTCTATAGATAGGTGAATCGAGGAGCCACGGATTAATCAAGCCACTGACCCGACTGAAAACCGGCTTGGTGAGTCAGAGCAAAGGTAAATTGGCGGAGGCCGTCCTTTGAGCGGTGTGCAAGTCGTGGCCTCATGGGGGAGGGACGGTGCAGAAGTAGGGAAAGACAGAGAAGTGATAACAGGAAAGAAAACTGGAAAGGGAAAAACAAATCTTGGCCATCCAAACCTACTCCAGCTGATATGTCAAAGTCTCAAGGGAATAAATTTAGGGTTTTATATGACTCCAATCCATGTCCAAAATTACGTACTTATACAAAGACAAATAATTTTACAGTTAGAAATGGAAATCCCCAGGACTGTAACTCACCAGGGGCTCGTATCCACGTTTTATCCCTCAGAAAGAACCTTACTCTCCCTAAACCCCCTTTCCATGCACTCTCTTCGCATCATACTAGGTCACCATTTCTCTTCCCCTCCTCCATCCTACAACACTTGTTGCCACTCCCAAACACAAAATCTAGGTTATACAGCACCAAAACCAATGCCACCGAACAAAGAAACACGAGAACCGGCCCGAAGATCCAGAGCAGAAGAGGGATTGCCATGTAGAAAAGCCGGTTCCCCATGGCGTTGAGGAGAAACCCTTTGTCCAGGAGCTCGGAGATGTATTCTGGAGTGACTATGGACACCATCTCGGGGTCCGCTTGCTGCAATGGAGTGTTGATGAGAATGTTGACCTGGTTGATGAACCGAATGGAGAGGGAGTGGCAGAGGAAGGAGAAGAGGAAGATGGTGAGGAGGGTGACGTACTTCATGGCCACCATGAAGTCGCCATGCCCACCATACACGGTGTCATTCAGGGGCTTCTTCACGCTATAGGTGCTGCTTATCACTGCTGCAAGGCCCGAGCAGAGGAGGATCGACGTGGTGGCCATCAGGGTCGACCCCATGATGGTGTTCCGGAGAGTTTGTACCGCCAAGATATTCTTCTTGTCATTGTCCTACAATTTGATCAAATATTAACCTTCGCCATGTTTCTTTTTTTCCATTTTTCATGACGCTACGATAGAGAAATCCCAAAAAAAATTGTCCATACAAGTCCTATACTTTGGGAAATTCAATAAATAGCTTCCTGTATTTGGTATTTGATAAAATTACAGATTCCACCTAATATATGTCAAAATTCACGTGCTATCAATTGGAGAATATCCTAGTCAGGGTAGAGCATAAAACCATACGACGTTATCTCTCGCGTGGACAGAATATGTGGCAACTTCCAGATCATGCACCGCGTTTGGCAGACATTCCCCGGTAGATTTGTTTATTTGTCTAGTTATCTTGGCCAATTCCACGAGCGGGAGTTGGAAGGTGGCTATTCCTATTCGAAGAATATTCTAAGCATATGACGTTTTCATTGTGGCGTTCATACAAAAAAAATATAAACTATATTATACTGGAAAACTCATTTAGAGTTTGCTAATATGTACGAGCTTAAGTGTTTGTTTCCTGTAGCTGAGAAGCGGTGCAATAGTAATGCCGCAGTTTAATCGTGTCATAGAAAGTGTTGTAACCCATTTGCTTAGTGACGCATGGTTTCGAAGTAGCGGTAATTCAAAATTAGGTGGTTGGACGGCCTTTTGGAAGTAGTTATAATTCAATTTAGGGCTTTTGAGTCTTTTAGAAGGTAAATTTACTAAGGGAATGTCCACAATTCCTAGTTTTAATCAGATACAATTTGAAGGATTCTGTAGATTTATTAATCGGGGCTTAATAGAAGAACTTTATAAGTTTCCAAAAATTGAAGATACAGATCAAGAAACCCAGTACTCCTACGGGAATGCTGCGGTTAAGATTTTACTATGTATGAAAACTTCACTATCCCTTTTTCCATAATGATGATTATTGCGAAAGGTTGCACTAAACGTACTCTAATTATGTTTCAATTGTTAAATGTGTTTTGTTTCATACAGTGATGCGGCTGAGTCATTCCACCAGTGGCACCTCAGACCGAAGCATATATTCGCACCCTAATAAATAAAGCAACCTAGGACATGGAAACTCCGCGTCGTCGCGAGGCCATTTGTTTAGCTTATGATCGTTTCGAATGATGCTTTGTTGATTCTGAAAAGCACTTCGCTCACCGATCTGACTATACATTCTAAAACATTCGGCTGTGGATGGTCACATGGAAAGCACTAACAAATATCAGATTTTATGCTCTGAGATGGCGGAGAACAACGACATCATGCCCGTCGCTGAAAAGTGCTTCCACAAGCAGGTCTGCACATATCTCTAAAGTTCTCGTACTAACTATAACTATACATCTCATTCATCAGATGTGCTTAGATTCTGTCTCGTCTTTTCATTCCTCTATGCAAGAAGAAAATGTGGCACCACGTATTTTGATGGAGACAGAAAATTTAATGTTGGACAACGTTGCACCAAGCACTTGTTCGTGTGTACTTGAATGGTAGCATTAGATCAAGAGCTCTATTCCCTATCAGCATTTGCTATCTTCCATTTTCAAACACTAGTGGCTTCTGAAATCAATTGAAACCAAATGAACCTACCCAAATTAAGAGTTCTTTCGTTGAGTCTAGCACATAAATGGTGGCCTAAGGGTGCATATGTTTCGCAAGACATGAATAATTTGAAAAACATTTTATTAAAATTGACAACTTGTATAGCTTATAAAAATGAATAAATGAAAAATATTTTTATCGTTCATGAAAATGTTTAGACATAAAATGTTCACAAAAAGATCCAGATATAAATATTTTCATTTACTAAATATTTTAAGCGATCACTAGAAAAATATTTTTCAAATCATTTATTTTTTGTGAAACAAATGGATCATAAAATACTTGGGAAATTAACGTATGGGAATATTCCCTCAATGGTAGTTCATATACTCTCTAGAACCTTACTCTTAATAACATTTAAAAAAAAGAAAATTGAAGTGTTCTGTTCATTTCTCGTGAAAGAAAATGGATAGAAAAGTTTGCATGAGACCTATGAATATATGTGTGATTCAATCATTGTTTATAAAGATTCATATACTTATTACACCGACAGTTATTAGCAACATATGTGGATGCAAAGCTTTTTCTCTAAGTAACAATAGACAGAATAAGAATTCCTCAACATCACCGCTGGCTGTCGCGTTGCAAAGTTTAGGTGGTTGATGAAATCAAGAAAGATAATTTAGCAGAAGAAGATCTGGGTGAGCTGTGTTGCAGTGGGTAATAGAAATCCTCGTCCAAGTATGTGTGTGTGAAGTTTCTACATGACGAAAAGAAGTGTTAGAGATGTACCTTCATGATGGCGGAGACCCAGAAGCGACGTCCCCTCGAGTTTGTGCCTATGATGGTGGTGAGTGGCTCGGTCCGGACCTTATGCCATAGCCAAACATGATAGCCCAAGCTTATCATAAACCCTAATGGCACGAGTATGGCGTCGAGATAACACTTTCTCCATTCCATCTTTCTCTGTCTCTGTCTCTCTCTCTCTCTCTCTCTCTCTCTCTCTCTCTTTGTGATAGTAATGTTGTGTAATGCGTGCACACACCACCTTCGATCTTCCTATCGCACTCTTATAGGACTTTTCGAGTTCTGCTTATTGCATCATCAGCAAGCAGATATATATATACAAATGGGAATGAACGTGGACTCGTTCCGATTCATAGTTCAGTGAACGAACAAAAGGACTACAGGAAAAAAGAAAAGCAAAAAGCACTATATCCTTTTTATACTATACTTGATCTCAAACGACCATGAGCCTAATATTTTCCTTGGAGTTTTGTCCCATGTGGCCACTCAATTTTAGCTTTTATGGGTCAGAATCCACTACCATTTTTGCGTCCCTCTCTACTAGTACATGCCACCCAGTATTTGTTTACAGAACTTTGTTTATGTGCTGTGATAAGAATCTATAGGGACAGTATTATTCTCCAATTGGAATTGAAAGCTCGCAGACAAAGGTATATACGAGAGAATAAGTGCTCTTCATGACATGAATAAGTGCGCTGAAATGCATGAATAGATAAGAGGAATATCCGGGCACGTTAAAACCCCACTGATCTTATACAAGATTATTGCGCGTCATCCTAAGTCGCCATTGTCTGAACCTAATTAAGAGTTGGGACCTTACATCCCCCACATTTTGCAGCGCATGATATATGGGCGTGCAGGTTGTTGAGACAAAATTAGGGGAGATTAACGTCAGCAATTGATATGAAGGTCATTGCGCCTTGTTTCTTTTCTTTTTTTCAAAATTTCCTCCCCGAGAAGATAGTGGAAGTCTGACAAGGCCAAGAGCAAAGTAAACCTTGCTTGGCGTTTTTTTCTTCTGGAAAGAGCCAAGACGTTTGACTTTTTGAAAGCTTGGGATGGCGTTTTGTTCCCTTTTGAATTTGCCCGCAGAGGAAACACAACCTTAAACACTTATCCTCCAAAGCTTTGATTTATTTGGAAATCTTCTTTAGTTGATAGGCTTTGAAGTTATTTTAGTTGCAGACGCCTCTCATTTGCAAAAACATAATAGACGAAATATTCGTAGATGCATGCACTAATGTAGTTTCATGAAACAAATTCAGGGATCATATTTTATCCATGTAGTATTATTGTATTTGAAAATGATAATATCTATTAAAAAGCCTAACTCAGAAGTTTAAACTAATTAGTAAAAAGATATCGCATATATATAAAAAGCATATATAACTCAAAGTCAAGCAATGTGCGATACTACAACACCTCATTTTACGTGCAAGTTGGATTAGAGATAACACGTGAAATTTTATAAAAGGGGTTGACATACACACGAAATAGATTAAGGCAGAACTGATCTGAGACCATATCAAAAAATCCAATGCAAATGCTCAAGCTAATAGGTGAAGGGAGATTTATGTATATAAAAAGTATATAAACCACAAAATGGAGACACGTGCAATATCTCAAAAATTTATGCCTCCATTGCTTGTTGACGAAATTCTTGCTGACATAACAACATCATGCTTTGGCAGGGAACACGAGACAAAATAAGATCATCTGGTGTGGCCACAAGAAATGTTGACAAGATTCGCAGTAAAGAATTTTGTGATTGGTTTGAAAGGTTTGTAAGTATATGAAGGTCAAACTCCAGAAAAATTAACTACAAACGATAGAAATCCTATTACGCAGGAAGTTGATTGTTATGGTGTTCTAAAGGAGGTTATTGAGCTACAATCCTTGTCTGCAAAAAGGCCTGCTTCTATTTAAATGACTGGTGGAATGGGCTAGCAGTACTGGCGAGAAGTCAATTGAAAGTCATGTAACTTAATTTTTTTACTTGATTCACAGCCACAGGTTAAAAGAACTCGTGCCTTTGATGGGCACCATAGTTAAAAATTGGGGAGAATGACACTAGAAATGTCAAAAGTTATGTATGATGCTCACTTTAGCACAAAAAGTTTTCATTGGATCACTTAAGCACCAAATCGAAGAACACATAATCACTTAAGTGTCTTCGGTTGGAAATTCCGACCAAAGAAATTATGTGGCTTTTACAAAAAAAGAAATTATTTGAGGTGGCATTTTTTGACACTGAAATGATCACTTTTTAACAACGACTAACACCAAAGTGATCATTTTGTAACAATTAGTATTGAAGTGATTAACCTTTTTAACTTGCTACACGATATTGTTTAGGTATTATATGTTGACTAAGCACACCAGCAAGCCACATAGGATTGAGAAATTAATAAAATATTTCCATTTTAAATTTCTGGAGACCCAAATTGGAGCTAGCACTTAAGTGATCAAAAAAGAAATTGGCACTAAAGTAAATACCATATACAATTTTTGTAATCTTTAGTGTTCTTCTTCCGTTTAAATTACTTGGAGTGTACTTAACATAAGGAAATCCCTTTTGCACTAAGATCATCGTTGAAATGGACTAGTGTTTATATAAGTGTCTTTCATATTGAATCCTCTGTCGGCTTACTGTCTAAAATTAACTTTATGAAAGTCAAGATGGGAAGATTGATTGGTCACAAAAGGAAACCCTCCCTTTTGCACTAAGGACATCGTTGAAATGGACTAGTGTATTTATAAGTGTCTTCCATATTGAATCCTCTGTCGGCTTATTGTCTAAAATTAACTTTATGAAAGTCAAGATGGGAAGATTGATTGGTCCTTTCCTTCTTTCACAGTTTGGACTCCTTGGAGCTTGGAATATTCAAGGAGAGAAGTCGAACAAATTTTTATTGTAGATGCCCGTGAAGGGTGAGCTTCTTGTAGCCCGTGCCCTGAATTATCAAATACAAATTCTAGCTTTTTGACGCTCGAAAAAACAGCAACGACATTAAATCATCTGGATCTAGTCAGGCCATATAAATGGATACTTCATCCCTTAGTTTCATAATTACTTGTAGTGTCGAAGAATTTATAGTTCAGTTACTGGGAGGTCGGTTGTTAAACTCCCATCAACTAAGTCAAATTGCTCTAGTTAGGACTGTCTACATAAGTTAAAAACTTAGGTTTAACTGAATCATAAGGCTTGCAAGTTTTCCATGTGCTTTCGAACATGCCTCAATGTCCGTGCCCTTGAGTTAATAGGAAAAATAAATGTTAGTACCGCGAAAAACCCAAGACCAATAGACTCATAATAAATTTACCATTTATTAATTTTCGTTAAATTTTACTATTAAATTACCGAGTTGAATAACATGTGGCAGTAAATAGATGTATCAGTAGGTTTTACCATCTATTTGTCACAAATGTACTAATTTTATAACTTTTTCGTGGTATTAATATAATTTAACGGAAACTAACAAAGGATAAATTTGTTACAAATGTATTCTTTAAGGTTTTTGGTGATCAAAAAATTAATTTAGAGTAAATTTGTCATAATTGTACCAATTTGAGCATTTTCATGATTTTAAGTCAGAAAACAATGCATACTTTCATATTATTGAGAATTCTAAATAAATTGAGGAGGAATGACAACAAACGGTCTCTAGAAAGGAACTTCTATCCATGTTCCTAGAGTTTCGTTAGTGGAAGATGAATCTGATTCTATTGCCAAACACATGATCTACCGTGTGCTGGCAAATTCCAATTTTCCATTTGAGGATAAGATTAGGGAAGATTGTGGCTTTCGTTCATCGTGCACTGTCGACAAAAATTAATTTAGACCATTCTAAATTAAATTCCACAGATATCAAAATACAGTCAACTCAAGGTACAAATGCAATGACTAATACGCTAACAACTGATCCGAAATAAAAAGGGAAAGAGTCCATGAAATTCAATATTTGGTCCTACACTCCGGACAAAAAGGCATCGAATTTGTATCTAGAAAACTTTGATTTACATAACAAAAATAGCTAAAAGTTAAATTAGCCTCCAGCTTAGACAAATTGTCCTTTTACTTCCTTTAAATGAAGTGACGTTGATGTGACGAAAAGAATGAGGCTGCGAAGTACGACGACCATCATTAGTCCATTGCATTTAGTACAGGGAATAATTGTTTCAAAGTTCGTTCATGCCAAACTGCTTAAATTAAGAGAAAGACGTCCAAAAAAAATAAATAAGAGCAATCTTTATCAGTTATAGCATTGAAAGGAACTTCCTCAAAAGTCAAAATATGAAGAAATAGATATGCCTAGATACTTTATTCTATGAATAAAGGATATAATTGACAGAAAAAGCACCCGTAAAGGTCATTTAGTGAGATTTTGAGCCGATACTAATAATAACTACTTACTGACTTATGTCATGTAAAGATAAATGTTAGGAATGCATCTATCTAATAAAGTCGATCCCTAAAGTTTTGAGCAGTGATGTAGTATCAGATTCCCAAGATAGTATGTCTTTTCTTTATTAGAAAGAAAATACTTATGCTATTCTTATCATGCTATTTGAGATGGGTGAGACTTTCACCTTGATTTTAGGTTTTAGCTTTTTGTATAAGTATTTGCTAATAAGGTTTTTTTTTTTTTTTTTTTTTTTTATGTTTACTTAAGATTCATATCCTCTCTATTTGTGAGGTAAAATAACATCTTCAGCAATTACTTGAAAAATCACATCTCACAAATTGTAACTACATAGCCAGAATCCACATGAGCCAAACGCCTACACGAGCTCAAGGTGGTGACCATGATAGTAAAGCATTTTGACCCACCTGGCATTTAGTTCTATATTTTCTGTCAGCGCTTTGTTTTGATACTATTTATAACTATCTAACCCTAATATAGATGGGTCAAGTTCTAAGAGGAATGGTAGAGTGGTGGCAATTTGGGGTGACAGGTCTTTGATATCATAGCCAGACTATAGCCTAGAACCACATCCCACAAGTAGGATTTTAGAGATGGCCTTTACTATCGAGAGATGACTCGCACCTGAAGCACTGTCCCAAAAAAGTTCAAGAGGTGACTTGCATAGTTTAAATAGCACCCTTTGGCTGATGCACTGCCCCAATACTCGTTGTGAGGATCCAATCCGGTTCATGCGATCAGCTAAGCCCTCAAAAAAGCGTATTCATGCAATGGTCATTGAGGACAGATTGCACTTATGAATTACTTTGAAAAGTCATCACCCATTATAGAAAGTCACATTCAAACATTCGACGAATTAAAATTTTCACACATCGTAATATAGACTGAATTTATAATCCATTGTCTGCTCCCTACTATTCTTGTCAAAACGATTTGCTCCCTTACAAAGTTAAAGGAGGAAGTAGAAAGAAAGAGATGGTGAACATGTCCAACTTCATCATTTCTTGTCATGACTTTAGAATTCTCGTGGTTGGCATCATTTTCTCATGTAAGCCATGCAATCAAAAGTGGGATGCAATGAAGTGAAGTCCATGGAAGCTGGTGTGGCAAAGCAAAAATTTTGCAGAGTCATCCTTCCAATGGGAAACCTTGGAGTCTCCAGTACTTTGGGTTTCCTTTGCTTTATAGACATATCATGCGTCCCAACTTTCATTGGAAGAAATATGATATGATATATAAATTCAATATCATGGACTCAACACGTTAGTGGGATTTGGGTGTGACCAATACCTAGTAGTGCTCCATTATGTGGTTGCACCGTTGGAATCTCATTTTATCGGCTTTGTTAGAAACCACTACGGTTGCGTAGTGCCTCAATTTACCTAACAAGCAGCGACATGTTCCGGGTAGTGGTCGGCTCTCTATGGAGGATTGTGACAAAAAAAAGAACCAATTTTTAGTAAAAAGAATTGCTCCATGGCCTATTTCGCCCCCACGTAGTCTCTCACCTACTCACACATCTTGAGGACCTTCACAAAAGTTGGCATCTCACCCTTTTATAATACATCCAAGACATATTTGTTTGTCTGGTTTCTTTGGGAAATCTGGCATTTTTTGGATCTCACCACCTTGGTTCTATTAGTTTTTTTGTAAGAGAATTAAAATTTGCTTTTCAAATTTGCTAGTTGGATTTGAAGTTGTCTCATATGAAATAGATTTTATATTAATATTAAATTATTAAATTAAACAAAATTATTCAATTCTCTCTTCCATAAAATGAGTGCAATCTTCAACTAATGAAGCTGAATTAATAATTAATTGAATCATTGGTAGCACGTTGCTTTCGAAGTGATATTAATGGCTCAAAATGCACCATTGTTTTAAAGTATTTACGGCACCATTAGGCTAGCATTGTCCTTATTATTCTTTCTTTGCTTTACCGGTTTCATGTCACACTTTGATTTTTTTCCTGTTGTTACAACAAAAATGATATCTAACATGATTTTCACACAGCGTAATACAAATTTTCCATTTCAATTCAATAAAAAAATAAATCATCTACAAATGGACAATTAATGAGAAAATTTTCAATTTGGTCTAATTCCAAATAACTCTAAATAAGTCATCTACAAAGGGACAAATTAAATATCTTGCTATTCAGTATCTTTCCTCCTTTCCGTGTTTAGTAATAGCCGGATCATTTTTCTCTATTTGGCGTTTTCCCCCTTTCTTAGTCAATGGTGGCCATAACTTACTCAGCCTATAGCCTTCTCTTGGCGTGAGATGATTGTGGTCGAGAGGCCACCGTTATTTCCTACTAATGACAGTGGCCGTCATGCCAGCAATTGGTCTTTATAATACATCCAAGACATATTTGTTTGTACTCGACGATCCCCCACAAATTGCCAAAAAAATCACTTAATCTAGAGCTCAGCTGTTAATGCACCCAGATTGCGCTTGGACTTTGCTTCTATTCGACGATCCACACAAATTTAGGTATTGAGTTTCCATTACATCTGTCTAGAGCCTGGTGTTCTAAAGGTTTGGTGCAGCCGAAGTAGGTCGAGGACAATTAAATTGAGCTTTAAAGGGAATTGACATATATGCAATTGAAGCGGATCGGTAGCCCCTGAATGAAATAGAGATTGTCTATATCGGTCAAGCATGAGGAGAATCTTAGCAGAGGGTAATTATGATTGGTCGGTTACACCACATGAACTGCCGGATGGAAAGTTTATCCATTCACATAATATACTTTCTTGAGTGTAAACATTGCATGTCAACAACATGGGCCAATATGGAGCCCATTGAAAGTAGGCTAGACGTCAAGCTTCCCACAGTATCGATCTCCCTGGCAAGTGGGCCCCCTTTCCTTGGGCCTGCTTTTGTGACAATAATTAGACTGGATCGATGCCCCCTTCCCCACCCATCAGCCTAGAAGCCGAGGCACGTGACCTAGCCCATTATTTCCTCTTTAGAGTGCGGTGTCATTCAATTGTACTTAATTTTTTAGTTATTTTCATCAAAAACCCAAAAAGTCAACAAGTCAAAGAGCTGATTTTGGATGGTTAAAATTTGAATTTTTGCACTAAAAATCCTAATTGATCCCAATTTCACTCTGACCACAAAAATTTTCAAAAAAATGAAAGTTTTGATCATTAAATCAACCATTTAGTAATTAGTCACTAAAGGTTTACCAAAACTCTTTAACCAAAATAATCGAAAAATGTGAAAACCCTTAAATTATCTTATTTTAGCTTTAATTTCACTTTGGTATAGAAAATTTTGTGAAAATCGATTAAAAACCTAGTTTTCCCCAACTTGTGGAATTAGGTTGAAATTAGCTAAAAACAAAATTACTTTCATTTCATTCATATTTTAGCTTAGTTTCCTTCATGACATTTGATCTTGAAGTCAATTCACATTCACTCATCCAATCAATTTTATGATTTGGCATGCTGGGATGAAAATTCCCATTGTTAGCCCTAATTAGGGGTCCCAATCAATTCTTCAAAATTTTCTTAATTATACCTCTAATCAATTCATTTTCTTAATATAATTTCTCCAAGGTTAATTTTGGCGAATTCACATGGGAGCTTTCCAATTTGACAAATTTGGTTTATTCAAAGGTTGCGAAATCTAGTTAATGTGTTCCAATTGAGCCAATTCGACTTGGCCCATTTTAGACTAACATCTAGTTGGAGTAATTAAGATTCAATTTGGCCAAATGAATTTCAATTGCAAATGTTAGTTTATATTGCAGTCTCATTTTAATAGTCATTGTCACGATTAGGGCATTTTGTGTACAATTAATGACCCTCAGGTAATCAAATTGCATTCAATTTGATTCGATTTGCATAGGACAATTTAAATTTCACTTTAACTGTTTACAATGATAGATGTAGGTACAAAAACCTTACCTATGAATAACTGCTACATACATTAATCTACGTAATGATGAATTAAAGAAGCGTCGGTTGATGGAAAGATCTCAACTGACTCCTTAAATGGTGTGTCTCTCCATTCTTTGCTATTCTATTCATATCTCAAGCCAAGAACAACTCCCAATATCGGCAAGAATCCTTCTTGTGCTAGTGGCCATTATGGTTCTCCAGGAAGTTAACGCGGGCATACTGGATTTCTTTAAATTTCAAGTGAAGATCACCAACAACGTGTCGGGAGGAGTGACGCTCAAAGTCCATTGCAAATCCAAAGATGAGGACTTAGGGTTCGACAACATCACTCCCAATCAGTCTTGAGGCTTTAAATTCTTCCCGAATGGTTTTAATACACTCTTCTTTTGCACCGTGCAATGATCGGGTCATTTCCATTATTTTGATGCATTCGGTGACAGCATCGACGTCGACGCTTTTTGGATGCTAACACCGGAAGGTCCATGTGTTTACATGATTGGCGACGGGTGTAAATATTTGGATTGCAGAAAGTGGAACTCCTGATGACTAACAATATCAACAAACAATCCCTACGATGGCTACATAGCCCCATAACCTGGTGGCATTTTGTAAAACGTTTAATATTCGTGTGCAATCCCTCTTTTGTGGCAAAGATGGGAGTTTTGTATTTATCACAAGTGCTCCAGCATATGGCAAAAAAAGAAAAAATGTTCTCTGTCTAATCAGTTTATTTTCAAGACTTATTTTTTTATTGACTCCTTTTCCTATTCTCCACCTCCACCGGGATTCAATTACATCCACAATTTTAGGTACATCATGGAAATCCTTTACCTTTGACAATTGGGAACTCCCTATGTGAGTCATTTCTCAAAAGTATACAAGGAACAGTGCGGGACAAGTGTTGCATTCTCTCTCTCTCTAAGAAGGAAGGACCTTTTAATATTGGCATCCTTACGACTGCATGGTGCATTCTTCCTTCAACTTTACAAAAACAAGCAAGAACGTGCATGTATGCGATGCAAAATGCTAGGACAAACAAGTTGTGAACTTGAAATGCACGAAAAAGGCTATTTCCAAGTCGATGATTTAAATTATGTAAAGTACTTTACAGCATCATCATTTTGCCAAATTCAAATATTGTGGACCATCCACTTCTGTTGAGATCTGTGCAAAATTGAATTGCAATAGGTTTTCTGTTTATCCCACCAAAGATTATCTACTGTATTATTGATATAGAGATCTCTAACCATAATAGTACACTTTTATCATTAGTAGGTGTGATATGATCATACAGAGAAAAGTATTGTCAGAATTCATCAAATAAGATGCTGAAAAGACATTAGTGGAAAGACTTGTCAAGAAAAGGTGCCCATCGACATGGAACACACATCACCACGAACAACATACTGGTTAAATTCCCTGATTAAACTAGAGATTATTAAGGAACAATGCATAGCACTCAGGATAAGAAATTAAGTTTGCTGTCCCATATTTCCGACAGCTCACCGGCTGTCTCATGAACCTTTTATTTCCAATGTTGAACTTCTCTACTGCTCCTATACATGCAAATCTCCTCCAGCCCCAGCTGCTTTTGGCGAAGATTTCTTGACACTTCCATATTCTTTGCACTTAGTAACACCCTTAAATTGATTGGCCATTAAATAAGTAGAAATTAGAACACCCAAAACGAAGCAACCATTTCAAATTCCTTGCTTTACTCTTAACATCATTTACTTACATCTATTTTTCATATTAGATTACAAAGGAATCATCTAAATACGGAACTTTTATTAATTAATCGGACACTATTAAAGTATAAAAACCCTCTCTCTATATAAAAGATAAGGTAGATTTGAGCCAAATCTACACCTATGTGGCTAGAAACACATAAAAAAATGTTGAAGACCAAATTGCCCCTACTAACGTGTCCGTTCCCTCATTCAAAGCAAAGACCGTCAAAATCATATGATTAACCCCACCATTTACCATTTTTCGTAAAAGTCTCATTAACAAAATCTCTTATGAGGAAAAACGATATTTAAATCTAATGACGTGAAAAAAGAACAAAAGATCATGTCCAGATCGCTTGGCACGATCATCTTCTTCATCATATCTATTCACTCTACAAACGCGCCCGCATCCATCTCATGTCTCTTTCGGTTCCATTCCTATTCGACCACACCTCACGGGCCCAACAAACCACGTCTGTTGCGGCACCCGCCCCAAGCTATCACGTTACCACCTCAAGAAGAATTCATCCTCCTCCAGATGATTTGTGATTTTTGTTAGGATACACGTGTGAGTTGTATTAAAGAAGTAATCCCACATCACATAAGAGGGAAATTGTTAGGATACATGTGTGAGTTGTATTAGAGAAGTAGTCCAACATCGGAGGATTGATATTGTGTGAAGCGTTAATATATCTTAATTGCCTCATAACTCATTAGCTTAAGTTTTTGAGTTGTGATGAGTCTAACTAGATATATTGACGGGTTTGGATTTGGATTTTCCCGTTGGAGATCTTCCTAGATGAAATGGTATCGGACTTTTATTGCGCACTCTCAACAATTTTGCCACCCTTGCCGCCAGAGCATTACAACACGAGCTGCGGCAAAATACTGCCGCCCCTACTTCCAGCCATCCCAGCCCTCACCAGCGAAAAAGCTGAGCAGTTCGCCCGACTCGCCGCTGGCCATTTAGGGTGTGGGTTTAGCCCCACCCTATAAGTTGCGATGTGTGTCATTTGAAAACTATATGATTCAACTTTTAACTGTTTATGATGAGTCCAAGAAGCGTTAAATGGTGGGTCTCTCCATTCTTTGCTATTCATATCTCAAGCCAGAAACGGCTCCCAAATATGGTCCCATCGGCGAGAATCCTTCTCGTGCTAGGGGCCATTGTGGTTCTCCAGGAAGTCAACACGCGGGCATATTTTATCTCTTTAGAGTTCATGCGCGAATCACCAACAAATTACCAGGAAGAGTGACGCTCCGAGTCCATTGCAAATCTAAGGACGACTGTCTAGGGTTCCACAACATCGCTTCCAATCAGTATTGGGGCTTTACAATCTTACCGAATATTTTCGATACGCTCTTCTTTTGCAGTGTGTAGTGACCGGGTCATTTCCAATATTTCAATATATACGATGACCGAGGCATAGGTCGTTGGATAATAAAACCCAACGGTCCATGTGTGTTCATCTATCTACAAAAGGGGCCTTATAGTGATTGTAGGTAGGGGTGTCCTTGTTTTACTGATTGGTATCTCCGTAGGGGATCATTGATGGCTGTTGAGGATCTTCCTGATGGTGGTGTATATGAATGAAATATGAGGTGCTCTTGGCCTGCTGAGGGACGTGAATGGCGGAGGAGGAGGGGGGGAGGGAGCGAAGGAGGCACCTGGTCGCCTGTGGTGGAGGCGAAGGGAAGTTCACGACTAAGGTTCCGGTGAGGAGCTTGGTCTCATCGAGCTGGCTGGAGAGCTCGGATCCGCTTCACCCCTCTCTCGACTGTCTCCTTGCCGGCAACGAAGCAACCCCGCCAACCGAGCTGCTGTGTCACTGTCCCCATTTACTGCCTTGTGACCGAGTAGTTCGATCTCCAGTGTGCCGCGAGATGATGTAGGGGCCCTTCTTGATGGCTTTGCCAAGACGATTCCGGGGTCATCAGCGATTCAGGCAGAAACAAGCGCCTTGATCGAAGCTCTGAATCGATTCAAGTCGACGAGAGAGGATGTGATTGAGGTAGAGTTTGATGCTGAAGAACTTGTCCGAGCGCCACAAGAAGAGGCGCACGTGCCGTGGATGATAAGAGTCCGTAGCAGCGGAGGCCCAAGCTGTTTTGGCCCATTTCATTCACTTCTCCCTAGCCCATTGCAGTCAGAGTACAAATCCAGTAGCAGACTGGCTCGCTAAAGGCCCAGCGCCCAAATACCCTATCTGTTTTAGGGTTGTCAAGAATTGAACTAAAACTGAGACCGAATTGAACCGAACTGAAATTTATTGTGTTTTTTCGATTCAGTTCGATTAACCAAAAAATAACTGTTAGCTTTTCTGGTTCGGTCCGGTTAACTGAAACAAATTGAAAGAAAATTCTCAATAAAAATTGAGAACCAAAAAACCGATAAGTAAGGAAAAAACTGAAAACCAAAAAGCAAAAATAGGAAATTCAAAATACCAAATCAAATTGGGTTTTCGGGTTGGATTCAGTTCAGGTCGGACTATTTGAAAAACCTAACTGAATTGAGCCGTTTACACCCCTACCTTCCATGGCTAGCCCCACTATGGGATTTGCTTTATTTACATACTCTGATTTGGGCTCTGTATAAGAACCTTAGATCTTCAACGATATCAGTCTCATTTTCGAACAAAACAAAAATAATAATAAGGGAGCTAAACCAGAATTGGCAAATAGCTAGGTTAACTTCGTGACTAACCGAGCCATATCTCAAGCGAAAACTTGCATTAAGAAATAATGATCCTATGTTCTGATAGATTTGTAGCGCCCAATCATTGTGCTGTATTTGACTAGCGATGACACTCTTCATGACGTCGCATGATTTCAGTTCACACGCCCCCCGACATGACGAGTCTTTTTCGTCGTTCTAGGGTCATGGACCGGTCTTTTTCGTCGTTTCAATAACCTTGCGCACAAGTTATCAACACGCCCAACACTTTGGAAAATAGACTCTCAAGAGAGCGACATCGTATGATTCCGACTTCACTGTCCAGCAATTTGTAACATTTTGACCCACTGATTGAAGGACACACGACACTGCTCATCGGAAACTCCATGCAAATGCAGCTCTCTCGTCCCCTCGGAAATCCATCAGATGGTATTCCGGACCAAGTTTTCGCCCGACAAAGCCGGTTAAGTCCACCTTTTCGGTTCGAGGTATCCCTTCTCCACGACATGGTCCCCCACGTTATGCCGTGTGGGAACTGTTCTTTGCACCTCAAGTTTCGAGATTTGCATAGTCAATCCCGAGCATAATTTCCGAGGCTATGTAATCTGTCGGTTTTACAGTTGAATGCTTTATCTGAAGGCAAGAACTATGTTATGGAGATTTATGTTAAACATACGTTTGGTTTTTTATTTTTTATTTTGGCCGAATCCCTGCTGTTGTCAATATCCAGGTCGGTCAACCATGACAATAACATGCGGAATAAAAGAAAACCAACTTGCAAGAAAGAGCTTTCTTAGCTTTCGGCGTCTAATCCAAGGATAAGAAAAATAGGGTATCCTTGAGGACTTTATATGAAAGTTGACGTAATTTGCATTATTGACGGTAGCTTTCAAGTTGTCGCCCTTTGACGATATAAGCTGGAAAAGGGGAATGGTAAAATTCCACCTCGGGTAATATTTTATAGATGGGCTTGGGGAATTCAATCGATTCATCTTCATGAGATCGTCATTTTATTGCAGCTTAAACACGTCTTTTAGTATATCGATTTTATAATTCGCTTTTACTGGAATTCTGGTTCTTTTTTTATTATGGCCTTCTAACTTAGCTTAAAGCATGTAATCAACCAAACTTTTGTAGGGCTTGCAATATGGCAAGACGCAAAGCAAAATAAGAAACGCAGAGAAAAAAACCCAACATGACAATAGACAATAGAATAAGCACAAATTTACTATTTTACTTTGTAAGTCAATCATTACCTGTTAAATAAAAGTTGCAATACTTTGATGATAATATTGGCTGATAAGAAACATAAATACTAGTTGCAAATATTGATGTGGCGCAGCAACGTGCAAGTCTTATTATAAGCCGTGCCAAATTTGAAAATTTTCACTCATAAAAGAAGTAAAATATTTTTTAAAAATCAAAAGAAACAATACTGTAATTTTTATTGTTAAGAAAATAATAAAAGATGATTACAAGTGAGAAAGAGAGGTGAGGGGATCTAACACATGGTCATCGCCCAAAGGGGCTACCGCCACAGCCACCCAAACGCGAGGTGAGGTTAGGACAACCTTCACTTAGGTAGGTTTTATCGATCTTTAATAGAGATGACACCAGAAATTGGTAATAGGCAACACTAGGGAGGAGATTGCGATGGATTTCAAGACTACGAGGAGACATTGCAAAAATCAAAAAGTGAGAGTGCAACTTGCCACAGAATGCCAAAATCTAAGGGGTGAAACGTCATTTTCCCGCATTGTTCGACGAGCCGTTCTCACAAATGAGAGTAAAGAAGCGATGTGACAAACGCACGATCGGAGATCCGGCTAAAAATGGTCGGAGTCATCGCTGCCGCCGAGGGGGACATTACAATCGATTACAAGATTTAGGGGAGAGACGTTGCAAAAACTGGCAAAGTCGGGAGGTAATTTACAGCAAGTGTCGAAACTTTGAGCGGCAGAATATGATTCGCCTGTCTTCGTCGTCCATCTTTTTTTTTTGGTAAGGAGTCGTCCATCTTGGTGTTCCCAATTTGGTTAATCTAATTCTTGCTCTATTTCCGTTAATTGCCGCTTATTGACAACTGCGCTCACCTATTAAGGTTTAAGAGTTCAAAACGAAATCGCCAGCTAGTCGTTTTTTCAATCTACGGACTCACTGAGACGTCCCTAGTTGTCGTATATTACTCACATTTCTTGAACCAATCGGCTTGAAGATCCATTAATTCCGCGGCTTCATCGACCTTCGATGAGCAAGGCATGTGCAGGATTTATTTCACGGCGATCATACCTTCTTTTCTCAGGTCAAATACATATTATCCATCATATATAAGTCAATTATACATAAATGCATCGAAGCGTTCGTACAAATATTGGTAAAAATCTCCTATAGATTTATTTGGATTAGATTTAGAACTCGTAGCCAACTAGGATGGCGGTTGAACTCTCATAGTACATAATCGATTATACCCAGTAGTTTGAAATTATAAAGACCCTAGTTAATAAGTTTGAATTTGAATATTATTTCACCAGTTATTTAGCCGTGATATAAATGTTATGGGTATTACTCATCTTCTAGCATGTGGAAATAGACTTCATTACCATTTTCAGTGAAGATTTTAATTACTAGGTAATTTACAATTTATAGTGTGGAGAGATCTATAGGTAGTATTTCTACGAAGTTTGAGTTGGAGAAATTTATTGGCGAAACTAAATTTCATTTGTGGTGCATTAAGGGTGTTTGGTAACGTTCCAATTTTTCCCAAATTCTATTCTTTTATTCTCCGGAATAAATAAATAAAAAAGCACAAATCTATTTGGTAATGTCAACGAATTTTTCTATTTCTCGAAATAGAAAAGTGGCCAGGGTGGAACAAAAACAAAAAATAAAAAAAAGTTACTTCTTATTCCTGAAAATAATTTCTGGAAAAAGTCTTTATTTTTCATTGTAAGTTCTTCCTCTTCTAACCAATCGCTGTCGTTAGTTGTTGATTGTTGGATGTTGGGTAAAGGAGGAAGAAAAAGAGAGGAAAAAAAAGAACAAAAGAAAAATCTTTAAAAAAATTATTAAAAAATTAAAAGACTTTTTACATCTCTATGATGCGAGCCAAGGAGAACGAAATCAAAATTTATGACAAGCATGCTATCTCACGCACTCGGCCCTTCCATGGTCTAACCACCAGATTCCTCTTCATTATTTAACTCATATCATAGAAAATTTTCAAGTAGCAGAATTCTAATGCACAAGTTCTACATTGTGACAAGTGCAGAGCATACTACTAGGATTGATCAGAACATCCCTAGTTTTGGAGAGTCATACCATACAAAAGGAAGAGGGAAAAGAGCTTTAAGGATTCATAGCAAACCCCACAAAATTATTTTTGAGGAATGGGTGTTCTCTCCCCTTAGAGTTACACAACTTGCCTTTTATGGGCATAAAACTATACATAAGACAAACGTCAAACATACAATTATTGGCATGGGATGTACTAAACACATTCATATTTCTTTTCTATTCTGGAAACAGAAATTATGTGCAATTACCAAAGACAAATTATTTCAATAAATAGAAATAGAAAAAATTATTTCGAAAAATAAATTACTTTTCAGAATAAAAATATTATCAAATGCACCGTATGTGCACTATTGGAGACAGGATTTGGATTTAGTATTGAAGGAAGATGATAAGTTTCGTGCGATTATGAAAGTGGGAGAAAAAATTGATATATTGAATAAGGCTTGTAGTATCATTCTACACAATCGAAGGTCTCTGCGTGTCTACTAATTCACCCGGAGACAAGTGGATCTATGGAAAACAACGCCTAGTGCAAGGTCATTGGTAGTGGCTCAATCCAGATCATGATGCATGATGTTCGACACATTGCAGAATTGAAGACAAATCCGATTTCTCTAGTTACGCTAGAGGCTCTAGGTTGTAGGTATGCGTCGGAGTTTAGGACTTCGAAAGTTGTCAGAGATGCACTAATGGCTAAAAGGAGATGTGGACAAGCTGTCTCTACCATATTCAGGAAGAAGTTGCATGCCCAGCTACTTCAGATTCATTCAAGTTGTCAAAGTCAGATCAGACGAGGTTGGGGCACTCGTCTCGGAGTGGTATTAACCTTCGGAGGGAGCAGGATCTTCTGTGTGGCCAGAAAATCGGGGAGCTGGACTTTTTCGAAGATTGCGTGTTTGGCCAACAACATAAAGTGAAGTTCAACACAGCTATTCACAATATCAAGGGCATAACAGACTACACTCATTCAGATTTATAATGAAATCATCACATCAATCTTACCCTATGAAATATGCACACTATCAAGTTAAGAGAAAGCATAAAAAAAAAAATTATCTTAAACATTTTGTATTGATGTCAATTTAGTCCTAAATTTTTTATTGGTCTTAATTTATTCCTAAACATTTTAACTTTATGTTAATATAGTCTTAAATCTTTCTTTCTTTTTTCTTAAATCTTTTATTGATACTAATTTAGTTCTAAGTCTTTTATTAGTGTCAATTTAGTCTTAAATTTTTTAACTTGATAACAATTTAGTCCTAAAACTTTTAACCTAATGCTAATTTGATTCTTTCGACCAATTTTGATTAGATTTTAGTGATGTGAATGTTAGTTGAACTTTGACATGGACAACCTTTAATAATACATTAATATTTTTCCAAATTATTTATTTATTTATTTTCATTTCGTTTTCTTTTCACGCTGGGTAAGTGAGGCTCGCCCTCGCCGACCATGAGCTAGGCTCAACCTCACTCAGCCCTTAGCAAGGGCTTGAGCCATCACCAATCATAGCTTGGCAACGGCTTGAGCCCTCACTAGCGATTGGACAAGGCTCAACCTTGCTAGACTAGCAAGGTCAAGCCTCACCCATGGTTGACGAGATTCAACCCCAACCAAATTTGGAGAGAGTAAGCCTTGCTTGCCCAGTGCGAGGCTGCCTAACCTTGACCTCGCTAGCCCTCACCTTTGGTCAATCACCTAACCAACAACCGATTGGAGGAGGAAGGAAAGGGAAAAAAGAAAAAGGAAATAAATAAATAAGTAATTCGAAAAAATATTAAAATATTATTAAAAGTTGTTAACATCAGCTGATTAGCGTCAACGTTAGCAAAATCTAGGCAAAATTAGTTGGGATGACCAAATTGGCATTAGGTTAAAAGTTTTATAATTAAATTGATGTTAAATTAAAATATTTATGACTAAATTGATATCAATAAAAAGGTTTAGGACTAAGGCTTCATTTGTTTCGTG
Source organism: Corymbia maculata (assembly GCA_014182735.1). Classification (NCBI taxonomy): domain Eukaryota; kingdom Viridiplantae; phylum Streptophyta; class Magnoliopsida; order Myrtales; family Myrtaceae; genus Corymbia; species Corymbia maculata. Next base: position 17,108,259 of record CM024684.1, read on the forward strand.
GGAAATATGGTGTTTTCAGAAAATATTTTTCAAGAAGCCATTTTTTTGGAAAATGTAATTATATTTAGTGTTCAAGTAAAAGTTGAAAATGAAGTGAAAAATATTTTTAACTGTTCGGTAGGAAAACATTTTCCTCTACATACTCTTTTTCAATAATTTAATTATTATTTTATTTTTAAAATCAATTTTTAATTATTTATTATTTTTTAAAAAGTTGATTTTTTTTTTTTAAATCGATTATTAGATTTCTTTTCTTTTCTTTTTTTCTTTGTTTCATCTTCCTCATCGACTGGTCGCTAGCCATGATGACAATTGGCAACCAGCCACAGGCTCGCCAATGAGGTGAGCTTGAGGCTCACCCACCTCAGGCAAGCTCGGGTTCGCCGCTCGCTAGATTGGTGAGCACAAGCCTTGAGCTCAAGGCCAGCAAGCCAGCTCACCAATCTGGCAAGGCCCAAGTCAGCGCGAGCTTAGCTTTGGCACAAAATCGCTTCCCCTTTTCGCTCGGGGAAAAGGCAGATTGAGATTGCGACTTTTCGTTTCACATTCATAGTTTCAGTCGTATTCACCGGAATCTCGCCTGAGATTAATGCGCATTTTTGGGCGTCCATTTCGATTTGCTTTGACTTTTGAGCGTTTCTGCTGAGACCCGCTTCACTCTGGAGATGGTTTCTACACTTTTCTTACGGATAGGAGAGCAATCACATAGGTTCTCTTTCTCCTGTGTGCAGAGCGACTACGCGGCGGAGCTAGAGTGGCTCTCGCAGTTCGTCGATGACTCGTTTGCCGACGTCCTGACGAGCGAGTTCACCGGGGCCCCAGCCGCCCTCCCGGACACCGCGTTCTCCGATGGCAGGCCGCAGAGCAAGCACTCAAGGGCTCCCACAGCGGTCCCAGGCCAGATCCGCTCACCGGCAGGCGAGGGCGCGGGCACGGGGCCCGCGGAAGCGATGGAAGGGGGAGGGGGCGGTGGAGGCGGGAGAAGGCGGCAGTGCACGCACTGCGCGTCAGAGAAGACGCCACAGTGGAGGGTGGGGCCAAGGAAGAAGATGAAACAAAGAAAAAGAAAAAAAGTGAGATGAGAAAGAGTAGATGCGGAAAATGTTTTTTCAACTTGGAAAATATTTTCCACTTTTATAGAAGACTTTTTCTCTTTCTTGAAAAATGTATTCCGTAATGAATTTATTTTCTATTAAACGAATGCCAATCCGAAAGCCTTTTTTCTGAAAGTTATTTTTTAACAAAACCTAAATTGACATCAATCCAAAAGCTTTTTTTTAAAGTTTAGAACTTTTCCAACACTTTTTCTTGAATTATGTAATCTGTTGTGTGTAAGCTTTGTATCTACAATATATTTTTTGCTCGAGTCATTTAGTTTGTTTACACATTGTACACTAGTCGTAACACCAGGAATGCTCGGGCTATCTTATTCCGGAGGGAAGTTTGGCAAAAAAACTCGCATTAATTTATCGCGTCGGTGATTTTATAATTCATTTGCAACATCCAAGACAAATGGGTCTAATCATAATCTTAATCAGAAAATAATGAATGCATATTAGAGGGAGGAGTTTGAATAGTACAGTCGAATGGTACGATGTCCTTGACCGTTCAAGGTACCGTCAGGCTCAGAAACCATGCATGCAGGATCACTACAATCAATTAATTTAGTCAGTCGTACAATTCGAGATAAATACTTTCTAATTCCAACATCTCAATTCAAGCCGCGATGTACTAAAAAATATTTGAGCCATTATTTTCCCCTGATATGAAGATGCAGACGAAAAGGAAGAAAACTGAAGGAGAGCAAAAAGAAAGTGTGAGTGTCCTTCTGATAAAGGAAATAATGGAGAGAGAAAATGCAAATACACTACAGACCAGGGTGTGAAAATGATAACATCACCCGCCAAGCAATGATTAGGACTCATAATTTGTACCAGTCCATATAACTTGCGCAGCAACCACGATAACATACAACAATCATGAATTTAGTTATAAGCTTTATTAGATAATAATTTAAAATAACATATCAAGTAATGATATGCACAATTAAAAGAAGATATATGTACAATTATGAGAGAGACAGAGAATTGAGAAAAGTATTATAATCATCTCTAGCAGAAGAAAATATCCTAGAAAAAACATGGCTGGTGGTAGTGTCTGTCTGTAGACAAAAACACGGCTAGTGTGGCTAACGTTGTCATGAACACTCTGAAAAAACGTGCTGACGTGGCTAGCATAATTACGAAAGACTCAATGGGTGCTTTCTCAAATAACAAGGCTCTACATACCACATCACAACAAAAATGCCAATGTTTACTTAAGAGGAGACTGAGGAACCACTCATATCAAGAGGCAATGCCTAGTGTAAATGCTCAGTAGTAGATTGGTGCCACGAGAAAGGAGATGGATTACTTCAGCAGAATAAGATGTGGCAATTAATAGTAACTCCAAAAGAGTAGAAGATAGTGGGATGCAAGTGGGTATTCAAGAAAAAGCATAACAATTTTAGTTTTTGAGATGACCAGATATAAAACACGCCTGGTAATGAAGGGGTTCACACAACATGAGGGTATTGACTATTATGAGATATTCTCAACTGTAGTCAAATATAGCTTGATCACAATGCAATTGGGATTGGTTCGGCAAACAATTTGGAGTAGGAACAACTATATGTTTAAGATAGCTTTTCTATGCAGAGAGCTAGAGAAGTATATATACATCTAGCAACTAGAAGGTTTTGTCATTTTGTGTCACGAAGACAAGGTATGCTTGCTCAAAGATCTCCCTTTCACCTAAGCAATTTCCTAGGTCACGGTGTAAATGGTTTGACTCGTTTATGATTGTTGAATAATATAGTAAGAGTGCTTATGATAACCACATGTATTATAGGACATTAGTGGATGGTAGCTACATTCATTTACTATTATATATCACTAATATGTTGATAGAAGTTAAGAGCGCGTCTGATATTGATGTGTTGAAATAGAAATTGAGTGGTAAGTTCGAGATCAAAGACTTAGGCGACTAAGATCTAGATTCTCTATATGAAGATCAAGAGGGACAGGTCTGTAGGGAACTTCGGCAATCACGAGGTAAGTACATTCATACAACGCTAAATCGATTTAGAATGCAAAAGGCAAGACCGGTCAGTGCCTCTCTAGCTATACCACAGTCAAAGGAAGGGGGAATATATGTCATGTCCCCTAACTTACTGTTGGTAGTATTATGTATGCTATAGTTTGTGCAAAGCTAGATATTTTGCATGTTGTTGGTGTCGTGAATCATTATAAGAGTAATCCTAAAAAGAAACACTATGAAGCGATGAAATGGTTTATGAGGTCGCGGAGGGAACAATTGAAGCAGAATGTATGTTGTCAGCCGAGGAAATCAAGGAACCTATTTTACTCAGAGAATTGCCCAGTGATTTTGGATTGCTACAGGAGAAGATTGTTGTATACTGTGACAATTAGAGTGAAATATATTTGACTAGAAATTGGATGTATCATGAGCTGAAGAGGCACGTGATGCCAGGCATCACATTTTTCGTGATATTGTGTTACAGGAAACCGACTTCGTCGAGAAAGTGTATCCGACAGGTACCCGGATATGTTGACAACCTTGGCTAAGTTCTAGTACCGTTCGAACATGGCCAGCATCTACCGCAGGTGAGGAACCTAGAGGGGCTCGGGAGAGAGGTAACCATTGATGTGGATATAGTTGTACTTCTTGTCAAGGTGGAAACTTGTTGATCATGTTTCAAAGTTTATCCCGATTGATTTGATAACCGATTCATCAATTGAATTGCGAAGAAATCCCGCCCATATAAGGAAAGCCTGAATTGAGCTCTGTCTAATTGGATCACGGGTTAAGTTAGAAAGGGAAAATTAATTCCTTACAAGACTTTTTTTCCTTCTTGAATTTTAAGTCTGTGTTGACGTTACAGGCGGGTTCCATAAGAATATTATGTCGTTGAGATTGAACTCTAGTATATGGTGAGTCTACTTAAAATATGTAAAATTTGCGAGAGATACAGAAAATGTGAGAAAGCTCTTTTCTTGTTATTGATTTTTGTGGGTTCAAATTTGATCTAGGATTGGAGAACATTTGTGAGCATGTGTGATTGAGTAAATTGTAATCTCATCTTTGCCGATTATAGTGGAACCATCATGTCACTCTCTCCTGATAGAGTAACAGTACCATCAAACCTCATAAATATGTTGTGTTTAAGTTTTATTTCTTACTCAAATTGTTTGGTTTTTTCACATTTCCATATTAATCGTAACGTCATGAATGCTTGAATTATCTTATTCCAGCATGGGGTTTTATTTAAATTCAGCAAATGAGTCACGTCAAATTGTTATACTGTCCTAATACTTTAGAGTTCATTCGCAACAACCAAGACAGCTGGATTTATTTGTAATCTAAATTAAAAAAACAATTCATGAATATGGAGGAATTTGAATGGTACGATCGATTGGGAGGATGTCCTTGACCGTTCATATCACAGTCCGGAGCAGAAATCACGCATGCAGGATCATGGCAATAATTAAATTTAGTCATTTATACAACTTCAGGATAAAACATATTTAGTTTTAATAATCTCAATTTAAGTCGCGACCTACTAAAAGAATTTGAGCCATTCTATCTCCCTAGTGGGAAGATGGAAATGGAAAAGAAGCAAACTTAACGAGTGGAAAAAGAAAGTGTCCTTCTGATAAAGGAGAGAATGGAGAGAGAAAATGCAGATACCATTTACAATCATGTCGAAACAATACAAATATGTCTAATTCAAAAACAACATGTTTTATAAACATGTCGATTTGTCTTGACATGAACACAACATACCTAATAAAATGGTCTCACAACATGATTTGATCAACATTATTATCAAACATATCACTGTGCCAAGTATCGAAACGACTTGATATCATACCATGTTAACAAATATACATTAACATGCATGCACATAAAACACGTTTATATAACAACTTGTGTAAACACTTTTAACAAGCTCTAGACAATATAATCTATAGGGAGCTATTCAGTCAGTTTTTGTATATCCAATGACTTTTGTATTCCTAATTATATATTCGTTTATCATGTACTCTTTCTGTCATGGGTGTTACTCATAAGTTTTTAAGGATCAAGAGTCTTTAAAAGTGAGGTCCTAAAGATGAATATTAAATGCGTTAAAATGTGTCTAATTGTGTTGTGTTGAAACAAATATCATCTTAACATGTTAATTTAAGGCGTTTTACGGAAAATAACTTCTAGGAAAACGTTTTCTAAATTTTTCGTTGTTCATTTCACGGAAATTGAACTAGTCGGAGAAAATATTTTCCATCAAAGAAAAAAAGTCTTTTAAAATGGGGAAAAATGTTTTCCATTTTTAAAGTTGAGGCAAACATTTTCCTTATCACTCTCTATTATCTCATACCCTACTAGCCTCTCTTCTTTCTCTTTTTCTTTTCTAAAAATTCAAATTTTTAGAAAATTAATTTTTATTTCTATTTTTTAATTTTTTAATTTTTTACCTTTTCCTTATTTCACCTTCTTCCTTAGCCAGTCGCTAGCCATGATGACAACCAATGAATCAGCCATAGACGAGCCTCAAAGTCACCGATGACAGCTTCAAGCCTTGCCAATCACCATTGGCTCTCCAGATCGCGCGAGCTCAAGGCTCACCGACATTGACCTCAAACCTCACTAGCTCGTCAAACTTGGTGGAGCTCGGGCTTTCTTGGATCTAGTGAGCCGCGAGCTTGTTGTGCTCGGTGGAGCTTGGGCTCACCTGGATTAGTCGAGCCTCGAGCTCGTTGACCTGTGTCTAGGCTGGTTGCCAAGCAGCCCGCCATCACTATGGCACGTGGTGACAGAAGAAGGAGTAGGAGGAAGAAGAAGGAGGAAGGAAGGAGGAAAAGAAAAAGAAAAAAGAAAAAAATTGATTTTTTAAACAAAAAATAATTACAAATTCAATTTTTATAAAAATTAAGATTACATTAGTAATTTTTCCCAAAAAATCAAATTAGATACCGGACAATAGAAAATATTTTTCATTTCATCTTCATGTTTCAATCGAACATGGGAAAATATCATCATTTTCCTGAAAAATAGTTTTCTGAAAACATTTTCCAAAAATGTGATATTTTCCGTAAAACGAATGGAGTCTAAATATATTAATTTATCTCTAAACGGGTTAAGAATGTCAACCCACATAAGACGTAATTTTAATATTGTCATGAAATGAACACATAAATGTCCATCTAAATCGGTTTAATTGCGAATGTGTAAACGCACCATGTTGAGAATTGCTGGCCCTAACAATGATGCGCTGCAAATGTCATGAGGGGGCCCAGAATTCCTTCCCTCTTTTTCTTCGCCTCTTATCTTCCCTCTTCCACGAAGAAAGCGAACGTGTGTTAATTTGTCAACTTAAGCTAACCAAACTTGCGGATATAGCTCGGATGACCTTAAGCATTAAAAGCTTCATATGCATAATGAGATGTACCTACCTACACCTATTTTCCTTTCTTGTATGTAGCTAATAGCTAGGGTAAATTGCCTAGACACACTGCATATTTTGCCAAAGACCCTCTATGCTTGTATAGTTGGTTTTAGTCCATGTAAGTAAATGAGTGAATTTTGTCTCTCCGACCAATACTATCTAACATCCTTGTTGAGTTTCGATGATTTACTACCAGGTATTTTCTTAAATAAACCGGGACAATGACAGAAAATGATAGGACGATAATGGAACTTCCGATGTGAATTTTTATAATCATATTATGAAGTAGTCCATAAAGGAACTTCTGATGTAGATTTTTCTTGTCTTTTTCGTTTGGTACGTATACGACTTAGGGAAAGTTCAGTTTTATGCAGTGTCAAAGCGTGTACCAATATGCATTCCAATTCAATTTTGGATGGTTGGTTTTGATTTGAAAAAAAAAATAATAATAATAATGCCTAAAGGAGCACGTATCGTTTGTTCGGGAGCATATTCCAAAACAAAATCTTTCATGAGCTGGTCAACGAAATTGAAATTGGTTGCTAATAAGGAATTATTTTCGATCCCGACCCTAAACACGAACTATGGTGTGAATGCTTACTTCTTACGATCTGTCGTTTTCAATCTCAAGATCCGCTTCTCCTATAAATTGCAAAACCCCAGTTTCTTAGATTAGGGCACATTGCAACCTGTATTCTTGCTCTTCTTCTTCCCTTTCTTTCTTCTTCTTGAGGAAGCCATGGAGTCCCCTAAAAAGTCCAACAAGATCAGCGAAGTGGTTCGACTCTGGCAGCTCATCAAGAAGTGGAGGAACTTTGCAAACTCGTCGAGAACTGCCACAACTGCCACTGCCACGAGGCCAAACCGCGGCAGCATTCATAAGAGCATCAGCTTCCTCAAAAGAACAATCTCTTCTCTATCATCAGAAGACGATGACGACAACGACGACAGCAAGAAGATGAGGCACAGCAGGGGCAACAGCAGTATTGTCCCAAAAGGCTACCTCGCAGTCAGCATTGGCGAAGAGCTCGAGAGGTTCATCATCCCGATGCACTACTTGGACCACCCGGCGTTCAGGTTCTTGCTGCAAGAGGCCGAGGAGGAGTTCGGGTTTCAGCAGACGGGCGTCCTGAGAATCCCATGCGATGTTCCGGTGTTCCAAAACATCGTGAAGACGGTAGAGGGGAAGAAGAAGAAGGCGGTAAACTGTGGCGGGTTGGTGGTGAAAGAGCAGTGCAGGCTCGACGCAGACGAGACATGTGGAGGTCTCCCGTTGCACGATGGTGAGATGGATCATTGTCATCTTCATCACTCTGGCAATCATCCTTGGAGCCCTATATGCAGATGAATCGTCTTCCCCTCTTTGTTCTTGCTTAGGTCTTATATGTTTATACCAGTTAGCTTCTTAAGAGATTAGAGGCTATACCCTATATTCTATGTCAATAGATAGACAAATACAGAAAGCATAGAGAAGAAGGGGGTGTAGTATTGAGCTGTTCGAAATGGAGATCTTGACCTTCTAAAAATTGGAGGTTCATCTTAAACTTACTCCCACCAACTGTCTTGACTCATCCTAAAGTTGAATTGGTGCAAATTTTAACTTCAACGTTTCCAAAATAGAAAACTGCCCTACATCTTGAAAAAAGAACTCAGCCTCCAAACCTAACATCCAAGTTTCTCTTTTCCCGACAGATTGAAAAATGACATGATGCGTGTTAGAGTCGCCTCTCCCTGCTCTCGTCACCTAGCACCAATCATCACGCTCGCAGTTTTCATCATTCATATCTCTCTCTCTCTCTCGTGTGATCTTGAAATAGAGCCCACCCATCTTACGGTGCCAAACCTCTCTTGGAACCTTGCATGATCATGAACATGTGAAACCCGATCTTACTTATCAGAAGAACTCACTCACCCACAAGGGTGTCTTAAAGTCTTCCATTTCAACGACTGACGTCCTTATGACTGTCGGTCGTGCCGCCCAGATATAGGTCCATTCAATATGTGGTTTACTCCATTATTGCCCCCTCCGTAATCCTTGCTTGTCAAAAGCTACACCTTATTTGAGCCTTTCTTGCTTTGGCAATCACTTCTTGCAACTGCTTTGAAACCGGCCTGATTAAAGAACCGGGAGTCCTGGCGGTTCATGGGTCGACTAGTTAACCCAGTTTTGCACTTTTCATTCCGATTAATTTGATTTATTAATTAAAATTATCTTCCTAAGAGGCATCCATTGCGTGACTCAGATGATTGAGGCCCCACATTCGCAATTTGGAGGTCAGGTCAGGATGTCGATCCCCCCATCTTACTTATGCAAATTTACTTGTTTAGATCATAAATAAGATAAATCGTAGCAATTAAACACTAAAGAGGGGTCTGCCCTGTGGAAAAAGAGCCCACTAATTGTCCAAGTTTACAGAGGATCCAACCTTGCTCGTGCAAGATTGACATGTTTTTATCATAAAGTCGAAAGAACCGGTCAAACCGTTGTCTGGTTTAACACCGGGTCAATCGGTTGAATTGGGCCAACACTGAATTTGAGCAACACTTGACAATTTGGCATACCAGATTATTGTCTAGTTCTGTAGACACCTAAATTTTGGTGAGCATTCATTGCATAGAAAAATTAGGGATCGACCCTGGCCGCTAAACAAAAATACTATCAAATTACATAGGAGCATTTTGCACTAAAAGTAACAGGCTCACATAAAGTTCATGTAGACTGGCCTATATAAATTTCAATCAATGGACTCAGGCAAGGGTGTTTCAAGTTTATTTAGATTATTTAGACTAAACCCCCGCGAATTAATGTTTGGTTAAAGCTCATTAAAGAGCTATGGTAGCTGAAAATATCAAGTGTCAAATGCGTGCTCTGGGGAAATATGGACCGAATACATAGGGAAAGGGTAGTGGGCACAGGTTAAACTTTGAAAAGGTTCACTGATACAAGGGTGATAATTTGCACATGACGAAAGATACTTAAGCAAAAGAAAGAAATATATGCAAGAGGGAAATATAAGAAGCAATCTATGCTAGAATGGTTGGGAAAGCTCTGGTTGCTCGGTCAGCAAATAAGGAAAAAAAAATTGGTTGAAGACAAAAGGGAAGAGAAGGTTTTTTTTTTTTTGATCCCGTCTACTCTAACTCTTACTTTCAAAATTTTGCCTTGCCTTCTTGCAGGGCATGAGAATCAAAACTCATATCTAAAACTACAAAGAGGCTGGGTGAGAAGGGTATATACAAGCAAGAGAGTGACCCCATCGGACGGACACACACTACGCAAAGAAAACTAGAGGAGATAACTGCCGCCTTCACATCCACGCCACACCTCAGCTGCTACCGCTCTAAGTCCTGCCTATTCCTGTGTTCGATCATGGCCCCAACGTCGTGGGCAACTTGCCACGATCTCTATGGCGAATAGGCACTCGCAAGAGATTGGGGCAAAGCAGTCCAGCCTCGGTGGTCCTTTAGCAATGATTGTCGGTGATATTCGGTGTACCCAGCCCTCACCATCGCAAGTAAATCCGTTCATCGCTGGCCTTGCCTCCTTGTCTATTCTCTTGCCAGTTTCCTAGACTTGTCCTGCCGCGATGCCAACATAGCAGTGCCTTCAAGTGATCAGTGACCTTGCCATGTAGAGTCTAGCACTCGGCCTTCAATGTCTCTACCGCGACAACACAAGTCCCCTGCCTCTTTGTTTAATGAATCTAACAAAGTCAACAAAAGTCACTGTGTCATAAGAGAGTGAGACCACTACTAACTATTCTAAAAACTTCAACTATTAAATAAATACATAATTTATTATTTAAATATTCTAATATCCCTCTTCACGCTCAGTTTAGTCTATTTTCCTAGTATAAAACATGGATGTTGAAATTAAGATATTGTGGGAAGAATTGAACAAAAGGAGCAAAAGAAGGAATGTGTAGTAATCTTTTTGGTGTTTGTATTTTTTTTCGTCTCTACTTTGTACAATTACAGAGGCTCTACTTATAGACTTTCACAAGAAGATCAATGTCTACAATTAAGGAGATTTTGAAAGGAAACATAATTCATCGATTGAGAATCGATGTAGTGATTTGTTGATGCTTAATTTGTGGGGATTTGGTTCTGTCAATTTGTTTCTTTCTTTAGTGGAGATTGTGTTGTGGGTTTCCTTCTATTGTTTGATTCTTCAAATCTTCCTTCTTTGGTGTTACCATCTTTAGTGGAGCTAGAATGTTGCTAATTGCTTGATTGTTGCAAATTTCTTGATTGTCGGTGATTGATTGATTCTCTTAACATCCCCCCGCAAGCTGACTCGGCAAAGTGGATAGTCATCTTGGTTCGAAGCATTCGAAATCTACCTAATGAGAGTCCCTTGGTGAAAATGTCGATTGGTTGATCAACAATTGATATATAATGAATTGTGAGTTGATGACGTGCCAAGTGTTCCCAAATGAAATGAAAATCAATCTCCACATGCTTTGTGCGGGCATGGAAAACTGGCTTTGCAGTGAGATAGATGGCCAGAAGATTGTCACACCAAATTGCAGGCGGATGTGAAGATAGTGTTCGAAGGTCACGTAGCAGAAACTCTATCCAAATGAGTTAAGCCATGATGTCTGCTAGGCTTTTGTATTCTACTTCAGTGCTAGAATGAGCAATTGTCCGTTGTTTGCGCAAACTCCAAGAAATAAGGTTGGAACCAAGGAAGATGCAGAAGCCACCAATTGAACGTTGGTCGTCATGATCACTGGCCCAGCTTGCGTTGGAAAATTCATGGAGAGTAGTGGAGAATGAGCGGTTAAAATGTAGCCTATGCTGTAGAGTGTCAGCAAGATAATGCAAGATCTGTTTCACAGCTTGCCAATGCATAGAGGTGGGAGCATGAAGGAACTGATAGGGGGTGTTCATACAATAAGCTATATCTAGGCGTGTGAAGGTGAGGTATTGAAAAGCTCCAACAATGCTATGATAAAGTGCAGGATTAGGCATAGGATCGCTAGAGTGAGCAGATGATGTTTCATCAATGGTATGTGGAGTAGGAGTAGCTCTAGCTTCAATTGTTTTGGATCTCTGCAGGATCTCTTGTGTTAACTTGGCTTGATAGAGTAAAAGGCCAGTGGAAGTGTATTGGACTTCCATTCCCAAAAAATAATGAAGGGGTTCAAGGTCTTTGATGACAAATTCACCTTGGAGGGAGATAAGTAAGGATTGTAGAGGAGCCTGAGTTGACCTTGTGAGGATGATATCGTCCACATAGACAAGCAGAAAAATGCTATAATGTGGAGTATGCATAATAAAGAGAGAAGAGTCTGCAATAGATAGACAGAACCCAATTTTAAGCAAAATGAACTGAGCCGTTGGCACCATGCATGTGGTGCTTACTTTAAGCCATACAAAGAGCATCAAAGACGGCAGACATGAGTTGGTCGTTAGGGATCAACAAATCCTTGTGGTTGTGTCATGTAGACTTCTTCAAATAAGTGGTCGTGAAGGAAAGCATTTGATATGTCTAGTTGGCGGATGGGCCAAAATCAAGAGTAAGCTATAGCAAGTATTGTGTGAATTGTGATTGGCTTAGCGACAAGGTTGAATATCTGTGTATAGTCAATTCCTGGTTATTAGTGATAACTTTTGGCAACTAGTCGAGCCTTGTACTTTCAAGGGAGCCATTGGACCTAAGCTTGATTTTGTAAATCCATTTGCAACCAATGGGGCGGAAATGAGAAGGTGATGGTACAAGTTCCCAAGTTCCATTGTTGATTAAGGCATCATATTCTACCACCATAGCTACACGCCAATTTGGATCTCAATGAGAGTCTATGTACCTGCAGTCAAAGCATAAGTGTGATTCTTTGTGAGGACTCGCCGGTGAATCGTGACATCTTTCAATCGAGTGACCATGGGATGTGTTGGGCCCGAAGGTTTCAAAGTAGAGAAGTTGGAAGTGTCGGGCTCTGAAGTTGTGAAGGGAGCTACATATAACATTGGTGAGGATCCAGAGTCAAGATCTACTATTGTAGATGTGGAGTGCTGTTCAGAGTTGTTCATTGGTGGTACAGGTTGGGCCAACAGTGATAAATGCAGTACTACACTTGTAGGTGGAGAAGTAAAGTATGGCGGTGAAGATGGTGGATTGCCGAATGGAAAGGTGCGTTCATTGAAAACTACATCAACTGTAAGGTAGATCTTGCCAATTTGTGGGCAATAACAGCGATAGCCTTTCTTGAAGGATAGCCAAGAAAGATGCACATTATGATCTTGGGGCAAGTTTGTGAATGGCATAAGGTCATAAGTATGGAAAAACTATGCATCCAAAAACTTTGAGGTGTGAAGTTTCTAGTGGCATTTGGAATAGTGTCTGCTAGGGTGTGAGATTGTTGACGAGAAAAGTCCGTGTCCTATTAATTAAATGTATTGCCGTTTCAAAAGCATATTCCCAGAATTGATAGGGAACTAAAGCATGGGACATAAGAGCTAGGCTTGTCTCAATAATGTGGCGGTGTTTGCGTTCAATAGTGCTATTTTGGAATGAAGCATATGGATGCGATACTCGTTGATGAATACCATGTTGGATGAGATAATTTCACACTTCATAGAGCAATGAAATTCCGGTGTGCCATTGCATTGAATTGTCTTAAGTTTATGTTGCAGTTGAGTTTCTGCAAATTTGTGAAATGCCTTAAAAATTTCTGCAAATTGGTCATAAGTGGTGAAATGATAATACCAAGTGAATCGAGAATGATCATCAATAAAACAGATAGAATAGTTATATCCTGAAATAGAAGTGACAAGGAATGGTCCCCAGACATCAAAATGAACAAGTTAAAGGGGGAATTTAGCTCTAGAAGGGGATGGGGGGTGGGGTTGGCATTTACTCTTGCTAAGAGCACAAGTTGTACATTGGGAGGGAGATAACGTAGAAAATTTTGTTTGTGTGGATTGAAGTAGATAAGATACTTGATTAGATGACACATGACCTAGGCATTGATGCCATAAGTTGAAGGAACTAAGAAAAGTTGATAGAGACTTGTCAGAGGTGGAGACCCAATATAGACCATCCTCAAGATGACCTTGGAGGAATACCGGACCAGTATGAACACATAGAGCAACAAATGAGGTGGGGTAAAATAAGAAGACACAATTGTTATCGTGCAAAAATTTAGAAACTGACAGCAGATTTTTTGTAATATGAGGACCAACTAAGACATCTAAGAAACAAAATTGTGGACCTATTTTAGGCACAAATGTACCTATGTGAGTGATGGGAAGGGAACTCTATTACTCACAGTCAATTGTTGATTCCTAGTGTATGGAGTGACTTGGGAGAGGCCGGAAATACTGTCGGTGATGTGATGGGTGGCTCCAGAATCTAGCTACCAAGATCGAATATCCATCACAGAAAGTGGAGTGGTGGGTGATGCATAGTAAGCTACGAGTTGAGCAATTCCAATTGGGACTGAATAATGTGCCTTAGGTGGTGCCGGTGTAATAAATTGGGGATTAAACCACTGCTTGCAAGTGTTTGCTCAGTGACTTTGCCGTTGGCATATTTGACAAAATGGACCTAAATTTTGACGCTTTCCACCTCCACCAAATGGCCAGTAGTTGGATGCCCTTGTTGGTGTTGGCAAAATCGGATTAGTGTTGGATGGGCCTGCATTTGTTGGGCAGAAATTTTGAGTGCCCCCTTTAGATTGTGGAGACGTGACTCTTGATTGGTGATAAACAAAAGCAGCAGGTGGAGGGGTATTGGAGGCCATTTTGTTGAGTTCTAATCTTCCTTCGTGTTGAAGTAGCAAACCATGAAAGACGTCATGTAAGAGTGCTCTCGATTGAGAGACAACAAAGATCACTATGTCTAAATCGGAAAATTCTAGTCCAAGACCACAAAAGATGCGTGTGTGGTACTCGTTTGTTGATAAGGGTTCTCCAATGGTGGCTAATTGATCTGCGATGGTGGCTGCCTCGTGAAGGAATTATGTTATTGTGCGGCTTCCTTTTGTAATAGATTAAAATTGAAGTCGCAAAGCTGACACTCGTGTTGTTGATTTTGCAGCATAGGAGTCAGAGAGGTATTTTCAGATAGCTGCTACAAAGGTGTGGTTTGTCAATTGAACAACAAGGGAGGTGGATAAATTGAGGATCCACCCCATCGTGATTGAGTCATAGATTCACCATGCCTTGTATTCAAGGCACAAGTGAGCCATTATTGGATTCATGTAGGATGTGTTGTGGAGGAGCTAGTTCTAAGCTATCTAGAACAGAGAGGAGATTTGCTGCAAGAAGATATGGGGTAATTTGGGCTTTCCAAATTGGGTAGTTTTGCCTAGTAAGTTTTCCTATGGTGGGTGGGGAGTGAAGATTGGGTGTCAAATTTGGAGCTACAAGATGTGGAAGGGCAACAGTATTGGTTATTTTTTAGGATAACGAAGTTGTGTTATTGTTAGATCAAGTGCTTTCACTAGAAGACTCTGATGCCATGTTGAAATTAAGATATTGTGGAAGAATTGAACAAAAGCAATAGAATAAGGAATGTGCAGTAAAATTTTTGGTGTTTATATATATATATATATATATAGATCCGTACCCAGCGGTAAATCGAGTACCCATTCGTTGGGATTCTTCTTAAGCGGTAGACTGAGAACCATTCGTTGGTACTCTTCACGTTTCGACCAAGCAGGTTAGGTCATAAGTCCTAGGGAGGCGATAAATCCTGTGTGGCTTGGTAAAGGCCCCTTTGTGGGGATACGAAGAGTTAGTACCGGTTCGCTTATAGAAGAAGTAGTTCCGATCCGTCAAGTATGGCCCTAGATACAACATTTATGTCTTCCTTTGACTCTCTTTCTGTTAGGGACCCAGATCTAGGTCCTATTCATAGAGAAGAAATAAAAATAGAAGATTTCAATAGATCCGTAGACAACTGGGAAATACCTAAAGTCCAGCTTAAACAAATTTATAAACAGTCCAAATTTAAAGATCTTTTCAAGAAATCTGATTATATCATAGCTACTGAAGAAAGAGACATTCACCTTTCCGATTCCTATCAAAAAGTTTACCTTCCTAACCCAAATTCCATTAAAAAGCATAGGGAAAAATACAATTACCTCCATATAGGCTTAGTTCAAGTAGGAGCAAAACCCCTTACAAAAGAAGGACTTAACACAGCTCTCCTTTTAGTTTTAAGAGATTCACGTCTCTTAGATTACGAGGAATCCATATTAGGAACTATAGAAACTAGCCTCTGCAAAGACCCTATACACTTTGATTGTTACCCCAACTTCACAGTCTCGCTAAAAGATAAAAACATCCTCAAATCCCTTACCTTACAGGTAAAGATCCATAATTATAATGTAGTTGAAGGATCTATCCCTTTAGCCATCGTCTATAGAGTACAATATAAAGCCATGGCCTCTGCCTTCGGAGAAAATGCTTTCAAAAGAAGCCCAAAAGGAGAAACCATTTTCCTTCAAACCGATATTTCCAGAGCTAACACTACCATCCCAAAATCCATAAATTGGGATGAAGTAACCGGACCAATGGGAATTAGAAAACAAGGTTCCCCAACAAGTTGTCCAAAATTCAGAACCCACTACTATTGTCCAACATCCTGAAGGAAGAGTCACTATCCAATTTCCAAGACGATCTTTTGATTTAAAATCAAACCCTTCCTTTCATACAGCCACCACTCGAACCTCAGTTGATCAACGTCCCAATCTACCTAGAATAATTACCATACCACCAAGTACGTCCAGTACTCATAGAATTACCCCAAAACAGGACACCACTCCTCAAAATTTACAAACACATAGAGAAATTCCAACAGCTCCTCTTAAGCCAGAAATCAATGGCCTCGACCATAGATCAGGAATAACTAGACCTATTTATCAACAGAACGAAACTTAACCTATTATAGAAAGAATAGATTCTCCCAATTTTTCTCAGATCGACAGTGAATTAAATATACTAGAAAAGGACTTTGAACCAAATAGAGCCTTTCTGAATCAGGAATTTAATTCAATAGAAAATACAACCATTAGAGAATGGTTCTTCAAAACATTTGCTGATTCGGCTCAGGAAATTAAAGAACAATATTACAAGCATATATACAAATATGAAACCCACATATTCTTTTTCGATTGGTTTGAAGAACAATTCCTGAAACCAAAAGAAATAATGGTATTATAACACCATTACAAATGGAAACTTGAAAATGACGACGTTATAGAATCACTACATCCACCACTTAGGAGGATAACCATCCAAGTAGGAGATAGCCAAGTTACAGCAGCACCATTCAAAATTGCTGATAAAATGGAAGAATCTGTTAATATTCCCAAAATAATTGAACAAAACAATTATACCAACCAGCACCTGTCAACAATAGGAAAACAATTAGTCAGAATAGAATCCACAATCCAGAATTCTACTCAGACAAATCCTAAATTAGACTCTGCCAAACAACCCTTGTTTAAAACATTTGAATTACCAAAAAGATTTAGCCCAGAATTTACCAAAGCAATAGAACAAAGAAGACTTTCAATAAAACAAGAGCCAAAACCTATAATAGAAACTCCTATGATTCAAGGATTAACTATTAAAGACACATTTGACAAATCCAAAGCTACCATTAGCACTCTTGACAAAAACCATACATCTGATGAAGAATCCATCAATGAGGTAAACAATTTTAACTGGCGACAACCCCAAAAATTGTACCACCAAAGGGCCACTCCTCCAGACATAGCTCTAGAGGAATCCTCTTCCCTAAGAACACAACATAAGTATTCCCCTGATGCTATTTATGAATGGAACATTGATGGCATAGCCGAATCAAATCTATTAAATATACTTAATAATATGATAATGCTTGCTAATGCCTATAAAACCCAACAAGATGTTTCAGACCAAGCAGTTGCTAACCTTTTAATAGCTGGTTTTACTGGCCAATTAAAAGGATGGTGGGATAACTATCTTACTGAAGAACAGAAAACACAAATCTTACTAGCTTACAAAAGAGACGATTTCGGACAAATAATTTTTGATGATAATGGCATTCCATTCCAGACGCTGTTAATACCCTCATATACTCCATTTCTCAACATTTTATAGGAGATCCATCCCATCTTAGAGATAGGAATGAAGAACTCTTATCCAATATGAAATGAAAATCATTAGGAACATTCCGTGAATATAAAGATTTATTCTTACATCGAGTCCTGATTAGACCAGATTGTAATCAACCTTTCTGGAAAGAAAAATTTTTAGATGGAATACCAAAACTTATAGGAGACCAAGTTCGAGACAAAATAAGAGAAGATAATAATGGACAAATACCTTATGACCATCTTTCTTATGGAAAAATAGTCTCACATGTCTACAAACAAGGTATCCAAATGTGTAATACCATTAAGTTACAAAAACAACTTAAAAAAGAGAAAAAGTTAGGCAACAAAACATTAGGAGATTTCTACACCCAATATGACCCATTCTATGATAGCAAGACAAAATCCAAATGCAAAGGAGATTGCCCTAAAGAAAAAGATTATAAGAATATCACAGAAAACCAAGATTTGATAAAAATACCAAAACTCATAAAGAAAATTACAGACATAAACAACAACATAATAGTACGAAGAAAAATTACAAAGATGTCAAATGTTACTCCTGTGGTAACAAAGGCCACACTGCTAGATACTGCAGAATTAACAAAAAATTAGATGAGTTATGTCTAGAAGAAAACACGCTACATCAATTGAAAGAGATACTTGCCCAAATTGATACTAGCTCTACTTCTAATGAATCAACAAAAGAAGGATTACAAGCCAATGAATTAGACACATCATCCGATTCTGACTATAAAAACACTTCTCCACAACTAAATATGCTCACTAAAGAAGAAGAATTTCTCCTTAGCACAGCTGACCAAATAGAAAACCCAGAAGATAGACAAATATACCTTGACCGACTCAATTCCTCCATGAATATAGTTTCCGAAGGAAGTTCTTCCTACAATCTCAAATAAATCCTTAGCATAAATAAAACTCAAACTAGACCTGTCAATATAAATGACCTCCAGAATGAAATTAAAGCACAGAATGTGGAAATTCAAGCTTTGAAAAATGCTCAAAAGAATATGTCCAATGACATATATAGAATCCAATTAGCCATTTCAAAATCCAGTACCGGTAAACCTGAAAAAACCAATACTGTTGTTTACCCAGAAAGAGAAACAACAAACCCAGGTTTTCTAATGTTATTAACAGAAATTACATCTAGAAAATGGATAATAAATATTTCTATAAAAATTAATAATGAATATATGATCGAAACAACAGCTCTCTTTGATACAGGAGCAGACCTTAATTGCATCAAAGAATGCCTTGTCCCAACAAAATATTTTGATAAAACTTCCGAGACTTTGAAATCTACTTCTGGGGATAAACTCAACATTAACTATAAATTACCAGAAGCCCTAGTAATGAAAAACCAAGTTTCTTACAAAACCTCCTTCCTCCTTGTTAAAAATATGAGACAAGAAGTCATTCTAGGAACTCCCTTCATACAACTAATCCAACCTTTCACAGTCGACAATGAATGAATAGAAACCTGCTTTCTTAATAAAAAGATAAGATTCGACTTCATCACTAAACATTCTAAATTCTTTACAAGAAAAATCTATCTCAGAAATCAATTCTCTTATTAAAGACAAAGAAACGCAACTTGATTTTTTAAAAGAAGATTTAGAATTCAAAAGACTGGAAGAAAACCTTACAAAAACAAACATCAAAGAAAAAATAAATTCCCTTCAACATCAAATAGAACAAACTATCTGCTCCACCTTACCTAACGCTTTCTAGGAAAGGAAAAACCATATTATTTCACTCCCTTATGAACAAGGATTTATTGAAACTAATATACCAACAAAAGCCCGTCCCACTCAAATGAATCACGAAGTCCTAAACTTTTGTCAAGAAGAAATTAAAGACCTTTTAAAGAAAAAACTCATAAGAAAAAGCCAGTCACCTTGGAGTTGTTCTGCTTTCTATGTTAATAAAAATGCGGAATTAGAAAGAGGGGTCCCACGACTTGTTATAAACTATAAACCTCTTAATACGGCTCTTAGATGGATACGCTATCCGATTCCCAATAAAAAAGACCTACTAAATAGACTCTATAAAGCAAAAATCTTTTCAAAATTCGATATGAAATTTGGGTTTTGGCAAATACAAATTAATGAAAAAGACAAATATAAAACTGCTTTTACAGTCCCTTTTGGTCAATATGAATGGAATGTCATGCCTTTCGGTCTAAAAAATGCCCCTTCCGAATTCCAAAGAATCATGAATAATATCTTCAATCCCTATTCAGAGTTTATCATAACATACATTGATGATGTTCTAATTTTCTCTTCAGGAATAGAACAACATTTCAAGCATATTTCGACATTCATAAAAATCATGGTAAAAAGTGGTCTAGCAATTTTCCCCTCTAAAGTTTCATTATTCCATACTAAGATTAGGTTTTTAGGGCATAATATTCATTCAGGAACAATATTCCCTATCGAAAGATCAATTACGTTTGCTGATAAATTCCCTGATGAAATTAAAGATAAAACCCAATTACAACGATTTCTAGGAAGTCTTAATTATGTCCTCGATTTCTTCCCTAATATTAGTATTATTTGTAAACCTTTACATCAAAGGTTACAAAAGAATCCTCCACCATGGACAGATGTTCATACCAATACAATTAGGACAATCAAAAACCATATCAAAACCATACCAATCCTTCACTTAGCTGACCCAAATGCATTCAAAATAGTTGAAACTGATGCTTCAGAAATAGGATATGGATGAATACTCAAACAAGCTCATAACAACAAAGAATCAATCGTGCAATTCATATCCAAACATTGGAATCCAACTCAGCAAAATTACTCCACTATTAAGAAGGAAATACTTGCTACAGTCCTTTCCATTTCCAAATTCCAAGGAGATCTTTTAAATCAAAAATTCCTGTTACAAATAGATTGCAAATCTGTTAAAGATGTTTTACAAAAGGATGTTTTAAATATTGCATCAAAACAATTTTTTGCAAGATGGCAGGCCATTCTTTCTGTTTTTGATTTTGATATACAATTTATAAATGGTTCATCAAATTGCCTGCCTGATTTCCTTACAAGAGAATTTTTACAGGGGATACAACCATGCCACGATCCAAGAAAAAAGACAAAGGCAAAACCATAGCAGATGAATCGTCAGCATCCAATACAAAAATAGCCACAAAACCCATAGCCCCCAAATCTTGGGCACAAGCCGTAGAAGAATCGGGTCTTAAACCCGAAAGAAATACTACCATCACCAATTACCACATAGCCAAACCTTATCTGATACCTCAGCATCCATAAATTTCGTTGTACTTGCCACAGTATTCTCAAAAGAAAATATGGATGCAATCAAGGCCTACTACCACCATAGCCAAATAAAAGACAAACTCCTCAACCAACCACCATATACACAAACTGATAAACCCATAGTAATGACTGAGAACCCATCACCATTGGCAACCCAGAGACAGGCAGAATATCAACTCATGAAGCAGAAAAGTCTCCTTAATAAGGGGGTCATCAGACCAGCAGAAACCTCCCAACAAATGACCTCTCAACAAACGAGGTCCCAATTTTTCCAAAAAGAAAAATATGCATTAATACTTACAGTTGAAGATGGATTTTATGACAAAGACTCTAATCAATTTGCAAAAAACATATTTCTAGAAGGATGGTATTTTAAACCATATGACATAAGCAAACAATTGGCATTTTATGAACAGATTCTGGTTGAAACTGAATCAGCCAAATTCAATCATTTCTGTGATAAAAATGATAGCAACCATATCCTTTACTCTACTATCCAAATTCTTAGGATCATACATCCTAATGAATGGACAGAAAAACCCCATACACTCAAAAAATCAATGCCAGACTCACACAAAGCCTACCATACTGTGTTTCATACTCATACTGGGACTACCAGCAAGCCTGGTGGAACACCTTCTATAGACAGAACAATCAAATGAAACATACATGGCTTGTGTACTTCAAAGATGAATTTACCAGACAAAATCTCCCAAACTGGTTTATCAACTGGTGGGCATATTTTGGACCAACTGAACAAATTCTCCATCCAACACTCATTCCAGGATGGGAACTATTCAGAAAAGAATTTCATCCATCCCAACATGACATAAGATTCCCATGTTTACTTCATTATTTTGTCATATTCAGAATATCATGGGTTACCGGCTGGGAATTTGCATATTCTCACAACGAACAAATACCCATACTCATCAGACAGCATAAAACAAAATGGTGGGATAAGTTTAGGTTCCAAGAATGGGGAACATAATCCATGGTTCGAAAATGGTTGAACACCAACCAACCCTAAAAACCATCAAACCAAATTGCATATCTCCAAGAAAAATTACAAATAATGGCAACCCTTGCTGCAGCAAGCACAAAAGAAGAATGCTATGCCATAATCAGTCAACTACACCATGTTGGCCAAATTGAAAGCATAGCTCAAAACTCTTCAGACAGCCAGGAAGGAAGCTATGAACCAACTTCAACATACCACTTGGCGTCCCCATAACTACTGTTTTATTGTTCATTTATACTTTAAAAGTACTGTTCACTG